>JAWNOK010000020.1:8880000-9480000 GCA_035046005.1 Drosophila acutilabella
ATTCTTTCGTCCACGCTCTATTTTTTTTTGCGCCTTTTTCGCATACATTTACTTTATTTTTTGTGTTTTCTTGTTTATTTTTTGAGACTTCTCTTTGGCAAACAATAAATTTTGTTTTTGGTTTTTGTCTCTTTTTGTTTTTGCTCGCAGTTTTCCATACTCTGCCCATCAAACTGGCACTTCCGACCCCAATAATGTGGCTAAGTGTATGTGTGTGTGTGTGTGTGTGTGTACTATACCTTTACCTCTACCATTACACACACCATTTTTGATCGATGTAATGATATTAATGAAAAAACTTTCTAAACTTTTAAGCCATGTTGCTTTTTTTTAGCTTAGTAACAGTTTAGTACTGTAAACTGTTGTATAACAATGTATAAGAGTTTCAAAACAACTTGTATGCCCAAAGAAATTCTTCTACTAGCGTATTGTTGGCGCTCAGGACGTGCTTGTGAGTTTTGCAAACTGTTATATGTATAACACTTATAGGTAACTGTTATATATGTAATATTACAGTTTTGTTAGTTCATTTGTAAGACACTATTGTATATAAACGAAATACATAGAAACACCAACAGTTATAATATTCATTACTGTGATTATAACAACTGTTTGACAAAAGGAAAATATTTTTAATTTTTTTAAATTTTCGTCTGTTTAACAATCTAAAAATTTCTTATAATTTAATAAGTATTTATTAAAGCTTAATTAATCAATAATATATATTTTAAATATTTCATAGAAAATGCTCAACAACTCTGTGCTCCTTTTACAGGGTATTCAATATTTGAGAGCGATTTTGAAGATTGTTTTCTTCTCTGTTTTTTTTGGAGTTTTCTCATTTTCTTTTTGCTTAACGCGCTCGCATTAAAATTGTATTTGTCTCTGGCTCTGCTGAAATGCGAAATGGGAAATGGAAAATGGAAAATGCGAAACTGGTGTGGTGGGCGGGGCAAGGCGCGCAGAGGGGCGTTTTGGGCGGCGGGATGCTGTGAAAGAAAGGAAAAACTTATTACGTGTGTTATTATAACGCAATTTCTTTTGTGCTTCTTTTGGTGGCTTTCATTCGTGAGTTTTTTTTTGTGTTTGTTGTTTTTTGTGTGTTGTTTTTGGTTTGCTTTGAACGTTTTCAACTTTTGTGCTTTCAAGTGTCGCCTGTCGCCAGTTGCCAGTTGCTGTTGCAGGCGGCACGCCCCCACACGTTTCACGCCCTCTACCCAGTGTCGCTGTGGCAAAATTAAAATATCATAAATTTGAGTTAATTACGGTCGAGTAAACATTAACATAATTGTGTTTCTGCCCGTTGTCACTGTCGCATTATAAGTAGCAAGTACTTATTGCCCAGTTTGCTTTTCTTCTATTCTCTTTTGCCGTCTTTTTCCGCGAATTTTCTTCGACCTGAAGATGCCGCGACTGTGTGTGTGTGTGACTTTTTAAAGTGTAGCATAAAAGACTGGTTTAAGTTGACTGGCAATCGAAAGACACAAATCGAATTGGCAATGCTTAAATAACATTTTGTAACTTTCTTATTTGTTAGATCACAAAAAAATTCCTAGAACTTGTAGCAGTAACTTTTTAAATGGCTTTCTGAATATTAATAGAAATATAATATTCACAAACCGCCTGCCAAAATAAATGAAAGCATTTAATAAATCATTTTGAACAGCCAACGTGTTCTCAGAATTTCACTCACTTTCTTTGCGCTGACTTCAGTATCAATACGCCCTGTTGGCTCCCGGTATAATTTCAGAATTCGGTGAATGTTTCAATTAGTGGGATGTGTTCTTAGAAACACTGCGCAGCTTTAAATATATTTTGTATACATATATATGTATATAATTTTACAACTTTTTGAAACTTTTACCTTTTCACATTTTAACGTTTTAATTGCAAAGTCGTAACAATTTTTCTAGTTTCATTTTAATTGTAATTACTTTTGTCCTAGTTTACTAAACAAATTAGTAAGTAAAGTGAAGGAGCTAAAATGGGCAAAGGATGAATTACTTAGAGTTTATTAAAATCTGCTGTTTTTATGTTGTTGATAAACTATAATTAAACTTTTGCTAATTAACTTTGAGACTTAATTCAAACGCTTTGAATAGTTATGTGAAATATTTAAGAACATTTTATGCTATAAAAGGGAAGTTGTACATTTTTATTGATTATTTCACATAACTAATTTCCCTTAGCTAAAATTAAACTTAATTTTAAATGTAAAGTGCTAGTTGTTCTCTAAAGTTAGCAAGTAATGTGAATTTGCGGCTGGTTATTAACCAACACTGACACAAAGGACTACACAAGGTCCTTTTGGGGTCTGAGGTGGACGAATATGGCTGATTGAATATAATTGATAAATTGATACATTGAGTGGAAATACTTGTTAATTTGAATGCCGTTCATATTGCTGATATTGTTAAATTTTGCGGGTGTGTTACGTGAACCGTTATTCGATGGCTGTCCGTTTCTACCACTCACCAACCGCCCCAATGGCGCTTCAAAGTGACCGCAACATATTTGGCCTGAATCCTTCGTCCTTCGTCCTGTGTCCCTTGTCCCATGCCCTGTGTCTGTTGTCCCTTGTCCTGTGCTCTGGCTTTTTGGCAGTTTGCTTGACAAGGCTTTCAACGCCAGCTGAAACACAGTGTCGACTGTACCTGAAAACTGCGCTCGAGTTCCAACTGGAACTGGAACTGAAACTGGAACTCAAAGCAGAGCCGTGTGCTATTTGGCACGCCCACAAAGTGTGACAGACGCCCATCAGAAAAAAAAACAGGTGAACTGCATTTGATTACATTTTTGGATCGCGCGAAAAGCACACAGGACACAGGCTTTGATTGCCAGCAAGAGGCAATGGCAGCGGTAACGGTACGGCAACAACCAGAGGGCAGTTGTGTGACAGAGTGAGAAGTGGGCGTGGCTGACTGACTGACTGTGCAACATTGTTGGCCTGCTGACTTTGGCAATTGCAATTGCCGTTGCCTTTGGCCAGGCGCCCGTTGCAACATCCGTTTCCGCTTCCGCTGCGCTGCACATACAAGTGCCTATGTGTGTGTGTGCGTTTGCTTAATTTCGATTTGGATTGCCGCCTGCCAATGACTAACACTCAGCTGTTGTTTACCGCCAGCAAATGCTTCCAGCAAATTGTTGCCAACTCATTTCCGATGATTGGCAACCTTGGCTTGCTAACAGTGTGCAACAGAGACAGAGAGAGAGAGGACGAGTGAGAGTGAGAGTGAAAGATTGAAAGAGTGAGTGCGAGATGACAGTCCATCAGTGGTCTGGTCAAGCATTGAGTTAGTTGCCACATGCATCTCTAATACTGCGTTTGCCACATGCCACATGCCAAACGCCGCTTGCCACTTGCCACGTTCGACAGAGATCCGTTTGTTTCATAACAATTGGGTGTATCCTTGTGCGTTCAAGTTTGCACGTCTGTGTGTGTGTTTTCAGCTTGCCAATTCCGGTTGAGCAAACTCATGTTAATAAAATGTGCTGCATACTTTCAGGCAGCCAATGAATTTTGACTATAGAACAAAATTTGTTATCATAACTGACTGATTTTATGCACACAATAATTTGGTCACGAAATCTGTATAAACCTTATAAACATACAGTCAACTGCCTTGTGGGCAGTACACAAGCTGAAAGCCATGTTTTACTTTTAATGCTTAACGTAATTAGGTAATAATACAGTCATGTCAGTGTAGTTAATGCAGCTGTACAGTTTGAGACAGATAGGCATACATGTGTTTACCCGCTTATTAAAAGCTAAATATATTTATTTATAAAGCTACAAAAATATTAACTATATTTGAAACAATTTATTTTGAGCATTATTTATTGTTATACCTTATTTTAATCATAGATAAATATAAACTTTAGTTTGTTAGGCATATCAGAGTTAACTGCTTAAGACCATTGTAAAGTAATGAGAATTCTTTATGTTCTTAAGTAGCTATATTGATCAAAGTGACTTAAAATATAGCTAACTAAACAAGTTATATAATTTTAGTCTTGCAAGCCCTTAACTCAAATATAATTCGAACATATTTTAGTGCAAATCAATTTCTAATTTTTTGTTAGTAAATAATTTTATTGAGACTTGAATTTGAACTCATTTTAGCGTTGAAATCTACAGCTAACAGCTGTAACTTTTAAAGATAATTAATTAGAAAAATATAGACATAAACGAGCTGCAATGACAACAATGCACTTGATTAACAATGTTTGAAATGAAGTTGAAATGTGAGCCAAATTAGAGTACAAAACGGGAACAACTGCACAGGTGCTGTGTATGTATGTTGTTGTGTACCTAAACTGCTATATAGGAGTAGGTGTATGTGTGTGTTTGGCTTCTTTTTGTGTTGACAGATTGCGTTGCCCAGGCAGCGGCATTATTAAATATGCCGCCAACAGCTTTGGCTACTGCAATTGCAGCTTGGTAGCTGTTGTTGTGGTTGTTGTTGTTGTTTCTGTTGTGTTGTTGTTGCTGTTGTGTTGTTGTTTGTTGGCATATGCCAGGGTGTCACTGTAAACAACAACAACAAACAAGTATTGCTAGACCAGATTGCAATAATGACGTTGAAAGAGCTAAAGCCTAGCCAAGCCAAAAAACTCGGGCCAACGAATTTTGCGCATGCAAACAACACAACAGAAACAACAACAACAACAGGCAGTGTATGTAAATTTTGTTTACTTGTATGTGTATATGTGTGTGTGTGGTGCATGTGTGTGTGTATTTTGTTATGTGAAATATTAGATTGCCTGGAAAAATGCAGCAACGTCACAAACAAGAAGGCGACGTTGAACGTCGTCGTTGCCGCCTTTTTGCCAACTTAATTACTTTTGAAATAGTTGAGCGCACACAAGACAACACACGCACACGTGTATAGCAGCAGAGACAGGCACATGAATAATGGCAATTTGGTGTGTGGATGGATGGATGAATGGCTGACTGACAAGGCAGCAAACTCTGACAGCAGAGAGAGGCAGGAAAAGAACTGAAGTGAACAGTGAAACTAGAAGCCTTCTTCTTGGCTTCAACACACACACACACACATACATGCTTAAGGCACACGCTATTATTATATTTATTAGCAGAGCAGAAACAGACGCAGGCAGAGGGATTGAAACCAGTAAATTGGGGAAGTCTTCTTTAATGCAGTCTATATGCAACAACATTATGTTGTTCGTCAAATGCATTTTGATAATGGAGTTTACATACATAGAACCACATGCCCACTACCACCCTGCCGCCTATCACCTGCAGTCCAAACAGCCTGTGGGCATTTTTCGTGTTGCCATAATAACAACAGCAACAACAACAGAAACAAGAATAACATAAAACAGCCCCAAACAACCACTAATAGAAAGACAATAAGCTAGGGAAGGCTCGATAGCAAAAGACCCTGTTTGTTTAATGTAATTCAAAGCTTTGTGCACTGCTTAAAACTATTTGGGGCTAAAAAACTTAGCTCATAATACAACGACTAGTTTAAGCTTCAAACTATTTAACTACATACATAAAATAGTCCATAAATTAAGCTTTATATTTTTTAAAATTACTGAAGAGTTGAATAATATAATAATTTATGGACACAGTAAAAAAGTGCCATTCGCTGAGAATTTTTGATTATAATTTGCAGCTTCAAAATATTAAAAAAAAGTTTGTTAAAAAAGTAGTTTTGTTACATATGCATTTTGGGTGATTTTCAATAGTTTTTACCTCAGTTAATAAATATACAATAGAATTGAAGTCAACATATGAGCTGCCAGATGAACAAACTACAAACATAAATTGATTTTAATATATTTTATGTTTTCCAAAACACATTGTTGGCTTATATAAGCTTAAATAATTATGCTCATAGTAACACTGACTGCATTGAATAAGGGAATTACTCAGCTAAATTCTGTTAACCAAAATTAGCACAAATACATAGGCTCATTGTTACCATAGGCAGCTGAGCTGAACGAAAGGAAAACAAATGCGCATATTGTTGTGGGAGTTTTATGAACCGTCGTGCTGATGAAATCATAAGTAAGAATGAACACAGATCGGGGAGAGTGGGGGAGGGGCAGTTTACCAAAGGGCTTTCAGTCTGGACATGGACATGAACTGAATCAACAGAATTTGAGCTGAATATGCTCGTCCATAGGGCCAATTCATGGCATATTTAAGAGGATTTTCTAGGAAACCAACAGGGCAGCCTTGCATTTTAGACATTATTAAAACGATAGGCAAACAACAATAAACAATGGGCGATATTCCTATATTCACAATAAGCATTGCCAGTGCAATTTACATTGTTTAAAATGGAAATTTCAAATAGCTCAGAAGCAGTTGGATATTCATACCAAAAAAATGTTTGACGAATTGTTTTTGTTTGGGTCTAAAGTGGCTGAAAAAGCTTTGAAAGCAAAGTTTTCATGCCAAAGTCGCACATTGAATGAATCATTCATTCATTCAGTCACGTAGCTACTCACACACACACACACACGTCATGGAAAATGTTTGAATGGCAAATGTGAATGCATTTTCAGTTTGGCAAAAAACATGAACAGCAGCTTATCAGCCTGATGCCAAACAATAGCACCAACTAATGGAAATTTGCAGCTGCAGAAACAATTACGTATCCCAGTCGGGCATAAAAGAAAAGCTGCAAAAGCGAACGCATAAATGAAATGACTGACAAGTGGACGAAGCTACGGACAGATAGGCTATTAATCTGCTTGTTGCCATAGTTATACAAAATGGGAACAGCAACAGCCATGAATGATAAAAATATACATAAAAGGAGTACACGATGCTGTGACGACATATGGAAGCAGCAAAAAAATGTTAAAACACGAAAAGAAAGTACAGTTAAGCTCGACAAAGAGTGGTGCTCTCTGTAGCAGTAGGTAAAGCTGCTTGAATTAACTAACGGTTACAGTAATTCCACAAATTGGTTCATTAAAATAGTTTTTATAGTTTGCAAACAAACTTGGTATGCTCTCGGCAGCGGGTATAAATTTGACAGACACATTAAGAAACCATGGAACAAATTACAGTCCAGCTCAACTGGCCTGAAATAATAAACAGATTTATAGTTAAATATTTAAATTAAAATAGGAAATAATATTTATGAAGCTTACCAGCAGAAAATCTGTTAAACGGGCTTTTAAACAATTTTATTATGCTTTATTTTAAACAAACATAATCTTAAATGATGACTAAAAGATTTTAAAAGAATATTGTAAATCGGAGCATGGTCTCTTTGCATACATAGTAAACGACTCCTTTACCCTATTCGATGCATTTTATAAACCCAGCATAATCTGCTACAAAAAACAGTTAACAGTTTGCGCCATTAGAAACGTCAGTAAAGTATGATAGACAAAAGAGAACTAATTGAGACTTGAGGCATACAGAGAAGGTAACGATTTGATGGCATCAGAATTGGCATTGTTGTTAAGCCATTGATCAAGGTAAAGCAACTGAAGTGCTTTGAATCGAAATCAGTGGGAAATCATTGAATCAATCCATCAATTGATATCATTTGACTGCTTATCTATGCATAACTCAAATGGTCATTCATCAAACTGCCGAGTGTCTGGTGCTGAATTGCCTGAATTGCCTGTTGTTGTCTGTGTTGTCTGCGCTTTTGCCAATGGCATCTGTAATGAACCATTTAAGACATTGCCGAGAGTTTCAGTTGTTCTCCCCTTTGTGTTCTATGACAGCCCCGCCTAATGAGTTCAGTTGTCTCACTTGATTGCCACATGTGGCATGTGGCATGTCTGCTCCTGCTGTTGCATCCCACTCGGTTGCTAAGCCAAAACGTGATCTCTTCAATTCAAGTCGGTGTCGGTGCTTTGCTTTGCTTTTGCATTGGTTTGTGCCTTTTTGGGGGCATCATCATTTTTTATCGCTCAGTTACGCCCTCAAAACGGCAGCAAGTCTCACTTGCACAATGTGACGTATGATTAATGTCTTGTTTGACGACGCTACGAGCTGTCTATGCCACTTGTCTCATACACACACACACACACACACACACTCAAATTTATTACGCATACGCACAGTGCCGCAAGCAGTGCAAAATCATCTACAATTCAAGTAAATAGTTTGAGAAGCCACACAGTCATGCAGTCATGGATAATATGTTGGCATTTTTAATGTAAAAATAAGTAAACTTGCAAAAGGTTACGCTTTAATCTAGTAGTGACTTTAAACTTCTATAAAAGATAGGCCAGTTGGTAATAGGTTTATAGGTTTTTTAGTCTATCTTTTTCTACATAAGGTTTGCCCATTTTTAGATAGATTAAAGTAGGTTTGTTTTATTTGCTTAGTAATAAAAAGAATACACTTGACTATTAAATATTAGGGAATGAAACAGAGACACGATATGCAGCAGAGAGATAGAATGAGAGAGGGAGAGAGTGGGGATAGAGAGAGGAATGTAATTCATAGCTAAACAGCTGTGACTAATGCAATAAACGTGACTGGAATTAATTTATTAATCAAGTCAATCGAAATGAGAGTGGTTAAGTACTTGAGCTCAAGCCAGACTCCGTGCAACAACTGCGAAGGCAGGGACTCAACAATAAACACAACCTCACAACACACAACACCAATTAAAAAGTCGATTATAAATTGAAAAACAAACAGATTATGAACATAAACCGCAATTTCTCATCATTCTTCTTTTCGTTGCATACTTTCAGGCCGCCTCGCCGCGCTGGGAGCCACAGATAGCCGTACTTTGCGAAGCCGGACAAATCTTTCAACCGCAATATCTATCGGAAGAGGGACGCTGGGTGACGGATCTGAGCAAGAAGACAACGGGTGCCACATGTTTGCGTGATAAAATGGATTTGCTTGATTACTGCAAGAAGGTAAGTCCTTGAGTTGCCACTGTAACGCTCCCACAGTTGCATTCTAAATGGGAAGTGCAGGGAGATGAGTATTCGATGATGATGTGCAATGTTTGTTCATAATGTGTGTTGCTGATTGAATTGAAGCCGCATGGAAATTGCTATTTGCACTCAGTATTGCATTTTCTTTGCATACATGAAAAGTGCGCACATTTTGCACATTTCTTGCCACAATTTCTCATTTTCTTCCACTTTTCCACATTTTCGATTTCCGCATTTTCTGCTACTGCTGCATTCGCCCATGACGAAATGTAATTTTATGACCTGGCTAACGCTCAGGTGGCTAACCGCAAGCAGCCACAGCAATGAAAGCCACGGCAACACGGTGCGGTCTCTGGCCCTGGTAGCCCTACCTTCGTTCTGTCTCTCTTTTAGTCCCTTCGTGCTTTAGTCCCTTTACTTCTGATCTACTCAAAATGCAGCACACATGAAAGGCAATAAATCAAAAGAGTCAGCAATAGCAAGCACGCGTTGCGAGTCAGCCTGAAAGGACATGGAGGCATGGGGGTCATGGCAACGGGTAGACGGGTAGACGGGTAGACTGGTGTACAATAACTGATGCTGTGTGGCATCAACAATTTAATTTGCGCTGCGTTGAAAGCGTTTACATTGAGACAACATTAAACGACACTTAATTAATTTTCCATTTATTTTGCTTTTTTGCATACTCTTCTTATCTCCATTTGCCTCTTACCAGCAGACCCCTTTTCCCACACACTCTCACTCACTCTCACTCACACTCACTCTCACTCACACACATGACGCATACGCCGTGTGCGCCGTCTGCCATCATAAATTGGCATGCCATTGGCTATGACGCTCGCCTGCCTTTGGCTTTTTTAATTAAATTTCTTTGGCTTTTTTCTGGCTAATGTAGCGTTCGTTGGTCTTTTTTTTTTGTGTTGTCGCTACCTACCACCCTCGCTGCGCATACACTGCCACGAGGCACTCAACAATAGTCCATAAATGTGCAGGGCGCAAATGTCAAAAGTTGTTGGAATAAAGCCTGACATCAACAATGTCCTTGTGCTAGTATTGTTTCCCGCTTTTCCTGCCATTGCACCCGCTTTTCATCATAGTTGTACTGCCGCACGCGTCCAGTGATTGACGCAGGCAGACAGTGTTAAGTGAATTGTGAAGTCCAATAAAATCAGACAACAACAGTAACAACAGCAACAACAGCAACAACAGCTACAACAGCAGCAGCAAAGTCACCAGCTTTTGAGCTCAATGGGTTTTTGCAGAATTCCCATTTCTAACCGTTCAGCCATGTAAATGGAAAACTCCGACACTGCCATACGGATATGCAAAACACTAAAATTAATACAAAATTGCATAAAGTGCATCAAATGGGATACGTGTATATGCATGTGTGTGTGTAGGTGTTGTTGAGAGTGTGTCTGATTTGATTTGTTTACAATTTGCTGGCAAACCAACCTTTATGCATGTACAGTGGGCATTGGCGTAAATATTTTCCATAAAATAAATGGGAATTTCTTAAAAACATGTGGAAGAATTTTTATGAGAAGAAAGTTGGTTCAGAAACTTAAATAAAAGGCTTAAAAATAGTAAATTTGGCACACAAATGTGATATTAAAATTCTTTTTAAACGCTACATTTGTACGCAAAGTATTTTTTAAAGCAGAAATTTCCATTATAAAACAAGAAAGAATGCTAGGATACCCGTTACTCAATGTTCGACCGATTGTTCCAATGGGAGCTATACGATATAGTAGTCCGATTTCGCTCAAACTTGGTCAGTGGTCATGTATTTCCTAGACATGTACTCTCCGAGTAAATATGGATGAGATAGCATAGGTAACAAAAAAGTTTTCTATACTAAAACATTCAAGTTTTACCTTTAACCTTTATATGAAGATAGAACGCCCTAAAGTGGTAGTTTAGCTAACATTATTTAAAATTCAAATTTGCTTAAAAATACAAATTATCATTTGCTCTTCTTTCCCCATTGTACTTGGAATTTAATCAAAAACTGCTATGAATTGGCTAGGCACTTAAAGCATTTCAAAGAGTTCTTAAATCCATTTAAGCAGAAGATGATTGTGAATATGTTTAATCTTACACATACTGACTGTGCAATTTCATTAAACGAGAAATGGTTTTTTATTAATACCAAATGTTTCAGTATTTTAGTTTTCCTTATGAAAATCGTACGCTTAAACTTATTTAGTTGACAAATCTTTACAATCTTGTCGACCGGCAGCTGATTGCTTTTAATAAATTCTACAAATTTTTTGAAGCTAGCAAAAAATTGCTTGTCATCTATTTTATTAAAGTTTCTTTTGGTCTCCTTTGCTCAATTTGGGGGGAAATGTCAAGCAAATTGTGCGCATTATGATCGATATGAAATGCATTTTGAAAGTGAATTTAGTTGGGCAAAATTCAAGTGTTCAGACATCGTCTGTTTTGAGCAGTTTGTGAAGTCCTTGAATATGTTTTAGAGCCTGTGTTTCTGTAGCTTGAACTCATCTATTAGTCATCATCTAGCTGGTTCAAGGCTAACGAACAGTCAACTTTGGCAAACAAACAAACTGTCTTACGGTCTGTCCGTTTGTCTTTCTTTCTGTTTGTCTTTCCGTCTGTCTCTCTGTCTTTTGGGGGCTGACAATTTGTCTGTCTTTGGGGCCTGTGCCAGTGACAGTGGCAGTGCCAGCGACTGTTTGTTTGCCAAAAGTCTGAGGCACATCCTTATCATTATAAGGATGCTTCTAATGAGCCTTGCGGGATGTCAAAGCTGTCGCATTTGATTTTGACACGCAAATTTGTTGCGACCTGGTGCTGCCATTGCCGATGCTGTTGCTGTCATTTTGCCACAACATAAATCAAATTACACACAGCCACACACACCACGACCATAAATATCGTACTCATGTGATGCCTGATGCTTGATGGTTTGATGTTGGTGAATGTGTCTGTAGCTGTGACTCTCTGACTGTGGCTCTGGTGGTGACTGTGGCAGTGACTGTGGCACATATTTTATTGGCCCTTCATTTGCATTTTATTTTTGCAGCGCTTTTCGATGAAACGTTGTGCAATTTGCGTGTATTTTGAGCGTATTTCATAATTATGTTAATTTATTTATTACGCCTAATTTATGAGTACATGTTTTTAATGCCATTGCCAGACTACCCATCCATATGTCTCTCAGAAAAATGTAATAAAAATGCAATATTCTCACCATTATTACAATATCAGCGCACAAATATGCAAACAGCAAATATAATGAGTGAAAAGGGGAGTAAAAATAAATAACAAAAGGTAACACTAAGAAATTCTATCAGTGACTTGTAGTCGAAACGATTAAATTTCAATTTAACACCTTGTTTCAATTGGCTGTAAATTGAGACTTTAATGCACAAAGGAAACTGAAGTAAACACAGTTGATAGCCATTAAGTTGTATATAATAGATAATCGCATATTAATTACTCTACAGCCAGATATTTTCCTAAATTGTCCAAGTGGAAAATCTTTATTGATTCATTTCTCTTCCCAACGCCGCAAATGTGTGAAATTATTTTGTTACTCTTTTGTTTAAACGTGTAACAAGTTAATAGAAACTCAGTGCGGTTATTGTAACAATATTTCACACCACAAGTGCTTTGTTTAGGACACAGTTAAGAAACATTTTAACTAAATATTGCTACATTTTATTTGTGCAGTTTGTAATACAAGATGTCTAAGCTTAAGTCGAACTAAAGGTAGACAAGACATCGATTCGATATACTTCTATTGTTTGCTATCCATTAGTACATGACTCAGCACTTTATGCTAATTGGCTCAAAAAGACGGACCACGTTGCGTATGCACAATGCACAATATGAAACCATAAGCATCAAAGTGCTGAGTGCGTTTAGATGAGATTGCTTAAATATACGACTGTAGTTGACTGTTGTTGGGAGGAGTGTGTAAAAATGGGGGCGTGGCAGTGTGGACAAATTAAGTTAAAAATTGTCACAAACACGCAGTTTTTAATTCGTGCATTTTGTTTGTCTTTGTTTTCGCATACACAGCCTTGAACTACAGTTTCGACTAACGAACGCAGCAAAAATTAAATAAATGAAATAAACCCGAGTGTGTGTCATATGTGATTGACTTTTAAATACCCAGTAGAAGTTAAAGTTAATGGCATTCAAAGCTAAATGAATTAAATAAGTGTCAACATTAGTTCATCGGCTATAAAGTTGAGCTCAACTTTTGAAATCGATGCCTGCTGCACTTCGAAGCTGCACCTTTTAAGCCAATTCATAGGGTATTAGTTTGAGCAAATGAAGGAACGGATTGAAGCTCCGAGTTGTGGTCGCCATTAATGTCAAGCGTGGGGCAAAGTCAAATTGATGCGGATGCTACGTGGCAAGTAAATTGCATTCAGGGTGTGCCAGGGTGTATGTATGCGTTGGTTTGCATGCAAGCTATTGAGTGTGGGTGTGTGTGGGTGTGTTTGCTGCAGATTTGCTCGCTTTTTAATTTGGGTATTTTTAGTGCGGAGAGCAGCAGCAAACACAAACAAATGGACGCACACATACATATACGCACATAGAGTTTACGCTCACTTAATTCACACACACACCCACACACACACATATACAGGTATGTACATGTATACAAATACAGAGAACAGAAGGCCGCTGTGGCACATTCATTTTCTCTCCACTTCACTTCATGCTGCCTTGTCCAACCCCAACACATGCTTTCTCTTTCGTACTGCAGCCTCCCTCTCCCTCTCTGTCTCACACTCTTTTTGCTGCCACCCATGTCTCTTTGGCCGAAATGTTGTTTGCTGGCAAAATAAATCAAGCCGCACAAAAGTATGCTACACTTTTTTCAACAGTCGTTCAAAATTTTTGACGGCGGTCGCGAAAGGAAATTAATTAAATAAAACCTGTTGTCCTTTGTAGTTGCTGCTGCTGTTGTTGGTTGCGAATTGTTGAACTGGTTGCGCTTTTTGGGCACCGAGTCGAGTGCCAAGTGCAGCATAACATTTCCGTTTAAGTATGTGCATATTTAAACTGTGGTTTTTTATTTATTTTTATATTTATTTGAGTTTTATTTTTTCATTTTTCATTTGGTTTGCCTTATTTCGGTTGTTATTTCGCTGTTTTCCATTCAAATGGAAATTAATTAATTTGCAGCTGCTTTAACGCGGCCAACAGAGGGGACCATACAAAAATTCCACCTTCGATATGTCTGTTTTTTTTATTTATTTATTTATTTGTTTGTATTATTTTTCTGGAATGTCGTATCTGTTTGCTTTACGGCCATCGGGTGTCATTGGCTGGCCAGCAAACCGCTCTCTACTTTGCACTTCTTTCGGCCCTTTTGTTGTTGTTGCTTTTGTTGTTTTTGGCTTTTTGTTTGTTGTTCGGTTTCAGTAATGAGTTAAATTACATATTCCACAACAACATTTTGCTGGATTCGGTTTTGGTTTCGGATTTGGATTGCGTCACAAGCTGTTGTTTGGCATTGTACTAATTTGCATTGAACAAGCATTGATTTTTGGCATTTTGTAAACATTTCGAAAAGCTTGTCTAAGCCGCTAAACAAAAGCGAATTTATAAATGTTTTGATTTAATACGCGCTTCAAAAATTTGTAATGAATTCCAAACTTTTGAATATTTATGTATAATTTTTTCCTAGTGTTTGCTGCTTACAATAATTAGTAAAGTTGAATATCAATTAAATTTGTTTAAAAAAACTACATAACTAGCAGCTTTTTATTGTCTAAATTATCCATAATTCATCCATCATTTCAATTTAAATTTAACATTTTGAATTATTCAATTTTAGAACTAAAACTTCCACTAATTTTAATTAGATAAGTGCATTAGCAGCTGCTTAAAAGCTGAAATGTTCAAAACACTAATACATCATTTAGTTATGGATTAAAGTTTTTTAGTTACAAACATTTGAACACGAATATTCATGTTTATATTGTTAGATAATTGCATTGTCCGTTCGCTTGAAAATCAATAAAAAAAAAATTTTGGAAAAACAGAGTGCAATTTTAATAGCTAATTGATAAGCGAAACTTATGCATGGATACACAAATACACACACACACACACACATATACATGCACACATACAGATAGCACTTACAACCAATTACACACAGATACATCGAAAAAGATACTGGCTGAAACTGGTGTAACATCATAACGGTTCGCTGTATTCAATTACAAAACCTTCCTAATTAACGACATGACGGCGACCCCAACTGTTCACTGCCCCTCCACTGTGTTCCCTACACACAACCGCCCACACTCTCCAGAGCCTTACTCGGTTAATGAGATTTTGCGACAAATGAGCTTACATTTATATAGGTTGGAAGGGCAGTAAACAGGGAACGTAGAGGCAGAGAGAGAGCGAGAATTCCAAGGATTCAGATTCAACTGTTCAGCTGGTCAGCTTACCACGCCCTGTTGCCCTCAGCCCCTCAAAATTGAGCCCGAAGCAGTGACTGACTTTGGCAAGTTAATGCAGTTAATTGAATTTAGATGCGATTTATGTTTCAAAATGCAATTTACTCGCTTTAATGACCCCTCACAAACAGTCTGGCAGACACACGCATACACAGCCACACACACATACACACACACAGAGTCACACGCACACATGTAGCTAGTATTAACAGTCTGATTTGATGGAAGAACAATTAAAACGTTGGCAACATCAAGCGATACAAACATTAAGATATGGTGACGACTAAATTGTTGATTTTTATCATATTTTTAGTACTTTGATTTTCGTGTTTATGGCCAAAGCAACTGGCACACCATAAACTGTTTCTGATTTGGCCATGACAACGCTTTTGTTAAGCTCGCTTAAGGTCGAAAAATATTTGAAACTATGTCGAATATTAAAGAAACGTAACGAAATGTTGGCCTAAAGTACTCGAATTAAATTGGGAATTTTAGGATAGATACCCTATGTATAAAACTAGAAAACTAAACTCAAATTATATTGAATTTTAATCACTTTCTTAATTAATTATAATTAAAAATAAATAAGAGAAACTAGTAAAATATTTGGAATTGACTTATTTGTAACATTGTTTAATACCGAGCTTAAGCAGAAATCTTCTTAAATCTATTTCTACATTTTTTCTTAGTTTTAATAAATTTTAAGCAGACAAAAAACTTAAACAAATTTTTTTTTAATATTTAATACAAAGAAATTTTATAAGAAATCGTTAATTTCCTAAACTGCTTTAACTTAAAACTTTCTCTACAACATTTAAGGACGCTGTTACTTCTGTCAGTGTTGTTATTTAATCCGACAAATGATAAAACTGTAATATACATTTACAAGGTAAATAGTGAACAAAAGTTTCGTTCAGCTTCAAAGAGATTTGCTAAGATCTATTTAGACAGTAAACAAAAGTATTTTATTTCTTTGCATTTAATTGCAATTTTAAATAATTGTCAGCTTGAACTTGTGTTATTTAATCCAAAAGTCAGAGAAATAGGAAACTTACAACTGAAATACAAAGGTGAACAGAGCTTTTAAACAACTAGATATAAACATAATTAATACATTTAACATTTGGGTAAACCTTCAAAGTGTTGATTATTCAGGCATACAAATTAAATCTTAATTATTTAATATTATTTATGGGTAAATTTGGTTTGAAGTTGCAGGTGATTAGTAACTAGTGGTTAAAGTGTTGCATATATGTGTTAATTACTCGATTTTGTATCAATTAAATGGTTTCTAAAGACTGAAAATGTAGTGGAAAGGGAAAGAAAGAGTTAGAGGAGACAAACAGAGAGAAAGAGAGAGAGAAGACGCTGCTGCAATTGCACTTGACTCAAGTTGGCAACAAATTGTTGAAGCATCAGAGTGGAGTGCATTTCTGATGGATTTGTGCTCGAAACGGTGTTAAAGGCCACACAGCTAATATGCAGCCATTGTAGACTTTATTCTTGTGCCATTTACATACACAAGTATGTGATATATTTATGAAATGTTTATAATTAAATGTCGCATGGCCATTGAAAGCCAGTGAGCTGGCAAAAAGTAGTTTAGTCGCTTTTAAGCAGCAAACAAACGAGCTATGCAAAAGCACACTATAAACTCAAACACACACTAATACACACAGGGGTGTGCACATGTGTGTGTGCATACTTATAGCTAAATATAGTAGCCCAATACACAGGCCGAGAGTGAGATGGATAGATAGGATACACACACACACACACATTAGGCCACAACTAACAAATGGGTCTGGGACTGAGCCTGAGCCTGAGCCTGAGCCAAGTCCTTAAATGGCTGCAAAATTACACAACACTGAGCAAGTGGCCCCAGCAGTGGGCTCTGCCAGCTCATTTGGATAGCAGTCCTTACCCCACCCCACCCTCTTTATTTGGTGGGCGGATGCCAACGAGCAGCGCCTCTGAGTGCGAGGGACAATTGTGCAGCGGCTCAGTCTTAATTCAATTGTTTGTAACGTTGCTGGGCATTTAAGGCTAAATGCTTGCTAACACATAATGCCCATTAAAGGTGATGCATTGCATGTACAGACACATACACACACACAAACGTTATGACAAAGGGATGGTGGTGTGTTGCGCGGTGAACCAAAAAACCAGGGTACAGTAGAAAGAAGCTTAGCCTGTAGTATACCCTGTACCCTAGCAAAAAATTCTTTAAGCACACAGTGTGTCCATTTAGCCTTTTTTAATAAAATATTCCTTACGTATTTTATAAAATTAATTTATATAAAATAGAAAATATTTCGATTATGGTAAACTCCAATCAATTTGAATTTTTTAGAATTTTTGTAAAACTTTTGGAGCAGCAAAAATGCTAAATTGTGTAGCTGTTAGTAAGCATATTTATTATTGCAAATTTGTATGCATTATTTAAAAGGTTTCATTGAGCAAATGCTAAAATTGTTTACCTACATCAAACAAAAATTAAAACATACAAAAAACAAATAGCTTATAATGGTAAAAAACACTCAAAACCCATGTTGCCAACAATATACCCACATTGCAGGGTACTAAAAGGACGTTATTGGGTCATAGTGTTTTTTTTTATCAACCAATTGGATTACAGGAACTTAAACAGGCGGCCCGTAACAACAAAATGTAAACGATAACAAATGACAATGATTAGAACAGTTTATATAACAATTTCAGGCGTAAAAGCAAAGTACAGTTTACAGCTAAAAATGTAGTTGTCTGGCCAAATTGATTATAAAAATGTTGCCAACTAAAAGTTAAGCTAACATTTCAAGCTGTCTTTTACAAGTTGCAGATAAATTTGTGCTAAAATGACAAACAATTGAACGAGTAATATACATAATAAAAACCTTGATTATTTATTTATGAACAGCAACTCAAAGTATTCAAAGTTTGCCTTCAAAAATATATAAAAAAAAGGTCAGCCTAACATTTAGACAAGGTTTCAGTGTTGTCAGTGACACATGGCGTATGCGCAATGTTTGAGAAGCAGAAGCAGCAAAAAAGAAACAGAAATTCTAAAAGGTGAAACTGAATGTGTTGTCCGGTCAACATGAAGTTTAAATAACGCACACGCACTGATATAAGCAAGCAAGAATACACACCCAAACACCCAAACTCACACACACACACACACACACACACACACAGTGTTAGCAAAACACACACACACACACACACACAGTTGGCCGCAGAGACACAAGCAACTTATAATGTGTTTGCTTTGCTTATTTGACAGAAATGACTTTGTAACACAAAAGTTTAAACTAACGTAACAAAAAGACCCTGTCAAGCCACAGCAACAACAGCAACTAAATAGTAACCACAACAACAACAGCAGTTAAAGGAAAGAAACAAATGAAACCAACATAACATTTAGCCTTTTTGCCCTTATTGTTTTCTATGTGTGCGTAGTTGTGTGACAGCTACTTTAGTCATGTGTCTGTGTGTGCTTGGGTGTGCTGGCTGTGTGTGAAAAAGGTACAGAGTGTAGGCAAAATTATTTTTACAATTTCAATGTCAACGCGTAGAGAGCCAAACACGCGCGAAGGCCGAGTGCTCTGAGAAAGGCAGTGGGCGTAAACACAACCCAAAGGAGTGGAGGCAGGGGCAAATGGGGGCGTGACAGGGGACTAACGGTCACTGATGGCCGCAGGGTATTTGGGTGTGCAACCGTAAGCTGATGGAATGAGTAACTAACTAACGTCAGCGTTGACTTAACTAAAAATACACACACACACACACACACACAGGAGTCGACTTTTTAAACTCAATTCAAGTGTGTGCGGTAGGCGTTATGATGGTGTGGGCGTGGCCACGCTACGCTAAAACTTAAATAACAACTCAGCTCAGCTTTGAGCTCAGCGCAGAGCGGCAAGTGCAAACAAAATGCCTTGGGGCCGGGCCATGCCCCTGTGGACACAGAAAAGAAAACAAAAAACAAAAAAAAAACAAAGGGAAACACAAAATAAAATTTAAAAACAAAATAAAAGTAAAAAAAAAATACGAAGCTGTAAAAAAATGCAAATAGAAAGTTGCCACAAAATGATTTGTCAGAACGCACACAAGAAGCGGGGCATGATGAGGGCGAACAGCAATTGATGAGGGCTGAGACTCGAAGCTGGTGTGGGAAATGGCTGGAGATTGGAGGTAGGGAATGTGGGTACTTGGCCAAGTGAAGGTGGAGGACTGTGCGCAGTGGTCTCATGTCAATGCCGCATTAAAAAATCATTTTCAATAACGCGCTTCAATAACTGCAACGTCTCGAATAACACACATCCCTATACACGCCCCCACACGCACACCCTACACCTTCACACACACGCACAAGTCGATTGTTTGCATTTTGCATGCATTGACAACCGATTGAGGGGCGTGGCATGCGCCTATCGCGCACAGTTGTAGTCAGCTGCAGGTAATGCAATAAACTTGCGCCTCACAGTATGCAACGAATTTTTCACTCTTCTGCTTTTGAATGGTAAAAAAGAGAAATGGAATTTGATTCAAAAAATAAAATAAGGTGGCGATTGAATTAAATGAATAAAAAATATGTGCGCATAACAACGATTTCATTATGCATGAAAATGCCCTGAATTTCTGCTTTTGAAAACTTTTATTCAACATATTTATTTAATTTGCCTTAAATAAAAATTACAAGCCATTTGGCAAACCTGTTTTTTGCAGTTTAATGGAGTATTTAATGTAAATTTGTTGAGCACCGGATTCGTTAATAGTAATTGATTTTTTTAAGCTTCTATTGGAATGTTTAATCAAATGCCAAGAGCAATTATTGCGCATTCCTATGGAAATTTCCTCTTACACCAATAAGAAAATTACTCGAATTGTAAATTAATCGATACTGACGGAGTTTTTAAATATTGTGGCTAAAATTGCATAGATAAATGGCGAAAAATGTAATTAATTTAGATGTAAATAAGGAATTTTGTCACTCTGTTTAGTTGTCAGCAAAAAAAAATGCTTAAAAGCTTAATTAAATAATGCGTCATTTAAATGTGCATAGTATGAAAAAAATGACAGTTAATTAGCAAAACACTTCATTTTAATGTCATCAAAAAATCATGATTTAAACTAGAATATAATTTATAAACCTATTTTCAAAATTTATTTAATTTTTTCGTTCAACAAAATTCCAGGAAATTTATGATTTTAAATTATACTGTCAAATGTGACTTAAATAATTCGTTTTATTATAAATACATAAAAATACACATGTGTGTGTGTGTGTGCGTGTGTATCTGACGCACTCGAGAGCTGCCCACGTATGCATAGAACGTATTTTAACAATGCTACGCCCAAAAATAAAACGTATATTTCAAGGACAAACGTGAGGCTTTTTTGAGCATGACGTTAACACAGCAACAGCAACAACAACAGCAACAACAGCAATGAGAACGAGAACAAACATAACGACAACAATGCCCGCCATTTTGTGTTCAATATGTGGGACGCCATATTGTTTTGAAAAGTTTTGTTCTAACTGTTTGTATTTTGTTGCTGTCTCCATTGCTATTGAAATTTGTCTAATTGCATTGCTCAAGGATAAGCACATGCATGGTTAACAATGGCACACACTCTGTGTGTGTGTGTGTGTATGTGTTGTTGAGGGACAATAGCAAAATGTCAAGTTTAATTGTTTGTCTGTCATTAGCGCACACACACACGCACACACATGCAAGTCACTTGTGTGTGTGTGTGTGTGTGTGTGTGTGTGCTTGTGAAAACAAAAGAATCAAATTCTGTTACAATAAGTTGCGCTGCGTGTATATTTGTGGCAAGCTCTCTCGAGCGAAGCACTTAAACAGCATCACGCTCGGTTGAATATGTTTTGATTAAGCCAAGTAGAACGAACACATTTTAGCCAGGCCCAAGCTAAACGAAGCCCATACCAAACCCCGAACTCAGGCCCAAGCCAAAGCCAAAGCCCAAGCCTAAGCCAAGCCAAACACAACCAAATGAAACCAAACCAAACCAAAACGAACCGAAGCAGACCAGACCAAGTCAGGACGAACAGAAACGAGACGAGACGAGGCGGGTGAGGGTTGGAGGGATAGGAGGTGGACGGTGTGGTGCTGAAGGGTGTGGGGGGATCAGCTCTGCTGGCGTTTTTTGCCTGGGCACCCACGAGGCCCAAAGCTCAAGCACAATTTCATTGCTTTCCCTCGCTCTGCTGTCTCTCTCACGCTTTCACTCGCGCTCTCTTTCTACACTCACTGTGTGTGTGTGTCTAAATGTGTGTGTGTGTGTGTGCGTGTGTATTGGTTTGCGCATTCGGTTGGCACGTTTATATACTCCAACGACCAAACAAATGGTGGGCTCCCAGTCAACCGCAGGCAGCAGCAACAACAATAGAAAGCAATCTACGGCTGAAGTAGATGCGCAACTTTGAAATACCCTATAATTACCAAATTAATATAACTGCGAGTTTGTAGAACGGCGTCTGTAGAACCAAATCACTTCACAGATTCTTGTTAACAATTCAGTGTTCTACAATTAAATAGATATAGATATAGATATAGATATAGTGATAGAGATAGATATAGATATAGATATAGATATAGATATAGATATAGATATAGATATAGATATAGATATAGATATAGATATAGATATAGATATAGATATAGATATAGATATAGATATAGATATAGATATAGATATAGATATAGATATAGATATAGAGATACATATAGATATAGAGATAGAGATAGATATAGATATAGAGATAGAGATAGATATAGATATAGATATAGATATAGATATAGATATAGATATAGATATAGATATAGATATAGATAGAATAGATTTGGAAAGACAGACGAAGCTATTTGTTGATGCTGATTAGGAATATACATGTCTGATTTTAGATAACACCATCTTCCAGCCAAATGCATGCTTTATGGGTAAAAATAGTTATCCTTTTCCCAGTTAAAAACACTCCCATGCAAACAGCGTACTCTACTACACTACGAGTAATGGGTATACGAAGGCGTTGGTCAGGCACAGGTTGCTCTGCCAATGACGTTGCCGTCGCAGTTTTTGCTTCAGGCGTTACCCCTGCTGATGATGTGCGTTTTTACATTTCCCTTTAAATAGCGGCTAAGCGTTGGTTGCAGTGGTTGGGGAAACGGAGGGAAAATGTGAAAAGGTTGAGGGGTAATGGGTGAAGGTGGAGGTGGGAGTGGAGGACATATGTATGGGTATACTCACATATCAATTCGCACGCACGCAATGGGGCAGTGACACCCAAACAGGCACCACTGTGCGCACAGTGGGTCAGCAAATCAAACAGCTGCGTTAAGTGTAATTATAACAGTTAAATTGTTTAGACAGTTGTAGAACACTGATTGCATGATAAATTCTAATTAAAGGCAATTGCACAGCTGTTATAATGGTTTGTAAAAACTGTTATACGCGTCAAAGGTCAACGTTTAAGTAAAGTGTTTCGTGTACTTAAGGTATACTTTGTATAACAGATATTTACAAATTAAAGTGATTTAATGCGGTTAAGCGTTTAAGTGTGTAACTTATCGAACTGGTTTAAATCTTGTAATAGCATTTAATCGACTGTATTATATGCATTGATTCTTTTCACCTTCTTTCTAAAGAATAAATTATGCCTCTTCAGTATGTATTATCTTTTATATTGCATAAAATTTGAACTCAATGACACAGTACCATAATTCTTAGTTTATGGGGGCTTTTTATTTGTCAGTGTGTACACTGTACACTGTTCAGCTCGGTTGTTTTTAGTATGAGAAAGGCCTCTGGGGCTTTGGTTTACAGTTTGACTTGACATGCATCAGCATCATTATTTTGTGCTTTTAATGTTTTATTTAGCCCGGTTGCCAACAGCTATGGCAATACATTGTGCACACTGTCGGGCTGTGGGCCTAGTGGACGCCCAAAGATGTGGCTACCAGTGGGTTGGGCAAGGGGGATGGGTAAAATACAGAACGGGGCACGGGAATTCAGTCTCTGGCGTTAGCAAATGGATCGCACACGTGAGTGTGTGAGTGTGTGTGTATGTGTGTGTGCCATTTGCAACGAAGCACTCAAACAACATTTAAAAAGACCTCATTTTCATGAGCTGCTGCTTGCTACCTCCATCTCCATCTCCATCTCCTCCTCCTTCTCACTCTCTCTGTATCGCTCTGTCTCTCTCTCTCTCTCGCCTGCTCTCACAGTGTATGCCACTCGGCACATAATT
This sequence comes from Drosophila acutilabella, assembly GCA_035046005.1. Taxonomy (NCBI): domain Eukaryota; kingdom Metazoa; phylum Arthropoda; class Insecta; order Diptera; family Drosophilidae; genus Drosophila; species Drosophila acutilabella. Next base: position 8,903,632 of record JAWNOK010000020.1, read on the forward strand.
GTTTGAAACAAATGTAGTGCACACATACTCCGAGCAAACACACACGAGAGCGAGACAGCGAGTTAGCGAGTGAAAGAGAGCGAGCGAACTGTGATGGCACGTGGCTGTGTGCGATATTTTATTAGGCCATTCAGTTAGTCAGTCATTTAGCCAGTCAATCAAACCGGGCGGCCAATTAAAGTTTTACTGCTCGTTGGCCAAACAAAAACGCATCAAATGCTTGGCAAAGCAAGCGCAGCCAGACAATGAAACTGGAACCTATAAATATCTAATGATTTAACCGCTTACCGCTCAGCAGTACACCAGTACACCCAACCCAGCTAACCCCTCTCTGGATTCCTCCTAGGGGAATGACAAGCATACACAATGAATATTTATAGACGAGTCTGCTATGCGGATACATGATATGTTAGCAGAAAGTTACGACAGGCAGCTATTGATGCCAGAGCTAAAGTCACAAATTAGTTTATAACAATTGCACATATTATTTTAGTACAGAAATAGCGTGGCATTGAAGTGGCACAAAAGTTTAATCAACTTTTGTAGTGCAGGAAGTAGGAAAGGGAAGGGAAGGCAAGTAACATTACGCATACGCCAAGTGTAATACTAAATTTCCGCAAAAGTGTTATAAACTATTAAGTGCTACAAATATTTCAGTTAGTAAGCTGTTCGACTTTCACATAACTGTATAACAGCTTAGTATTATTTATATTTCTTTACATTTCTTGCATCAAGTGTTTATCACCATTTATACGAAGTGTTATACTTCTGTTATACAAGTGAGCTTATGACTGAAAAACAGGTTAAAGCGTTGCTAAATGTTAAATGTCAAGTCTTTCACTTTCTCTGGATGGATCCTTGAGAGTTAAATGCTCACATTACGCATACGCCAAGTGTTGCACACAACAATGAAAAACAACACGAATTGAAAACTTTGATGCCCACTCAAAAGTCACTTCTCTGTGCGTGTGTGTGTGTGTGGATCTATGCGTGTATGACGATTGCCCCAATTTGACTATTGGTAAGCGAGTGTGCAACAGTCAGGCGTCAAAATCGAAGCCAAGGCTTTTAGGTGCACTCAATTTACATGCCTTGAAGTGCCTTCACACACACACACTCTCACACTGTACGCACACAACACAGACAATCACTCGCACACTTGCACACTTGACAACAAGCATGTCACTTGGAACAACTCAATCAAGATGATAATTTCGTTGTAGTTGCTAAGCACCAAAATAACACAAGTCGAGACACAAAAACACTTTAACACACAAACGCAAATACAGAGTCTCTCACACACATGCACTCACTCATGCATAGACAAATAAACATTAGCATTAGTTAACATTTCTGTTGTCCCAAAGGAAAACTTAAAAGCTTGTCAGTCAGCAAGTAAACTGAAACTGAATTTTATACAAAACTTGCTTCCCATTATGAATTCAGTAAGCAACACAAAACGAGCAAAATAAATGTTTGCAAATACGTTGGTGTGCGAAATTGAGAGTCGAATGAATGAATTGCTGATCATGTTTTACTGGCTTGCAGTGGGTGTTGGATAGCCAGTGACTTTTGGCAAGTCAAATCCAGTTTGGGGAGCAGTAAATGATTAAAATACAAATTAACATAATTTAGTAAGACCAAAACACTTGGAGGGGGTTAATCAATTGACTTATCATAGACTTAAGATTTGAATTGAAATTAATAATATAATAATAAGTTTACATGATAATAAAGATAAAAAAGATAACGAAGATATAGTAAATACTTAGAAGTCTTCCCTGCATTGTAAGAAACTCATCAACAAAGTCCGTATGAACATTCTTGATGAATATATTTTTCTCTCTAGCTGGACAGTCTAACAATAAACTAACTCCCTTTTCCCTCCTTTTTCTTTCAGGCCTATCCAAATCGAGACATAACCAACATTGTGGAATCATCCCATTACCAGAAGATCGGGGGCTGGTGCCGCCAGGGTGCACTGAATGCAGCCAAGTGTAAGGGATCCCATCGTTGGATCAAACCATTCCGTTGCCTGGGTAAGTGCCATGCATGTAGTACCAAAAAAAATCTTGAACAGCTGCCACAAATGTGAACCATCTGCTTTAAATCTATATATACACACAAATACAATTGCTAACGAAACTTGAAAATGTTGTGAACTGGAATCGGAAACGGAAACGGAAACTAAAACGAATACAAAAACGAATATGTAATTGTATACGATTGGCAACTCGTTTGGCTTCAGAAGGACCATTCCAATCGGACGCGTTGTTGGTGCCAGAGGGTTGTCTATTCGACCACATACACAATGCATCGCGCTGCTGGCCATTCGTGAGATGGAACCAAACTGGAGCCGCTGCCTGCCAGGAGAGGGGCATGCAAATGCGTAGCTTTGCCATGTTGTTGCCCTGCGGCATTTCGCTATTCTCGGGTGTTGAGTTCGTCTGCTGTCCCAAGCACTTCAAGAGTAAGTAGACTACACTGCAAGACTCTAAGCTCTAAGTTTTCAAGCACTAATAAAAAGGCAAAGTTTAACAATAAGTCATAAAAACTAATTTTTATTAGTGTTGTTGCTTAGCCCTTGAAACCTTAATTAAATATGACTCACTCAACTGTTGTCTTTACATTTAGCCGATGAGATACGTGTGAAGAAGACCGATATGCCCGTAATGCCACCAGCACAGCTCAACAGCAATGCCAACAGCAACAACAACAATAACAACAATGGAGCCAACGATGAGCTGAATGTGAATGAGGAGGATGAGAGCAACGATTCCAATTACTCGAAGGATGTTAACGATGATGAACTGGATGATGAAGATGATCTGATGGGCGATGACGAGGAGGATGAAATGATTGCCGATGAGGCAGCAACAGTTGGTGGCGCAGGAGCAGCAGGTGCAGCGGGCGCAGGTGCTGGCACAGCAGCGGGAAGCGGTAGCAGTGATGCCAATAGCGGTGCCATTGATGATATCAATGCGGAGTATGACAGCGGTGAGGATACCGATAACTATGAGGAGGACGGTGCCGGTTCAGACAGTGATGTAGCTGGCATTGCCGATGCCTGGGATCAAAATGGCAGCTCCAGTGGTGCAAAGCCACCGCTTGCCGCACTCAAAGCCCCCTCAATGTCCACCTCCGCGTCGCCAGCAAGTCTTACAGCCGCCGAGTTGCCTGGCAATAAACAATTCAAACCGGAAATTGTCACTGCAACCCCGCAATTATCGGCTGCTGCTGCTGCCGCCGCCGCTGCTGCTGCTGCCTCGTCGGATGCTGCTGCTGCTGCTATCGCTGGCGTCGCTGTTGGGGCACCACCATCGACGGCACAGCCGACATCTGATCCATATTTCACACACTTCGATCCCCACTACGAGCATCAGAGCTACAAAGTAAGTCAGAAAGTAAGTGTTTACGTTGAGGGCGCAGGTTTATTTATCCAACAAAAAAACAAAACGTATTCTAAACAAAGGAAGCCCAACAGCGCCTTGAAGAATCCCATCGCGAGAAGGTCACGCGCGTCATGAAGGACTGGTCCGATCTAGAGGAGAAGTACCAGGACATGCGTCTAGCCGATCCCAAGGCAGCCCAGAGCTTCAAGCAACGCATGACGGCACGCTTCCAGGTTTGTAGTACCGACCTCCCATCAATCGGTAGTACATTAGACCCTACATTCTATTCCGTGTGCTCCTCATTTCCCTAGGTATGGCTAGTTGGTATGGGTATGGGATTTTCCTATATTAAAATATATTTATCTTATAATTAAAGATCTATCAGAAGTCGATATAACCGATAGTGTTACCAATACCCATTCCAATGAGCCATACCAGACATATTTCGTTTTCTACTCTATTTCTGTCTCTATTACACTCTTGCACTCTCTTTCCCTCTCTTTCTGTCTCATTGTATATACCCCTATACGTGTACTATGTGTGTGTGTGTGTGTGTGGAAGAGAGTACAGCACAGTATGCACTGTGCGCTCTTCGAGTAGCCATAACCCATACACATCATATACTATCAATCTATAATCAAGCTAAGCGTAATCATTATCAAAAACATTAACATTACCATTATCATTGTCATTATCATTATCATTAGATTTGGCTTATCATTTGCTTTAAGTTGGAACACCAATTATCATGCACCTGTCGCTGCTTTTTAATCGTTGATTGTTTATCTACCTATCTATCTATCTATCTATCTATCTATCTATCTATCTATCTATCTATCTATCTATCTGTATATCTATCTACCTATCTATCTATCTATCTATCTATCTATCTATATATATATATCTATCTATCTATCAATCTATCTATCTATCTATCTATCTATCTATCTATCCATCTATCTACCTCTAACTGTATATCTATCTTAACCTTTCTGCCTGAACTATATGATTTAGTTTTATGTAGCTCTGTGTATGTGTATGTGTGTGTCTGTGTATGTAGTTGTAATTTCTCTCTACTTTTGTGTATCCATGTATGGCAAATGGGAGCGAAAGAGGCATCAGATTGTAATCATAATAATAACAATAACAGCAACAGCAACAGTAACAGTAACAACAATAACAAGCATAATGATTTCTTAATCATACTCGTAAATATATAACGAAAGCAAAACTCAAACTCAGTACAACAAAAAACATTTCAAATTTTCAAAACGATACAAATAAAGAATTCAAATCGTGCTTTAGTAGTTGAACTGATTGGCTTAATGATGTACTTGTAATACCCTTTAGTTTATATTGTTTTAATTTCTATTCTTTTCGACGCCTTTTAAGTTGTTTAAAACCAATTAGAGCTAACCAACAATAACAAATCAAGACAATACAACGACTCTTGCTACCTCACTCTGACACTCCACACACTGACTCTGTCTCACCTTAACTCTCAGCTACTTGGCTTAAATGCTGCTTAAATGAAAAGTATTTTTTGCTGCGCTTAGAACGAATGGTCTGCCCACTGAAATGCATAAAATCATGTATATATAGCATATACCCTTATCTATATATACATATGTGTATTATATATATATATAATCTTTTGCTCGCATAGCTCTTAAGAACTGTAGAATTCGAAAGTTGACTCAGACTGTGACGTCATGATGTTTTGCAAGTGTGTGTTTTGATCACGACATCATTCATAAGTAGCTCGTAATTAACATATAGCTGCATATTTTTGGATTATTCATAATCCCCAAATTCATTAATTTATCGCTACATATTATCTCCGTCTCCCTCTAATCTCACACACACACTCTTGCTCTCTCGCTCACGCTCTCTGTCTCTGCACAGCATTGTGTTACGTCAGCAGCACCTTCGGAATGAGTCATTCAACCACACCCCCGTCACTCACACTCACACACACACATCCACTTACACCCACTCACACACCCAACTAACGACAACTGCTTGTTATAGCCATAAAATTTGTACAATTTAGAAATAAAAAACAAACATAAATTAAACGTAACTGTACTTGAAATCGTTGCAATCGTAATCGTTATCGAAATCGAAATCGATATTGCAATCGATAAATGAACAAAATGCAAAATGAAAACGAAAATGAAAATTTCAAACTCATGCTGATAATCTTTCTCTCTTGGTGTGCAATACGTCTTTATATGGGAATGTAATTTTAGACTTCTGTTCAGGCACTCGAGGAAGAAGGCAACGCCGAGAAGCACCAACTGGCCGCAATGCACCAGCAACGCGTCCTGGCGCACATCAATCAGCGAAAACGCGAGGCCATGACCTGCTATACCCAGGCCCTAACGGAGCAGCCACCAAATGTGAGTGAATCCTCGGATCAGGGCTGCAAAACGGTTCGCTGTGATTCGGTTAGATAGGGGTTAGGCCACGTGTTGGGTTTGGTTTGAAAGATCGGCAAATCGTTTCTTTTTTCTTACCTCAACCTCTCTCAGTATGATAGAAAACCTAAAACCTATGCCGATTCGATTTAATGGGTCCCCTCGGCTTTGCACTTACTGAAAAACCAAAAATCTGAATCATAGCAACAGCTTAGAACCGGTTTGCAGTCTTGCTGCGGATAGTCCATAAAATACCATGCTTTTATTTACTTAATTGCAGGCCCATCATGTTGAGAAGTGTCTGCAGAAACTGCTGCGTGCCCTGCACAAGGATCGCGCTCATGCACTCGCCCATTATCGCCATCTTTTGAACTCGGGCGGACCCGGAGGTCTTGAGGCTGCCGCATCGGAGCGACCAAGGACTCTCGAGCGTCTGATCGATATCGATCGTGCGGTTAATCAATCGATGACAATGCTTAAACGTTATCCCGAATTGTCTGCCAAGATTGCACAATTGATGAACGATTACATTTTGGCACTGCGCAGCAAGGACGATATTCCCGGCTCATCGTTGGGCATGAGCGAGGAGGCTGAGGCTGGCATTTTGGACAAGTATCGCATTGAAATCGAACGCAAGGTGGCTGAAAAGGAACGTCTTCGCCTGGCTGAAAAGCAACGCAAGGAACAGCGTGCTGCTGAACGTGAAAAGTTGCGTGAGGAAAAGCTGCGCATGGAGGCCAAAAAGGTCGATGATATGCTCAAGTCGCAGGCGGCCGAGCAACAGCAGCAGCAGCAGCAATCCCAACAACAGCAGTTGTCGCAGCAGCAGCAACAACAGCAGTTGCAACAGCAGGACAAGAGCATCAATAGCAAGGAGCTGAGCATGGAGGTGGGCGGCGGGCTGGTAACCGCCCCCAATCTTAACCTCGACACAACAAAGAGCGAGAAGGAGTTGGTTGATGCCGAGTATGCTGAAGCTACGGTCAGGTTAGTTCTCTTTCTCCCTCTTTCTATCCTCTACACTTGGTAGCGTATTCATTCTAACACAACTTTCAATCGCCTCTCTTCCGCAGCACCAAGGTGCAGACCGTATTGCCAACGGTAGACGACGATGCCGTGCAGCGCGCGGTTGAGGATGTGGCTGCCGCAGTGGCCCATCAGGAGGCTGAGCCGCAGGTGCAGCACTTCATGACCCACGATCTGGGCCATCGTGAATCGGTATTTGAGCTGCGGCGTTCACAACTCACGCCGCATCTGCCTAAAGCATATCCTCTTCTCTCGTTTTCATTGCAGAGCTTCTCGCTGCGACGCGAATTCTCGCATGCGCACGCGGCCAAGGAGGGACGCAATGTCTATTTCACGCTATCGTTTGCTGGCATTGCCCTAATGGCGGCCGTTTTTGTGGGCGTGGCCGTTGCCAAATGGCGAACATCACGTTCGCCGCACGCGCAAGGCTTCATTGAGGTGGATCAGGTATGAAACACATATCACACTATAGCGAAATATGCTTCACTTGGGGGGAATAATCGTATAACAGTGTAGGGCTCTTCAGTATAACACTTTAACGTTTTAAAAGTATGTGATTTTAACTGGTATAGCGAATATAAATTGTGATAACTTGAAAATATAATAAATCATATTTTGATATAACAGTGTTATTATAACAGTAGGTATACTACTTTGTGTAACAATTTGTATGACAGAAGGTATACTTCTTTGTATAACAGTTTGTATAATAGCTTGTATATCAGTTTGTATGGCAGTATAATACTTAGTATAACATTTTTTTATAAAAACTGATTTTATAACAGTTTATATGACTGAATGTATACTATTTTCAATAACAGTTTGTACAACAGTTTCTATAAAAGTATGTATAACAGCTTATATATCAGTTTGTTTGGCAGTATGTATAACAGTTAGTACAACATTTTATATAACAATTGCAAAATAAACTAAATAAATGTTTGCTAAATAAAAATTTGATTTAATTCGATTTGAACCTCCAGTAGAACTTTTCTTAGTTCACAAAACCATTTCCCTCATGTAAAGCATACCAATCGAAAGTGTTTTTCAGCTCTTTTTTTATGCTTGCTAAATTTTCTTGTCTTTTACACACACAGAATGTGACCACACATCATCCCATCGTGCAGGAAGAGAAAATTGTGCCCAATATGCAGATCAACGGGTACGAGAATCCGACCTACAAATATTTCGAAGTGAAAGAGTAAAGAACTAGAGAAAAGAGCAAAATAAAACATAACAAAAATAAAAATACAAAGAAAATGAAACATTTAAGTAAAAATAACAAAAATGCATGCACCTAAGGATAGGCAAGCAGAAGCAAAGCAAAAAGAGCATGGCACATCAATAAAAAGAAAACAAAATGAAAACGTAACACAAAAATAGAAAGAAAAAAACAAAAATGCAAAAAGTAAATGAATTAAAAATAAAACATAATAAGAAAGAACTTTTTTTTTTCGTCTAATGGAGCGCAGTTCCGCAACGTACGTGAAATGTAATGCATCTATATATTAAATTAAAATGAAAGGCAAGAATATAAAGCAAGCAATTAAATTTAAGTATTTAAATGTTTAACAACAAAAAAAAAAGAAAACAAAACAAAACAAAAATGAAAAGAAAATGCAGCAAACAAACAAAAGCATCTCTCTCTAGCTCTCTCTTTTTCTCACACTCTGAACGTAAGAAAATGCTTCATATGAAAATGTAAACACAATAAATTGCGCAAAGTTCTTGAAACCGTGCAGCATAAACACAATACACTTCATACAAATGTAAACATGTATCACAACACCAAATACCCAACACACTCACACACACACACACACGAACAAATTAGTGAGAAAGTTACAAATTTGCTAAGAGAAATGCAAACTGTGCGAGAATAAATTATTTTTGTTTTCGTACAGCGTTGTTCTTGTTTAGAGTGTATTGAAAAGTTGAAGAAACTACAAAATTGATATGTAACGGCAACTCGAATAAATTCGATATTAAAAGCAAACTCTGAAGCAAGTGCGAGTCTTACAATTGCATTAACAGTATTTGAGAAATTGTATTCCTAGTAAATAAATTGTCAAGACATTTACAACGCACACTCACAGTCAATCACATACACTTTATCACTCAAACACCCACATATATTCATGCAAAATGGCGGCACTCGCAAAAGATGGCAAATCAGCAGCAAAAGGCGTAGCATACTTTTTAGCGCCGCAAAAAATTCACTATATAACATAATGAGTAACTGCGCTGCACGCTAAACAATTAGTAGATGCTAAAACGCATAAACGCATAAGCAAAATACGTAAGCAACAAGACACACACACCTACACACACACACACTGCAACACAGACACATGTGAACCTAAGAGCTACCTACGCGTACTAATCTATATATATATTTATATATATATATATAAACAGCTATATACACATATATATATGTATACATATATACCGAAATATATATATGTATATATGTATGTTAACAATATATTTAAAAAGCAAAAAACGCAAACGCAAAATGTCCATAAATGTATTTATGTATCTATACACAACACCCAAAAACAAAAACAAAAAACAAATGATAAAACGCAAAAACTCAGCTAGTAAGGCAACTAAATAATATAAACAAAGCAGCAAATTAAGCAACAAATGCAGAGCCAAAAGCAAAAATCAAGAAGAACAAAGAAAATATATTAATATTAAAACGCAAATTCTTATTGCAAGAAGCTCTTTTAGAACATTTTCTCAAGATTTGTGTAACTGGTATTAATTTGTTCTTTTCCACTCGCAAGAAGCACTTGACAGACACACCAATACATACACAAACACTCACACTGACTCAGTTACTTACGCCTGCAAGTATGCAGAATGTTTGTTATTGTGTTGTATTTAAATTCATATCAAATGATTTTGTTAAATTAGGCAAATCGTTGAACTGAAGTTAGTTTGTCAACTATTTGTACACTGACTGCAGTGAGAATCAATATAAAACAATAAAATAATTCAACAAATACTCTTATGGGTATTTAGGGTTCACCCCAAAACTTGCTCTTCAATAGCACTTCACTTCAAATTGATTGCACAATTGGTGCATCAAAACAATTACTGGCAATTTCAGTAAATTTATACAAATACGTGTATGTTAAATGCTGCAATCGACAGGTGCGACAGGTGGGACAAGCGGACAAACAATATACGTATTGAAAAACTGAATCAATGCAATCGACAATGGGACAGACAGAGGGACAGACAAACAGACAGGCAGATAAACCGAATGAAATTGCTAGTTTAATTTTTCTGCTCGATTGCTTGGCAAATATTTAACAAGTGTATGCCAACAGCTTTCACATTCGAGACGTTCTATTATTTAATAAAAAGAAACACATATATACACACACGCACACTCATTTTAAAACACACGATCAGTTACACACGAGCAAATCCAATTTATATAAATGTAATTTGTATTACATTTTTTGCTATAAACCAAAGTTTGTAACCTTATTTGTATACCAATACGAACAAATCAATAATTATAAATGCATATATGTGTATGTGAATGTATATGAAATATATATTTAGCAACAAAACAAAACAAAAATTATAAAAGCGAAAACCAAAAATATTAACAACTATTATAAACGAGAATATAATCTCTATTAAACAGGCACTTGATGTTGATATTCAAGAGTTAAATCATTTGCAAATATTTAAACCGATTTACATATTGCATTTAACATTCTGCTTAAAATATTTCTTATTTGTTGGTTTTTTGCTAAGTATTATCATGTTTCAATTGCATTCGGTTGCATTACTCAGGCCTATACCACCCCGCAAAATATTGCTGTGACACACATTTCATAACCTCTATAGCTCCCTCTCTCTCTCTCTCTCTATCTATCTATCTAACTTAACTAAACTTTACTGCGCGAACTTTGAGAAATATGCTTCAAACAAAAAAAGGCATAGGTACTTACTAATATATATACTATATAGTAAAGCTTTTCTAGGCTCCAAGCAAAAAAACTCCAAAACTAACCGCTACAAACATTTTTTTTTATTTTACATCATAGTCAGTCCCATAGATTCGATACACTTAACTCGAAAGCAGCAGCAAAGAAACCCATTCAAATTTCAAAATGGTCCAGAAATACATTATGCGGTGGCTGCCTTTCACACACACCTACATACACTTGCACACAAGACATTCGAGTATTACAACAACACAAGACACAACAATAATAACAACAACAAGAGCAAAACAACACACAAAGTAAACCAAACAAACAAAAAATCTAACTAGTCAAAGCTTGAATATTTTTTAATTTATTCATTACTATATATAAAATGACAAAATATATACATATATAAAAAAAATTTAAAAAACATAAAAAACAATTGATATTTACACTTAGTGAAGCAACAAAAAAAAAAATAAAACAAAAATGCAAAAAAAAAACAATGAGAAGAGAAAAATGAAAGCGAAAATGCAAATGTGTAAGAAATAAACCCCGTCCTGCGTAAATAAAATTAAACATAAAAGTAAAAAAAACAAATATCATAAAAGAAAAATTTACACAAAATTTAAAAGCAAACATTAACAAAATACAAAAAAAAAACACAAAAAACTATAAGAAAACAAAAAAACAAACACACAAAAAATATAAGAAAAACGTGTAATAAGTCGCATGTGTTTTTGTCGTAGTCTCATCATAAAAATGGAAAAGAAAAGGAAAAAAAAAATAAACAAAAAAGTTTATAAAAAGCAAAACAAAATTATGAAAAATGTGTAATTCTTTTTGTCAACTATGATTTTTGCATAGGTTCGAAAATGGAAAAGTATAAAAATTTAAATATTAAATGTACTCAAGACAATTGTAATTGCAACAATAATTGTACGCTATATATATTATTATTAAAATGGAAAGTGTAAACATTGCGCCATATAGCCATGAAAAAATTGGTTTTTCAACATCAATAAAAAAAAACAACAACAACAAGAACATTAACAACAACAATGCAACATTGAGGAAAATGCTAAAACCACACACAGAAAATGCCATGAAAATTATGCATAACAATTGTAAAATGTTTCACAAAAAAAGCAAAAAAAAATGAAAATGAAAATGAAAAGAAACCAAACATAAAACGTAAGCGTAAAAAGAAAAACCAAAAACAAATAAGAGAAAAACAAAACAAAACCAAATAAAACAAAAACCAAAATGGCAAATAAAACAATTTTCATTGTATAATCATATATAATTTAATTTTGAATTTTTGTGTTCCTTTTCGAAATATTTTGCATAAATAAAATAAAATAACAGAAAAACAATTGCCACAACTGCGTCTCACTTCAACCAGCTCTCTATCTCTTTCGCACTTATGTGGTTTACATATACAGCTCTCCCTGTCTTCTTCGAGACTTCATGCAAAAGTACTTTTACTTCTAATAGCCAAGCATTTCAGCTCATACAGATTATTATGATTTATTCGTTAAATACTTTTTTTAATTATGAGTTTGAAGGTGCACCATAATTCATAAAAATAACTCTGATAGTTACCGGCCAAGAAAGCGAAATTATTTCTGAATTCGAAAATATTAATCGCTTCGATTACCAATTGTAAAATACTCCGATAATGCCAAAAGGAGCCTGTTGCTTGGTTATGCCAATAAATTAGATTACGCTGTCAGTTGATTTGATTCTATGTGAGTTACTCATCGCTTTATCAATAATTTTGTTTCAATTGGATAATAATTTGATAAATATTACTAAGCACTTTTCGAGAGTATGTATAAAAGACGATAAAACAACTCCGTTTTAAAAAGTGTATATTCTTAAAATATTAAAGTAATTAAAAATGATTCGATTTTATTTTATACAGACTCATATTTTGTATGAGTATTTGGAAAAATACTTTTCACTATTATAAAAACGATTTCAGTGATTTAATTTTGTTATTATATTTAATTGTCTTTACAGTCATTTATAATTATTTAAAAATAATTATTCTATTTTTCATACATTTCTCAACGGCTTCAAAATGAGTGAAAGTGTTTAAATTATTTCTTAAGATGGGCACTAAAACAACTGTTATATGTGAACCAAGCCAACTGATTGACCTTGGCAGCAGGCAATTACTTAGTTTGAAGTCCTCGTGTAATTCCAATTAAAGAAGATTCAATTTATACAATCAGTATTCTTTTATTTTGTATTTCAAATAGAGTTAAAAATATTGTTATCAATTTAATTTTTTGCAACGAATTGCAGCTGAAGAGGCTCTTGGCTCTTGGGTCTTGGGTCTTGGCCAATGCCGAACGTCCTTCAAAAGTTGTCAGACTAATCGCATTGGTAATAGATACGAACAATTGCAATTATCTGGCTAAATTGTCGGCTAGGCCCATTTATAATGTTGTAGAGGAAGTGGAGACAGAGAAGTGAATGGAAAATGGAGCAAATGCCACTTAATGAGGTGATTTCTATGCCGCTGCTACAATATGTAGTGCTTACGTTGATTATGATGTGTGCTCATTATGAGTTTCAACTTGGAGTGCACGAACAAGCCTTTACAATAAATCACTTGAAACTGTATGAGTATACGTGAAATCAATGTAAAGCACTTCAGTCTATCAAGTGTCCAAAGCATGAAAATTGACGTACATTTTGATATATGAGCCCAAACGACGGACGATAGATGGGAACACAAATGGGAACTGGTGGGGAGGTGGGAGAGGGGGGTAAAAGGGCACAGCCGCCATTGTATATCTGGTTAGCTGTGTGATTGTGTGGCTATGTCGTTGGTTGGGTGGTGTTTGGGTGGCTCACCTACTCGAGCTAAACACACAAATGATCGATGTGTAGCAGCAATGTGGAGCATGGCATAGAAATAGATAAAGATCACGACTCTAAGCCAAAAGTGCAGCGTGATAAATGCATTGCTGCCCTTACCATTCAAAGGGTAGGGTAAATAAGTCATGTCTTTGGTGGATTCACTCTATGAAAATTACAGACTAATAATTTTAAATACAAAGAATAATAATAAAATAAATTGTAAGTGTCGTTAAGTGTTGAAACATTTGCGTAAAGCCTGGGTTATGATTCTATAAAATAACATAATTTAATGAAACTGATTTTCCAATTTTTTTTATAAACTTAAAGACTAAAAATTTCATCTTAACACTGCCTGAGTTTAGTAATACATTTTTGAAGTATTTATTATTTTTATCTTAAGCAACTATAAGGCTAATTTATGCATCGATTGTTAGGTAAGTGTATTAAACCGTCGTTAGTCTCTTTATAATTTGTTGTTGCTCGTTTAGTTGCTTGGTCCACAAACTTTCCAAAGTGCATTTTGTATTCCAAGTGGCCACTGTCGTCAACATGACAAATAACAAACAATGCACTTACAGAATGTGCACAACATGTACTAGCAGATACAGATACAGAACACAGATACAATGCCACAGATACAATTTTACAGATAGTAGTAGTCAACTTTGAAATGCACTTGAGGCTTTGTTTTAAATTAGTTAACACCTCAGAGCACTGATAAAGCACAACAAAAAGACAGTATACAAAATGAAACCAACAAAAAATGGTACGAAATTTCACATGTGAATTTAACAAATGCGATTAAAAAGTTGTCAGAGGCTTAAAGAGCTGTCTAATAACGATTAGATCGATTTCTACGTAGAAAGGAAGTGAAACACTTGAACGAATGGCTAACAAAAATAATAGAGGTACAAAATATAACAAGTCATCTGGCATAATGGGTATTCATAGTCAAATTTATGATTTGGGCAAAAAATCTGATCACAAGTAGACGAGCAGGCGCGAACTTGTGTTTAGAGCAGGCCAGCCATACACTGTGTGCTGATAACAGCTCTTATCAATTGACGATAAATGTAGGCTATAAGTGCAAGAGGGATGACCAGAATGCCCACACACAGCACTACTCACATTGCCTGCTTTTGGGGGCCGTGCATGTCTCTCCATGTATGTATACACGCGGCCGGTGAGTCTATCAGTTAGTGTGTTTGTGTGAACAACACGATAACAACCAGAGATTGTGTTACTCCAGCCCAGTGAAACGTAGCACTACCCCTCCCACTACAGCTAAACAGGGCTACCGGTTAAACCGATAAGCAGCAACGAAGACAACAACTTACGGCCCCTGAGAACGCTACCAACTCAAGCTAAATCATAATCATTGATCGCAAGTACATATCAAAATTTTAATACTTATGATATGACAACAACAACAGTAACAACAATCACTAGGGGTAAACAAATGTGACTACCTTATGCTGGGCATGTATTCCCCCACACCCACCCTCTAGCCAACCCCTCTCAAAAACCCCATCTATGTAGGTTGCACCGTATCACACAACTGATATCGCGACGAGTTTTGTACAAACAAAGTTGTTGTAGCCATCTATTGTACGACCAATGGAGCTACCCTACAGTCGGTAGTAGTGCCATGGAGCAGTACTGGATAAAGCAGCCCAGTAAAACCAGTAAAACCATCCGATCATCGGGAGTTTTACGAGCTGCCTCGTAAATTCGTAGAACTCCCGTTCGAGAGCTCGTTGTTTGTCAACAAACATATGCGCCACATAATCGTCACGATAATAACAATATTGTTTGGCATTATTTTCATTCCAATCGATGCGTTGCAAGTATGATGTGTGAAAGCCCAGGGTAACCGATGGGCCTGTTTGTCCAGCTCAGCGCTGGGTCTGATTGGTATTGACTTTACAGTGGTGTTAATAACAGACAAATTAAATAAATATTTTAAAACTGGAAACAGTATTAATTAACATAGAGACTTTTATATTATTCAAAAGGACTTTAAGTAATTTTTCACACAAATATTATATAGCATAAAGTGACTTTAAAAATAATTAAATATGTATTATATCGAATATATTAAGGTGTGCTTAACTTAAATAAAATGAAAATTATAAAATGTTTTTCTATAAGAATCGATTTTTATATATTTTTAAAGGTTATTTTTATGATTTACTTTAAGACAATAGATGTAAAAGTTGCTGAAAAATGCCCATAAAAATTATCATAATATTTATGGAACCTAAAAATGTTGTTTCTCACCCAATTTGTCTCATTTTTCAAGTGTGTGGTACCACTGTACCATTGCAGCAGTAGCTACAAATGAAGAGCACCAAATTGGAAAAAGAAAAGGGTAAAAAGAACAAACATCTGAACATAAGTCCCGATTTGAAAGCAACGGCAAAGCGCTGCCCGCTCTGTCTGTATCTGTAGCTATATCGGTGATTGAGCTGGGGACTCTACATTTACACTGATAAAAATAAAAGATGTACTCCAAAGTAAACACCAGAAGTTCTCAAAAACTAGTAAACGGGTCCTGACTTCACAAAGAGACAAAAGTATGAAAATGTTATTATAAAAAGCTAAAAGCACTTAACAATTTATGCTTAATATGAAGGAGCCTTAAAAATTAAATACACAATAATTTTTTGTGTTTTTTTTCAAATGCCTTTTTAAACGTTGCTGCTTAAACTATTATGTATAGATTATTATTGGTTAAATGTATAACTATAAAACATTTTAATGAATTTATTTAAATTCAGCAATTTTTTAATTGTTGTACCTGCCTTTTTTTATCAGTGTACGTATTCATATTTGTATGCGTATTGATATTCTTACTAGCCATATCTGTAAAATTCACACACACACACGCAGAGCTACAGATATGAATACACTGATACATTATCGATATGTCGATGTTCTTGTGTACTTTATTTATATTTGTTTAACTCAGTTTTTTTTCTGTTTTTTTTTTTTGCCTTTTGAACCTTTTTGTTTAATACCTATTTGACTTTAATAAGTGATTGTTGTAGCATTTAAAGTGTCCAACGTTGCGCCACTTCAGCAGTCGTTCTCTTTCGCTCCTCAACTTCCCTCTCATACTCTTCACATATATCCATATATAAATATATATATATTCCTTTCTCCCTCTTTTGACGAGTGTTTGCGTGGATCAACAGGCAATGCGCCTGTCCCCAAAGTTCGTCGGTGTCAGTTGACACGGAGCCTCAAAACGCATCGTCGTACAAAAATTGCAGAATTAACTGTGAGTGTGTTCAATTTTTTTTGTGAACTGATCGGGTATTACTCGTTGATCGTTTGATTGACGATCGTTAAGTAATCGCAAGTTAAAGCGAGTAGAAAAAGAGAGAGGGAGTGAGAAAAAAAGAGAGCGCTATACAAAAAGGAGGAGACTGTGTTTATCTCTATGACTGTGTGTGTGTGTAAGTGTGTGGGAGAGCGCATGCGCATCTGAATTGACCAAGTTGTTTTAGCCTAGTTAGTCGGTACTACGGCCATATCAGCGCTACGAGTGCGTAAGTGGACCGCGTCCGCTCGCTGCCTACAGCCACTGCCATTTTTATGGCTTATTGAAATCGCAACGCGACAGTCAAAAGCGCGCGCACCGCTCGATACAACACTTCGGGTCAGGCACTAAGAAAATGCAACGAGCTTTAACCACAGCAGCATTACCTCCAACTACAACACCACCGCAAATGCCAAAGAGCCGTCGCTACCGTTAACCACCGACTCAAGTGGGCCAAAAACAAAAAAATTTAAAAGGCCAAAAGTTATTATTAAAGAAAAGTTCTATAAATGCCATAAATTAATTAGTTTTTGGTATTAAATAATAAATCAAAGCAAAGCAAATCTTTTCGTGACGCGTTGTGACTAAACTGTGAGAGCCATTTAATTGTTATTTGTTGTTAGTTATTTTCTTAGTTATTGTACACAAATTATAAAGTGATCGCGCATTAAAAATCGATCCAACAATAACCGTGAATCGTGCAAATAATTGCCGCAAAGCTTAAAAAATAATTGATTCAATGTGCGATTGAAGTAGGTGCCGACAACCAACAACCGACCAACAACAACAACAACTGGGAGCCTAGAAAACAACAACCAAACAACTACAAAATCCCCTAAATAACCAAAAACAACCAAACACCCCCTCAAGTGCTCAGTTCTATTGAAATTACATTACTTCAATTCAGTTTTATTTTTTTGCGGTTTTATTTTTTGTTTGAAATTTTGTTAACTTGAATTTGCACAACACGCAAAGAGCAGAAAAGAAAGAGAGAGAAAGAGTGAAAGAGAGAGAGAGAGAGAGAAGGAACGTCAACGGCTTTAATTATGAGCAATTATAATCCGAATTGTGGTTATTTCGAGGATTGCAGCTATTATACAAATAATGTATATCAACAGGATTATTGCATGCAGCCGGATTATGAATACAACAAACACGTCTACGAGTAAGTAACAACAACGACAACACTTTGTGTTTTCTTACAACCATTTTCTATTTTCTGATTTCCTTACCCCCTATCCCCTTTCTCATTTGTCATTTTCAACGTTTAATGTCATGTAACTATTGGATAATATTTATAATAGTTGTACAATAATTAAATGTGGGTTGCTGTCAGTTATACTTGTAGCCAGAAATATGCCGACGGCATATAACTTTCAACCCGACTGTCAGTACCTTTGGGTTTGCCGGATTAGAAATTAGTAAATTAAAGATACACAGTTACCAAAGAAGAAGTTAACTTTTAAAGAAGTCATGTGAATTTAATCGTTTTTTAGAAAGTAATTAAGATATTCAATGCTTGGACATTATAAGGTTTAATTAAATACCCTACATACTTAGAAGTGTAAAACCTAAAACACAACTAACTAACTGATATTAGAGCATAGTTACCTTTGAGTACTTTAAGTAAACCTTAAGATAAAATGACTGATAGTTATAAGAATTTAATATCGAAAGTTCAGTATTGCATTTAAAGACAGGAAAGATACTCACCTCAAAGACATGCCTACAGATATAAGCACCAAATCCTGTACAAGTATTTTTTTTTACCATTAGGTTAGAAACTTTAAGAACACTTCTTGAAACGTGCACATGTTTGAAAAGGAAATGGAAAAAATTTCCAACGCATCTCTGTCCATTTCGAAGTCACTGCCAGTGTATAAGTTTTGCACACATTGCCAAAAATTGCACATGTGCAGAGAAACCATTTTCTGGTGTGACAAGTGAAAAGTGTCAAAACATTTTCCAGGAAATCGATGCGGCAATTAAAAACAATTTAATTTAAAATCAGTAAAGAAAACAAGTCCCAAAAACGAGAACAACTGCCCAGAACCGTACAGGCAGTACAGAAGTTTAAAAGGATCAGTATTAACATTTAATGGCATAATATAATGAAATTGTTTCGATGTCTAACTACGACCGTCTTAAGCCCCTGATTTTCGCACACACAGAGAGAAAGGAGGGTAAGAGAGGGAGAGAGAGAGAGAGAACAAGAGAGAGAAATTGTGTGCAGAGTGCGTTGGCCTAAGCCAATGTTACGGCATTGTAAAAGAGAGCGGACTTGGCCAGGATCGTTGGCTGACTGGGCATGTGTGATAAGCCTAAGGGCAAAAGGTGTCAGCCAACAACAAACAACAACAGCAACAGCAAGCAGAACTCAACTGTTAACGGTTAGAAACGCATTCAACAATGCGCATTATTTCCACTTTGTCACCTTTTGCATTTTTGGCACAACGACGGGGTTTTCACGGCTGCACTTTGAAAACCAAAACACATGTTTAGTGAAATCGTTTGGAAAATCACACACACCCAAGTACAACACAAATGGAAAGAGAGTGAAAGAGGAAGAGAGAGAGGGAGAAAGAATGACACACAAAGTGAGGAAAATTTGGTAGTTTTAATTGGGTTTGTCCATAATCGTTGCATCGAACCCTCGGCTTATCTTGGATAATACTGTTTGCCAAATAAAAGCAAATTTCTATTTATTTGTATTTTATTTTAATGCTATTTTTGTTGGCTGCCGTCGCTGTTTTTCATCTACAATTTTCATTCATGTTTTTCGTTTTTCCTTGGCCTCAACTGACAGCAGACCGTGGAATTTCCGCAATGTCCACAGGTGAACACAGGTTGCATCTTTGGCAATTTCTTTTCTTACGGGTTTTCCTTATTTTTAGACCCCGTACTCTTTAAAAAAGAGTAAAGGGGGTCTATTAAGTTTGTCAGAAGCGAGATGTGCGTAACAGGCAGAAGGAGGCGTGGCCGACCCCATAAAGTATATATATTCTTGATCAGCATCAACAGCCGAGTCGATATAGCCATGTCCGTCTGTCCGTCTGTCCGTCTGTCCGTCTGTCCGTCTGTCCGTCTGTCCGTCTGTCCGTATGAACACCTGGATCTTTTAAACTACAAAAGCTAGAACCATGAAATTCACAATGAAAGTCCGTTATTATGTCAAGCAGATCAAGTTTATTTCAAATTGTTGCCACGCCCCCTACCGCCCCCGCAATGAGCAAAAAACCAGACAAACCTCGAGAAAATTTTTGTTTTAGGCGAATATCTCAGTAACTATAGCACTTAGGAGCACCAATTTTGGTATACAGGTTCCTAGAGGCAGCCTTAATATAACGCCATTCAAAATTTTGAGCTGCCACGCCCCCTTTGCTCATCAGAAATAAAAGACTCTCCAGCTTCAATGCCTTGTTTCAGGCATTAAATCAAATAGTACAGTGTTGTAATTTAACATACGCTTAGAGAATTACTATTTCTAACTTTCCTGAAAGTGGCATCAAAATCCTATGTCAAACAACAGAGAAATTACGGTTCAAAGTTGAAGTTATTTTAAAGCAAAATCACTGCATGCGCGCAACACATACAAACAAACACAGAAACATACAAACATATGTTCGAACGTTTTCTCTACCTGCTGGCGGCAGCGCTGCCCGGAGCCGCTTGACGCGCCGACCAATGCTATACATACACACATATGTATGTGTGCACATACATATATGCAAATAATCGGAAGAATGATAGAAGAGGGGTGTGGTGCAACTGATAGAGTTGCGGCGCAATGTGGAACCTTCGCATGGATCGCGGGTTCGAGTGCTGACGATGACAGTTGTTAATTTATTTATTTTTTAATTTTAATTCAAAATGTAAATATTTAATTTTAATTTTTTAAATTTCATTTGAAAATTTTAATTTAAATAAAATGCAATACTATGGGAGTACGGGGTCTTTTACAGTCGGCTCGATCGACTGTAGCCTTTCTTACTTGTTTTGCTTGGAAATCTTAACATTATTTTAATTACAAAAATGTTTGTTTGCCTTGGCGGCTTTAAAAAAATACGTTTTTTAAGTTGTTGTTTGTGGTTACTTTGTTTAGTGTTTCTAATTGTTTGAGATACACAGAGATCACGTCACTGGCATGTAAACAGTTTCAAACCGCTCTCAAAAAAAAAATGCCAACAAAGGAAACCAAATTCAAATAAAAATATATAAATATGAAACCAGTTCCCTTTCGGCTTGAGTTTTATTTTATTTGTATTTAGTTTTCTTTTTTTTATTTATTATTTCGTTTACCCCTTTTTTATGCGCACTTGTTTTTTGAGTAGAAAAGGACACGCTATGCACTTGTCTGGAGTCCTGAAATATGAAGTTCGAAAACATAATTTTATTTGATGATACCATATTCTTTTATTAATAAAACAAAAATCATAATAACAAAGACAAAAAACACAACGAATCCCATGCCACTATATTGTCGAGAGTAGCGTTACTAAACGCAATTCGGAAACGCAGTCAGTCAAGTTGAACGTACTCCAAAAACCCGAAAGCTTCAAACAAAATTCCTGGGAATGTCTGCACATGTCCATATCGTCTTCTTCTTCGTCGCCGTCGTCGTCGGATGAGCCAGGAAGTAAACAAAACACACACGAGTTTCCAACACGTATTTTGGGTATTTGAAACGGCGGTTTTAGCGAATATTTAATGCTCTATTAAGGTTTAAAGTTTGCTAAAAGAAAAGAGTTGTTTATCGAAGCTCCAGCTATTTCAATACATTTATGTGCAGACTTTAATAACTACACAAAAATGCATATTGAATTTCTATTAATAGTAAATCAATAAACTAAGCTAGCCACTTGTCTCACGCTGATCAAGTTTGTTTTGCATTTTTTGAAAGTGGTTTTTTACGAAACTTCATAACGTGAGAACTACTTGAACAATCTCAACAAAATTCACAAAATATTTCACCATTTGTTACGTATTTAGCAAGTTTTTTAATAATCGAATAACTATATCATATTGCTTCTACAGTCTTTGGCACCAGCTTGTAAAACAGTGTCCTTTTTTACTAGTTCTGAGTGTACCAAATAGTGCTTATATTAAAACTGTCTCTGAATTAATATACCAAACAATTCAAATTCAAATTCATAAGTTTAAATAAAACCAAATCGACTATTTAAGGTATACAATTTACCCAAAAAAACAACTAAAATACAAAATTTAGTCCATCATCCAAGTGCGCTGTACAACCCTATGTAATGTTAGGGTAGCCAAGTGTAGCGTGTTGCATGTTTCGAATGCGTTTAATACGCCCCTTACGCGGGATCATTTGTATTAAATTTGTTCCTCAACAAAATTTGTTCACTTTGTTTTCTGTTTCTTTTTTTTTCTTTGCCAAATATTAACGCCAAGTCGCGTTGTTTTGCTTTATATTTTAGTGTTTCTTTTTTTGAAGCCTTTGCAGAGTTGTCGCTCATTTTAAAATAAAATAAATATATATAAATCTGTACCTAAAAATTATACTTCCTCAACTAAAGTTTCTCTAAGTTACGATGGTATTTTTTTGAGTTTACTACATAAAGTGAAAATGTTGGTGAGCTTGACAACCCTGTTTGGTACTTGCCTGAAACTGTCACGCGCGTACCATATTTTTTGTATTTTTTTAACCTGCTTCTTTTCTTGTCTTTTTGGCTGGGCTAAAACGACGCTGTCAAAGCGTCCACTTGCCATAACAGTCAGTCATTGTTGTTGTTGTTGCTGTTGTTGTTCTGTCTGAGGGACATGTCAAGCGGCATTGGAAACGTTGCCAGAAACTTGGACAACACGGCGACAGTTTGGGCCAAATCAGAAAATTGATACATTTAACAAAATGTTGCACAGCTTTCGAGTCGACTCGACTTGAGTTGAGTCGAGTTGAGTTGACTGCGACGCGTGACTTTGTGACATTTAATGCCAGTTTGTCAAGCAGTCAGACAGTTAGTCAGTTTGTCAATCTGTCACTTTTGCAGTTTGTCAATTCGTCAGTCTCCGTCACAGACAGAGAAAAACATCGCATGCGCCATGCGAATGCGAAAATAACACAATGAAATTTACATCTAGCCAGAGTAGGAGTAATCATATACTCATACTCATACTCATACTTGTAATCATATTTATACTTATTCTGATAGCATGTGTCAGGAATCATCAGTGGGGTACTGTGGAGTACAGTGGGGTATGGCGGTAAAGTCCTTTCCACCATCATTTGTTGCCATTTTGATGGCCCTATAATGAAGCATGTGATTGGCTGAAGTGTCACACGGCCAATGCAACTGCAACATGCACCTTTACCAGGTGGCAGATGGCAAAAGTAAGTGTAGCTTACTTGGCTTCTGGCCAACAAATGCAGTTTGTACTATTTTTTGGCATTACTCGGCTTTTAACTTGATCATTTCCCTAATGTGTTGTACGCCAACGACTCTAAAAATGGCTGGCAAATTAAAGATGAGCAAGAAACGATTGTTAGGCAATAGAAATGCAGCTGTGCACTTACAGAAATAGACTTGATTTAAATTTAATTAATGTTAATATAGTAGAATTCGGTTATAACGACACTCAAGGGACCGATGATTTTACGTCGTTATATCCGGTAGACGCTTTAACCAAAAGGAGACTAACGGAGACCAAGGAGAAGGGCACCAACCAAGTCATCGAATTTTCGTCGCAATGACCGGATGGACGCTTTAAGCGAAGTCGGTATAACCGGATTCTACTGTACACAAATCTTGTTACTAAAAACCTTAAAAAACCTCCTCATACATGACCTTATCATAAATTAAAAAACCTTTAAAAAAACAGAACAAATAAATATGAATGAATAAGCAAATTAAAATAATCAATTAGCTGGCTTAAAAGATGCTTGTATTTTTGCGGAGTGTAATGCTTCACGGGTCTCTGGATCCAAAGACAATACCGCAAAAAAGGGCAAGGTGCGTGTAAGTGAGTGTCACTGAACGAGTGTGAATGAATGACTGAGTGTGTGTGGGTGTATGTGTGACTGAGAGTGCGTAAAATACTGCTGGCAGAGGCCGCTGTGCCATTCATTCAAAAATATTGCAATTGAAATTGTTTGGCATTTGAAATAAATTGCAAATGTGTATCTTTTAAATGCGTCAAGCTGTGAAGGAAGTAGGAAGTGCGCAGAGGAAGTTTTCCTACGGCCGACAGACGGAACTGGCTAACAGACAATTTGGCTAACTGGCAAACGGGCTAACAGAGTGAATGACCAACCGACCGACCGACTGAGTGAACTGCTGGCAATGGCACAGTGGGACACAAACACATCGCAAACCCATTTGTCAAGTTCGGGTTTTGGGCATTTGCTTTATGGCTCTCGGGCACTCACAATTAGATCCTCACAGCCGGCTCACACTCACACTCACACACACACACACACATACCTACTACACATACATGTATGTTGTTCTTTCTTTGCTTGTTTCTTTTATTTTATTTTATTTGATTTTTTTTTATTAGTCAATGAGCTTGTCCCGCCTTTTGTCTGGCGCTGGCAGCCTTCGAAATCGTTTAGCGTTTTTCATTGACTCGAAATGCAACTAAAGAGCCCTCCGCTTGGAGTACACAACATCCGCTTCCCAAATTCAATATTGTCAATATCCCTTCAATAAATGCCATGAAATCGCTTCACCCGACGGCTGTGCAATCCAAAGTATAAAAAAAAAAACTATTCTGTAAAGGGGAATGTATTTTTACAAAGTAGGAAGTAATTTATCTAAATTTTGTAAGCTGTACGCATCAAATCGTTTTGCATTTCGGTTTGAATTTTGATTGGAAGGAGTCTTCTCTAACATACGTTAATGACAATTGTGTGAAAGGTATTTAAGCCGATTTGGACCATTTGGCAAATGAGTCTTGAAAAAAAAAACTGAAGAGACTTTCAACATACTTAAGCAAATCATAATTAATTACTCTAGCTGATTGCAGTCTGTTTGTAATTTGATTTGATCAAGGAATACTTTTTTGTATCTCTTAAATTCAGTGAGAAAGGAAGTGTTCTAAAAAAATGTTTACATGAACTGAAATTTGGTATTCAAAATTATTTAAAATTATATTGATTTTAAGATAATTTTTTAATATTAAAATTAAGTAAACCACATTATTCTCCAGCAGAAAGAGAAGAGTTTCAAAATTTCAAAAGCAAAATTAAAATGCTTAAAAATTGTAAAAAAAATATACATATTTAATTCTATATCTATCTTTGAATGAAACGTTGTAAAGCTAAAAGTACTGGACGTTTATTTGCTATACTATTTGTCTTTTATATAATTTATGGTCCTTTATTTTTTAATAAAGGCTGTTGCCAAGCTGTTTGATCGTGTCACAGGCTCCAGCTGTATTTGCAGAATTTTCCGTTGTCAGTTTTCAGCTTGAAAATCAGATCAATTGCTTGAAGTTGGGTAGATAAAATTCCATTAAATAGTACAGAAGTAACGCCCATTGAAAATTGTGTGGAATCAATGGGAGACAACAAAAGGAGGCTGGATGGTTACAGGGATCACGCCAGTGAATGACCAAAGGTCAGGCTTGTTAAACAAACCGAAGATCAATCAAATGGACCGGGTATATAACTGGGATAACTGGGATGTACGGCATATGTATGCTATGTTATGTTATGTTCGGTTATTGTATGCAATTGCGCAAAATAGAAAAAAGGTGTTCCCTGAATGAGGTACTTCCGTCTATTCGAAACTCCTTGGAACAAAGTCATATTCACATTTTACTTTTTTTTTTTTGGTAAATCACTTCCGCGCAACGAATCTGGAACCCAAATTGTCATGGCCGTCAATTGAGAACACGAGCGACACGGCCGAGGGGTAACGAACGGTGTGTGTTTGGAGGGGGTTGACGTAAGGCAACAACAGCAGCAGCCGTACAAGAAGAAAGAAAGCAAGAAAGAGCAGGCAAGAGAGTGAGAGTGAGACAGAGAGAGACAGAGAACGATAGGGAGAGTGAGAGCAGATAAAATGAAGCGAAAGGAAAACCGGAAGGTAAATTAAAATGGATGACAATGGATGAACGAACGAGCGAAGCTGCTCTGCTGTCTAAACGAGCATTGAATGAATGAGAGACTAAGTGTCTCTATGAGTGTGTGTGCCAGAGTGTGCATGTGTGTAAACGAAGCACTCCACTATGGGCAAGAATTGCAGAATTTGTTAAGAAAAAAACATTAATTTAATAAAGGCAGAAAAAGAAAACTTTTTATAGTAACTTTTCTGGCAAAAACAAATAGAATTGGAGCAAAGCTAATTTCATACCCCTGAATGCTTCAAATCTTAAATATTTTTAACTAAGATCGGCAGAATTTAAAACTTTCTTAGCTTAAATTTAGCCTGTTATAGGTAAATGGATATATAAATAGCCAATTGGCCATAAAAAAATAAAACTTTTATTTTTTAAAGAACTTTTACTACATTAGAATATGCTGAAAATATTCATTGTTTAACCGAAATAATTATCATAATTATTTCAACGAGTTAAGCAACTTGTGAAAACGGTTCCATCCAAAGTTTTGATACCAATATTTTGAAAATAAAAGTGTATTTGTATTGTCAGCTCTGACTTATGAATAGCGCCCAAAGTAGCAATGCTTAATTAATCTCAAAGAATCACTAGATTAAAATGTATTTCAAAATCAAAATTTACTAAAATTTGGTAACCTTTAGGTACTTAATTTTTGTACTCTACAAATTTGACACAGTAAATTATTCAATGGCTTAACTTATCTTGATTAAAGCGTGGTTAACAATTTATTTTATTTACTTTTTGGTTATTAATACTTACAAATAAATCCAAATTGAATGCTTACAGTAGTGTGAACGTTTTTTCCCACTGTACACTAACCAAACTGTCATGGCTGCAAAGTATCTCGTAGTTAGCATTCACTGCATGTCGCAAAGCAAACACCTTTTGCCAAAAACTCTTCCACATTTGTACACCTATATGTAGCATATATATATATACACAACTAAATGGGCATTGTATTGGGAACTGATTTTTTACGCCCAATGCAGCAGCAGCCGCCGCAACGAAGCGTTTAATTGGGGTTGTTAGAGCGATCGTCCGCCCCTAAATGCTGGAAAAGTGTCGCGCGGTTTTCCTACCTTCTTTTTTTTTTTTGTTACTTGAGCCTGATATAGTTTATTGCATTTGTATAGTTATTGAAAAGGCGATCCACAGCAATAGCACCACGAACACCAACACCACCAACATTAGCACTCAGTAATTTCCCCCCAGATTTTATTGTTGTTAATTGTATCTCTCGGATACGGTTCGTTTGAGTGGACTACGTATTGTCACACTTCACTTTGAGTTCGGGGATTGGGATTGGACAGGATTTTTTGAACGTTTTGCTCATGAAGCAGCTGCTTCTAAATTGGTTATAGTTACTTGTGTTTAAGAGTTTATCTGATACATAAGAAATTCTTGTGATAAATACCATTTCGTTATCTTTAAAGTACGAGTATCAAAGAACTGTTTTAACAACTGGTAATTGAATCTTGATTATTAGTGTATGTACTTGGCGTAGAACACGAACAGTTTCCCATCTACAAGTATTTCCACTATGTAGTACATACTTAACTTGAATAAATCTATTTGAAGATTAGAACTAATCACTATTAATCAAGAGCACGAGCTGCTTAGGGATTTATCAGAAGATTCGACAAACGGAAGTTGTTGAAAATTAAAAGTGAGCGTGTCTATTCATGTTTATGACAAGCTTGTTCTTGAATGTTTTTGATCTGTGTGTTAAAAATGTGAAATAAATTATTTAAAAACTAAAGCAATTATTTTCGGCTTCTTCAAAAATTAAAAATTTCATCTTTATTTTTAAACTAACATTTAATTTTTTTGAACAACTTTATACATTTTCATCTACAAATATTATATGGCTTTCATTTTATTTTATTTTAAATTTATATAAGCTCTGATTTTTAATATACAATATATAATTTTAATATATTATTTGTAATATAATTAAATATCTAGTAGGTGGCAGCACATTAAACAGATAAATCGTCTCAATTGTTATACAAATAAATTGGATTATATTAAATTTATAAAATAGGGAAACGGAATCAGGGAACGGCCATTGAATTGAGCTACTTAACCCTAAACACAAAAATACAAATAGCCAAGAGGCAAAACAACTAGAATAACAAGTCGGTAAAGTAGTTTGAAGTGTTGGGAAAAAATACACAAAAACACAAACACAAGAACACACACACGTACACCACAGAAGAGTATCAAAATAAATAAATAAATATGTGAATGAAACAGAAAAGCAAACGAGTTTTTTGTGCGAGAAATTCAATTGAATTTGCATGTAATTTGAATGCCAGTTGCAGATACAGATAGAGCAAAAGATACTTGTACAGCTACAAATACAGATACATTTTTATACGAGTTCAGATACAGCTACAACTTACTGTTTGCTAATGTACAAGAGTCATTCATGTATTGAATGTTGTTGTTATTGTTGTTGTTGTTACTGACTGGCTACTTAAACTTCCTGCGGAAGCTAAAAACTACAACAACAAACGCAGCGACGCGTCGCTGCCAGCGCTGAAAGGCTTTTACTTTTGTCTTGTTGTTGTTGCTGCTATTGTTAAATGCAACATCATCATTAAGCGCATAACAATGGCCATCACACACACACACGCACACACACACACACATACTCACACTTCGTTTGTAGTTTGAAAAAGGGGCGTGCGATATGCTACAGCTCTCAAACAACACAAAAATTTCCCTTAGCACCGTTATCCTTATGTTTATGGTACATTTTATTTTTTGGGAAATTTCTATACCAGCCACATGCGCGCAAGTGCGCCATGCACGCTAGCCATCTCGTTCGCACTGCGCTGCCATTGGTCTAGCGAGCCTAACCTGGCGACGCGCCCACTTTTGCAGCGCAGCGAACGCTGACGGCGACAGAGACAGCGACGCCGACGGCAAATTACACGTTATTTCCACGAGGCGCTTGACTGTTTTGGTGAGTGTAGTGTGTGCTTAGAGTGTGTGTGCGTGTGTGTGTGTTGAGGTGTGCGCGTGTTTTTCCCATTTTCATGTGTAATCCAAGCCATGAACGAGCTCTGGAGTGTCCTCTCATGTGGCATATATGGGAGCTGTCGCTGCCTGGGTCACTGCCGCCGCTGCTCTTTATGTAAAGAGACCCTACATCTTGTAGTATATATATTATATAGTATCCATATAAATATATATGTATATGCATATGTTGGCGCTGGCACGCAATGTCTGACATGTTATTTTTTCAATTGCAAAAACTTTTGCGCCCCACTGTCCCCACTGTACCCGCCCACTGCAGTCGCCCTCGCATAACTTCCTCTCAGCATTGTTCAAGTTACTAGCTAATGGTCGTTTTGATTATGTTCCTTTCAATAAAGCCCACACTACGACGCCCCCTCACACCGCCCACTCTGATGGGTGTGTTGCCAGCACAAACACACACACACACGCTTACACCCACATATCTTTATATACATACCATGCTATATATACCTCTACAGCGCCGGGATCTGAAATAATTATGGGTTTACTCATGAAATCGAATTTCAAATGTTACCGGGTGGGGCCTCAAGTGCTTCGCAAGTCACGACAACCGCTTCGAGTTGATACTTAACTTTAACACAGAATTTAAGATAGTTACTAACCAAGCGAACGCAAAAAGAAAACACTCAACTTTATACTGTTTACATGCCTAAAATATAGACAGACCTACTATACTAACTATTACTTTGGATATTCTTAATTTATAAGTTTGATCACAAATTTATATCAATAATAATCAAATCGAGTCCAAATATAAAGCAAGTTTGAGTTTTTCTTTACACGAGTTATTGATATATTTCTCAAATTGAACAATAAAAAATATTATCTACTTATAGAAATTGACAAAATGCTTGTTCAAAAAGATTTCATTTATACATATCTAATTTATAAGAAATTCAATATAAGAATTACTTCACTTTGTGACATTTCTCTCGAGTGATTAGATATTCTGATTATTATTTTTTAAATTTCTTATACTCAAGAGAAATAATAGTTAAGGAAACAGACTTCAATTAAAAAATAAAAAAAATCTCGACTTGCGTTTGATTCGAGAACATAGAAATAATTTTAGAGAAGTACTAACCGTTTACCCAATTAAGGATTTCTTGAATTTAACATGAAGCAGCATCTTGATAATGAAGCATTTCAACGCATAAAATAAACCTCAAATAAATAGGACATTACATTACATTACTGAACCAACTTTTAAAACTTCTATAAAAATATAAAGCTTGATTTAGAGTTAAGTTAATTCTCTTTGATTTGAATTATTGGTTTGTGAACTAGGTCTTATATTTTAGTTTATTGTACATTAACAATTCATATATCAATTTTGACACCTCTTAAATATTAGAAACATTCCAAACAAATGTTTCTGATATTTATAATATGGATGAAAAGGTTCAACTGACATTTTACCGAATACCCTTGATAATCTCAAAACTTGTTAATAAAACGCCTGAGTTTTGATTTGTTTTACTTCACAAAATTAAATGAATAATTATCTAAATTTATAATAATAATAATAAAACTCTTAATTACATAAACAATAAGCATTGTTCAAATACTCAGTGTTTTTTAATATAATTATTTTCTTTAAATTAAATTAAGAGCATGATTTATGCATTTTAATATTCAATCATTCATTATTATGAATAATTTGTATACTCGAGCGGTCATAGTAATGTAATTGTTGAATTGAAATTAATTATAACGAGGGAGACTATGAGAGACTTTTTAAAAAGTAATCACATAAATGTTAAAATGTTTAATGCTAAAATCAGCAATTTCTGAGCTTGTTTAATGGAGTCCACAGTCCGATAGGACTAAGTAAATAAATTATAGTTATTGCATTCACTTGAATTGAACAAGAGATTAAGGTTGGGATAATGGAGTAGGTGCATCATAAATGGGAGTGTCACTATGAAAGGCACCACACACGTACGTACACACACACACACACATGCACACGCAAGTAGTAATCTGCTGTAAGAAGCGACGGGGACGGGGGGGTAGAGTAACTAGAGAGAGATGATAATGATAAATACAATATAATGACGCGGCAATTGTTGACAACATCAAGTGCAGGACGAAACAGGACCTCAGCCTCAATGTACAATTCAAACGTGAATGAATTGAATGGAAATGGCAGAAAAAAAGAAGGAATAAACCCAACAAAAAGAATTAAAAAGGTGCAGTTAGACAGAGAGCGCAAGAGCGAGAATCAGAGTGAGAGCAGCATCAAACGGGACTTGTCTGACTGGTCAAAGCACGACTACTACTCGAACGGTACAATGGCAGACGAGAGTCTCTACAAGCACACAAACACACAGGCACTTGCCTGTGAGAGCGCGTGTGTGTGTGTGTGTGTGTATGAGAGCGCTGGCATAGAGAGTCGACTCAAGTGGGCACTCGTTGGCCGTGCAAGCGAGATGGCATGCTAACACATGCTCTCGCTAGCCTTGTTCGACACAAGGATGCACAAATGGTGGTGGCTGTTGTTGTTGGTGGTTGAATGAGCCACTCACAAAGCTGCTGCTGCAGAGCTGCTGCTGTTGTTCTGCTGCAGAGCTGCTGCTGCTGCTGTCGTTGTCGTTGTCGTGGTATCCTTGTTGAAAAGGACATGAGAAGCCACTTAGTAAAAATGCGACGAACGCGCCGCGACTAAACAATAACCAGAGAGACTCTCTACATGGGAGTGTGTGTGTGAGTGTGAGTGTGAGTGCGAGTGTGAGTGTGAGGCTATATACCCAATGGTGGATGGATGCGCCATATACAATATATCCCAAACGCTGTCTGTTGGTGTGCGTGTGTGTGTGTGAGGAGTAGTTTTTGGTACTTTTGCGCCGTTGGCTGCTTGGACTCGTGTCGAGTTCTTGATGTCTCGTTAGTTGTTGATGACACTTCAGTTTGGAATGTTTAGAGTGCGGCTGACAACGCAATCCGAGCACGAGAGAGTCGAGATCAAGATCGCAATCGAAATTGTAATTGAAATCGCCATTCAATTCTAAATTGAAACTGAAATTTAAATTAAAATTCTTTACTGCAATTCAAATTTGCCATGAAAACTAACTGAAAAAATTTGGTTTTAAAAGCTTTCGCACAAAGATTATGTTTAAAAGCAAAAAAAGCTTGCAAAAAGTTGCCTAAAAATCGTGACTATTTTTTTTGTGCTAAGCAGTGTTGTGAAGTGTTTAGTGTTACCCCTTTTTTTTGCACGTGTGACACTTGTTAATTGCACGGCTACAAAGTGGCGGAGAAACGCAAAAGTACGCCGTCGCCAACGCCGCCGCCCGCGCAGCAGCGACGCAAATCGAACGGCAACGTCACACCGCCAGTGGCTAGTCCAGCGGCTAGGCCCTCAGCGCCAGCAACGCCCACCACACCCACAACGGCCACCGACATGACCACACACAGTCAACCGGCGCTGGAGCGCACACCAGCCAAGCACAAGGAGCGGGAGCGGGAGCGCGAGCGTGAACGGGATCGCGTACGGGATCAGCGAGAGACAACCAACAGCAGCGGCAACAGCAGCGGTTTGGGCAGCGCCGGCAGTTTGCCCGCCTCACCGCAGAGCGCAGCCACTGTTAGTCCTGGCACACCCACAACACCCAAGCGACCACTGCGCACATCAACGCCATCGCAGGAGCAGCAACAGCGCAGCTCCAAAATCATTGGCACCGCCAGCACTACAGTGCCTACCACGACGCCCACAAGCGGCGCTGCCAACTTGACGGCCGCCGAGCAGCTGCGAATTCCAACGGGAGCGGCGGCGTTTAGCGGCTTTCCAGGGCTACACAGCATGAGTAGTCTGATGGTGCCATCGTCGGCGGCAGTGGCAGCCGCAGCGGCAGCTCCGTTTCTGCCCTGGTCGCCCATACTATTGCCACCCTGGAGTCACGCCCTGCTGCCGGCCGCCTTCTATCCGGCAGCTCTACGCAATGCTCTTCCCGGGTAAGCCCTAAGACAAGATAATGCCTATCGATCGGCAATAGAACGCTCTCTTTCTCTCTGTCGATATACATATATCTCTCTCTATGTCACTGATTTGGGAATTCGAGATATATTTGATATATGTAGATATGTTTATATATTCTAGTATATTCAATAACTTTATTCCGATCAAGCTTAATAATGATTTCAAACATAAACTTAACTAAAATGTTTCTTAATGTACAATTCTACAAGTCTGTCTTCAATGAAAGTATCTTAGATAACTTTAGAAAGAGTATTAAACTTTGTCGCGTTTCATAAGCTTCTGCTTTTCACATAAGTCCAAGCTCTTTCTAATTTTAAGCTCTATGCTCTTGTATCGCAAGCAAAACTAAATTCCCAAACTGTAACTTCCAATTCCCCGTAAAAAAAAAACCTTTTAAAGAACACAGCACATACAGTAAACACTTAAAAACTAAATTTTAATAGTGAAAATTTAATTAATTTATTGCTTCTTTTTAAAATAGGAAATCTTAAAATTTTATAATTTAAGGAAGGGTTAAACGATCTTATTAAAGATCTTAAATTAAGTCTCATAATGGGTATAATTGTTGGGAAACATGATTGTGTCTAAGTAGTTTGTAAGCTTCGATCTAAGCCTTCTTTTATGTACATATATAAAGCTGTTGCTTGAATAGCTTTCTGTTAGTTTAAGCTTTAAGCTCAGTTTAACTGATCTACGAGTGAGTCGTGTGCCTGAAAACTGAGCTACAAGCTCAGTGACTTAAAGTAGATCAGCTGCTTGGAAAATCACTAACATTTTCACTACATGGCTCTGCTCGTGACCATGTTGTTTTAGGCCCTAATGCGTTAATGAACTTTGCCAGCTAATCTGATCTCGGCTCTCAGCTCTCTGCCCTTCTGTCGACTGATCAACTCAAACCGAACAATCCAATCACTTGCCCCGTGCACAGCCCACCAAGTAAATTATCCAAATCCTAATCACGTAATTCCCCCAACACGAAAAACAGATTTACACGAGGCTAGTGCAGCATCAAAAAGGTGAAACATAATACATATATAGTTGTAGAGGAAAATTTCGGGCTCAAGTGTTTTTGGACTGGCTAGAAACAAGAAATTTGAAAGTAGAAATTCCCATAGGTGAGTGGCAGGGAAACCCCAATCTCAAAACATGTGTGCAACAGACGACGAGGACGATTGTGACTGGAAAGACAACGACTATGACGACGACGACGGCGTCACACTGTCTGGGACGAAGGCCGAGACGAGTGCAATGAGGGAATTCCATGTTGAGATGCGGGGAATGCCCCGTGTTTTTGTGCCAGACCAGAACCTGAGCGCGTGGGAATTTCGCACGCACACACACAAACACACGTGTAGACACATAGATTTGGGAAAATTTGTGCATGGAAAAACCGGAAGCAAAGCGCGCTTTTTACTTGCGCCAACATGTGGCCGAAAACCATTATTTTAGCCCGGCCCAAAACTGCAAAAACCCGAAAAATCTTAAACTGTCGAAAGACAGGTAAAATTTACCTGCAGATTTCATGCGGTGCAAACATAAAACGGCTTTGCGTTTAATTGTTGATGGTATTAGTGGAAAATCAAATTTGCATTAGGCTCAGCTCAAAGTTTTCCTTCTATTTTTTTTTTTTTGGTTTCGGGATTTGGATTGGGAGCGGTTGAGGCAGCGAGTATAGGTGTCAATAATCCAGCGATTTGGCTGCACTTAATCAAAGTTAATTCCGAGCAAGTGTGAAAAATCGAGGAACGTGCAATTTTTCTCCTCTTCTGCTCAAAGTCAGCTAAGGTAGCAGGTACACACCGGAGGTTGGCAGGTTGGCAGGTAGATAGGCGGTCCCGCTTTGTATGGCTTTCCGGCCATTCATGACAATGACACCGGATGTCGGATGCATTGCTACAGAGTGAATCGACAATTAAAATAAAACTCATTTTTTTCTTGCTTTTTAACTTCATTGCAGCCTCTTTGATGCCAAGGTACCGTCGTCGCAGCGTTCCGGCTTTCATATATCCGACATACTCAATCTGGATGGATCGGAGCTGAAAAGTGCCGCTGCAGCGGCTGCCGCTGCCGCCCATCACACGCACAGTCACAGCAGCGATTTGGGCGCAGAGGCCAGCAATGGACATGGTCATACACATGCTCATGCTCAAGCTCAAGGTCATCCCACGCCAACGGCCTTATCACCAACGCCAAGCTCTGCACTGCCACCACCAAGCAGCGCAGACGAGCACGTTACAACAGCTGCTCATGGCGATCATCATACCACAGAGCACGGTGCGCAGGCGCCACATCATCAGCAGCAGCATCACCTCCATCACCACCAGCAACAGCAACAGCAGCCACAACATCCGCATTCCCATCTACATCAACATTCGCATGCGCTGCCGCATCAGCAGCCAGTGGCACCGCTTGTGCCGCTGTCACATCATCAGAGCGCTGGTGGTGCCCAACCTCCGCTGCCCCATGTGGGCGCCCACGCCCATGCTGCCTCCGCCCAGGCTGCGCACGCTGCCCACGCCGCCCATGCCGCTCAGGCCGCTGTCCATCTGCTGGCCGGAAACAATGCAGCGGCCGCCGCTGCCGTCGCCGCTGGTCAGTATCTGCCAAAGAACTTTGCCGGTCCCTTCGGCGATGAAATGTCCTCCTACCATCACATGGCCCAGACAATGCTCTCCCACTCGGGACGCAGTGCGTGGATGAAGGAGAACGAGCTATATGGTGAGTCAAGTGATTTATTCTTAGCGCTTATATTGAACAGTTTTTATAGATATTTCTATTTCTCAAACTAAGACATAAACAATTCACTTCTATGCAAAATTATAAATTCTTATAGACTTTAGAATGTCAGAGATTTATTTCAGGACTAGTTAATTTAAATATGATTAAGAAGAAGACTTGATTTTATCTTTTACTTATTAAAAGTGTATAATTATTTATTAATGAGTATTTATGCTCAATCAATTCAAGTAATTAAGGAATAGTTAAAGAATTGAATGCAAAAAGTCTTTTCTAAAAGCTTCAAACCACGTCTGATCTTTTAAACCAAAGCATTAAATTTAAATGCAGGCATTAAAGAGTTTTGTTACAAGTTTCCCAATACTCCAGGGGTAACAGCACATGTCCAGAAATATCAGGGGATGAGAAGAAATGGAGAAAGGGAAACAAACGGAAAGTCGAGAGCCAGCGACTACTAATAATATTGTTCAATAATTGCCTCACAAAAGGCAGCTGTGTTTGCATATGAACGCGGTGGCAATTTTTTTGTTGTCTCTCTGTCGTTTTTTTTTTTTTTTTGGGAAGCCCCTTTGATGAGGCATAACCCTTGGGCTGTGCCACGCCCGAGGCATTGGGCTATTGTGGTGTTAGATGCGATATGTGTCGATTCAGGTGCTTGAGAAACGAAGTGGCCCGGAACCACCCCATTCGAGTCGAGAGTCGGGAGTCGAGTCTCCCAACCTAATCTTGACTAATAGTTTGTATGCGCTTCACACTTGAGGATTAATTTTGTTATTTTATTTTTTCGTTATTCGTTTTTCGATTTTTGTGCCTTTGTTTTTTTTCGTTTCTTTTTTTATTGGGATGTCCCCCTGCGTTGTTATAGCGGACATAACATTTTTCAGTCATTCCTTTTATATAAAGCCTGAAAATTTATGGCACGCACTTCCGTTTCGTCCTTTGCTTTGCCTGTCATATATAACTGCATTTTTTTTATTATGCCAACTTTTTCTTTGCTGTTGATATGGTGCTCAGCTACAAATTATAATTGTTACCAGTTTGCCGTTTTTTTCATTTTTTTGGGAAACTTCACAGCTGTAAGCTGAGTCGTTTTGATTATATTAAGTTATTAATTTGTTGAGTTGTCATGGTGAGCAAATGACTGGAACTGGCAGTGAGACTAAGACCGATTTAGTTGGGGCAGACAGGTAACCATTAAATGTTTAGTCAATTGTGCGGGAATTCCAAAAATAATTCTAGTCTTAGATCAGACAATGATCACACCCCAAAGGAAAACTGACCGCCTATAAATCATTGCTCGCTGACTAACCAAAAAGTGGGCGTGTGTGCAAAAAAAAAATGTGAACAAGGAAACCGGAAGAAAAGGGAGCAGGATGTGCAGAATGTAGACAAAATAATGCACCAAGAGTTATGATGGGAGCAAAAGTCAGGAACAGTACAGGACAACTATACGACCGACTATTAGATGGCAGCACTGTTTGAGGTTTGGCTTTTGTGTCATATGCCATTGTCTGGCAGTTAGAAACCTTAATGTATTTTCATTAGCATTTTTTTTTCTCCCGTCTCTCGTCTCTCATCTCGCCAAACAATGACATGGGCGAAAAAGGCAACACGACGAAGGTCAGAAGGCAGCACTGCAATTGCCCAAAAGGTGTAACTCCGCAGGGTTGCCATGAACACAAACCCAAACTGAAACCCAACAACACCCTAAGGGCAGCATTGCCAGGTAGTCGACGATCGACGATCGAAATCTTGTCAATGGTTTGGTTCTCTAATTGATGTTATTAGCTGGGCTATGTGCCATAGTTTGGTTTGTTTTCACGGGGTAACTGCGCATCTGGCCACCCCGATCAGTTACCCACCCCCCGCTAGCTATCTCCCTCTCTCGAACTCTCCTCTCTGTCTCCCTTCTGCGGCCTAATCCAATTGTGCGAGTCGTTGGCGGTTGTTCTGTTTACTGACTTTACATTTAGCAGCGCTGCAATTTTTTGCCTGCTCATTGGGGTGTGTACAGTGTGTGTGTGTGTGTGCGTGTGTAGTATGTGCCTTCGCATTAATTTTAGCCAAATTGGTGACAAATTGACTTGAACTCTACATGCATGTAAACAATTGTAGCTTGTTCAGCAAACAAGATCAATGTAGGGGCACTATTCTTAGGTACAGGAGTTAAAGTTTTAAATAATAGCAATCACTATCCAAATGATCAATAGCTATATTAGATCTAAAAAGAAATAAAATGATTTAAAAATATTTGGAAAAATTCTAAAATTCAGCTGTCTGTAGTTTCGTGCAAAAGTTAAGTTTAAGTTTAAATGTAATTTGTGTACTAGTTACTTAGGTTAGTGCTCTATCGATTGATTAGTTTACCCTCTAACTAAATTAACATTTATTGAATTTATTTTAGATTTTCTAAGCTAACTGTTTGTATGTTTCTCTGCTTGCAGGCACTCAACAGCCCGCCAGTCCCGACAGCACTTCGCCAGTGACGTCAGAGGTGTCGTACACCTACATAGGATCCAATTGCCAAACATCGCCTGCGCTTTCCGGCGACTACAAGAGCTACAGTCGATCGGCCGACAGCGATGCATTGTCGGTGGGCGATGCGTTGCACACGTTGCATGCCACGAGTGCAGCTGGTGGCAGCTCAGCGGCGCATGCCCTGCACAACAACAACAACAACAATAATAATAACAACAATAATAATAATAATAGCTTGAAGCATGATACGGGCACTGGCAGTGGCAGTGCCCACGATGATAGCCTGAATGAGGATGGCATCGAGGAGGATATCGACGATGTGGACGATGCCGATGGCAGCGGTGGCGGTGGTGTTAATGCCGATGGCATGCCGAACAAGAAACGCAAACGTCGTGTGCTCTTTACCAAGGCACAAACCTACGAACTGGAGCGACGCTTCCGTCAGCAGCGTTACCTGAGCGCACCGGAGCGTGAGCATTTGGCCAGTTTGATACGCTTGACACCCACACAGGTGAAAATCTGGTTTCAGAATCATCGCTACAAGACCAAACGCGCACAGAACGAAAAGGGTTACGAGCATCCTGGGCTACTCCATGGCCATGCAACGCATCCCCACCATCCGGCGGCACTGCCCTCGCCACGCCGCGTTGCCGTGCCCGTGCTCGTTCGCAATGGCAAGCCGTGTCTTGGCGATGGCAGCAAACTATCGCAGGATTGTGTGAGCACAGCGACGGCTATGCAGAACGCGGCAGCTGCTCATCATTTGGTGGCACTCAATGGCGCTGCTGCGTATCAACATGCAGCTGCTGCGGCCGCTGCAGGGTTGCACGCCCACGCCCATGCCCACGCCCATCCGCATGCGCAGCGCACTGCCTGGTGGCCCTAATATTGCTAGATCCAGGGATTCGAGTTGGCTGAAATGGCAGGCAAATATCTAAGAGCCTAAAACACTCGCAACTCGAATACTGGACTTCAATTGGGAACTGTGGGCAGGGAGCAGAGGATTATGGTGGGGGTGTCAGTTTGGGCTGGGAATACGAACAAAATTGGTGCAATAATAATTAACAAGGTGTCCCCCTCACCTGGTGCTCCACACAACTCGCACTAGACGCTTGTGGCCAAGAGCAGCCAAAGGTCAATGCATCTTTTGGCTAACAACAACCAGCTGGAAATGTCAAACTAATATCATTCGTGTAATAACTTTATGTAGATTTATACCAATCAATAACAAAAATCTTTTTTTTTTTCC
The DNA here is from genome assembly GCA_035046005.1 of Drosophila acutilabella. Classification (NCBI taxonomy): domain Eukaryota; kingdom Metazoa; phylum Arthropoda; class Insecta; order Diptera; family Drosophilidae; genus Drosophila; species Drosophila acutilabella. Next base: position 8,943,199 of record JAWNOK010000020.1, read on the forward strand.
TGCAGCTCAAAAGCAGCGGGCAATTTTTTTTTTTTTTTTTTTTTGCACAAAAGTCGATAATACTTATAAAACTTTAGCTGTAGTGTGAGGTTTTTAGACCCCGTACTCTTTAAAAAAGAGTAAAGGGGGTCTATTAAGTTTGTCAGAAGCGAGATGTGCGTAACAGGCAGAAGGAGGCGTGGCCGACCCCATAAAGTATATATATTCTTGATCAGCATCAACAGCCGAGTCGATATAGCCATGTCCGTCTGTCCGTCTGTCCGTCTGTCCGTCTGTCCGTCTGTCCGTATGAACACCTGGATCTTTTAAACTACAAAAGCTAGAACCATGAAATTCACAATGAAAGTCCGTTATTATGTCAAGCAGATCAAGTTTATTTCAAATTGTTGCCACGCCCCCTACCGCCCCCGCAATGAGCAAAAAACCAGACAAACCTCGAGAAAATTTTTGTTTTAGGCAAATATCTCAGTAACTATAGCACTTAGGAGCACCAATTTTGGTACGCAGGTTCCCAGAGACAGCCTAAATGCAATATCATTTAAAGTTTTGAGCTGCCACGCCCCCTTTGCTCATAGGAAATAAAAGACTCTCCAGCTTCAATGCCTTGTTTCAGGCATTAAATCAAATAGTACAGTGTTGTGATTTAACATACGCTTAGAGAATTACTATTTCTAACTTTCCTGAAAGTGGCATCAAAATCCTATGTCAAACAACAGAGAAATTACGGTTCAAAGTCGAAGTTATTTTAAAGCAAAATCACTGCATGCGCGCAACACATACAAACAAACACAGAAACATACAAACATATGTTCGAACGTTTTCTCTACCTGCTGGCGGCAGCGCTGCGCGGAGCCGCTGGCCGCGCCGACCAATGCTATACATACACACATATGTATGTGTGCACATACTTATATGCAAATAATCGGAAGAATGATAGAAGAGGGGTGTGGTGCAACTGATAGAGTTGCGGCGCAATGTGGAACCTTCGCATGGATCGCGGGTTCGAGTGCTGGCGATGACAGTTGTTAATTTATTTATTTTTTAATTTTAATTCAAAATGTAAATATTTAATTTTAATTTTTTAAATTTCATTTGAAAATTTTAATTTAAATAAAATGCAATACTATGGGAGTACGGGGTCTTTTACAGTCGGCTCGATCGACTGTAGCCTTTCTTACTTGTTTTTGTTAGCCTTAAAATAAATTAACTATGATTATTATTATAAATAAAAATTCATCAAATCGTTTTGTAAATAATAAAAAAAAAAAATAATTAAAATATATTCAAAATTTCAATGCAAATCAAATAAATAGTAAGTAATCATGTAAATAAAAAACTATATACATATATTTAAACAATTTAATAATTAGTGTTCAATTTTTAGGCAGAATTTAAATTTTTTTTATATACATACGTAGTCGTAACTGTAAAAATCATAAAAAAAACCAACTAACCTAAATATATAAATATATATATATATATATAAATATATATAACGATACATAATATTTTTTTTTGATAGTGCAAAAATAAAAACAAACTCTTTGAATTTATAGCGCGTAATGAGTTCATAAATGTTAACAGGCAAATCACAAATTAAATTGTAATATAAACTAAACTAAAAATTAAATTGAATATTCAAAACATTTTAGAAATTTAATAAAACTATTTACAAAAATTAAAAAAATCTTTTATTAAATTTACTTTTCAGTGTGTAATTTGGTATTATTGGTATAATTGGTATTAATTTGTCAAGTTAAAGCCCTGTGGACATAAATAACGGTGTGAACTTTGTTAGCTGTAAACTACATTTTATTTAATATTTAAATTTCATTAGTACAAAAATTTTGTATTTTTTAATACAAGTAATTCAGTTCTTCTAACTAACAATTTTAAGAATATGAAGCCGAAAAATAACTAAATTTGTAGAATTTTTTACCACACAACTCTTTACTTCAAATATACAGTGTTTGTCACAAAGGGTATCTGTTTGTCGACCATTGCAACATAATTGTCCCCACAAGTTTGTCATAGAGTTTAGACTCCAATGCGCTGCCAGTAAACAATGGTAAAAAAAACATTGAGCAGCTCATAAATACGCCTTGATTATGGCTTTTAGCTACCGTTTACGTCTGCCACAAGCGATTGGGATCGTAATCCATTAATGATTATACGAGTATTGGTACAGTATACAGTACCACTACCGCATGAACCTTTGAAATGCTACCAACTGATAAGCGTGAAACAGTTAATAGAAGGTTCCTATAGCATTTGGTTGCACACTGTATAAATATATGACTATAATTGGTTGGGTTACCAAACATTGACTTTATGGTATTTTGCACTACATTGAAGTATGCAAGATGAACTTATAGATATGCCAATACAATGATTTAAAAAAAAGAAATAACCATAATCACCATAATAATCAATGGCCATCAATAATCACTAGACACTAGTCTAGTAACGCCATGGGTCTAGTCCATCTAGTACTCTGTGAGTGTACATAATTTGCGCAAATAAAGAACTCGAACTCAAGTAGAGGTTTTTGAGTATCTCATAAAATAAACAAGTGCTTTTCGAATAAACGACAAATTAAATTACTCATCAATGAGAGCACTGAAACACTCAAGAGTTTCAGTTTAAAACAAGTTATACCTACATACATATCGACTTGTTTATTTTTTATGAATTTATACGAACTGGTACTAGTGCGCCATTAAATTCGGAGTATTCTATTCTGTGTATGGAAATAGTAGAGTGTAAAATGTGTACGAATATAGAATACTCAAATGGGTCAATTTGGATGTGGATTATAAGTTATACAATAAGAATCTTAAAGTTAAAACAATTTTTTGTATATTTTTAAAAGTTTAAGTAATATATGAAAGTTGCTATTATTAAAACAAATAGAATTATAAATCTATTTGCCCACTTAAGCAGTTTGTACGAGAATTAACTCAAATTTATATTTATTTATATATTAAAATGATTTTTTTTTAATTTTTAGGGCAGATAAATGGTTAACAAAGCCATATACAGTCTGAAGGCCTTTGTTACTCTGGTTTAACACTAAATTATGATTTTAGAACTAATTCTCTTAAACAGTTATAAACAAATAAAGTGGATAAATGGTTAACAGAGCGATATATCCAAGTTTATAGAATCTAAACAGAATCAAAACTGATTAATCAAATATAAATATAATACAAAATATTATTTAATAATTTTATAAAAATTATATAAAGTGGATAAATGGTTAACAGAGCGATATATCCAAGTTTATAGAATCTAAACAGAATCAAAACTGATTAATCAAATATAAATATAATACAAAATATTATTTAATAATTTTATAAAAATACCTTGAACTAACAGCATTATTTTGTTAAAATTACTTTCACTGGAAAAGTCGAAACTATCGATATTTCATGCAAGATATCGAAAATATCGAACATTAAAAATATCACTAAATTCAAGTACTCAAATATAACAGAAAACCTTGAATGAAATTAAATTTAATTATTATTTCCAATAAGTGGGTAAGTAATAATAAATAGTTGAAATCAGTTTGTTCATAATTTAGAATGCTCGGCTACTACATCCGGTCGAGCTAACGTGCTGTGAAAGCGAATGTGGCACGGGTGTGAACGGAAGAGTATGAATACCATACCATAACAATAACAATAACCATACCGAGTATTAATAAACATCAAGTGCCTGGTCATATATTTTATTCAGTAACAAGAGCAACATTTTTACAGAGGCAATAAACTCAACGATTACTGAAGTGCCATAAATATTATATATATTTTTTTATGATTTCTTTTTTTAGATTTATCTAAGCAACTAAGCGAAATGCAAAAATCTACTAAATCAATATGTAGTAATTACGATGATAATCCAAAATACCAAACTAAAACCAATCAATTTAAATACAAAAAAAATAGAAACCAATTTAATATTTATAGTTTGCAGTTCCGAAAATTTTGGAGTGCCATAAAAATGCCTCACAAATGTAATTGACTTATAAATTGTGAGCCAAAAGGCTATTAACTTTATTTGCATATAATCGGACAGGATGTTGATTAAACCATACCATTCACAAAGTGCGAGTACATTCCCATTCCCCAAAATAAAAAATAAAAAACAAAAACGATCTTGATTAGACGTGCTAATAACTGTTCCAAGACTGATAATGGCCTAGCAGCACATTGAACGCTACGTTCAACACTATAATAAACATTTTTATACTCTCTGCAAGAGTATATTGGGTTTGTGAAAATGTATGTAACAGGCAGAAGGAGGCGTGGCAGACCCCATAAAGTATATATATTCTTGATCAGCATCACAAGCCGAGTCGATATAGCCATGTCCGTCTGTCCGTCTGTCTGTCTGTCCGTCTGTCCGTCTGTCCGTCTGTCTGTCTGTCCGTATGAACAAACAGATTTCAGAGACGGTAAGAGCTACAAGTTCGAGCTTGGTCTCAATCGATCAGAAATTTAGTCAGTCAATACAAGAATCTTTTTTTTTTTTGATGCCACGCCCCATTCGCCCACAATGAGCAAAACACTAGACACACCTCGGAAAAAATCAGTGTTTTCGGCGAATATCTCAGTAACTATGGCACCTAGGATTACCAATTTTGGTATGAAGGTTCCTAGCGACAGCGTAAATGCATTGACATTTAAATTTTTGGACTGCCACGCCCCTTTTTCCCACAATTAATTAAAAATAAATCTCAACTTTCGTTCCGTTTTTAGGCGTTTGTTAATATAGTACAGTATTGTAATTTATAATTCGTGTGAAGACTAACTATATCAAACTATCCTGAAAGGCGCATTGAAATCGCACTATAAACAAGAAAACTAAAAGCGTTACAATATTGATAACTGAATGCAATATCATGTATGAGTGCAAGTGAGACAGAAACATACAAGCACATGTGACGGCAGCGCTGCCACATTCATATCAATGTATGAGTGCAAGCGAGACAGAAACATACAAGCACATGTTTGAATGTTTTCGTTGCTTGCGTGGCGGCAGCGCTGCCCGCAGTCGCTGGCCGCGCTGAATACACACATACATACATACATGTATATGCATCATATGTTGGCTTTCGTATGTGTATTCCCATACAGACAAACAGATGTATGTGTGATTATGCTTAAATTGTTTTTGTTTCAACGTGTTTTAATGCAAGTACTACACATTGTAATACCTCTAGACCGATTTTAATAATTAAATCGCGAAAAAATGCAGAGAGTATTTTACGGTCGGGCGTGCTCGACTGTACTTTTCTTACTTGTTGTTATTGTTTTTATTATTTGTTATTATTATTATTATTTTAGTTATTGCTGGGTCTCTTTGCTTACAGATAAGACCCGTTCGTGGTGCTCCCGTGAAGTTACCACCAGGCGTCAAACTGATTGCACCTGTGTACGTGTGTGTGTGTCCGCACTGTATCAGCAGCAATGTGTCTCACATTGCCGGACAACTTGGTCAGCGATCGCACACGTTTACACATACACACACACACACACACACACACACACCCATACACACACTGTACAATGGCCAGCATGCGTGGACGTCATGTCAAGTACAAAATGTGCCCTCTTATCACAAAATTGCGACAGTTTGGGGGTGGGGGCGTGTTAGGGGGCACTTGATGGATGCGGTGGGTTCGCTTCTGCGGTGTACAGGGCATTGCGGAAGAAATAGTATCCATAAAAATCATTAATAAGTCGATTCCTTGACGTACTCCACTGAATTGTCCAACTATTCACATATACACATATACATTTATATAGATACAGTTGTAGGAATAGTTTTATTTGCAGGTGTGGAAATAAGTTCCATGTTTGGTTTATTTTCAATTTGAGTGTTTCCCAGCTATAAATCGATTGCGACAGAATTATGGTGTATTTCATGAGATTAACTTGAATTGAATTTTAAAAAAAAATCACATCCGCTTATTTTTATAACACTCTACATTACAGAGCACTATTTGGTTATCGAAAAGTAAGTGAGAAAGATGTGCGAGATAGACTACAACTGAATCTTTTAATTATATGACAATTTATTCTGTTCAGTTACCAATGGAAGGCAATTTCTGTTGGTAAACTAAGTCCCTAATTAATCATTAACGATTTCAAAAATAGGGTAGTCCTCTATACTCTTAAGAACAGCCTGCAATACTTAACTTAAATGTGCATACTTTTTAACATAAACTAATATTATCTAATATTTTACTTTTAGCAGGTTTTTATTTTATTTTCCATTTATTAAGGCATCTGCCACGCCTCTTTCAGCAACATACCAATTATACCTACTATATTATATTATTTATCAATTCATAGTCAATTATTTTAATATCTATTGTTGGCTTGATACTAAAAGTAATTATTAGATAATTTAAAGTTAAATATTTCTAATTAATATAAGAAAAAGATAAAACGCAGCCTTATCTTTATAATTAGCGGCTTTAACTATTTTATTATTTTTAACTCAGTGTTGGAAATCAATTATTATATATTATCATACAGATCATTTAGCTGTTTAGCTTTATATTTATTTCACGTCTTTTTTTAAATATAAGAATAAAGTTTTTATACAATTTAAAAAATATAAATATTTGTTGTGTCATTTTAAGTGGTAACTGATATTTTTGCATATTTTCTTACTGTCTTTTAAATTAAAAATTAATTTATTTGGTTTTTAAACTTAACTTGTACCAAATTTTAGTAGATTTTTATACTCTCTGCAAGAGTATATTGGGTTTGTTGTTTTGCTGTTTTTAAAAATTCCCCATTCTACATAAGATAAACTTAAACTATTTGATTTAGGCATTTTTAGTATAAGTTGTATTTTATTTGTCTTTAGTCAAATATTCACACTCAAATTGTGTTGCAGGAGCACTTGAGAGTGTTTGGTTTGGAACCTGTAATTGGGTAACGAGAACAAGGTAAGATAAATGGATGAACAATGACAACTGCACTTCAGGTCAAACGGTGAGCACTTGTCAACAAGCTCAAGAACAAGAAGAGAAGTTGCAACAACAACAGCAAGAGGAACAGCAACAACAACCACAACAACAGGAAAATTGCTGTGAATCGATGGGCACTTACAACACTTAATCAGCGCCGATTTCAGGCGATATAATGAATTTTGTTGTTATTGCAGTTGCTGCTCAAATTTGGCATTGATAAAGCTGGCAGACGGTGCCAGACAACAACGACAACAACGACAACAACGACAACGATGTGGTCAGTTTGTAATGAAAAATTGATTAACGCTATACGAATCGTAAACACACAGAAATGTATATATATACTATATATACACATGTGTGTTGAATAAATAAATTTATCAGAAAATAAACGTAAATCAGTTGAACTGAAATGTAGAAATTAAACAGGCCAAGTAAAGGCAGTAAAGCAAATAAATGAGATTACAATTAATAAAATAATCGATAAGTGCACGAGTTCTGCTCAATTTAGTTATAGTACTTAATATACCCATACACCCCGTATATTGTTGTTATTGTTATTGTTTTTGTTTTGTAGGCCAAAGTTAATTGCGTTTTTGATTTAACAACAAGCGAACGCGATTCTTAAAACCACTCGAAGCGGCGCTCCCCAATGCCGCAAGTCTTCAAGTCCTCAAGTCCATGTCCGATATAGCCCAGACTAAACTGTATATACTCAGCCACCTACATATATATGTATATATGTTTCTTGGTAGTGTAGTACTACGATATAATGAACTTGTCATTCGTCATATTTTCCACTTCTACTCCTCATTTACCCAAATGGGCGTTAACAATTTTTACTCTGCTCTTTCGCAATTGAAAATTGTAAACTTTTGGATTTGTGATTTGCTTGGGCCATAGAGTGGGCGTGGTGTAAGATAAGCCACAATTTAGTGCCACTCACCATTGGTCTAGCTCATTCCGCCAATGTCTTTCAAACCTGTGCTAGACAATGTAATAAGTCAAGACTTTGCAGGCTTTATATATAGAGAAAACGTTGGCTTAAAAATTAATTAATAACTACAAATCATATGTAATAATGTGAATTAACAAAGGGCTATGGTCGAGCGAGAAAACTGTGAAAGACTCTGTAATTTTAAAATATCATAGGGTTCTATTAAAATCTATTTATTAAATTAAATTATTTTAATATTATAAAGAAAAGCTGTTAAAAATCGCACTGGGCAGTACCGTTGTATCTTTCAAGTACAGGGTCAGACAATCCAAAATTTTATTTTTGTTGTATATTTTATGTGGTTATGAAAGAATATTTCCAGCAAAGTTTATTACGAGCGATAATACTACTCTAATTTAAAACATTTAATACCATTTTTAAAACACTTGATATCCTTTAAAATTGTAAAATACTTTGAAAATACTTTGCAATTAATAAAAAATACAACTAGCTATTCACCAATTTTTTATATAAAATTTAACTCAATATTTAATCAATTTAAAACTCAACTTAAAGTAGTTTTAACAAGCTTATATTCATATTCTTATAACCAGATGAGGACTGCTCTGCATAAGATAATTAGCTAAAAAATCAGTTTGCTTTGAAAACCCTTAAAAACTGAATTTTTTAAAACCAAAACGGTTGTAGCCACATACAAAAAAAAAAAAAAAAAATCCCATGTCTCGTCAGAGCCACAAGAGCCAAAGGCCGAGTCCGGGAAACCGTTTTCCAATTAGTTGTCCAATGGTTGCTTATTGGCTTTTGACCGTTGTCCGCAAATAAAATGCAATTTTAATGACAAAACTCTCACACATTGTTTTGTTTGTGTGCATATGTGTGTGTGTGTTCAGACTGTGATACAAAGTCGCAAATTCGCAATTCTAATTAGCCAACGTGCTGCAATAAAGCGCCGGAAAACAGCGCCCCGCTGCGTTGAGAATTAAAATGAGAAAATGAAGGTGCAAGTCGCTGGGAAACTGCTGAAAATGATTTGAGTTTAAATATGTGACTCGTTGGCATATACCCCAGCTATCTTTTGTAAGAGATAGGCATGTGTTGTTAAAGGGACGCTGACCCGAACAATATGCCATTAAAAACTAAATACAAAAAGAAATGGGATCACTCAACTATGTGAATTAGCTTAAGTGTTGCCAAAATAGGATACTTTTTGGCTATCCAATTGAGATTAAAGTTACTGGCCAAAGAATTTATAGTTTGCGCTTAAAAGTATGCAACGACAAATGAAGTGAGTGATCATTCTTACAGATCACTAACCTTCGACTCTATCCTTCTCAATCGCTCCCTTGCTCCCTTTAGCATACTCAACTTTATGGATATCTTAAAATATTGAAGTATTTGAATGATCATTTGTCAGTCAAATGTTGATCTAACTTGCATAGCTACTATACCTTATACCAACTCTAGTTGAAGAATAGATTGAAAGCCAAATGTTAAATTTATAAGATTGGATCAATTTTGGCAAAAAGTAACAACATTTTATGAATTAATCTTTAGATGTAAAGTAAAAGCCAATTTTTGTTTTATTCATCTGAAAAGTTGCCAAATTTTTCATATCAAACTTTTCTTTATATTAAATTATATTAAGACATTAAATTTAACGGGTATTACTCAGTCGGGCTGTGAGTTGAACACTTTTAATTGTATGTCTTTTGTGTTGTGGTGTGTGGAAAGGGAGGGGTGGGCGTTTAGGGGGCGGTACTGCGGGGTTGTGTCTGCCTTGTGGGCGCTTGCAAATCAAATCAAATCAAATTAAGTCAAAGTTGATGGCGCATTTTACAGTTGTTGGCGGAGTGGGGGGTTTAAAGGCGTTGGGGGAGTGTTGGGTTAGAAAGAGATAGCTTTAGCTGTTTAGTGTAAAATGTTGTTGTTGTTGCCGTAGTTGTTGCTGTTGCTAATGTTGCTGTTGCCATTGCCAGTGTTGTTTGTTGTTCATTTCGCGGCCATCGTCATTATCTGCATGTAATTTCTCATTTTCATAGTCAATTAAGTCAATCACACGCCCTTTTAGCCACCGCAGCCGTCGTGGTTACTGTTATTGTTGTTGTTGTTACTGCAGTTGTTGTTGTTGTTGGCATTTCCGACGGCTCGAAAGTCACCCTGCAAATTAACACGTCGTCGCTGTTGTTGCTGCTGTTGTTCTCGTGGGTTGTTGGCTTTGTTGGATTGCTTGATGAGCTGGTGGGCAGTTGTGTTGTTTCTATGTGTGTGTGTGTGTGTGTGTGTATGGTGTGCGTGTGTGTGTGTGTTCCGTTTCCGTTGTTACTGCCAGCGTCCCTTTTGTTTATTTGTAACGCAATGCAGCGTTTATTGCTCAATTTTCATCGATGTTGCCAAAAAAAAAATTACATATTCATACTAGTTGGCCAGCCAGAGCCACCACCAGCCTTACCACAACCTACACACACACACAGGCACACACTCTCACCCCATCTACGCTCAGGACCAGGCTCAATAACTGTAACAATTTCAAGCACTAAAAGGACACGTGGCAGCTGCTTTTAAAATTGAATTTCCTGCATGTAATCTTGTCAAGTCAATTGTTTTTGCGTTCACCCCACTGTACACAGCTCACACACACATAACACACCCACTGTCTGACCCCCCCCCCTTGGCTTTTACCCACCCCCTAAGGACTTGCGCCTGTTATTCTTCTGATACACGTGCAGCATTTTTTGGGTGTGCAGACGCTACCTCATCTCTCCCCTTCTCCCCTGTCCTGTCCTACTCCCCTCCTCTCTCTTCTCCTCCTCCATTTCGACCACGAGTCACACTTCTTTATTTATGAAGATGTGGCCAATATGTTGACTATTTGTGAACAACCGAAAACCCCTTCTCCCTGTCCCCGCCCCTTTCTACTCCCCCTTCAGTTCGCCTGGCTTTATGTGCTTAGAAATTGGCAAAGCGTTGTGGCCAGGATTAACTTTTGACTTTTGTCAGCCAGAAGTAGGCGGAATAAATTGTTAACACGTTTCTTTTAAATAGCAAAAATGATTTAATTGAAAAGCACACAAGCTTTCAATCAACTTAATAGACAAAGTCATTTAAATATTATTTAGACTAAAACTTAAAGGGAATTATTTAAAATAAAACATGAACAAACAAAGATATAATGGGAGTTTCAAAAAAGCATTAAGCCAACTTAAAAAAGTACTTTTCAATAAATAAATAAATGAATTTATCTGTACAGTTTTAAATTCATTGCTTTGTCATGGTCAGCAAGAACTATTTTTAAACTATCATAAACAAGAAAGGAAAGTACAGTCGTGCACGCCCTACTGTATAATACTCTCTGCATTTTATTTTCTTTGATATGATTATATTATTATAATCGGTATCTATTTATTAAAATGGATACATGCATTAGAACACGTAAAAACACAAAAAATCTTAGTTTAATCGAACATAAATCTGTTTATAGAAAATTTAATAAACTTTCAGTCTGTAAACTTTTTATAGACTTTTGTTCTGTGCCAGATGCTGCACACGTGAAATTATAGAAGCCGGAGGTGACTGAAACCGCCATTTTGGAGCCGGCAATTTGTTTTTTGGATTTTTTTTTGTTTTGAAAATTCTTATATATTTTTTTAACAAAATAATTAAGTCCGCCAGCTCCAATGTCTTTCCATTGTCCCACATACAAAATTTTGCCGACAAAATTCATGAGAAGGTCCCCTTAACAGGGTATACAATGAAAAGCTTGGAGAGCAGAGGGGTTTACAATAGAGCCTGAACGGCGTACGCTGTCAAAGAGGGAAGCAAAAGACCTGAACAAGAATTTTATATAAAAAAAATAGTTTTTTTTACTTAATCGCATTCAAACATATCTTTCTTTATTTTGAGCACAATACTACTTAAATTAGGCATCAGTAATGACATCTATGCTAGCAAATGGGTTAAAAGGATCAGCCTGACCAGCATGACCAGGAATAGGAGGATAAGGAAGTTCATTATGTTTAAGAAGATGTAATGGCTTAACTATTTCTTTAACCTCACTTAAATAGCCTACATCAGGAAGATAGGGAGTATCAGTCTGGTCAGGATCTCTAGAAGAAACTGGTCCAACAGTCGAAAAACCAGCAGAAACTTTAATTCCAACACCAGGATGAGAATGAGGTGCTCCATCAGTGACAGCCACAGCAGCCAGAGCCAGTAGAGTGATAAAAATACGGACACACATTTTGGAATTGCTTCACTTCAAGATATACTACTCAATGAAATCCAAAACTGAATTATGTGTTACTGCAGTACAATCTGCGCCTTATATACCTAGCGATTTCGATGATCCATATTTATTTTGAAGGTTATTCCCACTGTTTTGCAGCTGTTCTATAATAAAAAACATTCCTTTGTTGTAACTAAAAGACTTATTAACCAGAGTAAACATTAACATTAAATTTAATAACTCAAACATTGCAAATATTAGAGACCAACAAATAGAATAGGCAAATAACAAGTAGGAAAAGTACAGTCGAGCACACCCGACCGTATACATACGGTCTCTGCTTTTATTCCCGATTCAATGAATTAAATCGGTATCCAGGTATTGCAATGGCTATGTATGCACATATATATGTTTGTATGTGTAGCATTGGTCGGCTCGGCCAGCGTCTGAGGGCAGCGCAGCCGCCACACAGGCAGCGAAAACGTATGAACATGTGTTTGAATCTATCTGTCTCGCTTGCACACATTGCATTGTCTATGCGCTCGAATTTAAGCGTTGTTACGTGTTTTCTTTCTTGTTTATGGTCCGATTTTTATGCAACTTTCAGGATAGTATGATATTATTTGTCTCCAAAACATATTTCAAATAACACTACTGTACTATTTGAGAAAATGCTTTAAATACGGCATGCAAGTGTGAAAAGTGTTTTAGTTCACATGGAAAAGGGGGCGTAGCAGTCCAAAATTATTAATGGCATTGCATTTATGTTGTCTCTAGGTACCTGTGTAATAAAATTGGTCTTTCTAAGTGCCATTGTTACTGAGAAATTCGAAAAAAACATCGAATTTTTCCGAGGTGTGTCCAGGTTTTGCCTTATTGTGGGCCAATGGGGCGTGGCCTCAAAAAAAAAGATTCATGTATTGACTGACTAAATATGTGATCGATTGAGACTAAGTTCGAACTTTTAGCACTTACCAGCTCTAAAATCTGTTTGCGGACAGACGAACAGAGGAACAGACGGTCAGACGGGCATGGCTAGAACGACTCGGCTTGTGATGCTGATCAAGAATGTATATATATTATGAGGTCTGCCACGCCTTCTTCTGAATGTTACATACATTTGCACAAGCCCAATATACTCTTGCAGAGAGTATAAAATGTGTTTTTTTGAATAAATAATATTTTACCATAAATTAATTGAAAATTATTTATTTTAAATTTTAAATTATTTATTTTATTAAATTTAAAAAAGTTAGTGATACAAATTAAAAATAAATTTATTTTAAAATTGTACTTGGCGTCAAATTTGAAAAATGCATTGGCCTTTTTAACATTCGATCAAACTCAATTAGTATGACATGTGACAAGCTGCAATAATTTTAAATGTTTATAGCCTAATTATTTATAATATCTCAAACTTATGTGTGTAATAAAATGTAAATCAGATGAAGTTCTGTAACTATTTAATGTGGTTATATTTAGATTGAATAAATCAGTTTCCTTGTTCACACAGAACTGATGACTTCGCGTTCATTTGTTGGATAATGAAAATGTCAAAATGGGCGAAGGGAAAACGCAACGCAACGCAGCGAATTGGGGGGCGGGAAGTAGAAGAAGAAGGAAAACCTTTTGGTCCTTTAGGTGCCGTTGATTGCCATTGACTAACCCCTCTGGCAAAGAAGAAAAAATATAAAAATAAAGGGAGCACTTTGTGGTCGAAGTTGCGTGTCAGGCAACGTTTGCCATTAAAAAGCCACCGAACATCAATTTAAATATTGCATTACAATGATTTGCATAAAAGGCAGCACGCAGCAGCAAACTGACTGACTGAATGACTGAATGAGTAAGTGAGTGATTGAGTGAATGACTTGGTGAGTGTGTGAATAGCTGGGTGAGTCCAAGTGCTGTCTCTCAGAAATCAAAGCCAAAAACCATTAAACCAATATAAATTTGCACTTTCACATGACCTCGCGTTGGTGGACTGTCTCCTGCTCTCCTGCTCTCACTCTCCCTCTCCCCCTCTGGGTGTGTGTTGTTTGGCTAATTTGAATATGCCGAGCCCCGAGCGAGTGTATTTAGTGCTTCCCACGATATTGATATGACTTTGTCGTGTCGCTGGAAGTCGCCTCAAATCAAAATTCAAATCAACAAACAATAAAGTGGCAGCAACCATTAGTGGCACACACACAGACAGTCTGGCAAGGGTTGAGTTGCACGTGCAACACCTGAGCACTCAGTTTTTAGCCTTTTTGAGAATTCCAAGATCAGATTTTGGCTTAGATCAACAATAATAATGCACGATTGTTTAACCTTTGATTTTTATTGCATTATTGTAGGTAAATAAACAAAATAGAAAGAAAAAGCAAAAAAAAAACAAAATAAACAGAAAATATTTTGTATGCAAACACAATCGTGTCGACGCAAGTCAAATCGTGTCGAGTTGAGTTGTGTTGAGTTGAGTTGAGGGTGCAACGTCACACGTTAATAGAGAAATCAATCAATAGAAATCCTCAAACACAATAAATTTCTAGACGTCATAACATTTTGGGGCGCTCAAGAATTAACTGCACCTCAAACTGAACCCGAAGCTGAACCCGCTGACGATTCCACGCCACACACCAAAACGGAAGTCATTAAGTTGGCCGCTCGAAACACAAACAGCGAGAGAGTGAGAGAGACAGAGCTATATAAATAAAGGGTTGCGCGGTTCGCGACGTGTGCTGCCTAATTGCTCACTTGGAGTGGGAGTCGAATGCCCTCAGCCAGTTGCTGGCAAGGGGTAAACGGAGTAAGGAATACAAAACTCCCCCTCGCTGGTAATTTGAGCAGACAAAAGGCAGTTGTCTTCAAATAAATTTGATTGTTTGCTACTTTTGTTGGGCACTCTAAAAAGAGAAGAGTTGCCAACAGGATCAGTAATATTGAAATTTAATTTAACTTAATTTTATTTTTAACTCAATTATTTTTAAACTCAATATCGATTAGAGACTGAGAAGCCATAACAAATCTGAATGAAGTAGTCGTATTGCGGCTTTAAAATACATATAGAGAAACACTTAAATAGTTCTGGCTTATTATTCAAACTTAATTCTTTAATTGCCTTTAAAAATACATTATTAAAACAACAAAATGTGTTTCCAACACACATAGAACTCGTGTCCAAGTAACATCTTTCGAGTACTGAACCAACGATTAAATTTCGACTTAATTTACTCAGTTTTTCTTTTATATATTTAACTATATTTAAATAAAGCAGGCATTTTAAAATTATATGTCATTCAATTTCTCTAATCTTTATCTATCTTAAAGATTTTATCATCTACTTTAAGACGCTGCCTTTAGGCAGTCATAACTTGAGCTGAATGCCTTTGATCTCTAAATTTATCAGAAGGAAATTAGTGACACTAAAACTAATAACTTAGTATTTAGGAGTTTTTATAGTTTAGTTATGGGCATTTAATAAAATCAGCCTA
The DNA here is from genome assembly GCA_035046005.1 of Drosophila acutilabella. NCBI lineage: Eukaryota > Metazoa > Arthropoda > Insecta > Diptera > Drosophilidae > Drosophila > Drosophila acutilabella. Next base: position 8,958,843 of record JAWNOK010000020.1, read on the forward strand.
ATAGAAAAATTAGCAACAAAGTTGTTAATAACAGTTTAAATTTTTTTTGGAATACATTGAGTGAAATAAAATAATTTTTTGGTGCACTTTATACACATATTTAATGAAACGATCGATAGTAAAATTGTTTATATGAAACCAATCGATTATTTATTTTAAATTTATTATATAGAGTAGAATCCAGTTATAACGACACATGATTTGACGTCGCTATATCCGGTAGACGCTTTAACTAAAAGGAGACCAACGGAGACCAAACAGAAGGGGACCAACCAAGTCATCAATGTTTCGTCGCAATGACCGGATGGACACTTTAAACGGAGTCGGTATAACCGGATTCTGCTGTAGATATTTTTATCGAAGAGAGCCAAATATAGAGAGCTTGACATAGTAAGTCCTACTTGGGACTTTTAAGAAATGATTATTCAATTAAATTTCTTGCGAAAATGGCTAGAAAGTGTTACTTAGTTTTCGTTAGTTGAATTGTTCAGAAGCTAAAATATTGTTATTGCCACTAAGAATGGCAACAAACAAATAATTTATTCTTAGTGCTATGTTTATTGCATGTACTACAAGTATTAGATGACTTGGTAAGTTGGTCAGGCATAAACTATTCCAAAATGTGACAGAGAATTGAGGACAAAAGCTCAAGCAAACAAAGGACAGTGGACAGTGGGAGTCAACACTGACAGTGGACACTGGAGCTGTAACAAGGCAACGAGTGCCACATAAATCACTGGTCCGAAACCGAGTCTTAGTTGGAGTTGGAAGTGGATAAGGATATGGTTGTGAAGCTGGCATGAGTGCGGGACCGGACAATTGACGTCAACAATAACTAACAATGATGTCAACTTGTAATTGAATTGATTGACAATATTTTATATGGCAGTAGAATGGACCAAGTAACCCCCTTGGCTCTCTTTTTTCTCCTTTAATGATAAAATTTGTTTAGATTAGCATTAATGGATGAGAACGACACAAACAATGATGGCCAACAATGATAAGGGGCACTCTGAGCCAAGAATCTGCTCTGAGTCTGCTGCAGGATATGGGCGAGTGGTTGGTTGGCTATAAAAAACGATAAGACTTATTCAATAAAAATACTTTAAGCGGAAAAACAAACTTCAGTGGCGATAAAAAAAAGCACAAGAGAAGAAAGAAAGAAAGAAAGAAAACTATGTACGACAAGGGTCACAAACAATTCAAGTCCAAAAGGAGTTAGAGTGGGAGTGGGAGAGGGAGAGAGAGAGAAATCTCCGCCCACGCGTTTACACAAGGACGAAGACAGGAAGCATATTGTGCCCACGGGGGTCACTGTAGGTCGAGGGGTCACCCTTCAGTTGGTTCGTTGCGCTTTTTAGTTAATGAAATCGTTTGCTAAATGAAACGTAAAGCCAAAAAGAAAACAGGAGGCAACAAACATTCAGTCAAATGGCTTAACGGTCATCCCCAGTTGCCATTTGCCAATCCTTTAACCAGCACAGTGAACGACTCAAGCGGAAGCGGAAATGTGTCGCCGTTCAATGGCAGCGTCAAGATTTTAAAATCAAATTTTCACAACACATTTTTTCACTTCTTTAATTTTTTTTTTTAATTTTTGGCCACAAAATCATTTTAAAGCCACTTGAAAATGGCATTTCAATCTGCTGCCTTGCCGCAAACAATTTGATGTGACTAACTGTGTGTGCGTTTCCGCTTCCGTTTCAGTTACAGTTCTTCATGTTACCCCCTTTTGCAGACTCACCCGTCTTTGGTCCAAATGCGTCTCTACACTTGCCTTAATTTGTTGATTTATTCACTTCGGAAGGGTTGCTTAATTCTCTCTGACGGCGTTTTTATTTATCTATTTCAACTAAATTGTCTGCGCACTTTTGTTCCACGGCAAGTTTGGCTCAAATGACCGAAATGAATTCAACTGCTTGTGAATTACTCAGCGAAACTTTGCTAATTTTTATCAAAATAAATTAAGTGCATATGTTTAACGAAAAGGAATTGTTTAATAAAAGCAGTGACTACTAAGCTTGGAAAAAAGTTTGTTTGTAGGACTAATAAACTACAAGTTAATTAAAAAAAACTATTTCATAATTTAAATGCCTGAAATAAATCTATATAAATTGATTTTCTTAATGAAAAAGTGGTTGAAAAAATATTTAAAAAATGTATAAAACGTATATAAAATATAGAAAAAACTTATAATAATTTTAATCATTTTTATTTATACCTAAACTCTTTCAAAATTTGATCTCAAGAAAAAAAGATTTATTAAATTGCTTGTAAGAGCCATTGAACCAGAAGAAAAGTTCATTTCAAATAACCAAAAGTTTTAAAAAAAAAATTTCGTTGCTCTTTTAGCTTCAATATAAAAAAAAATTTTAACAGTTACGCGATTCAATTAAAGCATTGTACCCAGTAGGACTATGCAGAAAAATGAGCCTCGTGGAAAATTCAGTTTGTGGTCTGCTGGTAGCTAGACGAGTATTATTTACATTTGAATTTGGATTTCAATGTGAATTTGGAGCTTGTTGTCTGGTTATCAACACACGCTTCCGGAACTTAATGGCCTGAATCCTTTTGGCCTTTTGAGTTGCTGTTATGCCCTCGTATGGGGTATACAATGCCAGCAATCAAAGCGTCTTAGAGTTGTTAGCAGTTCAGGGCAAACCTGTATCAGCTGTGCTGAGTACAGGGTATCTTCTTGCCAAGTTTATGTGGACAACTGTTGATGTTCCTTTTTGGCTGGGACACTTGTAAAGTGCATTGGCCTGTAATAATTCCATGCCCGGTTAGGCATTTCTTGAATCCTTCTTTCCACATTATTTTATTTGTAGTATTTAGCCCAGTTGGCAAGTCAAATTATGAACTTATGTTTTTGTGACCAGGCGGGAAAAAATAATTCGAATTTTACAATCGATTTTGCCAGAGTGTACAGTAGAATAAGGTTATAACGACTCCGTTTAAAGCGTCCGTCCGGTTATTGCGACGAAAATTCGATGACTTAGTTGGTTCACTTCTCCTTAATCTCCGTTGGTCTCCTTTTGGTTAAAGCGTCTACCGGTTATAACGACGTAAAATCGTCGGTCCCTTGAGTGTCGTTATAACCGAATTCTATTTTATTTATTATTCACGCATTTACCAGAGAGGAAAAATTTGTATATTTTCAGTTAAATAAAAGATTTCAAAGCGCTGGGCTTTCGACAGTCGAGCACCTCCATTCGACTTTGTGCCTGTAATTATTTAGCATCGCTTTCAGCGCTCATATATCTTATCGCCTGTGTAAATCATTTTTCGCACTGACTTTGAATTATGGAAAATTTCTAAATTTACGAGCTGCAGAAAAATCCGAATTTAACGGTCGTTGGACTTGGAATTGGTACTGGAATTGGAGCTGGAACTGAAACCAAAGTTGGAGTTAGATGCTGAAAAGGTAATGGTTATAGCTTTTGGCAAACAAATTGAGTTCTTGGCTTGTAAACATTTGTTTGTTTGTCTGTTTGTTTTCTCCCCTGATTTCCCACTGTTTCCCCCGTCTTCCCCCTTTGTTGGCATTGTTGTTATATTTACTTGGCGCAATTTACACGCTTTGTTTTAAATGCGCTTTTGATGAAGCCATCATGTCACATTACATCAAAAATAGCAGCAACAGCAGGCAGCACATCATCAGCTCAGTGTGTGTGTGTGTAACACCCCCATGTACACACATACATTTAACAGACAATAAAAGTCAAGGAAATCTCCAGGCAGTCATCCCGTCTAGAATCCCGGCCATTTAGCAAACACGTCCCGCAGCAGAAAATCTCATAAACACTTTCCTTCTTTTGGCACAAATTGAAATCTGGTTAGGCACAAGGGTGTTACGCACCCCTCCACCCCCGGTCACCCCTTACTCCTTCCCCTTGTCCTCAAGGGTAGCTGGACAAAATAAACATTGGCGTAGAGCTGAGCAAAGCGTTTTGGGACCATTCATGAGCAGCTCATGCGTGCAAATCAAAGTGAGCAAGTGGCAAATGGACAAATGGACAAAAGGGGGGCAACCGGAGGACAACAGCATGATAAGCAAAACGTTGGTAAGTGGGCGGGCCAGGGAGGAAGTGGAGGAGGAGGCGGAGGTGGAGGTGGAGTGTAGGGAAAGAGTAGGGAGAGCGTGTGGGGCTACAAGTAATGGAAGTCGACCAAACCATTTATAGGCACCTATTCCTTACAAGCCAATACAAATACAATTGGATATTCAGTAGAATCCGGTTATAACGACTTCGCTTAAAACGTCCGTCCGGTTTTTGTGAAGTAAATTCGATGACCTTATGGTCCCCTTCTCCTTGGTTTCCTTTTGGTTAAAGCGTCTATCGGTTATAACGACGTAAAATCGTCGGTTCCTTGAGTGTCGTTATAACCGGACTCTACTGTATTTTTAAACAAAAATCTTTATGTACCCCTTGAAATGCACTCAAAAGAGTCCTCCATCTAAGGTATCTAAAAAATGTCAAGTGAAGAAGGATTTGGACAACAAATTGCAGCAGTCGATGGGGAACTTGAAACAAGAATTTATTGGTCATTAGCTCAACTAAAGTCGATTTGTTCGGATTGCATTCAATGCGGAAATGGGAACATAAAAGATGAAGAGGATGAGGAGGAAGCAGAGGAGGATAAAGCATAAAGAACGAAGGCAATTCAAACACTCACTCATTGTCAATGCACTGAGAGTTCTTTTTTCTTCTCTATTATATTTTTTGTTCACTTTTTTTATATTTAGTGCTGTCTCAGCAACAACAACAACAGCAATACTCCAGTAACAACAACGATGAGCAATGTGTCATGCTTGTTGATTTGTAAGGATGCAGCACAGACCCGTTGTCAATTGTATTGACCGGAAAATCATAAAGCTCTTTGTGTGCTAGTCCAGAGACAGAGACAGAGAAAGGAAGAGAGAGAGAAGGAGAGAAAGAGGGAGATAGGGAGATGGAGAACAGAGGAAGTGAAATGGAAGCAGCCGCGTCATGTAACTGCGACTTCGATTTGGACGTAAACTCTTGGTCATTTTGTAGCATCATCTCGAAGAGCAACTCTTATTTATAGACCCTGTACAGGGCAAACAAGCAGTGTCTATTATGCTTTTTAGAAACAAATTTTTAAAGCAGATGGATAGAGACTTTTGAGGCCATAGCTCGAAAACTACCTAAGCTAACCCAAAGAAATTTGCACATTTTTTGCAAGGCATCCAGATACGATCAGACAGCTATATCATATAACAGTCATAGGCTAAATCAATCAAAATTTGTGATTTGCACGAATAAGAGTATGAATTACTTGAGCTGCCTCAACCAAACTCATTTCTTGGGACTCATTTTGACCGGCATCCCATTTTGTTAAGGATTGAGTAACTGTCATAGGAACAATCGGTCCAAAGTCAGAAATTATTATAGCAAATTTAATAATTACACTAAAAAGTCTACTCTTACAGGGTGCTTCACAGTCAGTTTGCTCAACTTGAGCGACTTCGACTCGTTTCCATCTTTCATTTTATTCCGACTTTTTTACTTATTCGAGTCGGTCTCTCTCTCCTTATGTTTGAAATGGAAAACCGGAAATGTTGCCCAGCTCATTCAATCTTTGTCTGTTGCTCTTCGATTTTCTATTACATGATTATAATCCTTTTTACATTATTTCATTTTTATTTTTCCTCACTAGTTTTCTCGTTCTCCTCTTTTCTCCTTCTAAGAGTTTTGAATATTGTTGTAAAGTCTCTGGCTGATTTCCGCCGCAGAAAAGTTGTTCTTTATTATGGAAAACTGTTTATAAGTTGACAGGCAGTAAACAGGATTTGACTCGCAATGGACGCTATCGGAAATACTAAGACTTTTCCGACTTTTCCGTCTTGTTACCAGAGAAAAAAAACAAATTTTAAAAAGGGGTCGCTGATCGAAAAATTAACATTGAACTATGACAGGAAGTCAGCTACCAACTAGCTGCTAAGTGTGTGTGAGTGTGTATGAGTGTGTGTATGTGTGGTTTGATTTGGTAAACTAGAACAAGTGAACAAGTATAAGAACGACATTCAAGAAATCTGAGTTTTCTAATCGAATTTATCTCATTAATTTTGGAACACATTAAATAATTTCCTAAAATTTAAAAACGACAGAATATAATTAAATATTATTTATTTTTTAAAACAAAGTGACTATTCGGTTTCTTCATAAATTTGCAGCCTACAAATTGTGCCAGTTATGCAAATAAAAAAAATCTAGACAAGCGAACTAAAAGCAAAATTTTTCATACAACAAGTAAGAAAGTCTACAGTCGAGCGAGCCGACTGTAGAAGACCACGTACTCCATCTAGTACGCATTTTCCTTAAGCTTCGACCGATTTGTCCTATGGGAGCTATAGGCTATAGTTGTACGATCTGGATCAAACTAGGTGAGGATTTTAATGATACCACACACATAGTGTATGAATTTGGTCACGATCTCTGAAGTTGTTTTCAAGTTATGGAGTTTAAGGGGTCTAAAAATTGTGTAAGATGCTTTAATGAAATTATTTGAAATATTTATTATTAATTAAAAAAAAATAAAAATATTTAAAATTAACACTCATTTCAATTTAGAATCAATATAAAGCTCCTCGAACCTTACGCAATCGAAATGTAGTCTGTCTTAGAATTAATATTAATATTATATAAAATTTAAAAACGGAATCCCATTTTGATTATGCTTTGAATTCAGAGTTCTAAACCTATTAAAACAGCTAGTGGCATAAAAAAAGGCAAACTAAAATTGATGTAAAATATTTAATAATTAAAAAAAAAACCTTTAAACTTTTTAAATTTTTGTAAGCACAGTTTGCACTAAGTTTGTTTGAGGAAATGACCCATAAATGACAACGTACATAGAAGTTTGAAATGACACGCACCCACAAAATGCTTTTGCCCACAGTTGAGTGAAGGGGAGCTGAGAAAACGAAGTGAACCACTGAACCAGCGACCTTTTGGAACCTTTGGACCCATTGGACCCTTCGATCCACTGGGCAGAAGACATATGCCAATGGCGCTTATCCATTTATGAGTGCACATTAGCTATTATATGATGCCGTTATGATTTACGCCCCACAAAAGTAAGTGAACCACCGCAACAACCCACTCCGACCCACTCCACACCACAACACACCACTCCGAAAGGATCTCGAACGACGTCCGGTAAGTGCCACCGTTGGCCGCTTGTGCAGCTAAGTGGAAACTATAGATAATATATTTATAGTTATAGTTGCAGTGTGTGGAGTTGCATTGTCTCTTGTCTCCAGTCTCAACTCCTCCGTCTCTCCTCTCCCCTCTCCACTCCTCCTATTTTGTATATTAAAATGTAGCCACATTGAAATTGATTTGTCGATTTCATGATTTATGACAAGGCATTTCTTTTATTTCACCGGACCACGTACCGGACTTTAACGGACTTTTGCGGACTGACCGCTGCACAGTGGGTAAAAGCGTTCAATATTAAAGCATAAGAAAATTATGTAAGTTTTTATTTTACAGTCTTAATTAATAACTTATTGAGAGTTGTAAAGTCAAGTTAAATAAAATAGTAAGAAATCTTTCTTAGCTTATAGCTTCGAGAGTATCTTTTATTTCACAACAGTAAAACGAATTTTCTTATTAAATATAATAATGAAAACATATATTTTATTTATTAAAATAAATAGTTTGGCAAATGAGCTAAGTTTTCTTACCAAAACTCAAACTTAAATTTGTCAAAAGTCACACAAAAAGTTAAGGTAGTCTGGCAATACCCAAGAAAGTCATAAGCCCAAGAAAATGTCCAAAAAAATATTATAAATTTAATTCTAATTTTGTTAAAATACATACTATTTTTTAATAATTTTGTATATTTAATTAAATTATAAATTCTACTATATTTCAACTTAAATTTGAGTAAAATTTCAAGACTTTAAATTTATATTTATTTACAATTCAATATTTTATCAATATTTTATTTCCTTTTGCCCATCGTGCGCTGACCAGCAAAACTGATGCGTCAGCATTCGTTGCATGCCACACCATGTGCCACACATTAAAAGACATACGACACTCACTGTCAACTGGAACGGGTAATCGGGTATGCGGTTAATCGGGTAATCGCTTAATTGATAGCGTCTCTTTGTCCGGTTTATCGCAGTGGTTAAAGCTGGAGTAGAGCTCGAATGGACACTACCTGAACATTTTGGCTACTTCGTGATGTGGTCAGCATTAAGCAGATTACCATTAACGGGTTTACCATTGCACGTTTTGGCCAAAGAAGCAGACGATTCGAATTGCAAACAGCTGATAAAAACGGGTTCAAAAATAAATTAATTAATTGAATCAAGTTTTTTCTAACTTTAACAAATTTTACATTAACAACATAAATGAAAATGAATTTTAAAAAATAATTGCCCAATTGATTTTTTAAATAAAAGAGCTGTTCATGCTGAAAAGATAGTTCCAATGTCACTAAGAGGCCAAAGTTTAACAATTTGAATTAAAATTTTAGCAAATGACACCTAATTGCTTAAGACATGTCCAAAAATTCGTTAAAAAGAAATCATTCCATAATATGCTTGATCTGCGTGCATTATAAACTAACTGACATTTCTAACGACAGCATAAAAACAGGACTTCGATAATGATTTAGATTTAATTTTTATACCTTTCAATTTCTGCCAAGCTTTATTAAGCATATTTCTATAACTCCATCTGTTCCTTGCCAAGTACAGGGTAAAATTGTGCATCAATTTGCATACATTGAATGGTTTTGTGAGTAAAAAAGTTGATTGGGTAACCAATCCCATAACCGAATCATTTAGCTCACTGTCACTGTCTCTCTACCGCCCTCCCTCGCTCTCTCTCTCCCTCTATCTCTTTAGTTTCAGGACGGCTTAAGTTGCCGCACAGTGGCAGCTACAAAGTTGCCGACACTTATTAGCCTCGAGTACATCAATCATCGGCTTGTTTTAATTTTAAAAAATCGCACGCTGTTCGGCGAGTGCAAAGGCATCTGCTGCCACACCCCTCGACGCTCACCGCCTTAAACGCCCCACTCCCATCCGCTTGGCCAGCCTACTTGCCAGAGGGTTGTGCGCAAGTTTTAGCACTTAATTAAATGCCTCAGGCCACACGCCTGCCACTCCCCCAGCCCCTCCCCCATCCGAGTCGCCACTGGAATCCCGCCCACTGTGCAGCATGAGCGGCATCTCTTTCTGGCGCCAGGCATCGTGTGTATCCCTGGGAAATTTTCAGTCGGCACAAGGAAATTTTAGTTTCATGTTTTTAAGAGACCGCCATTTTCTTTTCACTTGAGGAAGTGGTTGGAAAGGGAAGAAGGAAAAAGGAATGAGGGATTCGAGGTTTGAGGTCTTGGGCTTTTGGAAATGATTTTCTCGCTTAAAATTCATACAACTTGAGCATTTTCCTTTTGTAAGCGAGTGAAAAGGCGGCTGTGGTGGTGGGAGTGGCAGTGGCACTGGTTGTGCTGGTGGGTGTGGCAGTGGGCGTTACTTACCAAGCTTATCTGTCGGCTGAAAACGCTCATGTTGCGGACAAGATTGATCTGTTTAATAAGCAACCTTACATTTTTTTGATTAAACAATGTGTAAACCTTTTTTAATTCACTTTTATGTTCTTACATAATACAAAAAAATTCCACTGCGTCTATTTCATTATATCATTTTATAGCCAGGTAGCATCAAAGTCATCAAACCCATCAACATCATCATCAGAATTATGAACCTTTTATGTACCCTAAGGAAATTGAAGCCTGTTTAAACTTTAATGCAAATTTGTATACCTTAATTTTAATTTAATAAACGGGTTCCTTTATTAATTTTAAAAGGACTGAATAAAATTTTGTTGAAATATTGTTTAATTCATACTGAAACTTGTTTTATATAAGAATTGCCCAATTTAATAATTTCAATTTTTCAAACCAGTTAAAATACAATTAGAACAAAGGGAAAGTAATCGGATTTAATTTATTTAATTTAGTTTATATAAAAAGTTAGTGAAAAACTTTTGAAGCCTTTGAAAGAGAGGGAGGGTGGGTTGGGGGGTGAATAGGGAATATATGTCAATGCATAAGAGCCTCCTTGGAACATAGATTTTTTTTAAAATAGTTGGTAATAAATCTTAAAATTAAAATCATTATACCATTATTTTAATAATTAAACTGGTATTTCTCTCCTTTAATATACGATAACGATTTTCCTCTTAGCTGTGCATAGATTTAAATATTAATTTAAGACCTCAATGCACACGCTGAGATCCAATGCGATAATTTCATAAATTTATAAGTTCTCTACAAATAATAAAACTAGATTCCATAGTCTGATATATTACACATCATAATAAAACAAGTCCTAAGTGAAATCCCATTTATAAAATCATCAGCTGGTGTCTAAAATTTTTTGTTTAGTTAAAGTTGTCCAAAAATCAGAAAACTTTCTTTTATTTAAGTTATGTAAAAACGCAAATTTTCAAAACAGATATGAAAATTTATTGAATTGGAAAAAAATAAATCTATTTAATTAATTTACTTCTAAGTGAATTTTTAAGTTTATGGCGTTTCCTCTGTAATAATCGATTTCACATCGAAGGTGCAGATTACGTTAAGACAAAGGTGAAAAATTTCAAAAATTTATAGAAAAATGCTAAAAAAAAACAAATTAATATTATAAGCTTAATTTTTTAATTGTTTTATTTGTATATCCATATGAATTATGCTTAATAAATAAGCACTGAACTGAAAAGATGCACGTAGAAATTCAAGGAAGCCCATAATAATTTTTTTAAAGCATCAAAGATAAGTACAGGGTATCTTTAAGTCACGTGCGCTTGCCTACTATGTTTCACCAGTTAGCCAAACAAGCTAAGCAATCTCCGAGCCAGTTTACAAACATTAACCAATAAATTTTTAATAATAGAACATTTTATTTCGATTTGAAAAATAAAGTTTTTAATAATTCCATTTATTTTTTGTGTTGTTTTTGTTTTTTGTTTTTTAGAATTGAATACAAAAATAGTTTGTTGTTTATAAATAAAGATAAAGGTAATCATTATTGTTGTTTTTCTGTTTTAGTTTTTAATAAATATGCTAAAGCTAATCGACCAATCGCTCTCTTTAGGTCTATGTGTATAAAATAAACTTTAAAATTATTGCGCAAATTAAATCAAAGTTGCTTTTATTTCCCCCACAAAAAAAGTCTAGCGCAACTTACAAAAAACCTGACAATACATATTTAATTTTTTTACAACTAAATATATGTGTTTTATATATGTATGAGTAGTCAAAAAAAAAAAATTGTATGAACAAAAAAATAATAATTATATAGAGTAATACAAGCTAGGAGTAAAAATGTTCCTTGTCTAGGCCAAGAGCCAAGCCAAAAGTTATTGCTGGGCGCATAAAATGCATAAAAATGCGTTAATACAATCAGGTTGTGATAATAAATAGTTGCCCGTTTAAAAAAAGAAGAGAATAATGTTGTAAAAAGGAGATAATACATATACAAAAGGGGTGTGAAACAAAAAGGTGTAAGAAAAAAAGTCTGCTAAAGTCTTTTAGCGGTTTACGTCTCAAAGTATTTGTAAATCGCAGTTACATAGGACATGACCTGTGTCCAGTCGGGTCGCTCGATCTGACACATGTCGTTGATATTCTGCAGAAAAAGGAAGTGCCATTAAAGTAAATGCCCAGAGCAGGAGTAGGAGGGAGTAGAGACTTACCAGTGTGGTGCCAATGCCCACGGATTCGGCAGCGGCAAAGGCAAGCGAAAAGTTACGCCGTTTATTGGCCGGACTGAGTGTATCGTAGGGTATGCGATCGGGTAGATAGGAATGTAGAATAGCGCAGAATGCCAGTCCGTCGTTCCACGATGAACTAAAATTGGTGATGTCTATGTTGCGATAGCCAACGGTCTTATTTTGGCACCACTTCAGCAATGCATTACGCTTCGAGCCACCGTTTTTGGCCAACATATTAAGCGGATCCTTGCGTTCACCTGTAAATACCATAAATAATTATTCACTGCACTATTATTCACTAAAAACTTTTGGCTTACCGCTTATGAAGGATTTTGAGACATTGCCAAAACTGAGACTGCCCACAAGTGCGCTGCTGGGCGATTGTCCCGGCGTTGTCAAACTGGGCGCTTGTTGCTGCTGCAAACTTGGCGTGTTTGGTGTGGAGGGTTGTGATGATGTTGTTGATGTTGCACTTGTTGTGGAAGCTGTTGACAGTTGCGACAATTGCTGCTGCAGCTGCGGCTGCTGTATTCCTTTGGTTGTATTAGCTGCTGTTGTTACACCACCGCCCGCTGCTGTTGCTGTGCCTGATGTCGGTGTTGTTACTGCTGCACCACCACCAACTGTTGCCACATTGTTGACATTCACATGCAGATTGCTGCTCTGCAGCACGGGCAAGCGTAGCTAAAAACAATTGATCAAATTTTAAATCAGTTTTATTTTTAAACAACTAATTGTTACTTACGCTTTCGTGCCAGTCACTGGAAACGGGCAGTATAATGGGCGTGTGTCCAGTCTCGGGTGTACCACTATTTAAACTGGACGTCGAGCTGTAATGCGATTCAGTCTCATCTGCTTTGCCCTGCTGTAAGAGTCCACAATTTAGTTAGTTAGTCAATTAAACATAACTTAAAGAGATTTGAAAACTTACCTGCTTGTTGTTCTCAATGCTCTCGATGAGCGTCTTAACGGAGAGCCTTGAATCCTGTCGACTGAAGCTGAGCTTACTTCGCCGTGATGCCATCTCCTGTTGCACAGTGGACAGCACCGACTGCTGTGTCTCCGTCTGTTGCAGTTCTATGAAACCCAAAACAAATTTCGATTATAAATTCAAATGCGTTTTATGTGTAGCTACTCACGTTGCTTGGTTAGTTTCTCTAGCTGCTGTTCGAGCAAACGAATTTTCTCCTTTTGCGTTTTGTTGTCGAGCACCAACTGCTCGCGTGCGCTGAGCGCTTCAGTCTTGAAATCGTTGGCAACGCGTACGGTCATGAGTAGATCCGCTTGAAATTGTTGCCATTCATCGGCCTCACGTTTCCTCAATTGTGTTTCCTTATCCAAACGGGACTCAGAGTCACTTAACTGCAATTTTAAATCACCCAAATGCCGCTGTGTCTCGCTGAGCAGCTGCTGCAGCTGAGATTTGTCCTCCTGATGGCATTTGCACTGCACTTGCAGCTCCACCACACGCTCCTCGAGCGTCTGACAATCCCCCGACAATTTATCCTTGTCGCATTGTAATTGCTCCAGTGCAAACTCGAGTTGGGAGACAGCACATTTGGCATTCATCTTGACCACTTTACACTCCTCTGTGAGACTCGCGAGTTGTTCGCGTAATCGTCGCAATTCCGCCTGACTGCGTGACCATTGATCTTGCAGCTCAGCGAGACGCTCCTCCAGTGCATCCTTTTCACGTCTGGCGGCATCAAGTACATCACTCAAATCTGTCTTATCGCCACGTGCCAAGTCCGCGTCGAGTTCCTCAATCTTGGAGCGTGCATTGTCCAGCAACGTGCTCAGCCTGCTTATCTCAATGGCACGCTGTGAGATCTCTTCCTTAGCCAGCGATAATTGTGCCTCGATTTGTTTACGCTCCGCATTGGCTGCATCCAACTGAGAGTCAAGCACAGCGTTCCGTTCCCGCTGACGCTGCTGTTCCAGCTGCACTGTATCCCGTGATTGACGCAACTCTGCTAGTTCCGCGTTGAGTTCCTCCTGCTTAAGCAGCAGCGCTTCACGCTCCTCCTGTGATGTTTGTATCAAGTCGAGCAGTTTCTGTTCCCGCTCCGATGTGGTCACCTCTGCTGCCTGTTTGGTATCCCGCAGCAGTAACTCCTGCAGTGTGCTTATCTGAGTGCGAGATTCGTTGAGTTTCTCAGTTTGACGGCAGAGGGATTGAAAGAGCACATCCTTCTCCTCGGCCAGACGTTCGTTCTCGGTTTGAGTATCGCTCAGTTGAGTCTGCAGATCGGCTAGCTCTTGTAGTGTCGCTTGAAGTTCCTCATTGGTCGAATAGTGTGTCTCCTCCATTTGTATGATCTTGTCCTGCAGACAAGCTACTGAAATCTCACTCGACGACGAATGCTTATCCCAATCCGGCGTAAGACATGGTGTGCCATCATGTGGCGTCTCATTCGACTAAAAGAAATCGGTATAAATTAATTTGAATTCTAGAGTATTCAATGGTTTGGTTACTCACACTGGGCAGTGCTATGGAGGCGGGCGCTGAGCTATGCAAACGCTGTGAGTCTTGTATAATCTGATGCTTCTCCGCATCCGACAGTGGCGAGTTGACAACGTCCCGCAAGCGATTGCGCAAAGATTCATTTTCATATTTTAGATTTCCAATTTCCATTTGTGTTTTCTCCTGTTGATTCTGTGCGACAACAACAACAAAAACAATAACAATAACAAATCAGGTGAGCACATTCCGTTTATATTCTATTTTCTATGTTTGTTACAGTTCTTAATTCTACACTCCTCTCGCTATCTTATTCTCTGTGTCTCTCTGTCTCTGTCTCGCTTGGTTGTTGTTGTTGCTCACGACGCAAAAAGGCAACACTGAGCGCCAAATATATGCGACAGCCAACAAAGCAAAGTAAAATTTATTACTTTATGAAAATATTTTATACATAAACAAAAGTTTTTATCTACAATTTTAGAGGTATATCGATTTTTTATATTTTAAAATATTTAAATATTTTTTATCATTTACTTTATTCTAAATATTTTACCAGAAATTTTTATGAATTTCTTTAGATTTCCTAAATATTTTCTAAAACTTTTTTTAAGTTCTTTAAATAGAATGGAATATCACAGAAGATTATGGTATATTAAAAATATATATTTTTTTTATTATTAGACATTCCATTTAAAAATCAATTTCAATTTTAATCTGTTTATTTTTTATATATTTTTGAATTTAGTAATTTGTGTTTCAAAATCAAGTCAGTAAGAATTTTATATGTTTTTCCATGTTTCATACATTTTATCTATTTTAATATACATATAAACAAATTAATAAACATTTTTTTATCGCTGCATTACGAATTAAAAACAATTTTTTAAATGGATTTTAAAAAGTGACACATAATTAGAAAATATCTTTTCAGTTATCAAAATTAGCACCCATGAAAGCAAATTAATTTTGATTTTGTTTTATGTAATATTTTCTATATTTCATAATTATTTATAATAATTTTTATAATTCATTTTTATTCCTTAAAACTGTTGCTAAACTTTTCATAAACGTTTCACTGGCTCTAAGTTAAATCTAACTGAATTAAGTGCACTTCTATGATAAATTCCTTGTCTCATTTATTAAGTGAATTTAGCTGAACTTGTCGGTCTACTTCTGGCAGCCACTGTGGCGACGATTTCAATTAAAGGAGCTCAGTTTTCCGTATGTATTGAGTTTTTGTTGCTTTT
The DNA here is from genome assembly GCA_035046005.1 of Drosophila acutilabella. Taxonomy (NCBI): domain Eukaryota; kingdom Metazoa; phylum Arthropoda; class Insecta; order Diptera; family Drosophilidae; genus Drosophila; species Drosophila acutilabella. The sequence goes on from JAWNOK010000020.1 coordinate 8,974,310, forward strand.
TGTGCATATCTCGTATAAGAACATATTGAATATCAATAAATTGGTTAAAGTAACGAAGCGCAACGCCCCCAGAACGACAGCAGCAGCAACAGCCACATGAGAGGCAACAACAACAGCAACAACAACAACTACAACAACAATTTCTATAACAAGACAATTGTTAGACAACAATTGACAGTTTTCTTCTCTACTTTATTTTGTGGTTAGCTTACTACACTGATTGATTGATTGATTGGTTAATTGACTGATTGATTGTATTGGTGACTGGTTATTACCTGCATCTTGAGCAGATCACCCTTCAGTTTGGTCACCTCGCTTTGGTATGGCAGCAACTCCGTGATTCGCGTCTCCAGCAACAGTTGCTCGCGTACCAATCGATCCATTTGTGTGTGCAATTCCTGCATTTTGTTGTTAGCCTGCAAATGCATTAATTTCAATTCATTCATATTCATTTAAAACGTTATTAATATTTGTGCACTCACCTCTAACAGCTGTTGTTGCTGTTGCTCATTGTTGATGAGTTGTTGTTGGTGTTGTTGCTGCTGTTGCTGCTGATAACTGCTTGCCGCAACGGCGGCAACAGCAACGGCAGCTGCTGCTGCTGCTGCGTTGTTGCTGTTACTGCTAGCAGTTGTTGTTGTTGCTGCTGCTGCTAATTGCTGATAGAAATCAGCAGCGGCAGCGGCAGCAACGCCGCCATCTTGCAATGCGGCCAATGTGCTGTTATTGCTGCTGCTGTTGTTGTTGTTATTGCTGTTGTTGCTACTGCTGCTGCTGTTGTTGGGCGCTGGCACAGCGGCAATCGAAGTCATCAGTTGAGGTTGCTGCTGCTGCTGCTGTTGTTGTTGTTGCTGCTGTTGCTGTGGCAATTGCTTTGGCTGCTTTTGTCCCTTAAATTTTGATTTCTTCTGCGGCAGCGTATTGCTCAGCTGCTGTTGCGGCTGGCGTCGCTGCTGCTGCAACTGTTGTTGTTGCTGTTGTGTTAGCAACAATGCTGCCTCGTCACCAACATCGACACCGCGTTCGTAGGTCGCGTCGTGATTTGAATAAAACTTTGTTGTTGATGTCGTTAGGGGTGTTGCTGCTGTTGTGATTGTTGCTGCTGCTGTCGGCGCTGCTGCTACTGCAGTGTTGTTCAGCAACTGTTGCTGTTGCTGCTGCTGTTGCTGCTCATGGGCTGTGTTAAGGGATGTGCTTGATTGGGACTTCTGTCGATTGTTGTTGGAATGTTGCTGCTGCTGCTTGTGCGATGAGTTGTTGGAGGAGGCAGAACTCGAGGTTCCTTGTCCTCTGCGAAATAATGACTTTAATTTAATCATTTTGGTGCAATTTGTATTAACTTGTTTGGTTTTTCTTGTGTCGCCGGCAAAACGTTAATCATTAACATTCAACTTGAAAATTGATTTTTTGTTTTTTTTTATATTTTATAAATAGTTTATTGTTCGTTGCACTTGAAAAAGTTGCAGTCGTCGTTCGTTGTTATCGTTTTTTAAATCGTTCTTACAAATAATCGTTATCGTCCGTTCAATGCTGTTATCACAATCAAAAATTAACACTCTGTTTGGTTTGTTCTATCGATATCGATGACAGCCATGAGAGCGAAAGAGAGAAAGTACAAATATCTGCAAGACATTTTTTGTTTTTGTTGTTTTGCCCATTCGCAAATATGCAAGTGAAAGAAGGCGAGACGAAACGATGAATGAAAGTTCAAAGTAGACGCTAATAAAGCATCGCTCGTCTGTTGCATGCCAACAACCAACCCAACACAACACAGCACAACAAACAAAAACAAAAAAAAAGAAAAAGGAAAAATAGCCAAACAATAAACTCGTTTGTGTTGTTGTCTTCTGACAATCGCATGCATTTTTGTTGTTTTCTTTTTATTCCGCCCCATTTTCGTGTGTGTGAGAGAGTAGCCGAGATTGACAGTGGCAAAGGGAATCGAAGAGAGCAAGTGCCCTCGCTCACTCACCGCCTTAACATCGCTCTGTTAACTAACAGAGCCGCCGTGAAACAAACAAAAAACAAATAATAATCGACTCATTAATATGCTGTTTATAGCAATAATTGCAATTGAAATGCTAAGGACAAAACTGCGACAATGACATCCACGTCAATTGCAACGTCAGTGTCTAGTCTTGAGTATACACATACACATATTTCCATACGTATAGTATTTGCAGTTTGTTTGGTTGTGTTTGTTCATGTGGTTTAAGTATTATTTTTTTTTTTTGCTTTTTTCATTGTCATCATGTGGTTCGTCCGTCGTTTGGATTACTCATTCACATATCGCAAATTGAGAACTTGAAATGTGCATTAAGACGACGTCGACGGGGAAGTACTACGTACATATAAACACACACATATCTACAAACAAACTTACATATGTATGCATGTGTGTGTGTTTTTATTCACCATAAAAAGCCGCTTCTTTTCCGTTTATGGCCGGCCGGCATAGTATAAGAAATCGTGAAGATTAACAGATCTACAGGTTGAAAGAAGAAATGCTCACGCGCTCTTACTGCGCATGACGTCACAGACTTACTTTTACAACTCAAAACAACTTTTTTAATTAGTAACTAACTAAACTTTGCGATGCTAACTACAGTTTAACGAAGTAGGAAAAAAACACTTGTTTAAAGTCGAGTAGAAGTTAATATAATTAAAATATGAAAACGTGTTAAGCAATAATTTAAAATCTTTAAATAATAATGTTGAACTACTAGTAAAATTGTAACAAATGTCCATAAACAAGTTAGACTGTTAAATTTAGCGCCAATTCTAGTATACTCCTCCCACACATCAGTTTGTGACGTCATAGTGCCGCACTGCTCGGTGTAACCTCTTACAAGATGTATCGTAACAGAATCTGCTATATGCTGCCCACACACACGCACACACATACACACGCAAATGTTGTGTTTATTTTGTTTTAAGGCTTTTAAAGGCTTTCAACTTTTTGACGACAGAGCGACATTTAAATTGAAACTCAAACAGAAAATGGTTTAAAGAAAAATAATATGCAAAACATAATAATAACAATATGACATCATTCACGCAAAAAACAAAATTGGATTTTCTTGGACTGTCGCAATTTCGTTAATTACACGCAAACGAGCTACATTCGTGTTTTATCAGGTGCGTGGGTCATACCTACAAAAATATACAGCCATATATACAAATACATATATATATGATAGTGAAAGGGGAGCGGGTTTAATGGGTTTAGGTTTATCTACTGTTTGCAGTAAGATAAGGGCTTTTGCCATTAGATAATTACAAATTAACTTCTGTCGAGCAAAGCAAAAGGCAACAAAAAATGAAGAATGAGATCGTGAACTGAACTCGTTTTGTATTTGACTGCTAATTGAATATGCAAAATACGCGTGCAGATTGCAAAAACGTTTTGCAACACTGCACAAATGTTGCAGCAGGAGACAGGAGAAGAGAGCGAGTGTTTGAGAGCAGGATGCAAGCGACTGCAATGCAGCGACTGTATGTGTGTATGAGTGTTGAATTTAATACAAATACAAGAGCAACCTTTGGCAACAAAGTACCACTCTTGTCCCTTCCACTAACGAGAGTAAATTGAATAAAAATAGCACTTGAAGAATGTCGTGCGTGTAATTTACAGACACAAACACACGCATACATATATAAACAGCAGATGAAGAAGAAGTAGAAAAGCAGCAGTCTCAGCTTTGAGCCGTTGTTGCTACCGCTTAACAATGAATTGAACACGCTCGTTCACACACAAACGCAGTTACATTCACACATGCACCGTGGTATTTATATACGAAGACACGTACACACGCCGCTCTGGCTTTCGTTATGTGTAAACACACACACAAACATACGTTTAATTGTTTGCACCAAATAGCTGTAAAAGGTATTTTATACAGCTTTAATTTTCGCATCTCTTTTTTCTTTCTCATTTTTGGCACGCATACAGTGTGTCGAAACATACCAAACAGAGGTTAGCCATGTAAATAAGCCACAACTTATATACACTGCAGATACAACAAACAACCAAAAAAAAAAACAAACAAAACTAAGAGTCGAGAGAATAACAGCGCGCACGAAATGAGTAAAACGAAAAAAAAAAAGAAAACAGAGCTATGGAAACTTTACAACAAAACGCGAACGCGACGCGACGCGCGTTTTCTGAACGAGCCAACTGTGAACTGTGTGACCGTAGTTTGTAAGCGCAAAATGTTTCTTACGCGCTCGCGCGCCCGTTAACAGACACCGAAATGTTAATGGGCCCGTGCCGACAACAGCGCATGCGTGACACGTTACCCAACACTGAGTCAAACAAATGTCTCTTTACAGCACTCTACACAACTGTGGTGAATTTGACAATTTTAAATACAGCAGGCTGTTAACATAACATTAAAATAAAAAAATATGCTCATTTCTTGAGTTTTTTCGTTTTACAAAAATTGTTAAGTTTGTTGTTTTTTGTTGGCCATAAAACTTCATTATTTTTCGGCTCTAAATTATGTCATTGACACAGGACAATGTAGTGAACGACACCACAGACGGAGGAGGAACTAAGGACCTAGATGTAGATGTACAAGCAACCGATATATTTGAGGGTGGCCAGAAGTTAACGGCACTTGAGAATATTGGCTCATCGCTAACAACGCTATGGAGCAATTGTTCCCTAAAAGTTAAATGCAGCAAAAGCAGCCTAAAAAAGGAAACAAATCGCAAGTGAACAGAATTTAAAGAAATTAAAATTTAATTAAATTAATTTTCATTCACAGCTAAGAGCAAAAATGAGTGCAAATCTGGCGCCATGAAACAAGAAATATCTGCATCTGGTAGTATGTGATTAGCTCCCAAATGATTCACTGTGTTCTCTTCATTACACAGATCTTAAATTTATTTATTTATCATCTTAAGTGGAATCCAAAACTTTGCAATGAAAAAATATATCAGATCAGATCACATTCACATATTTATGCAAAATAAACGATTAACAATCAGAGATCGATAGGCAAAATTCACGATAAAAAACGAATGAAACATAAGAGAAGAAAAGAGAAAAGTAATTTGATTAATAACTGATTGTTCGTATGATTTCTGTACAATATTCAGATTTGTTTGATTTAACTTATTATATTGGGTATTAATCGACAGCATTTGTTTCAATTATAGCACGAATGATTTATCGATAACACTGTAAATCGACTTTAATATATTTGAATTTAATATATTAATTTAATACAAAAATTGAATTTCAATTGACTTTAATTTCCTAAGTTTAAATTTTATATATGTTTCCATATAAACATTAAAGGTATGCCACAAGCAGTCTTAGATTATTTGAAGATTAATTTAACATTTAAATTAACACTAAAAATCGTTTAATTGATTTTGCTTGCAATTGAAAATTTTTTTAAAAATGCTTAAATTCACTAAAATAAACAGCTTTTCATAGCCTCCATATTTTAACAAAATAATATTTCTTTACGGATAAACGGATTATTCAAATCTTTACGTAGAAAATATGTTACACATATTAAAATGCAAAAAAAAAATTTGTTTTTGGCATTTTTTTTAAATTTCTTTACGTTTGTCTACAAAACAGAATTTTAATTTAGTAGAAACAAGAATTTAAGGTGTGTTAAAACTTATGTGAACCCGTTTTATGGAATACTCTTAATGTGATTAGATCACAGATGCCCTCTATATAAGATCAATTTGCATACTTCTTTAAGATTTGCATTTAACTTGATTTCACTTTCGTAGAGATGTTGTTCCGTCAATAAGTTGAAATGTGATTGAAAATACTCGAAACCAAATCTCAATAGAATCCACCTAAATCTTGAGATCTTAGGGATTTTTTATGGTCTAACTATGTATAATTCTTAAATATATCCCAATAACACTTTGCTGTAAACAAATTAGACCTGCGTTTGTGTGCTTTGAGGAGTCGTACTACCAACAGAATAAAATCTAATCAGTAGTAATCTAAAACTAAACACTACCCGTTTTATAACAAATCCTCATTTGAGTGCCTAGAACCTCAAGAAGTCAACCGATTAAAAGGTGTTTAAATACAATCTAAATCCAATCTTTACTCATTTATGATTCCTCCTATTAATCACAGACTTTTTCTAATAATGCAATGAAATATTTGTGATTAATATGATTTCACTTTCTTTTACCAACAAATCGAATTGGGCAAAAACTTCTTTCCGGTAAGATCAGTAAGATTTTCCATTACTTTTTATGGAGTGTGAACATCAATCACTGCAGTCCCAGAGGAAGTTGGCAGAGAGAGAGGGGAAAATTGTGTGTGTTTTTTATGCAGAACGGCACGTTGTATTGTTGATTGTATCGATTTCACAGTGTTTGCCAGATTACCGATGGGATTACCGAGCCATGGGAAGTTGGTAACTCGCTTTCGACCATTCCCAGGCGATAGGGCAATCAACCATTGTCTGGGAAATGCCTTTAAAAGATGACAGTTCAGTTTCATTCTTTCTTAGATTATGCGTCGCTCAGGTAGACCGGACCGATTACTCTGATTATCCCCTCCCCAGTTTCCTTCTATCTCCATCTCTTTCATTCTCCATCTTCAGCTCCCTTACCCCTTCTTTTCCTTCTTATTTTTTATGTTTTCAAGCTGGAACTTTGGATGCTGTGGTTCCGGGGTTCGAGAACCTTATTAAGCAGCGATTGCTTCTGTTGCGTGTGCTTATCAAGCAATAGATAGAGCGGCAGACAGAGACGGAGATAAAGAGATAGAAAGGGAGGGAGGCGAAGGCGGAGAAATGGGGGGAACGTATAGCGGTTTTGTGGCTGCGGCTGCGGGTTCCGGTACCGCAAAAACCACAAAGCGCGTCGGCTATTTGCGGTTTTCTGCATTTCTAGACCCTGTGCGCCAGAAGAGTAGCGGGGTGTATTAGTTTTGTTTGAGAAAACATGTGCCTAGCAGGCGCAACGTGGAGATAAGCGTGTATATATCAACTGATAAAGTTTAAAAAACAACCATAACTTGGAAGCTACTAAAACTATAGTTCCCATATACTACTATAACCTATAGTTCCCATAGGAATATTCATAAATAAACTAAAGGTATCTGAACAAAACTTACACATCGTGTATATGGTAACATTTGGAGCACCCTGTTTAAAGTTTACAAAAATCGATTAACTATATATTATAGATATAGATATGAAAAACCTTCGACCCTTTACATAAATTACATATCAGTTCAAGTCAGTTGTTACAGGGTCTTTTACAGTCGACTACCTCGTCGGTAGCTTTTCCTACCACTTTTTATTTCTTCTAGCAACCATAGTTGTTGTGGTTTTTTATGTTTATTGTTTATGTTTTGGCTTTGGCTTTGCTTTTGGCCAGTTTGCTCATTTGGCTCATTTCGGGGTCTATGACCATCTGAAACGAACAAAACAACGTCAGTTTGGTTATCGCTGCTCACAGAGGCGTCGTGATAACCACCGCAAAAGTCACCGCACCACCTGCCCCCACCCCGTCGATCAGACTGGGCGGTACTAACGGATCGCATTACGCCTGGCACCGGCAAACAACTGTGGCACCTGAGAAACTCAGTGGGCAGTTAACAAACAGACGGACGGAGGGACAGAGAGACGGACAGACAATCGGCCAAACCAGCGAGCATGACACAAGTATTTAAAAAATATAATAATGGTAGTAAAGGTAGAGGAAAAATGAAAGAAACGAAGAAAAAAGGTTGGGCAATGATTTGATACCCTCTTCTTCCGATAGTGGGCATTTGGCTAAGCCAGGTATACCCTCTCTGTAAGGGTATAACTATTACCCAAACTTTAATCAGAACATGCTACTCACTACTGCTACTTTAGAGAACATAGAAACGAATGGAAATAGTCGCTTTGTGCATTTATCGTTTATCGATATTATTTATCGAATATATTCGATTGATTTCTACAAAATTGCATTGATAACAGTTTTAAATTAAAGATTAATGCATAATTTCGACACTTTTAATCAAATTGTTTCTTGTTATCGATTAATCAATCCATCATAATCAATACATGTTGTTATCGATAAAGAGTTACAAGTTAAAGTGTTCAACTCTGTATCCATTATCGATATCAGTAGTAGTGAATGCCCCTTCCCATAGAGTATACCCAATGCGTTGTCACCACAAATCTCCAGATTCTTCGCACCTTCCTCTTTCCCCCCATTCGCATTCAGATTCACATTCCCTTTCGCATTCCCATTCCCATTTCAATTCCCATTTCCATTTCCACTCCCATTCCCGATCCCGTTTGCGTTTTCATGTTCGAAATATGCTTTGTTGACATGTTTGTGTTTTTAATACCCGTTTAAAAGGGGAGTTGGGGTATATTGGCAGTGCCCAACGATTTTAGATTTCAGACTATAGGAGAAATTGATAGCTAAACATTGTTTAAACTCAATTGCGATCAATTTTGTTAGCTGAAATATTTAAATTGGAAAATGTTTTTTTTGTATTGAAAAGTATTTACCAAAAGATCATTTAAGACCAAATTAAGAAATTTCATTGCTACAAAACGTTCCTTAAGCACCTTTTGAAGCATTTGTATAAAAATTAATGTCGAAAAGTTTCGAATTTTTTTAATGTTGGAGTACTCAAAATTAAGCAATTTAACAATTAATTTTTTTTATATTCTCTTTTTAATCAAATCGTATTTTTACTTGTGTCAATTATTTTTTTTGTCTACACATTTAGACCTTATTTTGTAAATAATATTTTTGTTTTAAAACGTGTTGGCAACTCTGTTTTTATGGTCGCTTAGACTAAAGTCGACTAACGGGTATTTCGCAGTCGGGTGTGTTCCCGTTCTAACTGGGTTGCGTTTGCGTGCGTTTCTCGCACGCTTTGTTCGCGTTTCTCGCCATATGCTAAGCATTTCGCGGCGCTAGGCGGTTGGCGCTTGTATAACGCGCTTTTAACGATTCCGCCGATTGTTGAAAGCGATTTTAATCCGTTTTCCTTTCGTTTCTCGAGCACAACAAAAAAAAATAAATTATTTTTAGAAAACGGTTTCATTTTCTACCCTGCTGCTGCTGCTTCTTCTTCTTAAAAATAGAAACTAACTTTTGTCGTCTGTTGTGCTTAAAGTTATTGTTGTTGTTGTTATACTTTTGTTATTGTTGCATTTCTAAATTTCAACTCATTTTCTGTTCAAATTTATGCAGTTTTTTTTTTTGTCAGCTTCTTTTTGTTGTTGTTGTTAATGATTTACGTTTTGCTTTTTTATGTTTTTATTTTCTTCTTTTTCGACTTAGAAGCAGAAAGTGAAGACGAAGAAATTTCACTCGAATTATATAATTAATGCGTTTTTAATTATCTAAATTAACTCAATTTCGCCAGCCAGCGACAAAGAAAGGCACAAGTATATATAGATTTATGTAGAGCAAGGGAGACACATAGAGAGAGAGAGAGGAAGAACAGTAAAACGGTTTAAATGGTTTAAAACTTACCCGCAAGCGACAAAGATGCAATCAATAGAAACTCACACATGCACACTTATGCTCTGTATGCGTGAGCGTGTGTTTGTATGTGTGCCTGCAGCACTTGCACTTTGACTTTGTTTTTGTAATTTGTCAACACACTTAAATGCCGTTAGACGACGACAACGACAACGTTGTTTAACACTTGACTTACTTTTGCAACTTTTTGCAGTACGAAACTAAAGAAAAAGAAAGGAGACCACATAAATTCCAAAGTACTAGAAAATTAACAAAAAATAATAGCAAAAAAAAATATAACACATTTTCTTATGTTTTATACACAGCTGCTGGCGCAGCTCCGACTGCGACGGCGGCAGCGACTTTGACTGCGGCGCGCACGTTAATTGCATTAGAAATTCGTATGCGTGTCGCGGCGGCGAATGAAGCCTTGCAAGACATCAAACAAACAAACCCAACAAACATCATCAAAAATGCAACTAATTAGCTATTATTTGCAGCTTGAGCGTATTTTAAACATTTCTATGGCACAAAAATTCCAATTAGACGAAGAGTAGCAGAAATGCCATTTGTCGTTGTTGTTTTTGCTGTTGCTTTTGTTTTGTCTGCTGCTGGTCCCGTTATTTCTCACACATACAAGCAACTTAGTGCAGAGAGTAAAAGAGATGCATGGCGAAGGGGGGCTGGCGCTGTAGAGGGGAAAGGCAGACACTGTGACCTCGACTTCGTCTTGGACTGCACTGTGCACGCTTGCTTGATAGCCAATTAATATTCATTAAATAGATTTCGATGATGATGTCTTATTGTTTTGTTTTGTTTTGCTTCATCTTGTCACTGTTGTTGTTGTTGTTGTCTTATTTTTAGACCAAATGCAACGCGACCTACACGACAACAACAACGCCGCCAACGATTGAATTTGCCTCTGTGGGGCAAACTGTAAGCACTACGCACGCGTTTCTTAAAATTTTCTTTCAATTATTAATTTTTATTTATTGTTACTTTAGCTATAGTTATTATGACTGCAGAGGCCTTTGCTGCACGAACGTTAGCAGCCTTGGCTTTGCTTGTTTGTGTTTGCTGCGGCGGCGTCTGTTTCTGTTTGACTTTGCGGCCAGTGTGGCCGTATCGAGTTGTTCACAAAATACCAACACATAAATAGAAGTAAATTGAATATGGTATTTTCCATTTGTTTATTTTGTAACAATTTACGAAAAAAAAATTAATAATTATTAAAATTACCAACTAAGTCATACATTTATTTTATTCTTTTACACGCTGCACCTTCTCAGAGTCAAATGGTACCTCCTCCACTTTGGATAGTCCCGATATGCGTATAATTTTACCAGTGCCCTCCACTTTGAGGTGCTTCGCGAATTGTTGAGCCGGTGACAGTGCCAATTCCTCCTCCGTCTTATAGCCATAATACTTGGCCCAGTCATTACGGCCGGTGAAGACCATGTAGCAAACCAAGCCAAATGCCTGCCAGGCCAATATCGCATATCCAATGCTGAGGCGGCGTTTCCACAAATCAGCGCGATGTTCCGGAATTGGATTTGTATGTCGACGCACAAAGCGACGCAGCCATTTCATTTCAAACAGAGCCATTGTTTTTGGGATCTTGTGTTAACTATTATATAAATATTTTTGATCTCTGGTTTGGCAACGCGATTCAATTTACAAATAATGGCAAAACAGTAATCAGCTGTTTGTCGTTAGTGATGAGCTTCGAGCAAATGTGGGCGCAAATCGTTCTAGGAGATGAGCGGCAAGCGATAGGTAGTAATACGCGATTGTTAATGTCGTTGTCAAATAAGTAATAATTGAGTTTACTTCAGGTAAAAAATATACAAGAATATGCTTCAATTTGATTTTTTAATACTGATAACATTTTTGAATTTTAGCGTCTGGTTAACTTTTGTCAAACAAAACTTTTTTATTATAGTGACTTGCAACAAATCACCGTCGCTGCTCATCTCTAACTCTCCAGGGTGTTCACTAAATGTGCAGTGCCCGCGCAACGCTTGGCAACTCTTATTGTCAAACAAACGGTGCTTTATAGAATGCAATGTAGTTTTGTTATAACATAACACTAAAAAAAGAAAAAAAAAACAAACTTAAATTTTTCAAGCAATAACTTAATGCGAATAACAGCGAAGCTTGCAAGTGACAGGTTAGTATATACTATACAAAAATACGTACGCACACACACAAGCATGCACGCAACAGAACATATGTGTGATTAAGTAGTCACTGCTAATATATATTTTGTTTATTAATATTAAACTAGTTGCGGAACTGAATTATTTTTAAGTACATTTGCTGCCAGATTGAAAGATGCCTACTGCGCAGCAGACATCACAGCAGCCGCAGCAACAACAATTGACCCATGAGGACAACAATGGCGTCAACGAACTCAAGTCGGAGGATGAAAATATGCCAAATTTATCAACACTGTCATTGGACGAGCTGAAGCAGCTAGATCGGGATCCAGAATTCTTTGATGATTTCATTGAGGAAATGTCGGTGGTTCAGCATTTGAACGAAGAGCTCGATTCCATGATGAATCAAGTCGAGAACATATCACGTGAGTTGTACCAGAGTTCCTGAAATTCATCCCATTAACCAATAATATCAATAATACAGGCGAGAACGAGACCAAAGGCACACATCTTGTGGAGCTAAAGCGTCGACTCAGCGATGATTATACGGCGTTAAAAACGCTTGGTGAGAAATGTGATCAATTAAATAAGAAATACTTAAAGAAATCGGAGGAATATGCGCCACAGCACATCAGGGTAATGTCTACCATCAAATTTAAATACAAAAATTATCTAATATTAGTCGCATTGTTGTAGGAACTATTGCAAATTGCAGCATCCACAGCGGATGCCGACTGTGATCGTCATGTCGAGCATTTTCTAAACGGTAAAATCGATGTGCAAACCTTTCTCAACACTTATCAAAGCTCAAAGAAGATAAGCGCAGAGCGCAAGGCCAGAGAGGAGCGACTTGGCACACAGCTGAGCGCACTGGAGCGTGCAGGAATCTAAGCGAACTTGGTGACAACTCCACTTTTTCGCTTCTTCGACTACTAAAGTCTATTTCGTTTTTGTGCTATTTCCCCACACAAAACCGCAATAATATACATATATAAATAGATGAATGGAAAACCTAGAGAAAGAGAGAGAAAGATTAAGAATTAGCAATTTAAAATGTAGAAACAGAAGAGCACGTTTCAAATCTAGTTTATATACCATAATTATGCATTAAAATAATTATATATATAATATAGTATTTATTAAGTCGTTAGGGCAATCAAATAATGATTCTTAATTGTATTTAGTATGGAATTTGTGTAATAACCAGCATTGTATTGTATTTAATTGTCGCGCATGCGATTTCGTTATGCCACAGCAACTGTCCAAAATAATTTATTATCCAACTGAATGTATGCGTATGTACCAAGAAAAAATATAATGTGTATGACTGGAATATATATTTACAAAAATTTGAAACAAGTCTTTAGAAAGGAGATAATGTAATACATTTGTGAATCAAACTTAAAATTCAAAAAGAGCGGCAAATGCAGCTATCTGGCAGCACTACCAATAAGTATTTGACTCTAAAGCGATTGTCGGACACTGACACTGTGGCAGCCCTCTAGCGCCTATCGATAGGCAAGTTTTGTTGCAACACTGCACACAGAACTACATTAAGTTGGCGTCGTTCCCGCCATTTGCCTATGAAGTGAACAACGAATTGCTGCCCTACGACAAAATTGTGGCAATTTGTTTGACAACAAAAAAAAATCGGCAAACGAAAAAATAAAGGAAAGATACACAAACATGAAAAAATGCGTGCTCTGCAGCAGCAGCATAAATGACGAACTGCTGCTGGGCGGATTACACAAACGCGGTAAACATTTCGTGCATCAAAATTGTTTGGTAAGTTTGGTAACAAATGAAATTTTTATTATCACCTATAATAATAATATGTGTATGTGTAGTACTTGAGCTCTAATCTGGTGCAGCGGGGCAACGAGGAGGATGACATTTGCTGCTTCACCTGGCGCGACATTGTGGCCGAATCGAAACGCTGCCAACCGTTGGTAAGTTTTTCCCAAAGATTTTCCACAAAAGCAAAACAAAAACAAACATGTTTGTAGTTAAACAGCAAGTGCATGCCAACTGCATTAAAGCTTGCCTAGTCATACAGAGAATAATCATTATTTTGGTAACACTTTCAGCGCTGCTGCTACTGCCACAAGTTGGGCGCCAACATTGGTTGCTGCAAGAGTACGTGCCGTCAATGCTTTCATACCTATTGTGGAATGAGACACGGTGCCCAGAACCAGTACATGGCCACCTACAACTCCTTTTGTCACCAGCACGTCGAGGTACACGATTATCGTCCCAAATCGAAGGAGAAATGTGCCATTTGCTTGGAGCAGCTAAAGGGCGTGAGGGAACCCTTTAGCTACACCAAGCATATACATGGCAGTTGCTGCAATACCGGCTGGTATCATCGAGATTGCGTTCAACTCTATGCGGACTCCGCTGGGTACTTCTTCAAGTGTCCACTGTGCAATAACAGCAACCAGTTCCGCATGGTGGCCCGCTATGGCATCTCAGTGCCAGATCGGTGAGTCACCCAGAAATATATATATGTAGTCTTTAAAGCTAAATGGTTTACAATTTCGCGCAGCGATGCTTCCTGGGAGCGCACTGATGCCTTTGCGGATCAGTTGGTGCTGCCCACCACCTGCACCGCCATCAATTGCTGCAATGATGATGGACGTATGTCCTGCAAGGAAGACTTTTTCTACTGCATGCTGTGCGGCGGAAATCCCATGCATCCGGTATGCACCGAATATTTAGAGGATACTTATTGCTGCGATGTCTGCGATTCGATTGGTAAGATGTCCAAGTCGTTTGAAAAGGAGGAGGAGCTACTCGACCCCCTGGAGGTCTACATAGCCAATCTCGAAGCCGAGCGCAAGCAGAAACCAGAAACAGCTAATAAGCAGCCTTCGCCTTCATTGGATTTCTTATCCGATTCGGAGGATGACTTCGCCATCATAGCCGCCAAGATTGAGGAGAAGAAACGTTCACGTGACCAGTTGCCTACGGTCGGGCAATCCTTGACATCTCTTGTGCTGGTTTCTCCACTGCATTTGCGTAATCTTCGTGTGCTGACACCTCGCATCAATGCCGAGAATGTGGCACGTGGACAACGCTCTAGTCCATCTGTCAAGCCGCCGGAGCAGCCCAACACCAGCGATGAGGAGAACATGGAAATGGAGCAGCAGCAGTCTCCCGATGTGCTGCCTCCACAAAGGCGCACGCGATCCAATGGCAAACCTAAGGAGGAGGAGGAAATGAATATGGACAAACAGTTGCCGCCAGTTGCTAATAGACGCACTCGTTCCACTGGTAAACTGGAGACGGAGGAAGAGTTGGACAGAGGGAATAAGTCGTCGCCAGTTGCTAAGAGACGCACTCGCTCCAACGACAAAGTTCAGGCGGAGGAGCCAGTTGCCAAAAGACGCACTCGTTCCAGTGGCAAACTGGAGACGGAGGAGGAAATTGGCATGGCGAAGCCGCAGCTGGACACCTGGGAACGCCTGGCTACAATGCCTCAAAGACGCACTCCGTCTAGCGGCAGACTTAACCTGGCGGAACTGGAGACTGACAAGGAGAAGAAAACCACATCACAAAGCGCTAGGCGCAATACAATGCATAATAAGGAGAAGACGCAGCAGGGGCCGGGATCGATAAGGGGCCGCCGGCAAACCTGCGTCTCTCCGCTGCAGTTGATCTCACGCGGCCGCTCGCGAGCACAGAACATGGAATTTGACATTTCCTGCGTGGCGAAGCGGACACGCGCCCGTTCACGGAAGGAACATCGTTAGTATAGTAGTAAGGGTGTCAAATAGGGGGATTAGTATTATGCACTTTATTGAAGTGACCCATCTCTAAATACTTTAATCGTATTAATTAGCTGTACAAATCGAACTGTTTTTAGTTTCTGTTAAATTTCTCTATATATTTTTTTTCACTTTCGGCGTATTATATTTTTTTGAATGTTGGCTATTAATATCGAAATAAATATTAGAAAATTAAAGGAATTTTTATTTAAAATTGGTTTACATCAAAGTGACAAGAACAGGTAGTGTGATTCCCGGAGCTTCTCGCTCTTATTCGTCTTATTGGCCTATCGATAGCGCAAAGTGTGGGAAGGAGTTGCCAGTGGGATAAGTAATACTAAAAAAAATATAGTATGTCGAAAATTGGTAAAAAAAAAACGCGATTTATTAATATAAGGATTACAACTGTTTTACAGCCTTTAATAGCATAAACAAAAATCAAGAACGAATTTTAAATTTTTAAAAGACAGCTGCCGGCTAAAATTTTATTTAAAGACTAATGAAATACCAGATTCGCAAGAGTACCCCTATTAAGATACAGTTAAATGCACCCACATAATGCTTTAGTATGTTTTGGTATTTATTGTGATTGGTATACAGTGTATTATTGCTTTCGAACTTCGGTCACACTGCATTCCATACATACGTGCGTTAGTAATAGTTTACTCATAATATGAATATAATTTAGGATTATGATTTTAATTAAGTTACTGAAGTCAGTCAGCATAGCAGGTGCGAAATAAGCCAAATCATAATTTCAACAAAAACGTAACAAAAAGTTCATAAGTGTTGAGTGAAAAGCGAACGAGCGACGACAACGTCTAAATAATAAAAGAGCCAAAATTCGCTGCGAAAAGGAAAGAGAGAGTGTGAGAGGGAGACGAAGAGGGCGACTTGCTAATTTATTGTGCGTGTGCGTTGTGTGTTGGCTGTCAGTGTGACATTAATAGCTTTGTAATTGTAATATTTTCAAACAAACAAAAAGAAAAAAATACGCACAGCCCAAATAAGACGAGAACTATAAATAATAAGTATTTATCATCGTAAGAAAAAGTTCCACTTTGCTTCCAACAGTAGCAGCAGCAAGAGCCACCAATAACACCAGCAGCAACAACAAGTCGCAACTTTGCCTCTGTCTGACGTTTGTTCATGCCTTGCCGCCTTTCCCAAACGACGAATTGCTGATAAAATACATGTACATAAATGCACACCAAATCACACACACACACATGTACATTCAAAATCAACGCCAGTCAAAGCAGCGTCAAGTGCTTAAACGCCGGGAATTAAATAACAAGTAACAAACTATAAAACTCTTCGGACAACAACACTAATAACAATAGCAAGAGCTTATCATACACACACACACACAATCAAAATCACACTCGCACACACACTCTCGCAGCATCATCGTCGCGCAACATTCAGAAGAACAACAGTTTATCATACCGGCAGCAGTAGCAGCAGCGGCGCAGCTTTAACACTGTGCGAGTGAGCAAGAGCGAAGTAGGCGCACGCCAGTGTATGTGTGTGGGTGTGTCTGTGTATGTGTGAGAGCAGGGCACAGGCACGACAAGCAACCAACCAACAACAACGGAGAGAAGTAGCAGAATTTGTTTTTTTTTGTTTTGCACAAATTTTTGCATTGTTTAACTTGGACGCCAGCGTCATTGCCGATTAACTGTAAATTACAAAAACAAAAACAACTCCAAAATGGCACGCCACTTTGATCATATGTTCAAGCTGCTTATAATTGGCGACAGCGGTAAGTGTAAATACACACAAACATACACACACTTGCATAGACAACTAACACATGCATATGTCAGTGTATGTGTGCTAAGACATGCATGCATGTACTTGCATTTCTACATGTTTCACCTGCCCAACAATAAAACAACAGCAACAATTTTATTAATAGCAACAAAGCATAAAACAACAACAACCAATTGCACTGCTTTGTGCTCAATTCCAATTTTTGTTCGTTCTGTCCCATGGTTTACGTTATTTTTTTTTGTTTTTCGGTTTTCTTTGTGTTATGTCTTTGCAATCAGCTGTTTTCTTTCTCTCCCTCTCTCTGTCTGCTGCACTGTGGCTGTAATGTCATTTAATTAAATGTCTTATTTGCTTAGCTATTCTAACAGCTTTGCTATACAGTGGACTTAGTTTGTTTTAAACGTAACATTTTTTCCTTTAAATATATGTAGGGATAAAATGAATAAAATTGCAGTTAGATAAGAAATAATTTTAACAACTAGATGTATTATTTTTATTTTTTATGATGGTTGTCATCGGCTGCAGACCACTGTAAATTAAGAGTCATTGTGCCAGAGCGGGAGAGCAAGATGCATATCGATAACAGTCGATTAAATTTCTCATTGCACGACTCTCGCTCACTCTCCACTCGTTTATCTCAAGTGCTTCTTGTGTAGCATTCGTAAACAATTTTATTGTTTTAAACTTAAGTGTTTGCTGTAATTCCGATATAATTCAATGAATCGATCAATTTCCATAATATTTTCCCTTTAATTGCAATTGTTGTTGTTTATTATTTGTTGTTTTTTTAAGGGCGTATTAACCAACTGGAATTGTAATTAGAGAAATGCCAGCAACCAAGCAATTGGTTGTTGTTGTTTATTGGGTAAACAATACATACACATTTTTCTTTCACTCCATCCCGCTCTAAATATTTACGACATTTTACAGGTGTGGGCAAGTCCTCGCTGCTCATACGCTTCTCAGATGACACATTCTCGGGCAGCTATATAACGACAATTGGCGTCGATTTCAAAATTCGCACCGTTGTCATCGATGGACTGCGTGTCAAATTGCAAATTTGGGATACGGCCGGACAGGAGCGTTTCCGTACCATCACTAGCACGTACTATAGAGGCACCCACGGCGTAATCATTGTCTACGATGTGACGAATGGGGATTCCTTTGCGAATGTTCGTCGCTGGCTGGAGGAGATCAAAAACAATTGCGATGTGGTGAACAAAGTATTAGGTGAGTTACGAGACCAAGGTTACTCCTGACGAAGTACAGAGTACAGGGTTTATTGGGTTAGTTACAAGACCGAATTACTTCGAAAGTTGAATAGGGTACAGGGTCTGACTATATAGGTCACGAAAGGCTGAAAGAAGAGCAAACGACCTTGATCAGCATCAATTGTCGAGTCGACCTAGTTTTCTCCAGCTTTAGATCTCTGAGACTATTGAAACTGGAGCCATGAAATTTCATTACAAACTGCGTCCAGACGTTACGCATACAAAATTTATAGTGTGCTTTTGACACGCCCCCTTTTGTGTCTACCAAAAGTAGGGCACTATCAGAACATCTGTCGAAATCTCCAGCAAATTTCATGATTTTGTGAACTATGTACGTGCTTATGTATCAAATAAATTTATGCTGACTAATAATAATAATAATAATCGTTGTTAGTCGTTAGCCAGAAATTAATATGGATAATTTGGGGGTTTAAGATATGTCAACTGAACTGTAAAGAATACAGCTAAAGATCGGGTAGCTGTTGCTAACTATAAACGGAAATAGTACAGAGACTTTTATAGTTATCTGCCTTGATTTTTTACTTTTAAAGTAGTTATCTTTTGGAGTACCATTTATTCATTTGATTTCCTTCATTTTAGTGGGCAATAAGAACGATGACCCGGACCGTAAGGTGGTCATAACGGAGGATGCGGAACGCTTTGCGCGACAAATGGACATACAATTGTTTGAGACTTCCGCCAAAGATAACCTCAATGTGGAGGATATGTTTCTGTCGATAACGCGGCAGGTGTTGAATCACAAGCTGCGCACGGCATCCGATGAGCAGCAAAAGGATCGCATTGTGGTCAGCAACAAGAAGGGAAACCGGAAAACTAATAAATGTTGCAGTTGAAAGCGGACCTGTGGTAGCAACAACAACAACAACATCTTGATGAGGAAACGTTGTGGTGGCGCGTAGTACAGGTTCATGTGGCACACACACACACATACAAACACTCATACACTCTCACAGTTGGACAAACCAGTAGCTTACACACACACACACACACCTAAACACACACAAAACACAACATTTTTTTTGTTTTTTTTTCTTGTTTTAATTTTTGTAATGCCTCAGAGCCGTCAAAAAGAAAAGTAAAGCGCAATTAATTGTATTTAGCAATTTATATACATTATATAAATATATATAAATCGATATGCATATATTTATATATATCTATATATATGTCTATATATATTAATATACAGAAAACATAAAAAAAAGAATAAGAAACAAACAAACAAATTGCATATTTATACAAGAATATATTTATACTTGAAAATGAAACGGAAACGATAACGAAAAAACAAACAAAATTGTATTTACAACATTAAATAATTATAATAATAATAATAATAATTACGAGAATTGAAACAATAATTGCGATTATAAGCGCAGCAGCTGAGAAAAGGATCGAAAGAAAGAGAAAGAGAGAGAGATAAATGAACAAAATTATGACACGTTTACGTTTATAATTTATAAATTAATTAATCCATCACTGGCATTTTGAAAGCAGGAAAAAAGAACTACAATTTTGATGGTAACTAATTAAAAACATACTCGTGCATACTTCAGTGTGTATGTCCAAGGCATTATTGTTCCAATCGCAACATACTTCCAACGAAGACTATAGATTTCACCCCCCCCCCAAAAGAATTATAATAGATCTTTGTGGACACTCAAATAACTATGATATATATTTTATATAAAGCATATGTATCTCGACTCTAAAGAAAGTCCTCTAACATTTTCGATATTCACTTTACACATTTCACTTATCACTCATGTTCAGTTAATAAAACTATGTATAATGCTATTTTTTTTTTTTTTTTTGCTTTTGTTTGTTTTTCTGTGTGTCTGTAAATTTGTTTTCCAAATGCCAATTAGATATGAAACAAAGATCAATATTGTATATGATTGTATTTATATTGATAATAGACATTTAAATCGAAATTGTATACATATTTATTGTGTTTCAACACCAAATATAATTATTTAATGGCAGACTTTTAGAAAGTGCGGTAAATCCATAGTTATATACAACCCATATATACATACATATATATATTTCGATATACTATACTCGTTTATTTAAATATATATATTTATACAGATATGTATACATATATATTCATACATACCAACATACCATATTGAGCAGAATGAACGAGTATGTACGTTATAAAATAAAGCAACTAATTCAATTTTTAAATATAGTATACATATCTTTTTCCAATCATCAGACACTTGAAAATCATGTGGGTGAGTATTTTGGAATGCAAATGTTCTGACTATGTGTTAAATTGATTTATTTTTATAGATTTAATGGCTATAACTTTCAGTTAAGCGAGGAACTGCTTCTACTTCAAGTTGCTGTACTTTGTAGGCAGAATAAGTTGGTGGTGCAATAACTGTGTATATTCCTGTTCACAACAACAGCATCTTGGAATTGGATATAGAAACAATCAGGAGGCTTTAGTCTTATAGCTACAATCAGTCGATTGCAGTACCTAGCATGGGTATCTTCACTAAAACAGATAGTGAAATTGGTACAGAACTTTCTTCTACAGTCTCCCACTTGTATTTTATTCTGATGTTTTACAACTAACTCGGCGTCATTGCTCTTATCAGAAACTTCTCAACTTCTTACTTATGCTGGAGCTCATATTTATCGTCAGTTCCCGTTGCTGCAATTCATAACGATCAAGTGTTACAATCTTTTTCCCCAGAAACATACATCTGTACGTGGAATTGTTTATAAGCTCGCAGCAGATTACATAAGAAGCGTCGGAAATTGTAGCTGTCGTTATTTAATAATAGTTTGATTATCCGACTTTATTACTAGCTAAGCTTTACACAATTAATCTTGCCACATTTGCATCAAATTGCTGCTATTCACGATCGCGATCGTGTATCGTATAATCACATAGATTCAGAAAACTGGTTTGATTGGTCACTAGCAAACACAGTGGCGGACAAAATTATGATGATGTCTTTATTAGTCACAGCAGCAGTTGTTTCATTTTCAAAGCAAAACGTCTTTTAACCGAAATCCCTTATAAGCGGACGTCACTTGTTCTTTGATGTTTTTGATGCATATGATAATTTTGCCCTGTTAGACGTAGGCCCCTTTTGGTTTTTGAGCTGTTCGCTTATTAGAGTTTTTACTGTATTTCATCTAAATTTAAGTCTTGGAAAATATTAAGCGAAAGATGATAAAAAAATTGAGAATTTTAATAACTTTGTTCAAGATTTGATAATTTGATCATATTGGGAACTATAGGAACGAATGGATAATCGAATTTATTTCAGAATTTTCTGATAAGCCCATTAGTTAAGTACTATAAATTCTGTATTAGATCTGATAACTATAAGCTATAAAGCTTTCATAGCTTTCCATTCAAACTTCTACATTATGTTTTAAGTTAAGATCGTAATATTAAACAGTACGGTCTCTAGGAATAACAGCAGTTTTAATACGTTTCCCATTCGTTCAGTATTTTTTTTGTAAACAAAATTGAAATTATTTTATGTATAATTTATTTTTATTTTTATTTTATTGATTTACAATTTGTATTAAGCAGTGTTGAAATGTAAGTGCCAGCCAGGTTCTTTAATCATGGCCGAATCGGGTGCTTTATCATTTGAAGTGTTGTGTGAATCGTGTTACTAAACTTGAAGTTCGAGTCGAAAATTAAAATTTGTGGTAGGCAGGCAGTGCGGCGTTTGCTATAATTACACACTCCGGCACATCTTAGTGGTATTTGGCCACTGGGAAGGTCCTTGTCTGGCGACAGGAGACCAGAGCATCTCCCGACTGACCAGCGGGACAGCGGCAGACCGCAAGATGGGCCTTGGCCTCACAACTGGCACCGGTCGCACACTTGCCGATGCAGGGATCCACGCACTGGTAGTTGATGCACGCCCTGTGATCGGGGCACTCGTTGTTGCTCAGGCATTCACCCTGTAAAAAAAAAAATAGAAAAAGTATGTAATTTTTTTGAAAATAATACAGATTATATAAATGTATATAAAAATGTATGAACGGGTATAAGTTTATATAGGAAATGTATAGACCATAGTGTTGATAGCCTTGCAAACCTACTGTGAGTAGTAGTTAACTAATCTTTCATCCTATGGTTCCTAAAGCAGCTATCTTATAGTCAAATTAAATATATATTTAGTAAATATAGCTATAGGATATAGTTCTTCGACTTGTTTGAAATTTGTACTGTTAGACTATAAACTTTTGTCTTCTTTATGACTTTATTTAAGTTGGCTTATCAAATACAAAAGTATTCCCAGCCACAACCAATTTGCATGCCACGGATCCTATGGCAGTAATCTATATCCTGTGATATACTCAATTTTCTTGAAGTCAAAACGATGAGCTGCTCAAGAAACAAAAGTTTTTCCTACTGACACAATTTCATCACATAATTTCTAAGACAATTATATGATATAGTAATGCAATCTGGCTGATTAAGCATTAAGATATATCAGGAATGTATTATCTTTATGGTATCCTACAAAGTTCCCAAAATATTTAGAAATTCATGTAAAAGTGTGTTGGAAAATGAAAACTCACGCGTGTGCAGTGGGAGAGAGGATTGCCAGTGTGACCAGGCAGGCAGTTGCAGACAGGACGTTCGCGTCCAGTGTTATCGTGACCGGGCACACAGATGGCATTGGTACCGCATGGATTCGGCTCGCAGAGATCCTCCTTGGTGAAGGGGCGACAACGGATGAAGGGATCGCCGGTCATGTCGCGTGGGCAGCTGCAAACTGGCGTCAAACCGCGCAAATTGCAATCGGCACCGATGCCACAGGCACCGTCACAAGTATTCTTACATATGCCATAAAAGCAAGCTGGCCTGCCCGCTGGGCAATCGGAATCACCATAACATTCGGGACGGCATTCCGTATACGGACTACCAATATAACCCTTGGGGCACTCACATACGGCCCGATGATTTGCTACCGTCTTGCAGTTGGCTCCAACACCGCACTGTCCACAGGAGGGCACACATTTAAAATTGCTGCACATGTCGCGGCCACCGCAGTCGCCGTCATGGTCGCATTCGTGGCGACAACCGCTCAGCGGGTTGCCCAAATAACCGTGCAAACAGGAACAGGTTGGCACTCCGTTAATAATCTCACACTTGGTATTGACGCCGCAAGGACTTGGATGGCACTGCTCCTCTGCAATGTACAATAGATAAATATATATTTTATATGGGTATAAACTTTAAATCGATTTTAACTTGGGTTACATTTATTGCTCTGCATTTAAATTTATGTACTTTTATTGTTTCTTTGATCTCTGTTGTGCAAATCGACTGTTATAGACTCTGTAGTTCTTTCGGAGCAATTACTTGGTATTTTTAAAAATAAATCGTTTTTAAACACAGCTTTAACTACTATATGTGACCAAGAACAGTAAAGAAAAATAGAAATAACAGTAAAATGACATTAAGTCAGCAAAATGGAAATGGATGGAAAAAACTGGCTGAAACTTTTGTTATTTAAGCAATTTTTCCTGATGTATTTAATAGATAATAAAAATAGTTCTTATTAAATATATACTATACGCTTTATATTTGTGATATCTTTCAAGTTAGATTTATATTATTTAATAAACTAAAATGTTTTTAAAGTTTATTAGTATTTACTATTCGTTTCTACTCTTTTTTTCGATGACCGCTGTACGTTATTATTATTTACTTGCAACTAGCATTAATTTAAATTCGTCTAAAATATGTATAATTAAAAGGTTTTTCTCTGCTTGATCTGCGTGCAGTATAGACTATAAATTTGCTATAGAAATGCTAAAAGAAAATGTTTAAAATGTAAGAAAACTGCTAACAAAATGGCAGAAAAAGCTGTTAATTTTAATTAAAAAAAAAAAATTATTTTAACAGTTCAGTGTTTTGCTTTGAATACAGTATATTCTATAAGTATACCTTCTACTAAGGACAATGTGTACAGATATAACTTCTGACAATATTATTATTTTTTTCTTTAGAAAAAACTAAAAAAAATTGTGAAACATTTGTAGATGTACTTGCAGATCCAAACAGAACATGTTTAGTTACAGGGTATAAAATTTAACTTTTGGTTATTTATGTTTCAAAAGAGTTTCATTTTGTACTCATATTTGAACACCAGCTCATATATTTTAAAAAATTATCATATTATAATGAAATCATTTATTACTTAATTTAAAAGAATATTTTTTTTTTATTTTAAAATACAGCGTATTAAAAATGCTTTAACTGGCAAGTAAGTAAAGCTTTTTTAAGTAAGCCGCCTGCAATTTTAATAAATTTCCAATTTAAATGTAAATTTCATTCAATATTGATTCATATGCATTTGTAATTAGCATTTGGTTTAAGGCCATAAAATTGAAGGCATAGAAATTTATTGTATAATAGTCACTTGTACATAAAAGGACACAGTGGGCTACTAAAGTATATAGTATATGTATATCTGAGTGTCAGGGACAGAAGTGGTGACAATAACTACGTAGTATCCATAATGTTAACTTCAAACAATAGGCAAAACAATGGAAATGAAGGCATTATGTATTTAGATGGCAACTAGACGGTGAAGTGAAGTCAATGAAGGTATAGGGCATATCAAGTGGCTCAAATCTATAAATAAAAATAAGCATTTAGCCCTTGGTTGACTTTTTCTTTACCGTTTCACAATGATTACGACTATGGCGTAACTTTTGTCATGGTTACAAATACCAATTTAGAAACTTGCCTCGATTATAAACATCAACATAATCATCATCATCATCATCATCATTTTCATCAATGAAAGGAATCAGCAAGGAATAGAGAAGAAAAAAAACATCAATAAAAACGAGAAATGAAAGCAAAATTATAAGTAAAAATTATGCGCATAAATGAGCTTTGACTATTGTTGTATTTGGGTCCCACTGACCGAACGAATGACTGACCAGTGCCGAATTATTCAGGGGCTATTTCAAGTGGCACTGCCACGCCCCCAATTATATGCGCTTTATTGTATTTGAGCTGGCCAAGTGTGTGTGAGGATACTAAGTGCGAGCACTGTAGTGTGAGCGAACCTTTGCTTGTTGTTTTCAGGGTTCACTGCTGTGACTCAACAACGAACTGGACATGAATAACATGACCTTACATAAATCAAACACATACACTAAGACACACACAAGAAATTTCCTTGCTTTGCCTCACTAAAAGATACTTGTTCTTTTTTTACAACTATTAAAAATATTAAGTAAAAACAAAGCAGTAAGAAAAAAATTGTTAGTCGTCAAAAACTATTCATATTTCTAAATTAAGGATTTTTTTTTGGCTAAGATTTATTAAATTAGGACTAGACATGTCCAGAAAATGGCTAAAATGACAACTCTAACCGCATATACTGCCTACAGTTTAAATATTGAATTAGAAGATGTTAAAATATAGTAAAAACAAATCTTAACATTTAATTTATAGACCAATAGTACTCAACAAAAATTGTCATTTGAAAAATATTACAGTGCGAGCTTCGTGAGCCATTCGAATTGTAAGGTAACTGCAAGACACAATTTTTCGTAGTTATTCTTTAAAGTATACTATATTATTAAATCAAATTCGGACTCAGACTTTTGAAAGCCACTTACTCTAAAATAAGAACTCAATCTTCCCTATCTTCTATTCCATTGAGATTTTCAGAGACGGTGTTAAAAAGGCCAGAAAACTAGCAGTGTGAGCTTTGTGAGCCACTTTATTTTAAAGGCATTTCACTACGCTACTCCTATTCTATACTACTAAACTTAGTCATACCCTTAGTCGGTTATTGAGCTAACTCAACTTGTGTTAATCCCTGTACTTGAACAAGTTGTTTGGGTTATACCCTATACTTGTTATGGGTGTGGTATTTGTATTATGTGTTCATAATTGGATATCGAAACGACATTTCTGGTTTGCTTCAACTTGAAATTCACCTTCGCGTATTTGGTTCGACCTTGATCTTGACAATTACGAAACAAAACACCAGCTAATTAACATAAAATTACAAAGAGCAAGTGCGTTTTATTTTATTTGTATTCATATATTGGGCGTCCATCATATTGTTGTTAATAATATTGTATTCAGCGCAAATATTATGCACGGCAACCTACATACGAAAAATCACTGAATGCCCAGCCCGAAAATGGCTTTTTTTGGTCAAAACCAGTCAATTGGCTAAAAGAGCAGCCACAACAACAATAACAAGTTTTTAGCTGACTTAAATGTAATGTGTTCAAGTTAAATGTACTATTGTTCAGAAACAATTGAAGCGCATACATTACTTTGCATTCAAAGTTAAATTAATCATAGTAATGACAAAATTATTTAAGGATTATTTTTTAAAAAACAAAAAGAGTTTTTAAATTATCTAAATCTAGAACTTGGTGCAGTCTTATGGCTTGAATTTATAATAAAAATGTATTAACCTAAACAAACCCTTTCCATTGACTTGACTGTATTCTCTAGTAGAGGTTTAAACAAATCGAATATTTTTAATTAAGCACACAAAAATATTTAAGTTTAAAGCATTTGGTCACCTGGGAAAAAGTCTGAAAATAAATGCAAATATTTTCCCATTATATCTGGCTCTATATATCAATTTTCTACCTCATAAGACCCACTCATCACAAGACCTTTGTGGCCTGGTCTTACCTGGATCATTCAGATGACAGGCAGTGTATGGATCTCCATTGTAGCCAGCGGGACAGCTGCAGACAGCGACATGATTTCTAGCCTGCAAAAACAAAAGTTTGTGAAAATGTCATGTAAGCGTGTGGAGTAAAGGAAGTGAACGGGTGGGTGGGAGGCGTACTAAAAGGGTGTTGGGAAGTTGTACTTACGTCACAGTTGGAACCAATGCCGCAGGCACCAACACACGGGTTAACACAACGATTGTCCTTGCACTGAAGGTCTCCACGGCAATCGATGTTGTCGAGGCATTCACCGCGATTGCAGTGCGTAAGCGGATTACCGCTAAATCCGGGTGGACAGGAGCAGACCGGACGGCCGCCGGAGGCCTCCTGGCATACAGCATTCACACCGCATGGACTTCCACTGCAGCCGTACGTCTGTGCAGCTAAAGGGCGTTTTTGGGTGACGGGGAGAAAGGTGTAAAAGGTAACATTGCATAAAGGTGTTTCCGTGCATTGCGTTGTCATAGATTATGCTAGTTGATTATACTATATACACATATTCAAATTATGTAAAGTCAGTTCGGTGCTTTGTGTGTGTGTGTGTGTGAGTGTGAGTGTGATTAAGAATGCTTTTGGTATAAACATAAGTTAGCTCAATTTGTGCACTAATTTAGTAGTAGTCTTAAGTCTTAATCAGCTCATACAGAGCGGTAGTTGTGCAAGTAGGCGTGCCACTATTATTAGCCAAGAGACTAGTGTATAGAATTTTGGTAGGGACTGTATTGTTGTTTGTAAATACCACGTGTGTAGACCGGATCTTGATAGATCACGCGCTGCTGGGTACGGCCATCGCCATAGGTGTAATACGTACGATATGTACAGTTCACACAACGTTTCTCTAATTTTTTACCTATCGTACTGCCGCAGTAGAGCGCCAATAGCACCACGCCCACAAGTCGCTGATGCTGTAAAAACTGTTGAGAAGAGAAGACGGGACGAATATTAGTTGGCTTAAAGGCAGCAAAGAAATTGAGAAATTTTATTTAAATAATTCTATATACTATTTTTAAGAAATACCAATGACAAATTTAGGAAACCACCGTTGTATGAGAATTACTAGTTTATACACTTCTAGTTTCGTCTATACCGTGATCAGTCCAATGTTAAATTAAAATTTAAGACCAGTACCTAAATTAATTACTATCGCTCAAAACAGATGATTAACTCTTATTTTAAAGTATAAAGTTTATTTTTTTTAAGCTTAAAGCTAAGCTTAACAATCTTTAAAATCCCTCTGTCAAAAATTCTGTAAATAATTTTAAATCTTCAAAAAAATTTTGGTACAAAAAAAATTGGTTAAAAGCGCCTAAGTATTTCAGGTTGCTTATTTTATAGTCCTTTAAAAATGAGAATTAAATATTTATTATTTGCACTGACTTTTATTTTAAAACATTAGATAGTAAAATAATCTTATAAGTAATTTTTTGAACACCTTAAACAAACCTTTTTAAAATAATGTAATTAGAAACAATAACATTTAAATCTTGAAAAGTGTTGGGATATTAAAAAATGTGCTCTCGAGACTAGCTTCTACTTAGTTAATGTAAGAACTAACTGAATTAATTTGATATTTTTAAAATTAAATTTCATATTATTTTCAGTATATATTTATTAGACCACATTGAACCAAATTGTACTGAATAATCCACCGTCCATAAAGTAATACAACTTGATACAATTTATGGCTAATCGCTCATAAATCAATTTACATAAATATTTACTTCGACTCAATACAAATTTCCATGGAACTGGCGATGTGTCACGAAACAAACAATAAACATTAGAAGTGAGAAAAATAAACAACAAATAATGTCAACAACGTCATCGATAACGTTAACAGAATTATAGCCAGATCGGAAAAGTATAAAAAATTCGATTTTGTTGGGCTACTTAATTAAATTTAATTTACCAAATTTGGTAGCACAGACGTGAAATATATGGCTTTATTGCACGCTGGCCTATATAAAGATATATTCAATTTATACATAAATTTGTTTAACTGAAGATCATTTTGTTTTTATTTTTATCTGTTTTCTGTTGGATGAGACATGAGGAAACTTGTTACTGGCCGCGTTTTTGACAACTTCGATTTCAGCTTAAATATGAATCAAGAATTCAGCAAAATTATGCAAATTGACAGCTGTTTGGCTAAATTGCTATTGACCAGAAATGGCAGGCAAGTCACACTTGGATGTGGACTGGAGCAAAGTAAGACAGCAGCTAAACAAGGTCGTTATTGGCATAGGATGATCCAAAAATATGATTTCATAGTTTTTTTTGTGCCGAACCCTGTATATAGCAAAACTACAAGGGTCTATAAAGCTACAATAGTTTTAATTGACTTAATTAAATATTTTTAGCTTATGGTTATTCAGAAAATGATCTCACAAAAAATCAAGTTTAATTTTCTTTGATTTATAAAACCAAAAAAAATTAAAAAATGTTTTAATATTTTAATTTATTTTTCCGTTTGTATTTTTTAAATTAATTTTTTTTTATAAGAACTGAAAACATATTTTTTTTGTCTAAGTAACTGCTGCTACATAAGTACAGGGTCTTTAGCAGTAGCTACCAACGACCTTTCCCACATATTTAATACCATAAAAGAATATTAATCGATTAATCTGTTCAGCTTAAAGAGAACTTTTTGCTGACTTTGATCGATTATAAGTTTTGACAACTAATTAATTTTTATGGAATTCCCTGCTGACAACAGTTGTAATCTAGAAATGACTTATGGTCGCAAACTCCATGGAATTATAGACTCCAGTTATTTATGAGTAGTAAAATGACTTTTTTGAAGTTATTTGACTGAAACAATTTGGGTTGGTAGCTGTAATTCTCAACATGATCTATTAGGGCTACTTTTTTAAAAAAAAAATTTTAATATTGTTGTTTATGTAATTTTTTTTGCATAAATTGGAACTAGCAAAGTATTGACTTTTTTCTTCCTGTTTCTTCTTTACTTTTGGAACTAATTTATTTATTTCCGATGAAACAGAACTTCAAAAGTTTTAAATTGAAGTTTTAACTTTTATAGGACATTAAAAGACTTTGTGCAAAGAGGTACTCAAAACTTGATGTTGTTTGCTTTATATTTTACTGCTTAAAGATATGCAGAACAGTTTAAAGTTTGGTCTTTTGGGTTTCAATTAAAAAAAATTTATTTTTAATATACTTTCTTAGTTTATAAAGCTATAATATAGTTTATAAAGCTATAAAGAATTAGTTTAGTAGTTAAAGTAAATTTAAATTTTAAAACGACCTTTATTATTTATAGGTTTTTATTTTTTAGTCTTGACTACAATTAATTAATTTCAAATGTTTTTTCTTAGCCCATTCTTTCATTTTAATTTTTTTTTTATTTAATTTATGACTTTATGATGGGTCTGATGGCTCTGATTCACAGGCAAAAGTCAAGTGCCGGAAGCAAACACTTCAAATGGAACTTAAATTGAGGGACTTTCCAGTGACGCCGACGCTTCGACTATTTTTTTTATATTTTTTTTATTTGTAACTTTTTGTTGTAGTTTTATCTGTTTTTTTTTCGTAGGTATTTTATTAAAATTTTCAGCTCACGTAGCGTATTAAATGCAGTTTATTTATTTTTTATTTGTATTTACATTTTTATGTCTTGTTTTGTGTGTGTAATGAAATGAAACACTAAACAAATTCATTTGTAAGAAGAGTTTTGTTTACATTGAACAGTTGCTCACTTGAAGGCACTCACCATTTTCTTAGCAACAACAACAAAAAAAAAGTAAAGAAAAGAATTACAACAACAATTTGTTTATAAGTAGTTTTTGTTTATTTTTAAATTATATGCCACTTGAAGCGCTCGATTTGAACTAAAGCGCCTTCTAGACGGACTTGAGCTATTTATAAGCCTGTCCACGTCTCTGTTTAAGTCTCCGTCTCTGTCTTCACCTCCTTCACCGTCTTTTTCTCCGTCTCTGTCGCCAAAAAGGTCGCTGAGAACAGCTGAGAAGTGAGACAAACCAATGTTGGCGTCATCATCAATGTATCTGAGAGTTGAAGTCTCAGTTTTTGACTCAGTTGAATTGACAAACTTGGCAGTGTTTGTCAGTCGGAACTGCTTTTGTTTTTAAGCCCGGTAGACCGAATGTGCAGAGGGTGCAATGGGTTTGTCGGAAATAAAGAACAGAAAAGGGCGTGCTCAATTTAACAGAGTATAGGATTTCTTGATTAGCATAAAGAAACAAGTACAATTTTTATATATTTATGATATTCATATAAAAAGCTGCATCTCAGAGTCTATAAGAGGTAGAGTCTGTAAATTTAGAATAGCTGTCTGTCTAACCAGTTTGCAGTAATCACTGGTATGAATTAGATGACTTTATATTAAAGATATCATGCTTTCATTTTGATTTAATTCAGTAATTAGTTCGAAACACTTTTGATCATATTACTAAAATTAGTTTAGGAAATTACGCCAAAATAACCATAGGGTCTTTTACAGTCGTGCTGCATGCTTATAGCTATGCTTACTACTTTTATTTTGTTTGTGTTGTTGTCGTTTTGTTTGATTTCAGTTAAAAGTCATTTACTGTTTCTTTGCCTATACATTCATTCACTCATTCGTTCATTCATTCATACATTTGCTTAGACATCAGGTTATTTATACATAGCATACATATGTAGACTTATATATATATACATACATATATGTTTGCGTACTTGAGAACTTGACTATGGTTTATAATGAGTGTTCTCAAATGCGTAGGCGTCATATTATAATATGTTATTGTTTATCCGCTAAAATGGTATTTATCTAAAGACACGCTCTTGCCATACCCTGTAAACAAACAAAAAGAAATTATTTTATAAAAATAAAAAAAAATTTAAAATAAAAATTTAATTTGAAAAATTTCCTGAAATGAAACAATATAAAAATTATCTTAAAGAAAAATTTTCGTACTTCCAAAATATAAAGATGGCTGGCAAAACCTAACCTATTGATATAAAATTAATATAAAAATAGTTGAAAAAAAATGTGTTTTAAATTATTAATTAAATTGTGATAATTTATTAATCAACTAAATAATACTCGTCTCCGAGTTAAAAATATTTTAAAATGATTTAAATAAAACTTTAAAGATTATAATATACTAATTAACTAAAATTCTTACTATAAGCAGTAGTTGATGTAAATACTTCATTGAATAAAAAATTGAATTCTTTAAATTCTACTATTAAACAGACTAAATCCTAACACAAGGATAAAAATTTAATTATAGCATATTATAACTGAGTATAATTTATATTGGATATTAAACTAAAGACAACAATTTTAAAATATTTGTAGTTCCTTTCGATTTTTATGTTAATTTTACAATTGTAATAAATAAAATAATCATTAACATTTTCTACTAAAATTTATACTTAAATTTAGTTAAAGATTTTACCTTTTGCATACGAAAGTCCCAGTCAGAAATTCTTGCAAATAGTCAGTTAAGGGGTATAAAACAAAAATTCATATTATTTAAAAAAAAAGATGTTTAGCTCTTCTTCAACTAATTTGAAATTCTTTTTATATTTGCTGGTTATTGATGATTAAAAAATAAAGTTAAAAGAAAAGACTTCTCTGTACGATCTACGATCATTGTAGAACTTTATTTAGATGCGCATTATTAATTACAGAAAGTACCTAAATATGGACATGTTTATATTAAAATATATATCACAGATTTATAATGAATGTACGTGTCAATACCTACATACAAGTTATCCAGCAATTTGTAGCTCATGAAGGCGTTTTGCTTTTGTTATGAATGCGTTGTGTAAGCTACATTAACCGAATGCTAATTGCAATTAAATATAGTAATATGTAGACATGTGTATTTTCCAATGTCGGCTACAAATATGCTCGATCTAATTTGTTTATGTTATACATTTTTAATTTATGCTTTTCATTAAAGTTTCGCCGGAAAATACAAATGTAAAAAAATAAATGAAATAAAACTTGTAATTCCATTTACATTTCATTTAATTTCCGTCGGCCGAAATGGCAACATTTGTCTCAACTTTAAAGTGTATTTAACCATTAAAATATTGCCTAAAAAAAAACTCAATTTAATGAAGCGAATTCGTTGAACATTCAGCGGACATTTCTGTTTGCTTTTGTTATATTTATTTAAATAAAAACTTTTTTTTTTTGGCAGCTTTGCTGTTTGAAATGCCAGCAAACAAAAATAAATAATGATTATTCAAATATAAATAAATAATTAATATATTCAAATTGTCTATAACCAATTAAATGCTGATTTCGTTTTAAATGCTTACTTTTGCGATTATATTGTTTTACATTTTTGGGAAAATAACTATGCACAATTATATTGAATGGCACTATAAGTTATATTGTTAAAGCTTTAGTTGTAGGTTCTAATTAAATTTTATCAAATTATGCGTTTAATTTGGCTGTCAAATTTTTAGATTGTTTCGAAGCTTATAAAAGAATATTTTAAACAGTACCAGAGACAAAAAAATTCCAAAGGAAAATAAATTTGAATCCGGTTATAACGACACTCAAGGGACCGACGATTTTACGTCGTTATATCCGGTAGACGCTTAAACCAAAAGGAAACCTAAAGGGGACCAACCAAGTCATCGAATTTTCGTCGCAATGAGCGGACGGGCGCTTTAAGCGGAGTCGGTATAACCGGATTCTACTGTAATATTTTAATTAAATAAAAAAATATTGTGCTCATATTAAAACTTCTTCTTTATTGAATACAATAAATCAAAGAAATATATTTTTAATAAATAGCAAAATGAGAAATTCTTGAGGTGATTTAAATTTGTAGCCATTTAAATTGCAGCATTTTCAGTCAATGATTGTTATTAATTCAAACTTTTCTCATGCCCCTGGGCTGCAGAAATTTGATTGACAGTTGTCAAGTATCCCAAGTAAATACGAGTATATTCCTATTTCAAATTTCAGTAATTGAGCTGCAATTGATATTATTTATTGAAAAAAGAAGAACAAGCAGGAAAAATGTCAAAACGCGTCCTACTGGGCCAACACCTGGCCAGAGTCCGGCGACGTGTCCGCTTTTCCGCTCATGTTGTGCCCCAATCGAATGCCGTTGGCAATTTTGGGCCGCCCGGTGTCTATTTAATTATGCGTCTTGTGCAAAATCTTTTGGCTTACGCAGCTCATTTGTCAAATGGCCAAGGTCGCGACAGGTTGCCCGGAATACAGGAAGGTTTTGTGGGCGAAAGGGGATGGGGATGAGGTTGGGGTTGAGCTGTTGCTGGGCCGTTAATAATTTATGCCGCCTAAATCAATCATATTCAATCATTGACGCTGTGTGTGTGTGTATTGTGTCTGACGGATGGGGCTAAGCTTGTGCTATTTCTTCATGGTGTTTTGCTTCAATCCCCTAAAAACCAGATTCGCATTGACAAATGTTATATAATCAATTTGGCATTATTAATTTGAATATACGCCGCGCTTGACACCTGTGTGCAGCCCGCAACCCGCAACCCGCTCCCCTCTAGCCCACAGCCCTCGTCCCCCATCACGCTACCTTCTTGCCCGCCAACCAAATGCAGAACCGCCCACAATTCATTGGCTTCAATTCTAGTATACTTTACCCAAATGTAGCTCTACAAAATTGGTCAAGAAACTGGTCTTAACTGTTTGAAATGCGCTTTTTAAATTGATTCGCTTCGATCCCAATCGAAACTCAATTTCATTTCGATTATAATCATATATAGCATTTTGTTTGTTGCCGGCTTAATTAACCAGTTGAATAATAGCTTATATACTTTTAAATTCTAATATACTACTGGTTTTTCTGTTTGTAGATTTTTTTGAAATTAGTTAGTAACTGCAACTAAATGAAGACATTTCGAATTTAGGCATAAGTTCTATGTCGTCACCTGGATTTTGCCTGCTGTTTGTGTTGCTTTCGTCACCAGCATGGAGTACCTTTCTAAGTTGTCTTTAGATTAAATATCTCCCACGTAACTTTATTTAAAAATTATTAAATTTACAAAGAGGTATCTTATAGTTAAGCTACACTCAGCTTTGGTGTACAAATTTTAGCTTGTTTCTAGCTGAATTGATAGCTTAAATTAAGTTAAGAACTAAGCAGATATTACACGTATTTGAGTAACAACTTATGTAGGTTTATTATTAACTATTATTCCATAGCCTTAGCAATACACTTAAGAAAGAAAGAACGTTATGTTATTTACCAACCTCTTACGTTAGGTTTAGCTCTTAATCTAAAAATACTACTTTCTTATTGTATATTCTAGAAATAAAATACTTAGGTCTTTCATAAACTAAAGCATACTTTTGGGTGATAGCAGCTCTGGCATTGGCTGATAGTTTCACAACTTTAAAAAATTTGATATGTATTAAAAGTGCCCATTATACATTTAATCACATAAGAGCCTTTTTCTGAGAGCTAAGATATTTTTAGTCTAAAGATACTTAAAAAAAAAAGAGTCTAAATAACTTAATTAAAACAATTGTTAATGTTACTTAATCCAATTAATCATACAATTAAACTTACCCACCCCGTGACCTTGGTTACTTAGGCAAGTGCCCATAATTAGCGATCTTTCAACTTTTGATTTATTTGTTCTGCCAAGCTTATAAGCAGCTTAGAAACCTTTATTGTAAAATGCTTACAAACCAGGCGAATAACTTGAATACAATAGAGTATTTGGCAAGTGACAGTATGGCGTTTATTGGTCATTTGATATGCTAAGTAAAATACTTATATTCAGTTTAAGTTTAAGGATGAGTACGCGCACTTTATGAATAGCTGTTGATGGGTTGGCGTTAAGTATACGCCTCCCCACACACCATCCGTCGGGTAGTGTCGTCAAACTGTCAGCTAATTTAAGGGCAATTTGCATAAATCGCTTGGCATGGTCACTTGATTCCTATAAAAGGCAAAATGTCGAACGATGGAACATTCAAAAGTGTTTTTTTCCCCCAAACAACATAATGAGGACCGTGGACTCAACAATAGCGTTCAAATATTTGTGGTTAATGTGGACTTACCTAGGATTGCATCCACCCAATGATGACAGCATGCTATCCAGACATTATGGAATATATCGGATTTTAATAAATTTAGTAACCCAAATTTTGGCACCTTCTTCGTTCTATGTTCAATGTCTGTTGAGCAATTCCCTCACCGAATTCTGTGAATCAGCTTGGCTGACCGTCGCTATACTCGCACAGCAGGTGAAATTGTTCAATTCCTGGATAAAAGTTAGTCAGTTGAAGAAATTGCATATTGATTTGCATTATTTGGATGGACGACTGCAGAATAGAAAGGAATGTCAGATTATACGCAGCCACATAGCACACTCGAAATATGTTTTTTTCTTCTTTGCTCGACTGCTGATTATAATACAGGTTATGGCATTTATATATGTCGTAGTCAAATCCGACAATGAGTTGGCATTTCCCACCTGGTACCCCTGGAATTGGGAGAGATCTGGTCTCGTCTATTGGTTGACTTTGTTTTATGAAACATTTTGTATATGTGTTATGGCGTTTGTTGTTCTACTCAACGATATATATCCAGTGGCTTATCTAACCATGATTGCTGGACACTTTCAAGCACTGGCTAATCGAATTTCAATGTTGGGTTATGGCGACGAACTGCACTCGGTGTCATATAAGAAATTAATCGACTACATTGAAGATCACAAGAGACTTTTGCTGTGAGTTTAAAACAGAAACTTTAATTAAATTAATTTAAAGATTTGTTTATAGATCGGTCAAGACAATGCAGGACACTATATCTTCGGTTTTCTTTTTTCAATTCGTCTGTACGACTTTATCCATGTGCACTCTGACTTTCTTTACGATATATGTGCAAATGAATGTCATGCAACTTTTCACTCAGCTATTAATTTTACTGGGAGTTCTATTTGAAACCTATATTATATGCTATGCAGTCGAGCAAGTTGTCACTAGTTCCGAGCAGGTGGGTCAAGCCGTTTATAACTGCAATTGGTTCGAACAGCCTATCAAGTTTCAACGTACTCTGATCTTCATGCTGAAGAACGCTCAACGGCCGATTATAATCAAAGCAGCGGGTTTTTTACCTGTGCGCATCACTATCCTTCAATCGGTAAGTAAGAATTTAATATTTTTAGTGGTAGAACAGAGTTTAAACTCAAAAACCTATTATTATTTAAATTTTCACTTTCTGTTAAGTCTCGTTCAATTTGTAAATTTGGGGAAAATTTTTTAAATGAATTTAATTTTTTATCTGATTTTATTTTTTAATATTTCTAATTTATTTTATTACATAAACGATTTATTTGTCTTACTTACAAATTATTTTTACGTAGCCTTTGTTTTTTCAACTCCAGACTTATTAAACATGAACTGAAGATAATATGTTTATCGAAACTTCCTTGATAACTTTTACAGTTTTAATTTAAACAAATTATTAAACTAATATTTTACTTATTTATTTAATATTTACTTTAATATGTGTCTTCTCTGCAGGTTGTGAAAATGTCTTATTCAATAATCACGCTGCTAAATAAGATACAATCGAAGAATTAAATGTGCCTGCAATTAAATTGAAAATACGTGTTAAATGCGACATGCAACTATGTAGTGATAATCGTAGGCAGAACGCAAGAAAGACCACACGGCTTCGTTTTCATTTTTTTTAATATATATTTTTATTTTTAATATTATTAAAAACATGAGCAAGCAGCGAGGGGATAAGTGGCGAATCCGTCGAAGCGAATGGTTACCAATATGGGCACTCACTGGCAACGGAACGGAACGGAACGGAACGAAGCGTGGCACGGCGTGGCGTGTCGTGCCGCCATTTTCATTCAGCTGAAACCGGAAATGCGCATGTTATGCAAGTGTCACCCGCTGGCGTCCAACGGAAGTTGTTTATCTTATGCCATTGTCCCACATTTACTTTTTTGCTCCATTTTCTTCTCGCTCTCTTTTCGAGTCACGTATCTTTTGTACACCCTAGCACTGTAAGCTGTGTGGGGCATATAGGCTTTCCACGTAAGATGTGCACGTAAATATTTAGTAAGAAAAAAGCTATTGCAACTGTTAGCAAAGATATTAAATAGTTAACACTGATTAAAATACTATGCTCTTAAACCAAAAATCAGCAGCTTTTTAATTTAGATCTTATATTTTAGAACTGTATTGTAACAAATGTTGAGCCTGTAGCTGATTGGTCTTCAAGACCTTTAAGTGATAAGGAAAGTTTAGAGACTGAATCTTCGCAGTGCAATATTTTATTCAAACAAATAACAGATTGACAATTGATTAGTCATCTACGATTACAAAAAAATGTCAAGATGTCATGCGATCGACTTATCTGAAATCCAGTAAAAATTTTTCTGTTAAAAAATGCTTAAATCTCAAATTGAACAAAGGGGGCAAAAATATAGAAATTTTGATTTTTGACAGAGTTTTGAACTGATAATTTAATTTTTTGACCATGTCCTTAAAAATACTTAAAGTCGAATTTAGATCATGTGGATGAAGGGTTCAAAATTAAAAATAAAAAAAACATTCAAAGAATCGTGTCCAACGACTTTCGCGAAAAAGAAATTAACTGCGACACGTCAGAAGGAAACGCGCTAATGAGCAAAACTTCCCAAATCTCTATCTCTTGCAATTTTACTGGGACCGACAGAAAGTTTTGGGAGAGTACAGTAAACATATTGAATTAATTTAAAAGCAAAAAAAAATAATTTCCAAAATTCTGAAACCCATTTAACCGCTTAAGTTCTCGACGTAATTGTCAACCGAAACATTTTAGTTTGCAGAACAAAATGTCAAATTGGCAAAAGCTTAAAATACATTTTATAATCGAAATTTATTTTAATCAAAATTAATTCATTTTAATTTTTAATTTTAGATTGAATTTTAAGCATAATACGATTTCGACTATTTTCCAGGGCATGTGGTTTTTGGTATACAACATTTAACTTATTGTTTTGCGCTTTTCTTTTTTACTTAACGCTCATGTGATCGGATTTGCGGGCCTGTGACTTTTATGAGCCTATCTGAGCCGACACCGCGAGCAACGACAGCCAAAGGCAACCATTCACTTTTGAAGCGCTTATATTATAATCCTGTAGCTCATTATTAAATGAATTTACAGGAAATTTAAAAAACATTAAAAGAGCGGATTAAAAAGAAACAGGATCGTATTAAGAGGTTTGTCACGTGCACCGCAACTGCGTTGGTTTGCCGCTTTAGTTTTTTAAATAGTCGCTCATTAAATATGATCATTTTAATCATAGTTACGCATTCTGCTCATCCCTTGCCACGCCTTCTGACCAAATCAGAGCTTAATCATATTTACAAAAATGTTTTCAATTAAATGACAACACGATTAACATGCTCCACTGAGGTTTCAGATATGTTTCCGCGGCTTGTTGTGTGTGTGTGTGCGTGTGTGTGTGTGTGCGTGTGTGTGTGTGTGTGTGTGTGTACTCCATTCACTCGCTTTAGCATGCTTAAGCCCGCATAAGTCGCTTAACGTTTCTGCGATTTACATTTTGCCATTTGCCAATAAATTATCATCATTATTAAAATTATTTTTATTCTTCGAATTTCTTTTTTTTTATATATTTGTATGCCAAATGCAGAAATCCTTTGCCAACAAACTTTAATTACATTTGTTTTACGCTATGTCATTAACAAATTTAAACAAAATATCTGAAAATTTTCTTTTTACTACGCCAATTTAAAATCTTAAGCTGTTTATATAGAGAAATAATTACATAAATGTTATTAATTCACCTAAATATTATAAAAAAAAATTAAGCACTGTTCAATCTTTAGTAATTTAATTTTAGTCTTTAATTTTTGGTGAAATTTATTTTTTTTTACATCGTTCAGAAATAAATAATTATTTTATATCAAATTCTGTTTTTAATCAATTTATTCAAAGTTCATTGCTGATTTTTTAGAGTTTCTTGTAGCTCCAAATAAATGTCAGAAGTTTTGTTGGTAATTTACCAAAATTTACCTACTGTAGCACAGTGGTAGCATTTTTCAAGAAATCTAAGCTCAAAATTATTTCGAATTATAAATGGTATTTAAATTTTTTTAATGCACAGATATATTTTTTATTTTATATTTTTAAACTCTTTACAAATAAAATTGAAATAAAAACCTTGTTGTTTCTTTTATTTTGGATAAACTTTAATGTGTTTCACAAAAGCATATATTAAAAATATTAGTATATACAAAATAAAAATAAAACAAAAAAAAGGAACCTAAACAAATAATTTGGCAAAACTGATAAAAATTGAGCGCAATCACATGAATGTAAAATACAAAATGTAGTGAAACATATTAAGCTTAGCACCAATATTAAAATAAAATAAAAGAATAAAAATTACAAAAAAAATAACCTCGTAAAAACTAGTTGAATAAAAAAAGCATAAAATAAAATATTCTATAACTGCGGCTAGAAGTAGAACAACTTTTAGAGCTTATAGGAAATTGACAGCAAGAAGTGCACACAAATACAACTAAGCACATACACGTAAACACACTCACACACACCCAAAGACATAGACATACACAGATACCAACACATGCTTACATAGAAACCAACACAAACGGAAATAGCCGGAAGCAAAGTGTACGATGGCCGCAGTTGCTGTTGTTGCCGTTGTTGTTGCTGCTGTCAAGCTCAGCGCTTAAGGATATTTCACAATATTCGCAGCGACTGTTGGCTGCTTGACCCCGCCTACATTTCCGCCCCCAATTGCACTGCTGTCACCTGGCAACCTGCCACTTGTTGCGGTCGTTTCAACCGCCTGTCGATGTTGTTGCTTTGTGCCCGTCGCCGCTGCCGCTGCTGCTCCACCAGCTGCTGCTGCTGTTGCTGTCGAGACAGCAGCTACTGATGCCGGATGATACAAATGCGTGCCATAGTGCACGGCGCCAGGATGGCTAAAATATGGTATAATCGCTGGCGAGACTGGCCTCTGGCTGTGTTGTTGCTGCTGCTGCTCCTCAATGTAAGAATGTTGCTGCTGCTGTTGTACTGGCTGATAGTGATGGTAATGGTGTATGGGTTGCTGACTTAATGCATTCGCTGATGACAATCTAACAACATGAATTGGTGGCATTGATTCGTGCACTAAATTGTAAGCAGACTTTGGGTTATTATTGCTAAAACGTGGCAATATTGCAAATTGATGCTGTTGTTGTTGCTGTGCATGTGGATGTTGCTGTTGTTGCTGTTGCTGCTGGTCTGCTGGTGCCTGTACATAAATTGGATTGTAGTGCACGATGG
Organism: Drosophila acutilabella; assembly: GCA_035046005.1. Classification (NCBI taxonomy): domain Eukaryota; kingdom Metazoa; phylum Arthropoda; class Insecta; order Diptera; family Drosophilidae; genus Drosophila; species Drosophila acutilabella. Next base: position 9,015,799 of record JAWNOK010000020.1, read on the forward strand.
GCTGATGTTGCTGCTGCTGTTGTTGTAAGCTCGAATGCAGACTCGGATGCTGTAGCTGATGAGTTGATGCGGTTGCTGCTGTTGGCAACACCAATGCTGCTGCCGATGGTGCTGTTGTTGCTGCCGTTGCTGTTGCTGCTGGTGCCGTAACGGAAGCCGCTCCTGCTGATTGAACAGTCGCGTATTTATGTTGCTGCTGTCCCTGCTTGGGGCCCAATCGCACCAGTCGCTGTCCCTGATGTGGCTGCTGCTGTTGGTGTTGCTGGTGCAGCGGATACGCTAAAATATCAAACAAAATTGATGCCAAAGTCAGCTCAAGGCTTTTATCGTCATTATCATCAACCCTGACATTGCCAGAGTTCTTTCTGCAGTCTGTTTAATTAGCATCTGCGCAGTGGCAATGCATAAAGTGAAATTAATTACCTGTTTTCAGTGTCAAGTACAGTTGTGCCTGCTACGCAGTCTACATAGTGAGGTTATGTTATGTAAGGTTATGTTAATCTCTGCTTTAAGATGAGTGAGTCGACTGTTATAGTCTCAAAAATCAAATAGTTTTCTTCTTAAATTGTCTATCAATTCATTACTTAGATAGCAGTGCTCATTAAACCCTTTTGAAAAGTAACGGCACGACCTCAGGGTGCTAAACTACTTACCATATAATGTGGTTTGCTGACCAACCGGCTGCTCGGTGAAGATCATTGGAGGCTGCTGATAAAGGCGCTGCACATGATACGGCGACTGACTCTGGTAGACCAAAGGCTGATAGTATGATGAAGTCCCTGTACCGGGTTTGGTATACACTGTCTGCAGTGGTGCCTGGGTTGAGGTATGAGACTGCGGCGGTTGCTGTTGCTGCTGCTGCTGTTGGTACTGCTGGTGGTGCTGCTGCAGTTGTTGGGTGGCAGCGAGCAAAACACTGGCTGGTATCTGCAAGTATTGACCACCATAAGGTGCTGCCACAGTGGGACCGACACTATTTGCCTCCGATTGATAATATGGCCGATATATGCCATGATGATCACGTGCCAATGGACCAAGTAGTTGCATAATGGGATGACTTGCAGCGGTTAAAGCGGCTTCCGGTGTCGTTGGCGGTGGTGGTGGTGCCGTCGAAGTGGTTGTGCTGCTGGTGGTGCTGCTGCTGCTGGGTATTGCTGTCGTGGGTACTTGCAACAGGTTGTTACCCATTTGCTGCTGCAGTTGTCTCATGTACGACAGGGGTATGGCAATTATATACTGTATACGTTGACCCGGTAGCGACAGTGGTGGCTGCTGCGGTTGCTGGTGCGGTGGCGCCAACTGGTAGTGCGGTGGTGCAACACGTTCATAGATATTTGGATCCGCTTCCACATAGTTGTAAATCGGCGACTGTTGCTGTGGTGTCGACATCTTTGGCCTCTGGTACAGCTCCACTTGCGGTGGCACTGCAAAACTTAAGCGATGTGGTCGCAGTGGTCCAGGCAAACTGCCCCGCACGGCACTACCGGTCGACAGGTGGCGCTGCTCACTCGCTGTTGGTGGTGAAAAGCGTATGCTGTTGCCCTGTTCCGACTTCACATAGTAGGTCTGCAATTGTTGCGTTTATTAATTGAAATTGTCGTTGTGTTTTATTTTCTGCCTACCTGCGGTGCTGGTGGTGCAGGTGGTGCTGCATCGGCTGCCGTGTATCTCACTGTAGTGGGCCCGAAAATGGAGTCACTTTGCGGTGATTCATAGTAAGCGGCTGATGGGAAAAGCGGTCTAAAGGCGGACTCTTTGGTGGGATTGCTTAAATATACGGAACCTAAAAGAGTTCGGAATGTTATAGAAAACAAAATTAGCTTTAATGTCAGACTGCTTATATTTATTCAACATTTAATATGAATATTATTATAAATTAAATTAGTTTTGGGGTCTTCCCCTAACACTACCAATAGCTGTTCCTACATTAACCCTCTACTTCCCAAGATCGCCTGCAGGCGTGCTATCTTAATTGGCAATTGTTTTTTAAATGAAATTATTTGATTATTTTGTTTTATTTATTGAATTAAACTCCAAGCTTTTATTTGGTAACTTTTGCAGATAACAATTGCAAAAAAAAATGGCTGTTGGAAATATTTCAATGTCGAATTGTGACAATCACAGAAATTAATTAATTTTTTCGAATTGAAAAAAAAAAATTGATTGAGTGCTGAAAGGTTCAGGCTTTAGATTCTAAATCTGCACGAATTAAACATTTTGCCAGCACAAACATTATTTTGTAAGCGAAAATAATTTAAAATAAAAATTCTTATTTTAAGTTAAGTTAAATTAAGTTACTAAAGTAAATTAAAATAATAAAAAAAATTAAGATTTTAAATAAATTAGTTATACATTTTTGCGTACATATCTACCATTTAAGTGTGTGATTTGAATTCGTATTTGCGATTGAATTGCTTCAATAACACTTATTGCATTTGTTTAGCTTTTTAAATGACGAAGTCACGGCTGTTCAAGTGCAATTACAGCCGTTTACTGCTGTTTTAATTTTTAATTATCTATTTTATACAATTTGTAATAATAATGCTATATATCTTACCAGTTTGGTCCGAGGAATCGCGTTTCTCAGTTTTACTCTTTGGCTCCTCGACGCTGGGCGTCAGTTTAGTTGTTGTTGCTGCCTCGACTTGGGCATCCGTTGGCTTTGTTTCCAGCTCCTCTGCTGGACAGAAGGCGATGCAGCAAATGAGCAGCACAGCAAACTAAAACGAGAGGGGAGTTGTGTTAATGACTGCATATTTGCAATAGGCAAACTCCCAACTTGATGTGGGAGTATCAAATTTAATTATAATTGGCAGCGAAAATAAATACGAAATATGCATATCTAATACTACACAGCGTAGTTATGCCTGTGGTATATAATTTATTTATCACATTACGCGAATTGTCTAAAAAAAATGTTATTTTAATTAATATTTAATGTGCAGCAACATTTGATTCGAACAATTTCATTTTTGATGTGGATGTTTGATGTTCGTTGCGGTGTCAGTTTTATCGCCGTAATTTTTGCATTGTAATTTTATAATAGTTTAATTAAATTGATTTATAAATGCAATTATTTATTTAATAATTGTAGCCACCGCATAACAGAGACTATTCGCTATTAAACAATTTACTCTTATTTTTTTTCTCTCTCTCTGTTTGTTTTTGTGTTTTCAATTATTATTGCATTGCACACATAATTATAAACTGTGTTTTAATTATGCCGCATTTTTCTGTGCCACGTACAATGAACCTGAGTACAGTTCACACTCAAACACACACCGCATACACACGCAGCACTTATAACTGTAATTAGTTTTCCACATTCATGGAGTGAAGAGCAAAATTCATTCAAGTTGCGTGCAAACTGCAAATAATTTCAATGCTTAAACTTCCTAAATCAAACTGGAAACACGTGCTTACAATTCTACTTAAAGCTATAGAAATTGTAACAAAATTAACGAGGAAAATGTGTTTACTTAAAATTTATTTCAGTCTGTCGAAGAAAACGTGCCAATTTTTCACTTTTAGCTATGAAATGGTAAATTTAATAAAACTATATACAAAAATTCTTATTAAAATTAGATATAAGATGTCTATGCGAAACTAAACTTTGTGCAGAAAAATATATTTTTAAAATACTGCAAAATTCGTGCCATGTTTACCCATAGAATAATTAATTCACTACACAACATCAGCATTTTTAATGGTCTTAATCTATAAATCCTAAAAATAGTGAAATTTTAGTCAAAGACAAGTACACTTTTTGTAAGACTTTTAAGCTCTATGTAAAATTTTTAAATAAATAAAAATAAAATATTTTAATTATAAAAAAATAATTTAAAATTGTTTCTTATTCTAATTAACGTGTGTTTAAACTTTAATGACTCTTGAATTTATTTGCTTTGCTATTTATATTTGCCAAGAGAACGAGGCGTATAAGAAAATTAAAATGAAATGCAATTTAAAAAAAGTTTTAAAATGTAAAAGGAAATAAACTGAAATTCAATTTAAAAAAGTTTTAAATAAGCTCAATGGCAATTAATAAAAATTGCTGGGTTAAAAAAAAACTATAAAGAACATGTTAATAAAAATCATATTTGCTTTAAATAAAAGAGCATAAACTATATACTTTTAAACACAGAAACATAATCCCTAACCAAATCGAAATAGTCTCAAATAACTTGCCCTTAATAACTTAGTATCAAATTAATATTAACTGCATTTGTCTAAAATTAGTTTTAGTCTAATTTATTATGTACACGAAATCATAGCTTCTCATATGAATAGAAATGAGCTGCAGTTTCATGTTTCAACTAATTAAGTTGATTATAGCCAAAAATGAAATGGACAAAATGTAATACTATTCATGTAACAAAATACATAAATTTATGTGGTAAATAAGCTCATATTAATAAATGATTCACCTTAATGAGCAACATTATAACAAGTCGCTTTAATTAGTTAATAACTTCTTTTTTTTTCAACTCCGTAGTTTAAGTGTTAATTTGTTTTTATGATTTTAAAAGGTTTAATATTTTTTTAAATTAATATTATTTATTTGGCTTTTCGCACTCAATTAAATTTGCTTGCACGTGAGAAAAATAAACAAAAACATTAACATTGTTAAATATGCGTGACTTTGCCACTTTTATTTATTTATTATTTTATTTTTTTTCTGTTATTTGTTATGATAAGTTTTGCAGTTAATTTGTTGTAATTCACATTACGCATACGCCGCGTGTGCGTGTGGCGTTAGCGTATTGAAGTCGCGTTTTGTTTTATTTTCTGTGTTTTTGGTCGTTTTGTGATGCAGTGTTGCCTCTTTGAGTGGCTCGCGTTTTAGCTAACAAAGTGAGAGTGAAATTGGCCATGCGGCGGCGTTGCATTTTATAGGCTTTGTCAGACGCTGACGAGTTGAAGCTTGCAACTTGCAACATGGCAAATCGCATGGGTGCAAGCACCTGGCACCGATCACTTCTTGTTTGTTCGTTTATACGTCTGTTTATTTGTCTATTTGCTGTTGGTTGTTGGCTGTTTGTTGGTTTGTTGTTTGCTGGCAAAGACAAAAGCCGTCTGCCATTTGGAGCACAATCATTACCATAATCGACTGATTATCATTAGAGGCCTTGGTCATTGTCAGCTCACTTTTGTTCACTGTTGGTAGCTGGTTGCCTGTTGCTGGTTGTTGTTGGCCATGGGTACTTTGTTGTTTTAGCTCATCAAATGCAATGGCAACGGCAACGGCATTGACAACGACAACTGCAAGTGCAACTACAACCAATTAGCAGTCGCTGCTGGCGCTTTTCAGTTTTCTCATTTTTCACTTTCCTGCCACAAAATGTAAATTCTGCTTATGCACCAACAAGAACAGCAGCAACAGCAACAAAAACAATGAGAGCAACAACAACAAAGTTGGCTTAGTGTTTGGCTAACGGGGCAGCGGGATTGTAACTGCCACAAGCAACATCTCGTTTGCTTTGAAGCATAAACCTTACACCGTCGTAGCAAGAATCCCCTTGGCCCTCTCCTCTACCCTTTCTACATTGCACTGCTGTCCGTTGCAGGCTCATTTTACTGTCATTCTTTGTGCTTGTTGCTGCAATTCACCCTCCATCCCTCTGCACACCCCTCTGTCCACTTTGTCCACGCTGCATCTTTATTGCCATTAACGTCTGTTTTTAGTTTATGAGCTTGTACTTCATCATATTCGCATTGCAATTTGTTATACCCTTGGCTTATGTATTTATTTAAATTAAATCTGCCCACATAACCGACTCATAGCTAAACTAATTGTAATTAAGAGCTTTGTACGCCATTTATTTGTGTAGTGCGCACTTAAAATTAAAAGCAATTAAAATATTTAAAATTATATAAAGTTAGTTTATATCATTTCTTATTAAATCTTCAAATAAAATGCAACTTTTGTTATTAAAAAAATAAGTTTGAAAGGCATTGAAAGAAATTCACTTTTTATTTATTTTAAATATAAAAGTAAAAATTTATATAAATTCAAAATGTTATTAAAGTATATTTAAAATAGAAAATGAATTGTTTAAAAGCAGTTAAGACTGTAATGATAATAATAAAGAAAATACTTTCAGTCGAAAAATGAAGAAATTGATTACTTAGATATCCAAATTTAGTTTTCAAATCTAACCTAACATAACGTCCTTAAAACTTAACAAGATATTGTTAAAAACATTGAAGTCCATAACAAAACCATCTTTGTAGCTTAATGTGCATTTGCGAAATTGGTTAACGAATACTTGAAGAATTTATTACCACTTAAGTCTCTGCTAAAATATCGCACTAAAAGGCGGTTTGTAAGTTTTCATATGTCTTAAACTGAAACTATTTTCTTTATTGTCATTTAATGAAAATGTTTATGTATTTAAAATGAACTTTTGTCTATTGACAATCCATATATACTTGGATTAAGGATGATGCATTCTCCATTAAATAGGGCACTTATAAACCGCATTACAATTATCGTAAACGCAATACTCTTCGTGTCTTATTTGACTTGCTATGGTCGCTTTTTACCCCTCGGTGCTACAAGAGCATTGCAAATTTTACATCCATTAAGAGTTTGGGACTATAAAAACTGTGCTACTGCAGAGCGGAGAGGAGTGATGAGGAAAAGGGTGGAGCACAGAGGAGCGGAAAGGAGGCAAGGTGGCAAGAGGAAGACTTTATGAGCGTTCCTAATAAAATCAAGTGGCTTTCTGTAAAACTTAACTGTTATTTCTGGATGCCATAGTAACAACAAAGAGAACGAGTGTCTGTGCGAGCGAGAGAGAGAGAGAGCGAGAGGACGAGCGAATGAAGAGCAACAACAATGATGTCCAAAATGCCCATGTTACATCAAATAAAAGCCCCAATTTGCAGTCACACATAAAATGTGGCAGTGGCAAGTTTAAAGCCCCTCGATGCCAGTGAAAGAGAGAGAGAGAGTGAGAGAGGAGAGCTTTACATACTGCACGGAAGTAAAGAATTGGCCATGGGTACCAAACAGTTTGCTTGCAGTGCTCAACAAAAACTCGAGGCAGCTTTGCTGCCAAAACATCCTTTAATTGCTGTTGTTGTTGCTGTTGTAATTGGTGCCTGAGTCGAGGGTCGAAAGGGTTAGAAAGAGTTATAATTAGCACTGCAAACGTTGACAAGGCAAACAAACAAAATTGCTTGCAAGCGCTACCGTCGAGCGTATGGACTGACAAAAGACCCTGTACGTGTTCCGCGAAAAATTCAAATATTTATTTGAAAATTATTTAATAAAATAAAAACTGTTTTGAAGTAAGAAAAACATTATTATACTTTACAGTCATTAGTTTCTCACACCCAGGCATTCATTGAGACCTTTAATGCTGCACAATTATTAATAAAAAGTTCTCCACATATCTTTGTTTTTAAACTCAGCACTTGCCACAATTTCCAGTACAGGGTATTCGAATAAAATACGCAAGAAAATCCTTAACAACAACAGAAAAATCTCTAAAACAGCTGCGTCTGGTACTTTGAAGCTGCGTGACGAGTCACATCCTGTTTATGACGCACATGGCATTGTTAAGGTCCTGGGATTACAAAATCCTTTCGGAAAGCATAACATTAATCGACTTGTTTTCCTTCCCTTTTCATTTTCTTCTTGTGCTTCATAGTCATACGCATACATTCCATGTGCTTAATACTATAATTTTCTTTGTTCTTTGTTCTGACAATTGTTGGACCAATTAAAGGACTCATACGCCATGTTGTCAGCTTAACAGCAACAAGTGAATTCTCAAGTGATTGTATTGCAAACATGTTAAGCACTTGTAGCAAGTGGAAGTTACATTTCGCAACACCAAAATCACTTCAGAATTTAACCCCTGATTGTTGTTTTCAAAAATTCAATTTGAGTAGTAATAATTATTCAAAGGAAGCCAGTAAGAAGGGCCAGAGGCAAGCGAGACGGCTGTATAAGACCCCGTACACATTGACAATTTGAAATAAACTTGATCTGCCCGCGAAGACGTAATTTGATTCCAAATTTAGTGGCTCAAGTTCTTATAGTCTCAAGGATCGAGGTGTGCATACAGACCTACGGACAGACCTTGACTTCTGACCTAATACACCCCCTTAGTCTATTTAAGACCACGTGGTGCAAAAAGAAATTAATTAAAGTCTGTTGCAATGATTGGAATTAATAACTTTTTGTGCCGGCTTTTATGTTCAAGTTTTTCCCATTTAAATTGTTTTTCAGTATTGCAATTTCTATTTAACTTCTAATTTGATGGAACGAATGAGCAGTTAAATCAGTTGTGAAGTGATGTATAACTTAATAAACAAACCAATCACGTATTTGTTAATTAAATATATAATAAAAGTAATTATTTCTCTGCCTGCAGGCCTTTGTTGCTCGGGCTTTACATTAAATTGTTATTTTAGAATTCATTTCTCTGTAACAATTAAATAAATACAAGTAAATTATTTACGGCTTTTTTTTTGCTTACAAATGTATGTAAACTTACTGGCTTTTTATAAACTGATTTGTTCATTAATTCAATAAAAATATTAACATTTTTTCAAGTTTTTTTGTGGGTGATATATAATTTAAAATCAAGAGATTATTTATTGTCATATAAGGAATTATAAAATGTAAAACTTTAAGAATTATAATATAAAAAATTTAAAATTGCTTACGATATTTTATTAAATTTTCTTAATTGTATTAATATTATTATTGAACTATTAACATTTCTTTTATTGATAAAACAAGTAGTAATTATTTTCCGTTTCACTGTGCGTGTATCAGAAAATAATTTCACCATGAGAAGCTACCAGAAATGGCGATAATTTGATTAGCTTGAAAAGTTTATATGTTTGTGTAAAATCTGAAAAAAAAACTCAAAATTATAGACTGAAGAGTAGTCATATGGACGGATGGACGGAGTGAAAAATCAAATTGCGGAATTTTCAGTTTGTCAGCTTTTTTTCACTTTATTATTGATTTCATAATCATTAAATGGCATTGCAGTCAGATAAAAAGATGACGATGATGATGAATGCTGTTGCTATTTGGGCAAAATGCGTAGCTGCTGCTTGTAAATGGCTAATAAAGGCGGCCAATAGAGTGGCCAACTAGTTGCCTAGTAACTAATTAGCTACCCGAAAATCCAACCATGTAGTTTTGTTGTATGCATTACGAGTGCGAACATGTCATTGCAGGAAATGTGATGCGTGTGTCCAAAAGGCAAGTAAACTGCATTATGCAATCGAATCCGTTCATGGAGAGTGGGCAGACGAAACTAAATCAGCGCAGCAGCAGTGGGAGCAGCAGAGGGAGCAGCAACTGTTCCAGCTCTGAAACAAGTTTGTATGGCCAAAAAAAAAGGAAGCCAGCAAATCTGGCTGCCGGTTTACTTCAATTGCCACGGAAAAGCTTCACAGGCAGCAATTGCACCTTTGAGTGTTGCTTGCATTGAATTGGAGAAGCGGCAACAGGCAGCAACAGCAACATCGACCTGGCTAAAAACAGCTAAATGGCCAACTGGCTTGGGGGCCAACAGCTGCAGGCAGCTCAAGCTCAGATTCAAGCAGGTGAACTGGTTTAAATGGCTTTGAATGAAGTGTGGTCAAAACGCAGACAGTATGTTGGCCTTCTCCTCTTTTTTTGCCAGCCAGTCAAGGGGACTAAGACGACACTGCGAATACGCTTTAAATGGATCAAAATATTTTAAGATATTTGTCGTGGATTGGCAAGTAAGAAAGACCTATTTAAATATGTATTTAAATGGGGTTAATTATATAAATTTCAAGTTAAGCAATTCATAGAAAAGCTCATTAAGAAGTCGCATATGTTATTTTATATAAAAAAATGTTGTTTTTGCTGCACTTTGTACACTGTTAAGTGTCTTTTATTTTTAGAGTTTAAGCTGCTCAACTTGATTTAAACGTTTAGCAAATGAAAACTGTCTTTTGAGACACCCAGAAACAAACTGAAGTTCTGAAATCGACGATGAAACGATGATTATAATTTAAGTTAATACAAATTTGAAGATTAAGTTAACTTAAATTAATAAATTATAAATTTTCTTCTACCTTTTTGCCTCTACTGATCACCTGTTTCAGTTATCAATACATGGCCCCTTTGTTAGAGTTATTTTCTGCTGCCACCCATGCTTACAGCCAAGTCAAGTCAAGTTGTCAACAAAAGCAAACTGAACCAAGCCAAAATGCAAACCCCACAAACCACAGCAATAGCAACAACAACAACAGCATTGACAATTCCAGCTAGATTTCGATACAGATTTTGTGCCTCTCGCGCTGTCATTCAAGTTGTATCTCCATCTACCTATATCTCTGGCTGTCGCTATCTCTATCGTCTGTCTGCACCTCTCTCGCACTCCTTGGGTGCTGCTGTAGCTGTCGGGCTCCCCAAAACAGTTAAAAGCAAAATTATTCATTACGATTTCCGAGATTTAGCGAGAAAAAGAAATGAAATAAAATAAAATCAAAGTCGCGCACGCGGACGTGAATGTGGACAAAGAAAAAGTTTTTCATGAAAATGTTTCAAATGCTCATTTGTGTATATACTTATGTGTGTGTGTGTGTGTGGCTTGGGTATTGGGGCGTTCGGGCTACGCTTGGGGGCGTGGCATGACGACTTGCCGTGCGCCGCCTGCCAACAATTGACTTGGAATAAGTTTCACATTGAAATGATGCCAATTGGTTGCCAGTTGTTGTTAGACCCTGTAGTGTAAGCGGGCACAGCAGTCTATCAGAGAAGTGAAGTTAGAAGTGAAGTTTGGTGAAGCAACCTACATAGTATACTATATACATACATATTCTCGATCACCTAAGTCGATGTGGTGATGTTTGTTTGTCCGTACGTCCGTAGGGCACAGAGAGCTCAGAGAGTCTAAGAGTTGGTGGCACCAAATTTGAAAGGACAGTCCGTAGAAGTCTTATCATGATGCTATATACTATTACCATTATTATCATGGATTGATAAACTATATCTTATATACTACATCTTATCTTCCATAGGCCAAAAATGTAATCTTTGCTTGAAAAAAAAAAATCCCAGCGATTACAGGGTCTTAACCAGTCGTTTTGCTGCAATGAAGACTTTCTTGCTACTTGTTATTGTCGTCGTGGTTGTTGTTGTTTGTTACAGTTGGCGCTGCTTAAGCTGCGATACTGACGCAGATAATTTGCGGCGATGTTGTAATTTTTCTGGTTAAAGTTTTGCCAGTAAACAACTTGGGGCGTTGTTCCACGCAAAGTGCAGGGTATCTGATGGGGTGGGGTGGGGTAGGGTGGTGTTGGGAGGTTATGTCTGCTACTGAGAAGCAGCCACTTCATTTTATTGTTATTGTAATTTATTTTGTAATTTTTGCTTACGCAGCGACGTCTAATGCATTTGTGTGAGTCATGTCCACTCTAAACTCAACGCCCACCCAACACCGGCTATCAGTACCCACCACTTGTTGCCCCAATGCTGGGTCAAAACTTATAGCCGAGTGCTCGGTTCAAAAAACTTTCTTTAATTTTAATCAAAAAAGTTTTGTTGTTGCTTTTTGGCGGGTAACAAAACGCGTTTAATTGGATAAGGGAATACACACTACAAACAACAAAAAAATATAAAAATTGGAATAACAAATATTAGATGCACTTACATGTATCTTTAAAAGCAAAGGCTTGAATATTTTTAGAATCAAAAAAAAAAAAGTAAATAGGCTTTCTTTTAAATGATTTCAATTAGTTAACTCAGTTCTTTGAAGTCAGCGAAGTAAAGTAAAATATTGAGTTATAAATTAAATATAAACTTGAAGGGATACTTTTTTCATCAATTTATGGGGAACGTTTTAGTTTTTTATAATGTTTGTAATGCCATTTATTGTATTTATTCTAAATCTGTAAGCTAAGTTCTGTTTATTTATTTATTTATTTACTTATTTTCGCAAATTAAAAGCAGTCGCGAGTATTTATCAGTTGGTAAAAATATATAAATAGACATAATTAATAAAAATAACGATAGAAAAAAATACATGTTTTATTAATTTATATTTACAGAAAGAATAAGAAAAAAAAAGTTAATTAAAATAATCAATTATAGCTTTTGCAAGTAATAAATTCAGTGAAAATCGATTGACTATGTAGCTAAACACTCTGAAAAACTTATAAATTATTAAAGGAGTTCTAAAAGGGTATTCCATATTCGTCGTTGTTATTTTCTTGATTTGTATGCCTTAAGTCCGTCGTGTATTACACCACTTTTTAACTCAGTGCTTAAAAATTAACAAGAAAGAAAAGTACATTCGAGCACGCACGACCATATAATACTCTCTGCTTTTACTCTCGATTAAACTATTAAAATCGGTATTCAGGTGTTACAAGGTATATAATTCTGAGGTGTGTCTAGTTGTTGGCTTACTGTGGAGTCGATAGTGACTAAGCTGGAACTTGTAGTTCTTACCATCTCTAAGATCCGTTTGTTCATACGGACAGACAGACGGACGGACATGGCTATATCGACTCGTCTTGTGATGCTGATCAAGAATCTATTAACTTCATGGACTCTGCCACGCCTTCTTCTGCCTGTTACATACTTTTGCACAAATCCAACATACTCTGCCAGACAGTATAAAAATACGCAAGTAATTTTTTAAACTGTTTAAAAACTCACCAGGAATATAGGCTTCTTGTATTAATTAAATACATTTTTCTTAGCAATTTTCCAATTTTGTGCACACTAATTTATGAATCTATGAGTTGTAGCTCGGATAATTAATGCTCAGCTTCAAATTCCCAAAAAAAGCAAATCAAGACAAAAAATTTCACAGTCAGAAATTTTAAGGGTCTGCTTTTTTTTGAGAATAATTATTCAAAGGCAATCGAGTTAATTGTTTGTAAATTGATACGGCATACTGTAAATAACATGAATTTTCAGTTGGTGAAGAAAAGTGAATGCTTGGAATTAAATGCTTACAAATTGCCTTTGGATGCTGTGATTTTGCTTAGTCAGCGGTGTGGAAACGCATTCAGTTTGCTTTGAAACGCTTCAAACTATGCCATGAATACGGTACAAAACATAAAAAACATACATACTAAACAAGGGGAGAAAAAAAAACAAAAAAACTTGACAATTATTTGCTGTGATAGACCGCAAGAGGAATTTGTAACTGACAGTGCGCATTTTGTGAGTCGTTTGAGTCCAAAAATGCTCAGAAAGCTGTGTGCCTGAAAAGGCAGAGAAGGAGCAAAGTAAAAACTGTACCAAATGCCAAACGCACAAAAGAGGGCCATAATAAACACGGCCCAAATACTTGGCCAACAGCAGCAACAACAGCAAAAACAACAAGGACAACACAAATTGCCCAGTCAAATGAAAAACTATTTAAATGCAATTGCTGGCCAAGCGTCGATTTGCTCACTGAATATTCGAGCGCGCAATAAAAATATTTGGTGAGTAGCGACACCCCAAGTTACACACATACACACACTCACATTCATACACCAAAAAGCCACAACCAAATTTCGAAACAGTTAGAGCATCTAACCGGAGTCAGCAGTCAGTTAGTAGATTGTATAAATTCCGCTATCTGTGCTGCATCCGGCGCTCCGACTGGGAATATTTCGCTCTACAAATAGTACACTGTAAAAAAATGGGCACACCTTACAGCATGTTAGTTGGAAATTACTTTTTGAAGAATTAACTAGGTTAGCACTAAATTATTATTCAACTTTTTAATGAGATGCAAATTTTATACTAAAATTAAACCAGTACTTTATTTGTATTGAATAAAAATAGCTTAAGTTAATGAGCGTTTTTAATAAATTAAATTCATGTTAAGTTTGCGGAGTAACAAAGCAACAGTCAGTAGAAATTTTTATAAACTTTTATAATTTAAAAAAAAATATATATTTTTTAAGTTTAAAAACATTTTTAAAAACTTTTAAAATGCGCAACAAATAAACTGGAAAATGAAATTAATATATTTCAAATCTTTAACTACAATTCGAACTAGTTTCTTTTTTTGTCAGCGCATAAGCTGTAAGTGGTGAAGCGGAGAGAGGATAATGGAATTGTCCGGAGTTTAGCAGCTAAAGTCGTTATGTGAATTTTTGTTTTGAGTGTAACAATGGGGCAAGTGGTTAGCTGTAATGTCTCAAATATGAATAAATAAGAGCACTGCTCTTAGTGCCAATTGAAGCCAGCAGAGTTGGCTGTATAGAAAACTACTAAAGCTAAACAAACTCTTAGCTTTAATGTTGTACATGAATTTACAATGGGAATAATTTGTATGTATGAGATATGCTAAATCACCTTTGTTAAAAAATGTAAATATTTATTTGGGATTAGATAAGCTTAATATATTATTTAATAAATTTATTTAAAATCTATTCTGATTTATTAAGATAATTTTATTATTGGTTTGTTTTAATATATAATTAATTAATAATTAATTTTTAAAGATTTGTTGTTAAGGTTTTAAGTTATTTCTTTTTCTTGTGCTAAGGTTTTTTTGTTAATTGAATAATAAGTTATATTTAAGCTAATGAGTTTTTATTGAAATCAGTTTTTCGTTTTTATTTAATAACCACACTTGCCTTCTTTTAAAAGCTGAGTCATCCACTGACATATTGGGCATATTAATTATACAGAAATTCATACGGACCCATATGTGAGAGTACACAGAACCCGTAAATGACCCAAACCGTCAAACATATTGGAATCGACTTTTTGGTTTTAAGCGAACGTAAAGCTCATTTCATAAATGAATTTTTATCTGCGCTTGGCACTGCTACACATAAGGGGATGAAGGAGTGGGAGAGGGGTTGGGAAACGCTGCAGGCGTTAACATAAACAGCCAAAAAATTGGGCTATATGAAACCGTGTATAAGCCGTGTATAAGTAGACAGACAGTCGCATCCGCAGTCTGTGCTCCGTGAATCCGCTCCGGAACCCGCCGATTCATTCCAAGAAATTCCCAAAGCTCATACCCTGGACGCAGTCAAGTGTGCAACACTTTGGGCGCTCCGCCAACTCGAATACTTCGTACTTATTTATTTATTTCTTTTTTGTTTATTTTCATTTTTATACCCGATAGGAGCAATTAAAGGGTATGCTTGAAGCGTTGCTAAGTATTTGTAAGTAAAAAAATGTGGGAGACAACGTGACATGATACGTCGTATTTATTTACAAACAGTGTTATAAGTAAATTAGTCCCAAAAAACTAATAAAAATTAAATATTTATTCATTTGGAGTACAAAGAATATTGAATTACTTTCCTTTCAATATTAAATCACTTGGATATGTAATAATCTTTTTATAGACGGGTATTTTATAGTCAGCAGTAGATTTAGTTTTTCTTATTTGTTTCAGCTTCTTCCTTTGCGCATATCCCAGTACCCAGTACCCAGCTCCCATTTTCCCATTTCTCATTTGGCAGTTCCCGGCTCACAGCTCACAGCGTACTGCTCAGCGCTCCCAGTGATTCAAGTCGAGTTGAGTTGAGTTGAGTTGAGTCACTCAGTCAGTTAACGTTTCCTGCCCCAGCAATTATATCACTTCCCATCGCCTCGGTTTGTGCCACATTTGGCTGCCACTGCGTTTCACTCGTGCGTGCAAAATGTAAGCTAATTTGCAGATACATAAATATATATATATAAAAAAAAAAAAATTAATTTGTATTTTTACTTTTTCTGTTATTTTTGTTAATTTTGTAAGTATTTTTGTATTTATTTTTTGTTTCTGCGCCCGCCTAATTTCGTTAATTGCATGTTGGTTTCGGTTTTTACCCACTCTGTTGGATATTTTTTTCTTTTTCTGTTTTTTTTTTAAATTTAATTTTGATTAAATACAAATGCGAAATGCCTTTTGAAATGCCACTGACATAATGCATCTGCCAACTCCCAATTGGCATTTACCAACAAATTTTTAAGTGCTTGCAAATGCGGCAGCGGAAGAGAGAATTTTCGAGTTGAGAAAATTGCCTTTCATCGATGTTTTTATACCAGTTACAAATATTTACCACTTGGTCGATCATCCGCAAAATCACATACGCTTATTACTAAGGCATATAATTTGTAAATAATAAAAAAAACATTTTTTAAAAAAACTAACTTCATAAAAATATTTACTTAGTTTAATATAAATTTATTTTTCGACTTTGAGCCGTGTATCTTTTTGCTGAGCTTAAACGTATTGATAACATTTATCTTATTTACAACTGAATAAATTTACAAACTAACAGAAAATCAAACGATTTCTGGTTTTCCATGCTAATGAGCTCGGCAAGTGTCGAATTTAAGTTGAAGAAAAACGATTAACGACTTAAAGATACCCCTTAAAGTAACTTTTCAAATACTCAAGCTGAAACTTGGGCTATTGGCTAGTTTCCCAAAAAAAAGGTTACAATATATATTTTGAAATGATTTCAGTTTGTAAATTATAAAATTAAGTTAAACAATAAAGATATTAAATAATTTTATTATTAAATTTTATAACGTCTCAGTTATTCTTTTAATGAGTTGGGCAGTTTATTTTGGAATAAAGGAATAAAATATTCTACATATTTTGACAGTAGGATAAATTTATAAGCAGACGAATATTATTAATTTTATCAATCAATTACATTTTAAAAACGTTTTAACCAAATGTAATCTGGATCAGACAATTATAACAATAACTTAAGTCTGGCGATGTCCAAAATATGCAACATAAATAAACTAATTATTCCAAAATGAGTACATGATCATTTCCAATTTTATACTCTTTCATTGACAAAAATGCTTTCCTGTAGAGTCGATTCCAAGAATCTGTTTCAACATAATTGCTTATACCCTTTCTTTTAGCCTTTCTGTTGCTGTATGTATATTTAACAATTTGAAGGGCATTTTAGTATCGAATTTAAAATTTATCTGCGTTTTTATATACCCAATTACTTCTTGCTCTCGTTGGTGTCAGGCAAAGCAGTTGGCATTAAATTATTTCGACAAATTTGCTGAAAATTATATTTGGCAATGCTCATTACTTTTATTTTATTAAAATGAAAGCGGATGTTTTTCAGGGCGCGTATCTGAAACTCAATGGAGCGCATATGAATCAAAAGTCTGTCTGTGTGTGTGTATGTGCGTGTTTGCATCTGTTGCTTTCTGTTAAATACAAGAGTGTGCGTGCGTTAATAAGTTTGACAGCAACAGCGGGAGCAGCCTTCTTCTTGGCCAACATGTGGTATGAGTAATGCGCTTGCAGGAGCAAACCCAACCAAGCACCTAAATAATGACATACTGTTTATTCGCGCTGTTTGCTTAAGAAATGGTCGTGGCGCGCGGCACGGTTGGCATCCCAACATCAGCCTAGAATGATGAAAAGAAGATGGCAAAAACTCACGCCACGGAATGAGGCGTATAATGTTTATTTAAAATTCACTTCAAATGTAATTATTGAAATGCTTAAGCGCAAATTAATCCTGACACGCCCTCCCAGAAGCAACGTCAAACGGCACAGGTACACAAACACACCTACATACATATATATTTCTTTGAAATAACCTTTAACCTTTGAAACCAGCATCAAAAAAAAAAAAAATTAAAGTACGTTTAAATAATTTCACGTTATTACAGGATCAACAATAATTGCAAAGTTTGCAAAAGCAAAACTTTTCTATTAGTAAACTTGCTTTTATGAGTTTTAAATTATGCTCATGGGTAAGCTCATAGGCTTTGAAAAGTACTTAAAATTAGTTAGCTATTTGGCAGCAAACAAAAATATATGGTGCTAATAGTAAGCAGGTTAATTGATTTTTTTGAAAAGCAACAAATACTAAAAGCGTCTTTGAAATTATTAAATAATTTATATGCTTAATTAAGGTAAAAATGTGTAACTCTTTTCTTTTATCTACCTGTTCCACTAGGTTTCCGAGACACAATTTTTCAGATGTATATTTTTAAGCTGAGGACAAATTCTTTTAATCAATGAACAGTCGAGTCGTAGGTGTCAAATCAAAGTGGCTTTACTTGCAGCGATGCCAAAGCAAATTGCAGAAAAACGCAGCAGTAAACAAAATGTTGAAGGTAAAAAGGAGAGACAGAGATGGTAGAAGAGAGAGGGAAGTACTGTAAGAGAGAGAGAGAGAGAGAGAGAGAGAGAGAGAGAGAGAGAGAGAGAGAGAGAGAGAGAGAGAGAAAGAGAGAGAGAAAGAGAGGGGCCTTGTCAGGTCTTTTTGCTGTGGATAACGATTTATGTAAAGTTGCCAATTTAATTTCCTGCGGCCCAAAAATGCAGCACGCATTTCTACAGAGATAGAAAGGAAGAAAGAGAGAGAGGGAGACAGAGACAGAGCGAGTGAAAGAGGACAAGGGAGAGTAAAAGTGTAGAAACATTTTGAAACTCGAAGCTAATATTCAAATGATGGTACTAAAAACATACGTACATACTCGTAACTTGCTAACTAAGGAGACTGTTGAGTGGATGGTAAAAGGGACTAAGGGATCTAAGAGGTATGCAGGGGAAAGAGGAGACTGGAGGTGTGTAGGGTGTGTAGCTGGCACTCGAAATGAACTAACGCAAATGAAATTTCAGTGGAAAATTTACGAACGCATTAAATTTGCAAACCAAATAGCAGGCGCAAAGTGCAAACCTTTCGGGCACAGGAAGTCAAAGTTCGAACAACAACAGCAACAAGGACAATAACAGGACAATGTCTTTACACAGCGAGAGACAGACCAAACGACAGAGAGAGAGATACAGAGAGAGAGAGGGAGAGAAAGTTAATGGCAACACGTAGCCAACACCGACATGGACTCAAACACAAACTCGGACAAAGCGGATACGTAACACAAGGACGCCAAAAAAGTAGAACAATTTTTGGCTTGGTCTACAACTTGTAGTCCAGCATCAGTTTTTGAAGCTGGTGTTGCTTCCAGTTTCAGGTCTTGGGCTTTTAATAATACACTTTTCTATTTGGTGCCCGCTTTTTACATTTTTAATGAAATTATTTTCAACAATTTATAATTGCCACGAGCAGTCAAAAAGCTGCCTTCGCTGCGTTTAGTTAAATGCACCCCGGGGAGAGTTTTGTGCCCAACAAATTTATATGAATTATACGATATGTATGCCTCTTGTATCTGGCCAACATTTACATGGCATCCATGCATACCCGCTCGCTGTCCCTGCTCATGTCCCTGTCCCTATGCCCAGTCCCTGTCCCACCTTTCTCAAACTTGCCCCAAAGACTTTTATATTCCTGAAGTTCCCCCTACTACACCCCACCCACTTACTACTCGGTTTGTGCCTCTGCAGCAGCAGCAGTAGCGACTCCCATGGCGCTTGTTGTGCTAAGCAGTTAACAGTTAGTAGGAGTCATGTCCGCCATTATAATGTAGCACAAGGTGTGCTATTTATAGTCATCTCAGATAAATACTACATCAAATAAAAAGCGACTGCGATGTAATTCATTAATTTGCATCGTTCACATTTTACTTTGCAATTCAAAAATAAAACTGATGTGTTTTAAAGTCGAAATGAATTGTTGTTGCTTAAGCGTTAATTCTTTAATTAGCATTCAAGTGTGTTTTTAATGCAATTTGTAGGTAAATAACTTTAGCTTCTGCTTACCGCAGTTCTTTTCTTTAAATTATTGTTCATAAAGTAATGAAAGGGTGAGAAATGCCTACGACAGAGCAAAGACCCTGTACTTTAGCAGAAGCAATTGTTGCCAGGGCTTCTTATGTGGTTAATGCTCGCGACTGCTTTTAGTTTGCGTTAACAAATAAATAAATAAAATATATATAATAAATAAAAGAAATAAAATTAATAAAATAAATAAAATCAACAAAATAAATAAAATTAATAAAATATTTAAAATTAATAAAGTAAATAAAACAAATAAATAAAATAATTAAATAAATTAAATATATATAATAATTAAAATAAATAAAATCAACAAAATAAAAAATAAATAAAATATTTAAAAGTAATAAAGTTAATAAAACAAATAAATAAAATAATTAAATAAATTAAATAAATATAATAATTAAAATAAATAAAAGAAATAAAATAAATAAAATCAACAAAATAAAAAATAAATAAAATATTTAAAAGTAATAAAGTTAATAAAACAAATAAATAAAATAAATATAATAAATAAAAGAAATAAAATTAATAAAATAAATAAAATCAACAAAATAAATAAAATTAATAAAATATTTAAAATTAATAAAGTAAATAAAACAAATAAATAAAATAAATATAATAAATAAAAGAAATAAAATTAATAAAATAAATAAAATCAACAAAATAAATAAAATTAACAAAATATTTAAAATTAATAAAGTAAATAAAACAAATAAATAAAATAATTAAATAAATTAAATAAATATAATAATTAAAATAAATAAAAGAAATAAAATAAATAAAATCAACAAAATAAAAAATAAATAAAATATTTAAAAGTAATAAAGTTAATAAAACAAATAAATAAAATAAATATAATAAATAAAAATAATAAAAGAAATAAAATTAATAAAATAAATAAAATCAACAAAATACAAAAATAAATAAAATTATAAAATATTTCAAATTAATAAAATAAATAAAACAAATAAATAAAAAACTAAAATTAATAAATTAAAAAATACTTTAAGCATCAATAAATCAATGGATAAACTATTATACAATAAAAATATACTAATATAATATAATCTAATATATATCATAAGTTAAAATTGTTCAAGTCTAGTAGGCTTAGAGAAAGTTATTTACTCACATGCTTACGAGCTTGTTACTCGATATTCAGTTGACTTTTGCAGCTCCCATAAGTTATTTCATTTACAATTTAATAAAATACTTTTAAATTGTCAACACACAAAAGTAAAGATTGTCCACGGATTTTCATACAACTAACGTTTTCGATTACATTTCACAGATACCATTCAACAATATATATATTTGCAATATATCAATATATATATCTATTTACATCTTCGACTAGTAAAATCGGCGCAATCTGTTCCAGTTGCTTCGCAGTCAATTAAGAATTGAGGAAATGAAAAACTTTGACGATTTGCAGACCATGTTCAAGACTACAGTGGCTGCTTCCCAAACCGAAGTGATGGATGCTAGCGTTAATACCGTAACAACATCCACATCAACTGATGAACAATCGGAGGAAGTGTCTCCAGATGTGCCAGAGATTGATATTGAAAAGATTGTTGAAAATATTGAGACTGCTTCCAAGGAGGCTGAAATAGCTGAATTATGTGAGGCTACTAATGCTCTGATCATCGATGAAGAGAATAAACCACATGAACTATTGCTCAAACATCCATTGCAAAATGTGTGGACTTTGTGGTATTTGGAGAATGATCGCACCAAATCGTGGGAGGATATGCAGAATGAAATCACTAGCTTTGATACAGTCGAGGACTTCTGGAGCCTATACAATCACATCAAACCACCGTCTGAGATCAAACTGGGCAGCGACTATTCGCTTTTCAAGAAGGGCATACGCCCCATGTGGGAGGATGCTGCCAATAACAACGGTGGTCGCTGGGTCATCGCTCTCAACAAGATGCTCAAGGATGATTTGGACAAATTGTGGCTTGATGTGGTAAGTGACAGTCCCTAAGTTTCTTACTGAAGGGTTTTAAGACAATTTGCGTACAGGGGTACAGGGGTTTAATGGGTTTGTTAGCAGTTTGTTAGTGTGGAAGCATTTCCAACCCAATAAAGTATATAAATTCTTGATCAGCAGCCACTGTCAAGACGGTATAGTACTGTCCGTCCCTCCATCCGTCTGTATGACCACTAAGACCTCAGCGTATAACAGCTGGAGCCACCAAATTTGGATTGAAAGTCGATAGTTGTTAAAAACTAACTTGAATACTATTAGAGACTAGCGTGATCAATTTTACACATTATGCGCATAACACTATTATACCTATTCTTACCATATTTTATTCAGATCAGGCAGCTATAGTCCATAGCAGCTCCCATAGGACAAATAGGAATACAATAGAAAATGAAGACGGAGTGTTAGTTGAGCTATTGCAACCAAACTCATAGATTATGTATATAGTACCATTATAAATATCCTCACTAACCTTGATCCAGATCAGCCGACTATAAACTTCGCACTGAAAAGACTAGCCTACTTTTACAGTAGGCTCGCTCGACTGAAGACCATCTTAATTGTTTTTTTATGATAGCCATTACATTTATGAAAGTTCTATTTAATATTCAATAATATTTGACACATTCACTTTTTTCCTACTCATCACATTTTATTGTAAATTAATTTTTAAGTTGCAAAAATATTAAAGTTGGAAATTAATCTTAAAACTTACAGCTACTTTGCCTGATTGGCGAAGTATTTGATCGATTCGATGAGATCTGTGGAGCTGTTGTCAACATACGCGGTAAAAGCAACAAGATTTCGATCTGGACAGCCAATGGGAATAATAAGGAGGCAATTCTTGAGATTGGACACAAATTGCGCGATGCCCTACGTTTGGGACCACAGACTTTGCTGCAATATCAGCTCCACAGAGATGCAATGGTCAAGCAGGGATCCAATGTCAAGTCGACATTCACTTTGTGAACTTACAAAATTCTTTAAAAAAGCTTAGCTACCAGTGTTCATTTCTGTTATATACATACTTATCAATTTTGGGTAGAAACTAAGTTTTAATCGTGTTATAGGGGAACAAGCAACAAAATATAAATCAGTCAATAGCCCGGTCTAAAGGATTATACAACAAATGTATGGAGATATCTGTTAATGTAAATTATTATAAAGTCTTTTGTTCGTTTGTGAGTTTTGCACATAATAAACTCATTTTATTCTTTTGGGTGTCAAATGTAAGTGATTCTTATATATAAATTGTAAATGTATCAGGTTTTTGCCTATGAAATGAGACATCTTCTTATTCAGTTTTGAACATTTATTAATACAAAATGGTTACACATCTAATTTTAGCTAGTGACACATTTTCCTATCTTTGAAACAATTTGTGGATGCCGCGAATAATTAATTTGGCGGCTAACAAATCATCAAGCTGTTTTTAGATTTCTTCGTAAGAAATCAAGTGTGTGAACCATCGATGCAAACAAATGATAATCAGAAGTCGTTAACTCTTGTGAGTTAACGGCATGCACTAGGAGTTCCCGATCGTATGTCTGCATTTATTTCGAGTGTACCAATTTTTACTTTCATAAAACTAATTTTTGACGTCGAACGACATGTTTTTGACGTTTAAAATCATGTCTATGTGTTTCAAAGAGTTGCGAATAGTTATTTTTGGATTACTCACAACCGCGCAGCCATCGTTTTGTACGCTGGACAATCTTTACCAACAGTGCTTGCAAACTACTCTGCTCTACTCAGAACAGATCCGCCATAAGCTTCTTAAATAGAGTTTTCTTCAATTCATTATATAAAATCAACAATGTCCGCCAATTGCAGTTTCAAAAGCACTTTTAAGAGTGACAAAAATGAAAAACATCACAAGCAATTAACTTAATATTGATAGACTAAAAATACAAGATATTTTTTAAGGTTTAACAATACTCCTAGTGACATCTATGGACCAATAGCTAAGAGTTTCATTTCATAGATATATCCCTGATAGCAAGTAGAGCATAAAAGTATCTTTAAAAGAAGTTTTATTTGTATTTTAGTGTCTTTGTATTTTCATAAGAGTTTTATATAAAAATAAATAAATAGCAAGCATTTAACGTTTACTTCCCCGTTCGCTACGTGTGCACTTTTACAAACTATCTATCGATTAATCGAATATAAACGTGG
Organism: Drosophila acutilabella; assembly: GCA_035046005.1. NCBI lineage: Eukaryota > Metazoa > Arthropoda > Insecta > Diptera > Drosophilidae > Drosophila > Drosophila acutilabella. The sequence continues at coordinate 9,039,595 of JAWNOK010000020.1, forward strand.
GCTGACACATTTTATATAAATACGTTTTGTAGTAGTCAGACGCAAGTGTCGTGTTGTGTTGCTGTTAATCTTAATTACTAATTTTAGTTGACACTATGGACACGGTGTGCACTCGTGCGACAGCAGAGGACGGCATACTACTATTTTAAGTGGTTGGTATGTAGTGTGTGGAGTGTGGGAGTGGTGGTGGCAACCCTTTTGTCGTTTGTGCAACTCTGGTCTCTGTGTAGCAGTGTTAACATTGCGGCAAAGATAACAAACTCGTGTTTGCTGTCCTCCCACTTATTGTTATTGTTGTTGTTGCTGTTGTTGTCATTATCTGTTGACAGCGGTATAGCAGAGTTGCCACTGCAGTGTCAGAAGTAGCAGCAGCAGCAACAGCAGCCGTAGCAGCAGCACAGAGACCCTTATCAAAGTGAGAGACGCGTCACATTATTGAGCTAAATCAGTTGAACGGACACACACAAAAACACCGAGCACAAATGCTCGACAAACACAGGGCGAAATAAAAAACACAAATAGCAGTGGGTTAACAAGGTTGCATCGACTTGCATCTACCCTGTGGTAGACAAAGCCACTTAGCCAGCTGCATAAGAAACTTTTTTAAAGGTGCCTAAAAGTATGCAACATTTTTTTATTTTTATTCTGTTCTCACTTTACAGGGTATCTTATTGCTTGTTACACATGCCAATTGCGATTCTGTCCTCACTTGATTCACATTCATGTCACTTCCAGCCTTGTTGGCATATTTTTAGCAATACTCTCGTAGCTCATTAAATTTTAATGGTCATACAATCATATCAATCAAATTGGCTAATAATATTTGTCTGTTTTCTGTACCCCATTCCTTTACCCTCATCCCTCTTGGTACTCGTTTCTTCTGCTCCCGCTTATTCCTTCATTCCTATATCATTACAAATGTCAACTGTTGGCAATAATTTGTTGGATGCCTTTTAATAGATACCGTTAAGTGATATCGGCTGACAGTTATCTAAATTAATTTTCTAGTTTCATTTATCTAAGTATGAGACTTTTTCTTTTCCTTTCTAAAGGTTAAGCAGATTAACAATTTTATGCAGAATAAAAATGCCTACTTATGTATTCTTCTCCCTCTAATTCAATTTTATGGTCTTTGATTTTTTTAGATCACAATATTCGATTTTTAAATCTAAATTTAGTCTTATAAACAACTGCTTTAAGGAATCGTGGCTTATACTGAACTAAAATTTGCTGTCTAAGTTCCAATTAAAAATAAAATTAAACTACAAATTCGTATTATTCGTTTTATTCAACAAGTTTGCTTTGTAAAATTCTTCTTGTTTTGTGAATTTAGATGTAAGCTGGCAATTTGGAGCATGTCTGAGTGCTGTTAAAAAGAAAATGTGGCAAATAACTAGAAGGTAAACAAACTGAAAAGCGAACCGACTGTAAAAGACCTCGTAGTCGGTCCTTGGCTTCAAACCTGGCTCTAGCTCTAATAGTCTGTAAAATACAGGTGTAACAACGGACAGGACAGTAGAACACTTCCATATCGACTAGTCAGTTAACACTGATCAAGAATGAATATGTTATGGCATTGGAAACGCCTTCTTCTGTCCTTCAATCCTAATATAACCCAGTGCTCTTTGTGAGCGGTCGAACGTTGTCGCAAAAATAAAAAATACACCATTAAAATCTGAGTTAAAATATATAAAAAAAAAACAAAAAAAAAGCGAGAGAAAAAAGAATTGTTAATGCTCGGAATTGGCACAAAGAAGCTTAACAAAACAGAGCGCTGAAATGCAGCCACTTAGTTCATGAATATGTATATTGTGTGCATACTGTGCTTGTTGCTGTGTCTATGTGTGTTTGTGTTTATGTGAGTGTGTGTGCTATTAGTAGCTGTCACTAGTAACATGTTTGCATATATGCACATATAGCTGTCCCTGGTTTTTTTTGACAACTATACTGTCTGTACATTTGACCGTCTGTCCGTCATGTTCTGGGCGCGCATTTTTGCCACTGTTTACTATTAAATTAGCATATGAAAGAGCTGCAAGCATACAACCACGCGCACACAAAACATATATGTACATGCATGCTAACAGTCACTCATGTTTGTATTCACTCACGCACACACAAATACACACACGCCCACGCTTTGAAGTTTCTGGCAAATGTTTGACTGAGATCCATGATGCAAAAATAGCAAAATGCGTGGATTTTATTTTTTTTTTCTATACACACATTAATAAAGGCATGTCAGGCAAGTGTATGTGTGGGCGTATATGTGTACACAGTTAAAACGCTTGTCAGCTACAGCAAATTAAGTTTTTTTTTTCAACTATTTTTTAAGCTACTTTTTGAAAGCAGCTTTAATGCTGTAAATACCTTTAGAGAATTTTATATACGGCATGCAGATACGCAATTAGCAAACTGCGCCCATTGAATTAATAGATTCATTAACTTGGACAAAGTGTTTCCGAATATTTCAAATTGACTAATTTGCGCATTAACTTGCCAATTAGACACAGGAAATGGGCACAGCACTAAACTGGGAAGCTGGGAAGCTGGGAAGCTGGGAACTGGGAGCTAGGAATAAAGCATTGCAATTTTAATGAGCACTGTGCAAAATTTTGAAATAGCAAAGTTTTGGAATTGAACTGCTGTTTTTAAGTACAAAGTTTGTGTTCATTTTAAAGCGGAAACGCGAATTATGAATCTGTACACAAAAAAAAAAAAAAACATTTTTAAAAGTATTTAATTTTTCAACTCTTTTAAAATAGTAAATTTTAAGTTTTTTGTTTAAAAAAAAAATTTTACAAAATGTGTATTAAAAACGATTGTTTTTTTTTTATTGAATTTTAGATTTTATGTATTTTTTTTGTCACATAACAAACTTGTGTTCAAAGCCAATTTTTTGATTTCGGGACCCTTTTTGTTTAAGATATACAGTGACAGCTTTCACGCCAGCATTGGCCAATCCAGTGCTCCAACCGCTTGCAGTACTGATGGCATTTGGGATAATGGGGATGATAGCGGGATTGTTCCTGACAGAGACCTCGATCCATGGCAATTGCTCGTGACTTAACGGACACAATTCCCTTGGGTTTCTCCGTGGTTGTTGGCATCCGAAAAATAGGTTGCCTTTCCGGGGATTCATCGCTATCGGGTGTTGGTTTTTCAATGGTTATTGGTTCTGGATTTGGATTCGGAATTGGATTTGGATCTGGCGATGCATTTGCCTCACGACGGTGTTGCAATCTTCTTGCCTCCCCACTGCTCACACAGAGGCACAGAAAAAGGCACAGAAAGAGCATGCACATTTGAAATAGTTTCATTTCGATAGTTTAGCGATTTTTCTCTCACGTTTTGCGTCTTTCGGGCTGCGAATTTGATTTGAAACTGCGAGTTTGTTGCTGTTTTTAAAACTTGTCATCAATATTTAAATCTTAACGCGTATCAGTGCGTAGTTCTACATTTCTACAGCTCATCGCTTATCTGAGAGACGCCTCAAGGTCAGAGGTCAGTGCTAATCATGAGTGCCGCTCAGTCTCAGTCTTGATTTCTATTGCAAAACATACATTGAAAATAACATAGAAAATCAGAACGTCACAATGATCGAATTTGTGATAACTGTGCTAAATGTGGGTACAGTGGGTCAACTTAAAATTCAACCAGTTTATTACATATAAAATATGTATTCATGTCAACTTAAAATTCAACCAGTTTATTAGATATAAAATATGTATAAAAATATAAAGATTTTTTTTGCCTTTAAAATAAATTTAAGAACTTCTTCTTGTTTCTGGAAAGATTTAATTGATAAAAATAATTTTTAAAATATTTTTTTTTGTTTTTTCTAGCTCATTGAAATTAATTCAGTTAGTAATAATTTGAATTCTCTTATTTATTTTATAGATTTAAAGCCTACAGTTTGATGTAGGCTTAATATACCTTGTTTGTAGACCAAATTCTATTGAGCTTACAAACTTTTGAAGGTCACTCCATAAACTATACGACTGCAAAACCCGTTGACTGTCATCAGTTGTGCAATGGTTTGTTTATGGATAAAAGCCATTAACAATTCGATTGCTTATTGCTTATCAGTTTCAATTATTACAACATTCTCTATCGCTCAAAAACACACAAACACACGCACAGAGTTTGTGTGTATATAAAAGCCTCAATTATGTTAACACATAAGCAATGGAAACAACATTTGGAAATGAAGGAAAAGTGTGGGCGGAGGGGGTTGCGGGGGTAACCATAAAAAATGTTGAGCTGGTAATTTATGCGGAAATTTGAGTTTTATGTGCGCGAATGTTTAGGAGGCTTGCCTGTAAAGTAAGTAAAATTGATGGGCGACGGACATGGCAGTTAAAGGAACATCAAAATGTTTGGCAAGGACTGCCAAATATATACAAATATGTATATATATATATATAGCGGGCTAATTTTTGGCATACAAGCGAATCATATACGGAAACGCATAAAAGTCCATTTGCTTTAAAATGCAAAAACAATAACAATAATCATAATAATAATACACAATAACAATAACGACAACGAGAACGGCAGTGGAAGTGGCAACCAGCAAGGAAGCAGCAGTCAAAATTTGTACGATTGGTGCGAGTGCTCTTCCCTATAACGAACAGCTGCCAAAACAACTTTTAGAATGTTTGCCAATTGCCCCAAACACACACAATTCGAGCCACCCAACAGTCCCATTGAGTGGTGCCATCAGGGACTTCCCCCTGTGCCCCCATCCAGTCATTTCTCTTCAAAGAAGTCAATAAAATTATGCAACATAAAGTTGCGGCGATTTTCCTGTCTCATCATCAATTGAGTTGCTCCATTAGTGACCGATTCGTAGCTGCAGTTTTCATTATTTATGATGTGCTTTCAATTCCACAAAATAAATTACGTGTGTATGTGCTACATAACGCTTCAAAGACATACACATATACAAAAGAAATCCGCAAATGTTTTTAAGTAATGAATGTAGCAAGTATCTTAAGTAGCCTTGAAGACATTTGGGTTTTTAAAGCTTTTAAACAACACTAAATTCTCTAGAGACTACAATATTTTCTTTTGTCTCTATTTAATGCGTGACTTTAATTTAAAGTAGAAAAGAATAATTTGAAAATAAAATAAATTGTATGTACCCAAGTTCCCTACTAATACAACATTTTAGTCTCCATTGCCATTTTGTAAACTTTTGTTAATTTTATGCTCAGTATAAACCGTAGAGGGCTCGCCCTCAAAATAAATACCTGAAATAAATTAAAGCTTTCCCAGTCCAGGTAGCGTATAAATCAATGACTGATATATACACATTATTTTATTCTACACATTTTCAATTTTGCAATTGCTTGAGAAAAGCGCAAAACCATTCAGAATGGCACTTGAGGCGTCAATAGCAAATTGATTTGGTAAACCACAAAGTCAGGCCAAAAGACAAAGTACATATAATCTCAACTGCTTTCGAATTTCATTCCAAAAAAATTGAGATAAATAAATAAATTAAAAAAAAAATGAAAATAAAATAAAAAATACGTAAAAAAATGTATAAAAAGCCGAAGCAAAATCATACAAAAGACTGCTTGCTAAACGATTTATTTCCGTTACCGGAAATGAAGCAGAATAATCGTTGAAAATAAACAAATAACAAGAAAAAGCAGCAAGATAAATTCAGCTTGAATAGTGAGCGGCTTTTCAATGCTCTATATCTTAAGTGCTAGCACTGAAATTTACTTAAAATTAAGCACATAAATTAAAAGCATTTGAAATGAAGCAGTTAAATTTTAAACATATTTTATATTAATTAGGAAATTATTTTAAGCTGAGTCTTATGGGTTCAAATTAAATTTCTAAATATTTTATTAGATATAAATTTACATACATATATTACACTACAATATTCTCTGACTTTAATATATTTTTTTAAGCCCAACTTTAAAGAGTATTTAAACAGTTAAAGATAAGACCGCAGAAAGTGTAGAAAAATACATTCAACTTGTTGATGGCCTCGTCTGATGGTCAGGAAAAGATATTGTCAGTGGGGCAACTTTATATGTTTTGTTTGCTTTATTTTTTTTGTACGTTTTGTTTTTGTTGGCTTTAATTAAAAAAGTTTCCTTTTGGTGTGCCTGACTGCCAAGTTTGTCATGGAGACTGACAGAGAAATGCGTGTGTGCCTCAAAGTATTCATGTACAAATCGAAACAAAAATATGTAAGTATATACATATAAGTATGTGCCAAACAGATACTATTTACTGTAGGAATATTTACTTGTATATTCATGTTTTTGATTTGATGTTTTGGCTTGTTTTGTCGTCAGTTATCAAAATTGTTTCACAAGCTTTAATAAAGTTTAAGCTCATGTGCACAAAGGTTTTTGCCTCCGTCTTTAAGCAACCCTGGTTTCTATATAACTCCGCCCTTTATTTATTTGTTTTTCTTTTTTGACACGGTTTCCTTTTTGGCAGATAAAAGAAATATGTTAATCAAAAGCAAAATCAAAATCAAAAGCAAAAGCAATACTCAGACAGACTGTACCGCCATCACTTGAACCATTTCCAGTTTTTTTTTTTTTTTTTTTTTGGTTATTCCTGGAAACAACCGAAATTTGAAGTCGGTATCGCACATTGCCTGAGCCCCAACAAAAAAATTCATTTATTTATGCATGTTGATTTAATTAAATTTTCTTACTTACATATGAGAGTGACTCTCTGTGTATGAAGGAGTACGTAGTAATGCGTTTTTGCTTACAAGAAATCATAATAAACCAAGGGAAGCAGGAGTCCGTAGGCAAAGTAAAGCTGATCAAATAAGTAGATACCCTTTAAATGTATTTTCAAAGCTTTGTGCTTGAGTTGGAAGTATATAAACTGACATAAAAATACATTTGCACAATATTAATGCCAAAAATATTTATTGATGTAAGCTGAAAGAGTGGAAGCAAAGTAAATCAATAGCTCTAATTAAATCAGATTTATTTGAATATTTTGTAAATCTCTTTTCAAATTTTAAGACTCGTATAAACTCCTTTGATAAACCCACCAAATATACCCAACTTGGTTAAGGCGCTGACTTGGGTATTGGGTAAAGAAAGAACATTAACAACAGCAAAAGCGACCGCGACAGCGACAGCGACAATAACATCAAAACTCAAGACTTCGTCACGCTGATTGTATTGCAAATCATATACAAAACACAAAAGGCTATGAAGTAATAAAACCGAAAACGAAACTGTTTTTCCCAACCCAACCAACCCCCCAATCCCCACTCCATCCAGTACAATCATATATGAGGGAAGTACTGCTCGAAAATTCGATGTATAAGGCTATCGCTCGATAATATATAGGCGTCTTGAATGACGTTACAAAGTATGTGTGAGCACTCGTTTCCCGAATGGCAATAAAATGCTTAAATATTGCCTGTTTATACTCAGCAGCTCTACAAATTTTAGCTATAATCCATAGAGTGCATTGCTTTGATCTTAGAGATACACAACCTTAAATTTAAATATTTATGATTATGAGACTCTCAGGGGAACTTATAAATAAAGACTTTACCACACAATATTTAATAACTTAAATTAAAAACTCTTTAAAGTTCAAACAGGGTATATCAAAGTCATGCAGTCCTAGTTAGAATTGTATCAATGGTTTTAGCTTGCTTTTTACTATCTTTGACATACTTTTTGGTATTTTATTACTCGCTTGTTTTAAGATTCACTTTTAAAATAAAAAATTTAGGAATATTAAAAGTCTTAGCAGTAACTAGCGACAATAAGCCAATTAAGTATAATCTAAATAATATAGTAATAACAAGAGATATATAGTAATAAAATTTTTGGACGCTAGTAAAAATTAATACAAATAGATAGATAAATAGAGTTGTTTGAAAATAGTTTATAATTAGGAAACACTTTACTGTTTTCCATCAACCTATCAATCTAGTTTTGAAGTATATATTTGTTATTACTGTATAGGGCCATTTATAGGCGATTCGTTCTACTTGCTTTCAATGTAAATTCGAAGATAACAAAAATAAACAAGTCTATGCTTTCTGTGCCACTTTTGTGTGTTTATGTGTGTGGGTGTGTGGTTGTGTTTATATGCTGATGGCATGAAAAATGCATGACTTTGGCCATGCAATTAAAATGGACAAGATGGACGAAGATATTGCTGACTGTTGTAACGATCCCAAAATCGTTGACAGCACATTGATGTGGGTCCATTTACTTGTCGTAGTCACTGTCAGCCTGGCGACAGCTTCAGTGCGAGTGTCAGAACTTTTGCTCTTTCTAATTTTGTCAATTAAGTGCAGTGCACTAAAAAAGAGTGATGCTTCACTACAACAAGTCTTTAACAAAAATAAGCCAATATTAACTGTTTTATTTAATATGAAAATTTTATGTTGCATACTTTTAGGTGCTCACTTTAATTAAATATGAGGAGCGCTTTTCCATGGTATTCTGGGTGTGCAGCAGATGACATTTCATAAAATAAGTTATGTACAAACAATAGATTTGTTATCGCTGGAGGATTTGTCTTTAAATTCGATATTTAATGCAATTTGGCAATTTACTTAACTAGACGAAAATTGGGGGCAATATCAAATGAGGTTAGTGTGCACATAGAACACACACACACACTCACCCGTTAACACGCACAGACAAAGGCCAACACAGAAAGCCAGCATAATTATCGTTATCCCAGAGCTTATCGGGACACCCATAGGCTAGAGGGTACAGTGGGATCAGAGGGTACGGTGGGTACAATGGGTAATTTAGGTATTGTGGGACCAGAGGGGTCACCAAAGGGTATGCAGCACAAAAGACAATCACGAACAAAACAATTTGATAATTAATCGTTTTGAACTCTCGACTGCTCCCGGTTAGATATATGGCGCAGCATAATCACATCATATCATTTATATCATGTGTGTGTGAGTGTGTGTGTTTGTGTATGCCTACCGGAACCGGAAACGACAAAAACGATTATACCAAAGGCTCGTGTTATTGTTGTTGTTGCTGGAGAGTCGCCAAAAAATCTTTTTGTCTGCCTTATTGCTGTGATATGTGTATATATGTGTTGGTGTGTGAATCCAGCCCTCTCCTCTGACCGACTGACCGCAATGTTTGATATACCATATAATAATAAGCCTTTGAGACATTCACTTGATTAATTATGCCGCCAATTGTGTGTAGACGTAGAATTTTGCTCCTTGGGCACTTTTTTTTTTTAATTTAAAGTAAATAAAAAATATTTAAAATATTTGTTTTGTTGACAAACAAGTTTATATTTAAAGACTATTAATATTTAATGACTATTAATATTTGAACTTAGATTTCTGCAGTTAAATTTTAAGGAGAGGCTATTTATTTCATTTAGCAGAGCTTAAACTCTTTTATTTTGTGTCTATGGGTCTGTGGATAACGATATACAGTAGAATCCGGTTATAATGACATTCAAGGGACCGACGATTTTACGTCGTTAAAATTCGTAGTTGCTTTAACCAAAGGGAGACCAACGGAGACCAAGAAGAAGGGGACCAACCAAGTCATCGAATTTTCGTGGCAATAACCGGACGGACGCTTTAAGCGGAGTCGCCATAACCGGATTCTACTGTATATCACTAGTTGATACGTAATGTTTAAACTTTAATTGTAATTTTTTCTTACAGTCCCTGATAAACATTAGTTTATTTAACAAAAGATTAAATCTTTGATAAAGTAATTAAATATGTTCTCATTTCAACTTATTTAAAGACACTTTTTGGGAACTTCAGTGCTTGACGTACTGAACTTTACACCTGTCCAACTAGGCTTAAACACACACTCATATGCCATGCCAAAATGCCTATTTGGTTATTAGTTTGAACAGTATTGAAGAATCGAATTGCAAAGCTTGTCAGCAAATTGGGTTACACTCGAATATACACAGTGATTACATGAGTGTGTGTGAGGAGAGACTGAAACAGACAGAGGGAGGGAAAGACAGAGACTGATGTCCATGTTGGCCAACAGCTGGCATGTATTATTGGCCAACATCTTTATACATATTGTATGTTGTCCTGTCTGGTCATAGTAACTTGTGATTTAGGCCAACATTGTCAAACAATTACATGACTTTACAATTAATTTGTCCTTACAATATGATAACACTGGCAAATCTGACAGTGCAATGTTCTGTCACGGAACTGTATCGAAGACGAGGACGACTCATCAGGTCAATGTGTAAGCCAACATAGGAGCAGCCATCCAGTTTCTAAGTCACATGTTCGTCTGAATTCTAAATGGAAATGTGTATGAAAATTGTAAGTGCTAGGAAAGCTCAGAGGATGGTGACGAAGTAGTGAAACATCTTGATGGTGGCACTGACTGGTCGATGTGATAATGAAATTTACATTGGAGCAGCAATGACAACGGTTTCCTGGCTATGCTAGACAACACTAGAAAAGAGCGTCAAATACCTAGTAAAATCTACAATAAATTCCAAATATTCATAGAAAATGTTTAGAAATAAATTTGTAGTTTAAGTGTTGGCTTATATAAATTATAAAAATTTTATAAACTGAAATAAAAAACATTTTTGTAATATTTATTTCCAAAGTGCAATGGAAGTGTCTGATTTGCTGTCGTTGCTGTCAATGCCTATGTGTACAAGCTGAGAAAGAGAAGAGAGAAAAGTAGAGGCAGGAAAAAGGAGAGGCAGAGGCCGTGAGAAAGTCGAAGACATGTCAGGCAATGGGTATCACCGGCCTGGTGACAGTTCACTGTCGCTGTCCTTGTTAGATCAACAACTCACACACACACACACACACATGCTGTAATCTAATCAAGTGACAATATACATATATACATATCCAACTATTTCCACTTTAACTCCTATTCCCACTCAGCTATCGTTGTATATTAGCCAGACTGTTGCTGACACTGTACAGTGTGCACTCCCTTGTTGTGTCTCTGTCTTTTGTTGTCTGCTTCTCAATGTGTGTCTCTCGGTTGGACAACTTTGTTGGAACTGCAATTTAAACGTCATTTATTTTAAATGTAATAACTATTTCAGCAAGCAGTCTAGCCTGATTGTAAAAATGATTGCATGTAATCACTCATACGACACATTGGCCAACACAATGCCAACACATCAGACCATCAACCCATCAAGTTATCAACCCAACAAGTATTCAACCATCGTGTTTCATTTGTATTACTGATTTGTTATGTCTTGCCTCCTGTTATGGATTTCAAAATACAATCAATCATTGTTCAGAGCACCATCAGAGCCATCCTGACTGTCTGTCTTTCTGTCTCTCTGTTTGTCCATCAGCTGAAGGAGACGTGATACTTTTAACTGCATCAAAATGCACAATGAAAAGAGCATACATGTATATATATAATACTTAATACTTCTGTAAAATATATATCGCTTAATGGTTAGCATCAAGCAGTCTAATGATGTGCAAAATTCTAAGCAATGAAACTTCATATTCAAAATAATATATAAAAAGTTTTTACTCCCTCTAAAATAACCTTATCAGCAAATTCCCATTTCGATATGTTCGAAAATGTTAGTTTGACTAAAAGCTATCGATTTAATTACACAAATAATTCAGACAACACTTTAATCTATTACTCTCTTATGATTTTGTAATTCAAATGAAAAGCATTTTATAATAATCGATAATTACTGGTGGCAACTCTGACTTTCTGCTTCGAGAATTAAACAGTTCCCGAAACCCAGAGATGCAATGTTAGGTGTGTGTATGTGCGTGTGTGGTGCGGGTTTTCGAGAGAACTTCGCCTCGAGATCAGTGCATCTTAAGCTCCCAATACATACAGTTGTCAACAAAGGCAAGGAAGTTACGTAATCTTCAATTGGTCTCAGCATTCCAGATACTCTGGTTTATTACCACGAACTGCTGACCGATGTGAAGAACAGAATTGCCTTGAGAATTGAATGTCAAAGTGTCAAGCCGGTGGAGAGTTTGATTTTTGCACCAATCCTGGCACACTGATTAAAATAATTACCATGTCCGATTTTAATCAATTGGCCATCAAGTTACGAGGTTGCATTTTCCTTAAAAATAGGAATAGGAATTGAATAGAAATTGAATTATTCAGCAAAACTTGAGCCATGCTGATTTCTGCAAATTTGAATTCATAGTCAACTATGTAAAGCTACTCAAAATCAGCCTCGAAGAGCATCTCATCAATATGATAAACATACATATGTATGTATATATTTATAGTATGTTTACTATATGTATGTACATGTAAAGGTATGTATATGTATATTAGCATAAATGTTTATGTTTAGGCAGCGACTTGGATGACGATGACCAGAAAACATGTTAATGTGTTTAAATGTATAAGTGTGCACTGAAAAAAAAAACAGTGTAGCTTAATTTACTACAATATATTCTATTAAAGACAATTATTTTGTAACTGAAGTGCTCAGTAATTGTCATTTAAGCTTTAAAAATTAATAAATACATTTATATAAAATATTAATTATAATCCTGAATTTATTTATCTAAAATTTAAGTACAAGTTTATTAAAACATATTGCTAGACTACACAAATCACTCATCGATATATTTATTTCAGTGTATCAGTGTACTCGGCCATCTTCTGCTTCTCTCTCTTTCCCAGCTTTCCAACGGGGCGGTACTTGCATTATATCATTCATATACTACACGAAGGTCATGTGCATATTTTACATACGAGTGTGTGTGTGTTTGTGTGTGTGGGTGTGTTCTGACCATGTTAAACATTCAACGGGCCATGACAATAGCGATTGAGTTACAGGAGTAGAAGTTGGTAAGGATATGGCCAAGGGGACTGGAGAGGGGGTAGAAGATGATGAAGAAACAGCAGCTCGCTCCTTGCTGGCCTGTGATTAAAATGATATTTTCAGACAATGTCAAACAGCGTGTGACTAATGGGTCTATGGGTTGTCCGAAATGTCTGTTATTACTTGATAAATCTTGTCGGTCACACATTTTAGCAGACCAACACACATACACTTATGCACGTGTGTGTGTGTGTGTATGGGTGAGTGAGCTTGTGTGTGTGTTTGTGTGTTTGTTTTATGCAAATCCGCCGCATTCGAGCCTAATGACAAATGGGTCAAAAATTTGCGGCTAATGACACAAATATGCTTGTTTCTGCCTATAAATTTTATGCATAAATAAATCCATAGAAGGCTGCAAATTCCTAAGAAAAAGCCGAATGGAGAAAAACAAATAAATAATAAAAGTAGTACGAGAAAAGAACACAAGAAATGCCCAAAAGAAAATCAAGAGCAAACAAACAAACTATGATTGAAGACTCTTGCCGGGAACGACCTTTGTGGGTTTCTGGCATCTGCACATTAATCAATGGGTAAATAAACATAAGATTAACTTAAATGGCCATAAGGGTAATGCTCCAACAATATAATGGATATGGTTCAAAAGGTTCAGAGCACTTATTGACACTGATACTCGCATTAGAGAGCCTACACTCAACTCAACTATATTTCAAATCAGACATTGTCTAAAATTCAAGTATTGTATTTACTTTCTGAGAAACTATTAAGAGTATTGATTTGGAATTTAAATGCTTGAGTCTAAGAACTAACTTACTAAACATAAAGGTAAACATATTCGACAACTGTAAGCTTCAAAAAGTCTGTTTTCTATTTATTTATAAAAATAAACAATGTAAATTAAATATAAATTATTTATGTATAATATTTATTCAAGCGTTTATGCTTCTGTTAATACAAATTTAAATGCATTTATCTTTAAGATACAGCCACTGAACTATATTCGACTTGATCAACTTTTTGCCACTCAAATGGCTGCACATTTGTAATTAAATAAATTTTACTGACAGACGAACAGACTCTGCAAACATAAATAATTGTGTTTTTTGATTGTTATTGTTGTTATTATTTATTTATAATTTAATGCTGCTTGCATATTGAATTGTTATTTGAATTGTGTGAGGACAAATTAATTGTTTTGTGGCATTTAAACAAAATTGCTAATCGATAATCTGTTGAAGTGGAACTTAAGCATAAGCTATTACTTTGTACATCAACTTTAAGCACGTACTGTATGTGATATATTATATTGTCCAATTCAAATACAATAACTGCAATACAATGAAGTTGACTGTCCACTATTCCAATGCCTGTCTTAGTCCCTTTCTTATTTGTGTTTTGTATTTGTATTCGTGTTGTGATTTATTTTTTTATTTGAATTTGTATTTGTATTTTTCTTAGTTGGTGACTAGACAATACTAAAAGTTAACACATGTGTGTATCCTATACAAGACTCAATGCTGGAGGCAACACAAAAAATAGAACGAAACTAGGAAAAAAAACTGAAAATAAACTTGGGCAAACAGAGGAAGGCGCAAAATCCAAATACTTGTAGAGGAGTAAAATAGCATAGAGACCTAAACAAATATGCAGCAAGCGTGACATTGGCAAAGAATTGCGACAAACTTGAATACTCGAAAGTTGGAGCTCGGGACTTGGGACGGGATAAGCAACAGGAATTGACTCTGTTTGACTTCATTACGATTGAATCAGTGAGTAAGAATATTTTCAGTCTTCATTTATCGGTGGTATGAAGCTAGCCAAATCCAAAATAGTTCATAATGTTCCAATTTATATATATAAGTCATAGTTTAATTGTAAATGCTTGTGCAGCTAAATATATCATTTATGCACTGTAAAATTTATTTAGAATGTGCTTAAAACTCTACTAATAACATAATTCTTATAAATTAAAATTATTTAACTTTTTTTTATTTATCAAATGATAAATAAAATGATAGATATGAATATCTTCATATTCTATTATTTTTTTTTTGCTGACTATATGTTAGTTCGACAGAAGTTTCTTCTTCTTATAAATACAATTAATAGAAAAAAAAATGAATTTATAAATTAACTCTAATTTTTAAAATGTAAAACGTTAATGTTAAAAATATAAAAAGAAAAATGTAAAGTTTATTATTGTTGACCACCGTTCACAATAGTTGAATTCGCCGCAATTGATGCGGTCAGCAAAGTTGAAAAAACTGTTGCATACTTTTAGGTGTTCGCATTCCTTTCACCTTTACACCGATTTATCATGCTTCTGCTGTATTCCTTTATGAATGCAATTTGTAGGGATTTCTAATAACAAATTATCAAATCAAAAAATAAAAAAAAGTTACTTAACCGCTGACTGTGACGGGACTCGAACCCGCAATCGTTGGATCCGAAGTCCAACGCCCTATCCATTAGGCCACACAGCCCGTTGGGTATTGGGTAAACTAATTAAAAATTTTAAATAATCCAAACTTAATCCGTAGTATTATCATTTCACAAATTGTTATTATTTGCAATTTTAAAATTTTATTTATTATTATTTTTTATACATTTCAATTAAAAGTTAGTTAATTGCTTTTATGTTGGTGGTTAGCAAACTTGAGAGAATTCTGCTTTTTCAGCTGTGTTTGATGTGAAAGGACTTAAATTTACTTAAGTTTGAAATTTGATTGCAAAAAGGTGGCAAGAAGGGCTTAGTTGGCATTATGGAAAGCACTTGACACAGCGATTGGCAGTCTGCCATTCTGACAGTCCTAAGTCAACACTTTGGGCATCTGTCTTCAAGTCTTCAAGTTGGACAATAACATTGCTCACCTTGTGGTAATAAGCTTCAATAATATTATACAATTGTTGAAATTGGTGTGAAAAAGGCCTTAGACTTTTTAAGCACCACGAAGGCTGAGCGGGCAATCATTTTCCGCTTGATGTCTGTGCGCGGTAATTTAAGATAAATGAAAATGCATAAACAAAGAACTCATTAAATTCTGGAAAAGCCGTCCGTCTTCTTTGGGCCCCACTCATAAAAACCGAATAAATGTTGTTGATATCGTTGTAAAGGTTGTTGTGGCTGTTCGCTTTGCACCTGACCACACCTGGCGTTAAAGGGCCTTGAGTGGCAACCTGGTTGAATGCATTTGCATTCGAAGTGGCTATAAACAACTCTGCAGTTTTCCCTTTTGTGTCCTTCAACTTTCATCCCCTTTGGCCGACGGCTTTTATTAAATTTTCTGTGTGTTTTCCTTTTTGGTGGCACAACCTGAAGGTCACAAGGATTAAATACATCCTTTGTTTTGACTTAATTTCGTTTTAAAGAGTTTGGCGCTCAAAACTTGAAGTTTTCTTTGTGGCCCTTGGCCATTTGCTCGTCTCGGCCTGGCTCATTAACATTATCTGGCCTAAGGGTCGATTAATTGACAGCCACATACTCGCAATGCTTTCCGTGCTGGTCCCAAAGAGCCAAAAAAAAGCATTAACAAATTGATTTTAGGATCATCGTTTGGTTCACTTCATTTGCAATTGTTATTCCAGAATGGATGGGAATTGACATTCATTGAATTCCCTGGAAACACGACGTGCCGCGTCCAAAATTAATTTCCTCAATGCTTTTCCTAACGCAGTTATCTTTTATTTACCTGTATCTTTCGTACTTACCTGGCCGACACATGTCGTTTTATTAGCTAAATGTTTAAGACAGGCGTTGCAAGTTAATACACACAGAAAAGAAACCAGAAAGTAATAAATTAATTAAACAAGCCCAAAATTTATATATCAAATAAGTAGAAAATATTTTAACGATTCCTGATGGATTTAAAATTACTGAAATCTGAAGCTGTTTATGTTAGAAATGCAAATCATGATTAAGATGGGGATTAATCCAGGTAGTTTTTTAATACAAATCCACATAATCATTGTCAACTAGTAGCGATGGTAGCGGCTATAGCTATGGCATTACAGCACACATTACTCATACGCCACGTGTGGCCAAATATTTGCAGAGTTATCATCAAGCATAAGTTGTCGTCGCTGTTGCTGCTATTTCGACCGCAAACACGCAGTGTATCTGAAAGATACTTTCGCAGCACATCAAATTAGCGTTCTAACAAACTGGCCTGAATATTTGCCCAACACTTTTGGGATGCCGCGCACACACAGCCAAACAGAGCTAGGCTAACAAACTAATACTAACATATACACCCAAAATGATACACAGAGGGAGACAGAGAGAGACACACTCAGAATGTCAGGTGGTTTTAGCTGAGTTACTCTTGCAATTTATGCCAGGCAAAGGCAAAGCAAAACAAACGCAGCTCAGCTCAGCCAAAAGGCAAACAAATACAAATTCTATTTGAATTGTAAGCATTTGACAGAGTTGGATCGAGTTGAGGGATTGAAATCACTTGAATGGGATAAAATGGTATGTGTAGACAACGCATTCAAAGCCACTACGAGTAGTTAGTTGTATATAAATATACAGATATACCCCTACTATATATGAAGAGTACATACACATATGTATATACTCAGCCAACTGTGCGTCTCAATGCGCTGCATTGGCGTTGAGTAAATATTAATTTGAATCTATAGCTGTAGCTGTAGCTGTAACAGTGTCTGTATCTGTTACTGTAGACGATGCTCGCGATTGCCCCAATTGGCAATAGCAAAGCCAAAAAATCCCTAGTGTCTGCTCTGGTGATAGCTGCTTTTCAGTTCAAACTCAACAACTTCAGTCAAATCAATTGCAATTACAACAACAACAGAAACACATTTCCATCCATCTGCCAAATAGAAATCAATTTAAAATGAGAATCACGTTCTGTCCTGCAGCGTCTTGCAATGTTTTTTTTTGCATTCACTTCAATTTTTAGTTCAAACTCAGTTTTAGCTACCAATTCTTGTTTGCATTTCGATTGCCTGCCAAAACATGTGCTCGACCAATTCGTGCACTAAATTCATGTCGCAAAAACCCCAAAGGGTTTTGAATGTCGCTTATCTAAGTGACTGTTCCTGCCAATTTAAATGGAGCTGCTATAATTTCAAAAACTATAGGACCGTTAAGGAGTTCATTACATAATTTTATAGCTTGTTATATATAAAAAAAATAAGAGTCCTTATAGAAAATATGCTTTTTATTGTGCAATTTGAAAGTACAGCTAAGCGTAGCAGCTTACATAAATTTTCATACATTTATTGGCTGAGTAGAAGTACGAAGGGATTGACAGGAACAGCTGCAGTAAGAACATGACACGCCTAATAGCAACAGGAACGTGCATAAATATTAATTAACGTTTAAAGTAACAGCGGAAAGACAAGCAAAGACCAAAGAAAAGAACGAAAAAATACGGAATTATAATATCACCTTTTCGTACAACATTTATCATCAGCATGTCCCTGCCAAAAAAAAAGGAAAAGCAAGAAAAACAAAAACAAAGCAGCAAGTTTGGCAGACAAAACAAAATAAAAAAAAAAATGGTAGGGAAAGCGCAGAAAAAAGGAAATAAAAATATAATAAAAAATGACAGGAAAAGCAGCGACAACAACAGTGAGAAAAAAAAAGACAAATGAAAGTCGATAAATTGTCACGTCCACGGCAAAGTGCAAAGAAATTTGTGCTCTTGCTACTACCCCAATGACGTGGTTTTAATGCCCATATACGATACAATGTCATCGAATTAATAACACCACCAACAGCAACAACAACAGCAAAATCATAACAACGGTATGAATAACAACAGCAGTCGCAACGTGACCAAATTGATTCGCAAATCAAACATATCAAAAGCTCAAACAATTTAAAAAAAAAAAAACAAAAATAAAATCAGCTGGTAAATGAAATCGAAAACTCATTAACAAACTGACTGTGTGTGGTACGCTTGAGTGTGCAGTGAAAATCAATTTATATTCTTAATATTGAGCTCTTCATTTATTAGTTTATTATTTATTCAAATGGATTTTTAAAGCGATGAACTCTTTTAAAATACAGAAGGTAATTTATTATGAATTAAATTATGCGATGTGTCTTATGTGAAATTTAAAGTGGTAACACTTTGATAAACTAAATAAATATATTTATCTACTGGCTAACAAAACAACGCTTTAAGCGACTTATTAAAAAAAAAACATTTTAATGTTTTTTAGACGAATTTGAGTGGAATTTTCTCAAGATTTATTAAAGGTATCAAAGTAAAAATTATTTTAATATTTTATAAATTTTATTTTGCTTAATAAAATTGAGAGAATTAAAATATATTAAACTTAATTTATTTGAATTAAACTTAAGCGAATGTGACAGTAATTAAAGACACTAATAAAGATAACAAAAAGACAGCAAGTGAGAAAGTGGAAGGGAGGGAGAGAGAAAGAAAGAGAGGGGGTGAGTAAGAAAGGTAGGTAAAGACGGCTTTGCATTATTTGCTTTCTGCTATTTCTCGGTACGTCGCCAAATGGTTATTTAATTTGTTTGCCAACTTTGCTTAACTTACATGTCTGTCCGTCCGTCCAACTGTCTGTGTGTCTGTCGTAGCTTCGTCTACTGTCTACTTTCTTCTGGCTTTGGTCTTCCCCATATTAATCCCAGTTTCTGTCACCCACTGTCTGTCAGTCTGTCTGTCTTGGGGGAGCTTTTTGTAGTTGCAATGCGTGAAGCATACTTTGCGGCGCCCAACGGATGACTGCTTGCCAAATGTGCGGTTACTCATGTGTTCATGTGTGTGTATATAAGTCTGTATGTAAGTGTGTGTGTGGGTGTGCCGCTACACCTACCGTTTTAAGCGTGTGTTTGCTGCGGTCGCTTAAGACAAATGAATTTCGATTTAATATTTAACACAAAACCACAAAAGCTGCCACCAAAAGTGGCAAAGTAATTAAAATTTCCATTTTAAGGTGTGTCGTGAGTCGCGACTTTTAACATAACTGCTAATTTAACTATAAAGCAGCCCACTTCTGTCACTAGTTAGCAACTAAACAGGCCTGCTGACAGCTTTTTTAAATAATATTAGAAAACTTATTTAAATTGTGCGTGTTTACTTTATTTTAAGTTGTGCTCCAAATTCTCATCACTTGAGGTGACAACTGGTGGGGAGAACAACGCACTTATAGTCAATCCCATATAACTCTTTTAAAGCGTCTATCAAATTTCAGTTAAAGGGAGGAACTTACATGCTTTATACTCAATGAATAACTTAATTTAAATTCTGTTAGTTTAGTGCTCAAAATGAATTAGTAAACTCTATTAAGACCTTAAAAATGAATTTAAATATTTAATAAGGTGCAGTTAAAAGCCAATTAGGAATGTATGGAAATGTTGTGCCTTTTCTAATGCTAACTACATTTATACTAAATTCATTCCCTTTGTCTGCTTTAATTTGATTAAAATCGTTGCTTAGTTTTACAAAATATGTTAAACTTCAAAAAAAAGTTTACTTGTAGCCATGTCTAACAAAAAAGTAATGACATTTCCCAAGTATCATGTTCAGTAATAAACAAATTCCATGGCCAGTGTTAGGCAGAGAAATAGATATAGACAGGCAGACAGCTATCTCTTTCTCTCTCTCAGCTATTATAATTGCACTTGACATAAACAGTTGAGTCCTGCTCGTTGCACAGCTTGAGTCCTTTAGTCCTTTGGTCATTTAGTCCTCCAGTGCTTCAGTTCGTTAGTCATCCAAAACTCGAGTCCTTCTGTTTAGCTTTTTCACTGTTCTCCTGTTCTTCATTGCTCCAAATGCTTCAGTCCTTTAGTCCATCAGTTTGTAATCCCAAAGGGTGTCATAACTTTATATGCTGGCGCCGTTGTTGTTCTCTCTGCTGTTGTTGCTTTTGTCAGCGACTCCTGTGACCAACTCCAGCTGCAGCGGCTGCATCAAAGCGTCCGCAGTATCCCTAACGGAAATGAAAGCCAAAAGGAGTGAGAAATGGACAGGGGAGTGGCAAGGGAATCAAATGGGAATGGAACGAGGATTGGGAATGAGAATGCCAACGCCATTGGACATACAAAGTATTGTGGAGATGTTGAAACTCGTCGCAGATTTTGTCATCGTCGCCGTCGTCATCCTCTGTAGTTGACATAATTATATTGTAAAATATTGTTGCAAAATCCGAAACTCTGCGAGTGTGTGTGTGTGTGTTTGTGTGTGCGAAATGATATACGATGTGTGCATCAAAGCTTTTTGCACTCTAGCGCGCGTATGCTGTGTTCTAATTTATACCCGTCACTTGTTGCGTGCTTGGGGCATATCTGTGTCAGCAGCAAGAAAAAGCAGGATCAGCGGATAGACAAGGACAAAATGTTACGAGTAAATGATAGTTTGGTAGCTTATGTGATCAGTCAGACAGTGTCAGCCGCTTGTTTAATGAATACAGAATTTACCTTTGACAGGTATCTGCTAGTCGGTCAGTTTTTCGTGCCGCTTACACCAGTATAATGCTCAAATTTATGATGCATTGCTAGCCAACATATGCGTCTGTGTGTGTGCGTTGTGTGTGACGTCATAAAATTATTTTTGATTTAGTAAATCATCTTGTGGGTATTATATGATGCTGTAGCTGATGCTGTATGCATTCGCATCGATTCTTGTAAGCCAAGAAAACAGAAAAAATGCTGCGTCACGTTTGATGGCAAACACTTGAAATGGAATTGCATTCCGTTTACTACTTTGGCGCACTTGCAACACTGCCAACCTTTGGGCGGCAAATACACATGTTTACACGCTTTATTCCCATAATATATTTACATATATACATAAGTTTGCACAGGTGTATGTGCGTGTATTGCTGTTTTCTTTAAAGTTTTCATAAATTCAACTATTTTGCAGTTTCTTCGCTTTCGTTGCCAGGTGACACGCACCAATAATGAATGCCTTGACTTTTCCTCTGTGTCTCATATTCTGTCTAAGTCTTTGTTCCATTCTCGCCGTCTCTTTTTAAATGAATTTTCAAGGTACAAAAGATTTTCATTAGTTCAAAGTTCGTGTTCCAAAGCGACTGCAATTGAGGCAGCCGCTTTGTTTTACATAACTTATTACAGGTCTTCAACGTGTATTGAAAATATAAATAATAAAATGCCCCACTGAATATTCATTAACCTTTAAGAGATTGCAATTCCTTATATGAAATGTGAGTTCATTAAGCAACTCGACTGCCGCCTGCAGTTGTCTCATATTCTGTCTAAGTCTTTGTTCCATTCTCGCCGTCTCTTTTTAAATGAATTTTCAAGGTACAAAAGATTTTCATTAGTTCAAAGTTCGTGTTCCAAAGCGACTGCATTTTAGGCAGTCACTTCGTTTTACATAGCTTATTACAGGTCTTCAACGTGTATTGAAAATATTAAAAATGAAACTACCCCACTGAATATTCATTAACCTTTAAGAGATTGCAATTCCTTATATGAAATGTGAGTTCATTAAGCAACTCGACTGCCGCCTGCAGTTGTCTCATATTCTGTCTAAGTCTTTGTTCTATTCTCGCCGTCTCTTTTTAAATGAATTTTCAAGGTACAAAAGATTTTCATTAGTTCAAAGTTCGTGTTCCAAAGCGACTGCAATTTAGGCAGCCGCTTTGTTTTACATAACTTATTACAGGTCTTCAACGTGTATTGAAAATATTAAAAATGAAACTACCCCACTGAATATTCATTAACCTTTAAGAGATTGCAATTCCTTATATGAAATGTGAGTTCATTAAGCAACTCGACTGCCGCCTGCAGTTTTCCAATTAATCGCCTTAAAAAAATCATTAAAAACTTTTATGTGTCGTCTTAAAATTACTTTATCTCGCCTTTCACATCGGAAATCAGCCACGGAAGTACTCATACGTCCGGGTGCTCATATATTGAGTGGCTGTATTAATGTCTCAAGTGGTATACTTAAGCGAGTGTTGATGTTTGTCATTACAAAAGTGCTTAGTGTGCACATTGTTAATAAATGCGAAATTGTTGCGCTTATTTAGTATCAAAGGACGATGCGCATAGACGACAACGGGGCGCATACATGATTCAGTTAGTCTGCATTTTGCTGTGTGGCCCCTTTTGGTCAGACAATTAGAGCACTTAGTGAGTGTTCAAACACTCACACACACACACTCACACACACACACTCATACACACACACTCACACACACCCCGACTTATTAAAAGTCGCTTAACGCCAGCGTCGCGGCAACTTAATTAAATGCATCCATGGACATGTGGCACGCGGCGTATACGCCATGCTTGCACTAAAGCGGTCAGCAAACTAAACAACATGGCTAACAACGAGCTCACCATAGACAGCAACAACAACAGCAACATAAACAACTGGCATACCACATGCACGACTATCTATGCATGCACTATAAACTCTATATAGAGCAGCTCATCTGGAGACGCCGGATGCCGGTTGGCAAAAAACAACACGCATTCTATTACTTTCTAGCGGAAAAAAGCCAAACAAAAGAAAAAAAGCGAAACAATTTACTCTCCAGCATTAAATGCTATTTTTTTCAGTTTTTTATTTTCTTACCCCCACAAAGTTACTGCATTTTGTAGCTGTTTTCAAGCCAGGTTTTTTTATATGCATTTTAAAATTCTCTTTTTTATTCGCTGCTTTTTCCTCTATTTTTTTGTTGGCATGCAATAAATTGCGCCACTTGAGCAAAGTTAATAAAGTTACAAATAGTTTAAATATTTATTTACAGTTTTTTGGTTTGCCCAACAATTTTGCTCTTCATTGTCGTAACAGCAGTTGTTGTTGTTGTGGTTGTTGTTGCTGCTGTTGTTGCTGCTCTTGTTGTTGTTGCTGTTGTTATTGTTATTGTTGCCGTTGTTGTTTTACAAGTTTACGTGACATTGCTGAAATTTGGCGCTTTCCGTTGCCGTTGTCAGAGTGGGAAACGCTGATGGTGTCAGGGACTGAGGCATGTGGAAAGTGGCAAGTGCCAATAAAGGTTAAGAGCAAAGAAGGCTGGGCAGGGGCAGGGGCAGGGGCAGGGGCAGGGATATACAGCAGAGTAGTTTTCATATCGGCAAAGAGGAATTTTAGTTATGTTCGAGCCTAGTAACGAGAGAAAGTAATGACTACCAAAGATTTGATTAAATGCAGCAAAAATTGGAGACTAAGAATGGATTAAAATAAAGATATAGTGCAGAGCAGGTGAGTCAGCTGGTGAAGTGGACTGAGGGTAATCTAAGGTTAAAGAGAGAGAGAAAGGGGGATATAAAGGGAGTTGTATAGAAGTATGAAATAAAAATCTCCAGACAACTACTATAAAACTACTAAAACTCATCAATTAATGTACTAGGTAAGTCAAATAAGATTGTTCAAAGAAGAAAAAAGATTATTAAATTATTTATTACAAATGAACACATCTCCAACTTAAAGCAGAGCACAAAAAACTCAAATGTAATGAAATTGAAACTGGTCAAGTTGATAATTAATGGTTGCTAAGCATTCAGTTAGTGTACGAAACAAGTGAAGTTTTTGCTTGGAACATTACTTGAAAATTAAATAGATTTTCATCAAGCTTTTGAGTGAAAGAAAACTACTTAGATATTCGACCGCAAATCTTGTTCCGAGTTCATTTGTTTTAATTTAAATATTTCAAGTGTATAACAAGTAGATAAGTTTCTTAATACCAGCTGGCCGCTGGCCACTGTCCACTGGGCATTTTGGAGTAGAATTCTCAACTGTTTTGGGATTCTTAGTTGACCAACGAGTGAGGGAGTAACAGATAGAGAGGAAGAGGGGGAGAGAGAGGGGCAGATAGAGAGATGAAAATGCATGAAACTCATTTTTGTTGCTGCTGCTCTTGTTGATGGAAAAACTTAAAAAGCGTAAACAATTTCTTTTGACAAGTTGCACACACACACACACTATACACACCCGCACACACACTCATTTGCCGTGCAGCCTTATGATGTGCGATGCACTCAACATTCTCTACTTCCCCACTATCTAACGCTGCACTTTGCTCCTTCATTTTTTTGAGGGATACTTTGGCACTGGCAGGGGGGGAAATAGGGCACAGGGTGCTGGTCTTGTATTTAGGGTTAGCAAATAAAGTTCAACATTGTTTTGGCCAACTCATAGACAGGCCAAAATTGCTGCAAAATAATAATGTGTCTCTGGCAACTGTTCGCACAACGGAGCAGATGATTTTATTACGTCCATAAAATTGCCATAAAAAATATTGCTGACAAAATAAGTTCTACATTACTGGCATAACTACTATGAACGGAAGTGAGTTTTCGCCACAAGAAATTGATTTTTATAAAGTAGAAAGTTTAATTGACGTTTTTGCTGCTGTTTTTGACTATAAAACACACTTTAATATAGGAATTTTTTTAATTTAAATATAAAATTTGTTTAAATAGCAACATTAAAGTCGACTAATAATAAATAAAATTAATAAAATTAGCCAATACTTAACAACTATGTTCATAGAAACTATTTCCTCATTTGCTGCTGTAAAGAAAACAACATTTTGATCCTTTGAAACTAATTGTGTGAAACCCCTAGACTTATTTTAATATCTTTATGCCATTCAAAGGTGCGTTTGACACAGCGCAACAGGTGTGCACATGAGCACACAAACACACACACACACACACACACACACACACACACACACCGAAACTTACACAGCAACTTCTAGAAGAGACAGTAAGTTTAAGCAGCTGTCGCTTTTACTTGGCATAAAATTTCTACATTTTTCTCAAAGACTCAAACTCTGACTAGCAGCTAGGGTGACCATATATTTTATGGTGAAGTCAAGGTAAGGCATAGATAGAGAGAGGGAGAGGAGCAAGTTTGGCTTAGCTCAAACGAAGTGAAAGTCATCACTTTTATTTCATACAATTTTTATTAGGCAGCAATATTTCATTCACTTAGCTCAGGGTCGCCAATGCGTTGTCTGTCACCGGCTTTTCAGGGCTGCATTTTGGGCGTTTTCAGTTTCGTTTTGCGCTTTAACTGGTCTGCCCCAACCCAAAGTCTAACCCCTCCCCATTGCTGTAGCCCTGGGAGGCGTCTTTCATTCAGCTCTATTTGGTTTTACGACACGCCAGGGCCGACAACTACGACTTAAACCTTAGCAACAATGCCATTAAACTTGTACACGTTGTTGCTCCTACTAGGTACCACCTCCAGTGCCCCTACCCCCATCCAACATACAGCTGGTGTCTCCTGCAAAAAAAAAAGTGTCGCAATTGTTACATAAATTATTCACATGTTGTGAGCGGAGGAATGAAACCTTCTCATGCTCATTTCCAGTAAAGAGTTCTAAACAAAAACGAGTTGCAAAACTACTGTGGACTACCGACTATGATTAACCTGTTATGAAAGTTTTAAATTGAAAAGACGATCGAGGAGTGGGTTACGTTGCTTAAACAGATATAACTTAGCAATAAGCTTCCAATGAGAATTTTCTATATCATGCTATAATGTGTTCGAACCGTGAACTCATCATTTATAATCCTTATTTAATTATTTTAAGACACAAAGCAATGTCAAGTAAATTTTAAAAAGATCTTCACTTCAATTAAAATAGCTAATTAGTAACAGTACACTGGAAAAAACATATGAAATAAATCAAATTAATTAAACGCATTGAATTTTGATTTTTTAGTAGACTCTTTGCATAAAAAGCAGTGTTTGCTAGGCTTGACAAGGACTATTAAGGTTTGCTAAGTAAGCTAAAATGATCTTGATTGTTTTTCTTTCTTTTGGCTTGCTTATAATTACATATATATATTTTATGTGGATTTTGTGCATTATGTGTCTCGTTTTGCCTATTACTTATTGCTATGTGTGTCAGTTATTTGTACAGTAGTTTTGGTTTTATTTCTAGATTGCCTCTACATACTATCCTTCAGTGTGTACCCTTACTCTTCTTATATCGGGTATGTAAAGAAACTTCCAGCGAAAGAGTTGGCAACGCACCAGCCCCACCTGGCTCTTATGAACTGTACACACATGCGTACGCCGAGAACTCTGTGTGTGTGTGTGAGTGTGCGTTTTCTATGTTTATATATACTGCTACATATTTCATGCAAAATGTCAAGTCCGTCTGTTAGTTTCGTGTTTCATGTTCCCTTTTCTTTTCTTTTCTTTTCTTTTCACTTTTTGCCTTTTGTTTTTACTTTTTACGAGCCTTGAAATCGCTTTCGTTAGTTTAAAGGATGCTGTGTTGCTAGGTGTTGCATGCAACGTACCAATTAGAGCATACAGATCTCTTGAATAGCAAGTTATTAGCTACTAACGCGTACCACTCGATACCGCAAGTTTAACTCTGCGTGTATGTTTATTAGCAACTTAACTGATTGAGTTGCAAGTTCCCAAGTTTAATGATGTCTAAATTGTTCATTTGAGTGCATTGTGCTAATTTAAATTTTAGTAAAAAATATTGTAGAATATTTCAAGTAGTCAGTTATTTATTTATTTATTGTCGACACAAATGGAAAATAATTAAACTTTAGAATTAGAGTCATAAAATATTTATAAAAATTATTAATTTTAAATAAAAAAAAACATTCGTGGTAAAAGTTTACGAAAAGCCCATGAAAACACTAACCAGACCAAGTTAATATATTTTCATTCTTAAATTTACAATTCATTTATCATTTCAATATGAATAAATAAACAGAACTAAAATTCAATATTGATAAAATTTACACTTAATTTATTACTTGTAGTAGGCCAGGTCAAAATCAATTAGCTGTTAGAATATAAGTATAAGTTTTAGTAAGTGTAGAGAGAGAGAGAGAGAGAGAGAGAGAGAGAGAGAGAGCACCAGCTTCACAAAATAAGAAGAAAAGGAAAAACGTTTGGGAAAAAACTTGTGACTAAGAGAGAATTAAAATTAAACTTGTGATTCAATAAGAAATAAATAAACACTTGATTAAAAGGTTAAATAATTTTTAAAGTTCTCAAATTATACTTAATAAATCCTTTTCTCCGTTGCTAAAAACTCGCAGTGTAGTTATTTCCAAACAAATATAATAAGTTGTAAATTTGCCATAATTGCAGATTAATTTATATTTAATTTGTTGATATTTGAATTGCAAGTGCAATTTAAGCAATTAACAAGTATTTTCAAGCAAAGGAACAAACAAACTGGTTGCATAAATTAGTTGACCAGAAAACACAAAAAGGGCACAATGCAAAAAGCCACAAGAAAAACTTTAACTGCATTTAGCTTTGTTGTGGTTCATGTTTTCATTTCATTTCTTCTTTTTTCCCGTTTTCATTTTAGTTTTTTTCAACTTTTCTCACATCTAGTTGCTCTCGTTTGCTGGCCATTTGAGTCGCTGTAGCTACAATAACAATAACAGCAATAAATTATTCATATGCCAGTGTCCAGTGTACTGTGTGCAGTGCTGTCCCGTGTTAAGGGACGTAAAGTGACCCTCACAAACACACACACAGGTGAAGCAACCTGCACAAGACCCACAAAAAAAAGCGAGTACCGTAATATTCATTTTTAGCACTAATATCACACGCAGTTTTATTCGAATGTGCAGAAAAGTTAAGCCTCTGTCTGCATATATGGCAATTAGCATATGACTGCGGTTTGCTCTAATAAATGTGTTTGAAGATTATGCTCATACAAGTTGAATACAGTTGTGGTTTATGCTACACAATAACAAAAGTGTCACAATTTAATATATTTAAAAATTATAACAGTTTTGACACACAAATATTAACTATGGATAATCAAAAAAGAGTCATACATACTTGAATACTTAACAGCATCAGACGGGCAGGGGGCTGGAATGGGAGGCGTCAGTAGTAGTTGATCCGAAGCCTCAGAAGATGCTTGCGTTCCACGAGCACTTGTCCAGATTGCGGATGGAGCAAGTGCGTTGGATGCAGGAGCTGTGTAAGTTGAGAAACCAGTTTAAGCAGGATTTGAAGGTGCTTAAGTTGATACTGGAAACGAAAGCGTTCCTGAGACATCTTCAATGCTCATCCGAACGTGAGGACTTCTGATTTCCACAGCATTACAAAAATTAATATATTTTTTTAATAATAAAATATTAGAGGCCACAATTTATTTTTGAGCTAAACACACTCCTTTTGTGCTTATTTAAGTAGCCCTCAATTTAATTAATCAGTTAACAAGTGCATTTATATATTAGATTTGGTTTGCTTTCATTATAAGACTATATTATACAGCTAGCTTAAATCTTAACACTTGATAGCATTAAACTGAAAATGAGTTGAAAAATTACTTTTTAAAATATTCCAATTTTTTACACACTAAAAATTTGTGTGGCACTGAAGACTTTTCGTTTTGTCTGCTTAAAACACTTCGATCTATGTATTATGTATCGCAGCGCCCAAGAGGATACAGAGCGCAAAAGTCATCGACCAATTTCCAAAAACAAAATGCAAATCGTCTGTCAAGCACACTCGCTAGCACACACACTCACAAACACTGAGACATATGCAGAGGCCACTTATTTATTCCGTATTACGCATTATTCAAAACGCTCCGAGCAGACAGGATAAGTGAAGGGAATTTCAGCTCCTTCATTCTCATGCTGTGCTCTAGACATTGCCACAAAAAGTGCGCAAACGTCGCAAGTCAAATTCCAGGGCGGAGTAACTGAAAGAATTGCGATGCTTAGGTGCAGTGAAAGGCGGGTAGAAAAGGGGGTGGGTGTGGTGCAGAGCTAAGAGGCTGAGGAACTGGGAGTGGTTGAGGAGCAAAGCAAGCCTTCAATCAATCACCAAGGTTGACAGTTACGCAAATATCAATCAAAAATAAATCGCATGTATGTTGGCAACTTGTTTGCCAGGTGGGCGGGGCCTTAGCCTTATGGCCAAGTAGAACGCATCAACATCTTCGTCCTGCATTAGTTGATGCTCTGATTTTGTTACTTTCTTGATTCCAACGAGTTGATGCTGCTTTTCTCCAAAAAGTCCAAAGTCAAAGCACCAAATAAAAAAGGCAGCAAAAGCAAAAATGAAAAAAAATTGTGATAGAAGTTTTCTTTGCTTCAGTCGTATATCAGTCTTTTCTAACTTTTATTGCGCCAACTTAGCATTTGATTGAGACAGACCAAGAGTGAGTTGTTAGCGGGCGTGGCCACGTGTGGTTATCCCTCTCTATATATACATATAGATATATATGTATGTACTTACATTTGGCCTTGATTTTCGTCAAGCGACAACACTGACGGCTTTTCTGCCCTCACATTTGTCGCTTCAAACACTTGACTTAACTTGTGGCATTTATCGTCGCCCCCAAATTCCAACCACACCCCGCCCGACGCCCCTTTCGCCAGCACAAAAAAGGGCAAGCTGCTTACAGTCATGATTGCGACTACTACTCATTATTTAATTTCTATCCATATTAATCTTCGTTGTCTTTAACACTCCGGGTTATGTCAGCAAGACTTAAACAGCACTCGAAAATATTTTAATGCGACATTAAAAATTTTAAAAATATATTACAGTAATTAAATAAAGATTTTATTTTTAATAAACTTCTTAACAACAACTGAGAGTTTTATCTTTATATATAAAAGAGGCAGTAAATTGATAAATATGCTAAAATGTATGACACCAAACATTTGTCGATATAGTTTTAGTGTAAAATGATTTTTAAGAGTTAAAAATTAAATTCCTATAAGAAAGCATATATTTAAATTTGTGTATTTGAATATATAAGTTTTTTCCTTAACTTACTCTGGGAACAAATTAATTAAATAATTATGCCCAAATTAATAACATATTTTTGCATAACTTTACAGAGTCTTCTTAAATTTTTAAGAAGTAATATTTTATATTTCTTTATTTTAAATATATACATTTATTTATTTTCTTTTATGCCCTTCAATTATTTAATGCCTGTTTCAATTATTTTGTCTGAGTTCTGAAATCTTTTCAATTTATTCGTATTTTATTTCATATCTTGACATGTTTTACGACCTCTTGATGTAGTTGCTTAAGTTTTGTAGTTATGCAATTGTTATTTTGCTTATCGTGCA
Organism: Drosophila acutilabella; assembly: GCA_035046005.1. Classification (NCBI taxonomy): domain Eukaryota; kingdom Metazoa; phylum Arthropoda; class Insecta; order Diptera; family Drosophilidae; genus Drosophila; species Drosophila acutilabella. The sequence continues at coordinate 9,070,424 of JAWNOK010000020.1, forward strand.
GCGTATTTCTCATTTATCTTGTACAGTCCAAAAAATAGTAAACTAAAAAAGATGCAAAAAATAAGCAAATATCACATAAATGATGGCTGTATTTTGGGACATAAGCTCTTCAATAGCAAAGCTCTCAGTCAGCCATAATGTATATATATTATAGATGTTTACTATGTAGACAACAGTTGTGGGCAGTCTTAGGCCTAAAATATGTGTGTAGGAGAAGTGGAGGAGCTGAAGAGAAGAGGGGGCGAAAAAAAAAAAACAAAAATGAGAAGTAAAACAACTTAATTACTACTGCAATAATTATTTGGCTTGCGGGTCTATCAGGTCCTGGCCTTCTGGGAGGCTGTATAAATTCGTCCGCTTGCGGCTTCCTCTCGATGTCCTTGCGATTTATCTTTTTAAGCCGTAAACATTATTTTCTTTATCGTTCGCATTGCTGGCAAATCTGCACAATTAACACACTTTATGTGTTCGTCCCAGTCTAGTGAAGCTGTGACAACCGTGCCGGGGGAAGTAGGGGAATGGGGATTGGTCTGTCAGCAAATAGCAAATTTTTGGCCAGCCAAATCTCAGCGGCATACACAGGCAATGACAATGCGACAGCTGATGAAGTCAATGCCATGGATAATTATGCTGATGAACTTGACGAGCTTCCAGTAGCAGGGACCAAGGAGTCCAGAGAGTGGAGCTGGGAGTTGGCAACTGGGAGTAGGACCCAGTGACGCATTGCCTCATTAACGAAAAGCCCACGCGCTTATTCATGGGCAACCCAGGGCCTACACTGTGAGAAACTGATGAGCTTTTAAAAGTGGAAATATATTTTATTCAATTTGTTTACTACTTTTATATTTGTTCCTTAATAATATTATTTGTGTTCGTTTTCCATTTAAATTTACTACAGTATTTTGCACAGTGTATGCTGAATCTGAATTTTGTTTTAGGTTTAGGTCTGAGGCACAATTGGCACGCATGTCCCATGAAACCAAAAAGTGTCTTTTAATTTGAGAACGCGTATTTCTCTTCTTTCCGCCCCTTAGTCAAACCCTGTACCGTCCTTGTGTGTGGGTGTGCGTGTGTGAGTGCTTTTTTGGCTCATCAAAGGCCACGTGAAGTGAACTTATTAAGCCGCTTTCATTTTTAATTGTGCGGACGTTGCTTTTGTCGGTCTTCTATTTGCTTGTCACAAAAAAAATTTTGAAAAATCATTCGACTGCCAACATAAATTGCTCTGTTCCTGTTCCAACTACCCTCCCTTTCAAATAGCCCTCTGCACTCACCAAACTCCAATCATCCCTACTCAGTCCCAGTCGCAGTGCCCAACTTAGTGGCAGCCCAGCACCTCCCAGGCAAGTGCAATCAATCACGCAAAATTTAATTAAATTTTTAATTTGATTCTGATGAGACTTCAGTCCTTATTCGCACCAAAGCGTCAAAACAACCGCAATGCCTACGGAGACGACTCTATGAATATGAAGCCATTTTAAAATCAAGAAATCAACGACATCACACGTTATATGCTCTACCAGTGTTAAACAGTCAATTTTTATTTGTTTTGAAATCAAATACAAGTTTGTTGGTGTTCAAAAAAACCGACAAAAATTCCGAAAAACTCGGAAAATATTTCAAAACATAGCAAATGCTTTAATTTCATACTTTAATTTTGTAAATTTCATATGCTTAAATTTGTTTCTTTCACAATCTTAACACAAGCTCAACGCTATAGCATTTAAATTGCTAATTTAATTAAATTTTAAATAAACTTGCAACTTTTCTTTTCGAGTGTCAGGCAGCGACTCAAACTCGCATTCGTTTTCGAATTCCTGTTGTCAGTTTGTCAATTGTGTTCGCTCAAACGGTAAAACAATTTTCGTTAAATTTGATTTCTTTTTAATTTGACAGCTTCGACATTTAATTGTTGACAGGCTCAGGAGTGCGTGTGCTGAGAGTAAATGGGTGTGGCTGTGTGGGCGGTGGAGCTTTGCTGAGACAATACTCAACGGGCGAAGGCAATAAATTGCAATGGGCGCTGCTAAGTATGCTACTATTGTTGTCACAGTTACGCACATAAATCATAAAAATTATGTTCCCCCCACGGTGTGTATGGGAGGAAGGTGTGTGTTACTGTGTGCTACTGCGTGTATGTCTGAGCTAGCTGAAAATGCATGCTGACTGCAATTGCCATCAGTCAAAGATGTTTAAGGGGTTAAGTGGTGTTCAGAGGCTGAAACTAAGCACTTTTTCAAACATTTTTTTTGGGTGTTTACAGTGAGATATTTTATTAGAACAAAAAACAGATAACAAGATTGACATTTCCTTTGTACGTTAAAATTGGTTTCATAAAAAAATTTTTAAAATTGAGCCGACGGGAGCCAATGTCCTGGAACACTAAAAAAAAAAGGACCCTCGTGTTTGACACGATTTGAGGAGAACGGATCATCTGAAATTCAAAAAAAAAATTTTTTCTGTTAGTAAACACTTCAGCCCTGAATCTGAACGAAGGAAAATCCAAAATATTGAAAATTGAATATTTGACAGCGTTTTGAATTTTTTTTGACGAAATTTTGAACTTCAAATGTCCTTAAAAAATAGTAAATGTTGAAAAAAAAAAAATCCTTCGTTCAGATTTGTCACGAGGTCATATTGAATAAGTGTTCAAAATTTGAAAACAATCGGTTCAAAACTGTTCGAGCAATCGTGTCAAATAGCTTCAAAAACACGGTTTCGAGAAAAACGGGATTAATTGCGCCGCTTCATGAGGAAATACTCTAATGAGCGGAACTTCCGAAGGCTCTATCTCTTACAATTTTACTCGGATCGGCTCCAAATTTTGGGAGAATATAGTAAACATATTGAATTAATTTACAAGCAAAAAAAAAAAAATCGAGTTTCAAAATTTCTGAAACCCACTTAACCCCTTAAGTGTTTCTCTATGTTAATGCCGTTGCCAGGCGCTGCATTTATGTAGCTGTCCCTCTCAATCTCACTCTACGTGTACTATTGCTACACACACACACACATGGACAGGGATATTCGCATACGCAGATACGAGCAGATACTTACGGACACTCACTTCAAGCTATCCAAGAGACCCAAAGGAATTTTCGAGTGCTATTTACATCTATGAGTGCTGCAGCTCTCTGAGTGTCTGTCTGTGTGTGCGTGTGTGTTCGTGTGTGTTGCCTGCTAATGCTTTGTGCCTTGTGCCTTGGCCAGCACACATTTATCAGACATTGTGTGCTGCCATTTAAGCAGTTTGCCATTTACCAGTATCACAGCGACAACAACTTCTTCAGTTTCCCCTCTTCAATTTCCCTTTTAACTGGCTTTTCTACTGGTTTTCCACACACCGTTTCCCCCTGCTTTCCATTGTATTCCAGTCTATATAAATGCACTGAACGCCGTTGCAGTTGAAAATGTTTGGCAAAGCTGGCATAAAATTTGCTCGATCTGGCAACGCCTGCGAAGAGTCAACAACGAACTGATAAGCTTTTAGCTTACACCAACTGTTGGACCCTGTAATCAAAAGATATGAGCTGTACATGGCATTACAACTTTGAAAATGTTATTGATTGACTAATCGACTTCAGCGGAGTAAGCTGATTGTAAAAGACCGCGTAATTTAGTTGATGTCTGAGTATTTTATTAATTGAGCTAAGGAATTTTTTCTAAGTTTGTTTTTCTGTATTAGTTGTGGCAAATTGTAGTTCAATTGTATATTTCTTGCGTTAAGAAATACAATTTTAGCATGTTTTTATATTTAACAAATTAATTTTCTTTTCAGTGTAAGTCAACGGAATTTCCCAGTGGTTTCTTTAAGTGTAACTTCATTGTCGCTGTCTAACGTATCATCCAAATCCCACTGAAACACTTAGCTACAGACACACACACACACACACACACACAAATAAACACACACATGTTAACATATATAGAACTGAGCTCCGTTGCTCGCTGCTTTCTCCCAGACTCACTTAAAATGTTGCCAGTGCACTTAAACATCTTAAGCTTCATGTGCAATGCAGTCGATTCGGCCTACTTAGGACCACTGATCCACACACACACAGACAGCTAGCGGTTTTCGCCAGGATTCCTGTTTATACCCTCTATATGGAGTGTGATGGGCTTAAAAGGAAATACTAGAAATTTATATCCTATCACTTCTGTAGTAAGTAAATTGCTTTTCAGAGGGATGGTTTTAAAGTTATGCATTTTTAGCTAGCATTTTTCCATAGGGTATTGCGAGTTCCTGCGATCCCAACGCTTTGCACTCACTTCTTGTTGCTTCCGCCTTAAGTGTTGTTTTATTATCGCGTTCAGCCTGCCAAAAATTGTCTGTTTGCAGTGCCGCATAGGCGGATAGGGCGTTGCCAGTGGGTGGGCGTGTCGGGGGCTCAATGCTAGTTCAAAAGTCAGCTAAACAGCCGACGTCATAGACAACATCATTATTGTCACACATAAATGCGGCATTCTGAAGTGCAACTTGCAGATTGTCTGTCGACTTGTTCAAGTGCCACATGCAAAATGTCAGCGGATTGTGCCATGGACGTAGTCTTACTATGGAGGGGGGAGGGATGTGGGGGGGCTATGATTGCACGTTAACACTAAGTTTGGCTCAAGTTTTCGCTGGCACTGCACTTAAGAAAAATAATGTGTAAACTAAATTAAGCTAACTAAAAGAAACGATTTATTTAAGTCATCAAATAAAACAATTAAATATTAAGGTTACAAATTCCATAGGTTTTAGTTTAAGGGGTTAGCAAATGAAATATAAATCTTCTAAATAAATATGGTTGAGTTCAACTAATTGAAAGCTTAAATGCCTTTAAACTTAAGCAGCAAGCAGTAAGTTAATCTGCAAGAATTCTTAGAATTCATCGCTGGTTCTCTCAGTGTAACATTGCTCCATTTACGGCACAGTTCTCACTCGTAGCGCTGTTTAGTGGCTCAGTGGCAGCTACGGTTAACACTGCCTATAAATGACTTAAGTGCCAGGCATTTGTTTGGCAGAAAGCTTTCAGCTCATAACACTTACTGAGACTGTGGACACTGTTGACATTCCCATTGTCTTTGTCGTTGTCACACCTGTTCAGAGTTCCACAGAATTTGGGCCCTGTTAGCGGGAAAAACGCCAACGTCAGCGCCAAAACAACGGTTTTTTGCACATTAAAGTTTTTTGGCTGAAAAGTTTGAAAATTAAATTCATTTGGTTGTTTTTGAGGGGTAAGTAAATATCCAATTGTATGTCAAATGACTTTTCAACTTTGTTTGAATGCGCCAAAATGAAAGAAAACAATAGGAAATATAATAATAAGTAGAAAATATAGAAATAGCTAAGAAAATGCAATGGAAATTTGTACAATTCTTTTGTGTGTTGTTTTTGTGAGTATTATTTTCTTTTGCTGCTGGGATTTTAAAAGTCTTTGGCAGCTGACTGACTGACTGACTGACTGAATGAGTGACTCTCTGACTGCTGAAACTTTCTTTGGACTTGTCGCTATTGTGTGCTGATGAAAATGAAAACTTCTTCATAAATGTCAATCAAGTTCAAGCTTATTTATGCCTCATTTTCTGCTCGTGTCAGTTGTTATCGCTGCTTAATGGCTTGTCACACAATTTAAACTAGATTTTTGCTGTTTCTCTGGACTTGCACACAGTAAGACATACTCAAACACACACAAACACTCTTCACGTTACACGTGCTCTGAAATGAAGTAGCAGCGCTGGACAAAGATTTATTTAGTTAGTGCGATTCGACTCATTAATAGCGGTATTCTCAGTGTGTGTGTCGGTTGGGGTGGAGGGGAGACCTGCCATTTTCCAAATAATTACACATTTACATTTTCATAGACAATTTCAGCGCAATCATGAAATCAACTTCATTTCACTGCTACTTCTACTACAAGTTCCACCGCCACATCCACTTCCACTTCCACTTGTAAATAAAGTCAACACTGAGCTCAGTGGGCTGCCGGAAACGGAAGTCAATGCTCTACCAGCGGATTGGCCTGGACCCCAAACTACCGCTCATTTCCCACCGCTCTCCCCCTCTCCCTCTCTCTCTCTCTCTCTCTCTGGGCATGTGAATGCGGCTGTCAATGTAGGCCTGGGTCATTGTGGCTGCCTTTATCTAGGAAGCGTTTGCCGTTGATGTTGATGGCTATCTTTAAAAAGACATAAATCATTCGGTGGATGGAGTATGGCGACTCTGTATACCTAACACAAGCACATATACATTTATATACATGTATATATATACACCTATATATATATATATATATGGCATTTGGTCTAGGGTCTTGTCCGTTCGCTGTAATTAATCATGGTCCAAGGCGCTGACTTAATTTTTCTTTCTTTTGCATATTGTTTGGCACTTTAGCCTTGTTTCCTTCATTTCTGACTGCAATTTGCTCCCAACGTACTTGTTGTTTCAATTTGTGTGTCCCTTTTTGCTGCCCAATATTACGTATATTACGTCTATGCACAGTGTGCAGCAGCACATTTGCTTTAACTGCCTTGGTTCCACCCAAAGATGAAGCCATTGAATTGTTAAATTTGCTTTAATTCTTGACATACTGTTTTGGGTACATTACCCTAAGCCAAGGCTTAAAACTAAGTTATACATACATAAAAAATCGCTCTTCAATCTGTTCAACTGAACGCGCTTTTGGGTCAACTTTAAATAGCTTAACAAAAACCAATTCAAAAAGATTAGTCAAGCAGGAAAAATCAATTTAATTCATATTTTCAAAATTGACTCCAGAAAAAAGTGGTAGAGACTTTTGAGCACTACTTTCGATTAAATTAATATTTTCAAAGAATTTTCTTAAGTCTTTTTAAGTGCACTAGCAGAAGTGCGGGGTCTTTGACAGTCTGTACCCTTTCTTACTTGTCTTATTCATAAAAATTGAATTTTTCTCAATTTTATTTGACAGCGCGTTGCTAACTGTTTAATTTGCTGGGACACACTGAAAACCAGAGTCAGTGATATGGTGAAATATTGAGAATTCTGTTTGTGGGTGTGTGAGTGTGTGGGTGTGGGGGTGTGTTATTGTAATATGCATACAAATTTCAAGCATAATTAAATTCCTTTTGGAACCACAAAATGTAATTGCAATTGCAATTGAAGGGTCCAAGTGACTGACTAGGCGACCACAAGTGCTTGGCATGTGTTGGCAACCCACTTTAATAGTGACCACAAAACTCTCACACACACGCATGCACACACACCCACAATAAAACACACTTACACTGTTTAAAAATACTGCCAACAATATTGTGGATATATAAAAAATTTAATAATGAAAAATTCTTATTTTGAAAATTTTTAAATTACAATTTTAATTTTAATTCATTTTTTTTAAGATAAAAAAATGTTTATTTTATCGATTTTATTAATAGTTATTTTCATCAGTTTTATCCGTATTTTTATGCTTATATATTAAGCTCAGAGTTAATTTTTTCTAGAAAATTAACAACTTTTGGAGCAAAATTAACCCAGAACGTAGTTTAACAGCACTGATGAAAATTGACACGAAAAATATAAAAGAAACATTTTTAAATTTATTTTTTAATATTTATTGATAAGATATATATAAGAACAAGAGTATAAATACCTTTTAGTGAAAGAAAGATTTTTTTAAAATTTATTTAGTTTTTATTTATTTTTTTTAATTTATTAATTTTTTTTATTTATTTTTTTTTGTATTTTTTATTTATTTGCTTTTTATTTTTTATTTATATTCCTATTCATTTTTTAATTTAGCAAAATTATTATTAGTTTTATTGCTTTATATTTTAACTTCTTCTTTTTTGTCAGTGTAAATAGAGGGTCGCGTCCACGCCCACTCCTACGCCTACCAGATGCAATGTCAATTAATTGTTTAAATCCTAATAATCAGACGACGCTGTTGCTTGTCACTTCTCGCTTGTCGTTGTGCCTTTTCCCCAATGCCCACCGTTCTGCTAAACGCCTGGCCCCCTCTTCACTCCTAGTCCAGCACCTGCTCCTACTCATTTTCCACTATTTTGGAGCGTTTTATCCCCTTTGCAGCAGGCAAAACATAGATGATTACAATTAGAACTTACAAGGCGTCGAAATGAACACACAAGCAGCGCACACACATATCGATAAAGCTACACACACACACACACACAGATATTTATATATGTATTGTGGAGTGTTGGCACATGTGTGAGGCAAGCAATTGAAGTTGTGCCACGCCCATTGCCCTAAATGTTCTTGTTGTTGTTATTGTTGCAAGTTTATGAGCCGCAATGTCCGTTACATACGTCATGCGGCCATTTTGTGTGTAGCTGCCACAACACAGCAAAGCGTAGGGGGGAGGGAGGGGTCGCGGTGGCAAGGAGACTGCTTTGAGAAGGCAACAACATTTCTGCTTATTGTTATGAGCAGAGCAAGCGACCAATTATGCTGCACAGTTCAAACGAAGGGAAAAGAACAAGAAGAGCGAAAGAGAAGCACTGAGTTGAGAGCCAGAAGTGTTTGGAGGGTGGAGTGGGGAGGGGAGTGGCTGGGAGGCAGTGCGAATCACTGAAGATTTGAAGCGAGTGGCAATAATTTCCAAACGGCGTCCCATTTAATGTCTACAAACAATTAGAACTTATTTTTTTCTCCTCTTTTTTTTTTGGTTTGTTTGTTGTTTTGTTGTGGTTTGTGTGTGTGTAGGGTGTGTTGGGTGTGCACCGCACTCCTTTCTCTGCCTGCTACGCTCAGTGTGTCCCCCTGTTGTTTGCTAACGCCACTTTAATTTAACAACCCAGACTACCCACAGCAGCACACCCGTTACTTCCCTGCTTCTACCAACTCCTCCCCTCTCCCCACACACCCATCATAACCACCGTCATACCCCCTGCAGATGCGGCTCTCGCTCATTTGCGCCATGTCCGCCAGCAGAGCCTCATTAGTCCTGCTCCTGCGCCCAAAAGTTGTCCATTCTGAGAGCAAAAGCAATTCAAAACAACCATTTTTTTTGCTAGCTTGTTTCTGGTTTTCTGTTTTATTTTTTTGGAATTTATGTTTTTGTTGGTTTGTTGTTTTTCTTGCTCTGTGTGTGTTTGTGTGTGTTTGCTATTCGCAGTGGGCAGTACTAGTTATTAGTTGCCCTGCAAAAGTATTCTCTAAAGTTAGCATCAACAAATAAAGCTCTTAAACAGCACCAAAATTCATTCAGCTTTTTGACAAAGTCTCCTTTACAAGAAAAGGCCAACAAGCTTGTCTTTTATGACCTCATTGCTGCTTTAATTAAGGTTCCGGTCTCAAATGCAACCTTTTCACATTATTACTTAACATATGCTCAACATTTATTTAAGCATTTGGCACATGTTTTTACATTTTGACAATTCTTAAACTTCGATTTTAAATTTAAAATGTTTCTTTGAATTTTTATGGGGTTTATTTAATTTATATTGATTAACTGCATATTCTTTTAATTAACTTTATCAATATATGTTTCTAAATCAATTTCTTTGACTATATCTTAGTCTTTCCTTCTTAATATCTACCAACTTTTTCCCCATCTCTATCTAAGTGCATTTACATCAAAACTTACTTTCATGTCTACATATGTTTACTCCCATAGTTCCATCTATATCTTTATAGTTTAGCTGCATCTATAGCTGTATATCTACAACAGTATCCACTGTGAACATAGAAAAAGAAAAGAGCGCAGTGAATAAAGAGGAAAAGCGAGTAGAGCAACAGCCGCAGAAACAACGATTGTAATACCCAGGACACCCCAGAGAACACACACACACAGATACACACAGACTTGTGTGGTACACACATATGTGCGTGTATAAGTGTGTGTTGTTGGGCGACCAAATACGTGATAAAAATTATGTTACATGCAACTTGTAAGCAATAAATCTTCGATTTATTACAAAATAATTAAAATTAATGAGCAAAAATTGAAAATACGCACGTGTCGCAACGCCATAATTATACACACACCTTGATATATATACAAGTGTGTATGTGTGTGTATTTAGTTGATATACAAAAATGAAAACCATAAACTTGGACAATTTGTAAGCGTCATAAATTGTGGATGTCCCTGGCATTAAGTCTGTTGTGGCAAACCAAAAGTTGGGGGAAATGGGGTTGGCTGGAGGGGTGTGGTCATGGGGTTAAAGGTTGCGAACAAAAATGAAAACGAGGGTTTATCTATGGAAAGTCAAATGAGCATTGCATACGTTGCATGCTCGTTGTAATTGCTATAAATATGCGTGTTATATGAACGCGCTTCCGTTTCCGACAGCAGTAAACTGGCAAAATGGCGTCTCGCCAGGGAATAGCATAGCAGTATGAGGGGGTGTGGTGGAATGGGAATGGGAAGGGTAGGACAGTACAGGGCAACATATTAACCGTTATGCTAGGTTTTTAATTGCACAAGTACGAGCACTGGCATGCGGTTTACCTTGTTTAGCCCCCTCTATCTCTGTCCATCTCTCTCCCTCTCTCTGTCTCTTTCTGTCCTTCTCATTGCCTTCCTTTGGCTCTGAATTGTTGTGGGTATGTTGAGCTAATGATGCTGGCATATTTTATCAGCTTGGTCTGCGTGTTCTTCTAGCATCAGAACTACTCTTACCGCGCAAATACCTTGGCAAAATCCTTAATAAGCATACACTGAAAAAAAAAGTTATGCTATGCATTTTAAATTGTAAGCTTAAGCTGTTAAACCACCGTCAATGAAACTCGTCAACTCTCGACTTATCAAAAAAAATGTTGAAAAAGAATTGATTTTATTTTATTTATTTTTAAGACATAGGGTTCATTGTTTTTACTTTATTTAACTCCACACTCAAACTATTATTTCTGACCTTATTCTTTTTTTAAAGTCAGTATTTCAAACCATTAGTTTTTGTCAGTGTATACAAGTATTTTTAATTCAAGTGCAGTTAAACGACAAAACTCAGACGTCAACAGAAAATATGACAACGCAATAAAAATAATAGTTATTTGAAGTATTTAATAATTTTCCCAGTTACAACGCAGTCTGCTTTACAAAAGTAGCTTTAAATGTTTGAGCCAGTAACTGGAATGTAACTAGTTTATTCATTTTAATATCCGGTTTCTGCGGAAAAGTAATAAAGTTTTTCGCGGAATTGTGTGTTTCGAGGTCAGCATGCAGTTAATATAAAATAAAATTCTTGGTAATAGTGACTCAAAGTACAAGAACTTCGGTGTCATTAAGCATCAAGTACTGCAGTTGATTAATAAATATATTAAAGCACCATTTTGTCAATCAACTTTATGCTGATGAAAGTTGAAGACTATTGAAAAATTAATAGAAAAGCTATCACACAACAATTCGCAGTGTTTTAATGTATAGTAATTAAATATTTAAGACTAGCAGCTGCACGACAAACACATAACACACTTTTACTTCTCTTCCTCTTGACTACAGGGTCTAAAAACCCTACAAAACAGTCTGATAACTTTGCTTAAATCATGCGTTCAATATTGTTATCAATATCATAGCAAGTTTCCCTCTCAAACTTTAGCCAAATTAGTTTAGATTTGCGCAGAAACGCAACAAGAAACTTTTGGACAGGGTATCTATCAGCCAGTCACGCTCGGTCAGATCAATTTGTAAAGTTAGTGGAAGTTCATCAATTGAATTTACTGGAAAACTGCAGCTAAACCCTGAATGCAATGCAATCTGTAACTGTAACTGTAACTGTATTCATTTTAGCCATTGATGAATGAAAATAAAATTTCGATAAACTTCGTTGCTGTTAATTTGTTTTACACTGAACTCAATTACGAGTGCAACAGGGGCATAAAAATGGTCTTTCTCTTTCTCTGGCTATATTCCAGACATGGGTGTGTATACTTGTCATACTTTTTGGGTGGGTGGGGGTTTGCGGGGTGAAGGGTAATGCATTTTCCAATTGACATTTCCTCCCGGGATCTGTCGACGTTGTGTGGTCAAATGATTGATGCATTTCCCACCCACACAGCCAAGTAAATAAATGTTTGCAAATATTAAAAAAAAAACTCTTGTTTTAAGCTGCGTCTGGGTCAATGAGTGACATGAATCTAAATTAGACAGTGAACTTGATTTATATCATATATACATATGTGCGGGCGAATACAGTATTTTGAAGTAGGAAATATTACAGGAAAGCCTGCAGCATGCTGGTGGGTATACTTACTGGTCACTGTTAGCTGGGCATAACCAACAGTGTCAATTGCAGGAAATGCAATGAACCGAACTCCACAGAGACGCAGCAGCAGCTTCTGTGCCACTGTCATGCCTTAAAGCGCTCGAGGCTGAGGTGCTTAGAGAAACCAACACTCCCCCCACTGAGGGAAGCCTTCAACATACCCAGCAAGTGTGCTGTTTGCGTTCGCGAAGCACTCACAGTTTCTACAAGACTTTAGGCATTACTAATCCTGCCTAACCGCTTGACTAAGGGCCATAAGTGACCTATTCTCTGTCCCATGGGGACAACCGGCTAAACCTAAACTAACCTTATAGAAAATATGTTACTTTAAAAGGTGAATCACTTAACAAGTTAAAGATTCTCATTACTTAAACTTGATTTGCTTGAAATCAAAGATCATTCTTTGTACAGCTCCCACTTAAAGTTTGCATTACCCAATAAATAAAAGACACAGTTTTCCTTCATACTCTATTGATGTGTATACATATATATATATATAGTAGATATAAGCTAAAATTTCCTAAGCTAATTATAAAGCAATGTGACTATACACAAATAATTTGGCACATACATATATCATACAAATGAATAGATAGAAAGTCTAATAACCTAACAAAATTAGTGAGCATGCAAACAACATAAAGTCCTAACTTAAAGCAGTTAAAGAACTAGCTAAGTCTAGATATCTCTGTGTGTGTGAGTGTGTGTCTAAGTATTAGTGCTAGTGTGTGATTGATTGTCCAGTTTAGGAGGCGTACATGCGATTGATCTCCTTCTGATAGCGATTCTGTATGTTCTTTCGCTTGAGTTTAAAGGCAGCAGTGACCAGACCCATATCCGGGGACCAAACCTCTTTGCAGAGTGTTACAGCCATGGGTACTTCGAATTTTTGCAATTTCCTTTTGCTGGCATGCTCGGCGATCTGCTTGAGTATGGCCTGTTCCATGACCTGGGAGGAGCAAAGCTCCTGAAAGGACTTGTCACTCACTCCAATGCTCGCAGCCAATTCCAGCAACTGATTTTGATCGGGCACAACAAGAGCCACAGTGAATTCCTTTGTGGAGTCTCCATAGACACAAATGTTCTCGATAATGCCGCAAGTCTTCAATTCCGATTCGACTTTGCCCAGTGAGACATATTCACCCGCCTGTAGCTTGACCAGATCCTTCTTTCGATCGACTATTTTCAGCACGCCATGGGGTTGGATTTCACCAATGTCATCGGTCTTGAACCAGCGTCTGCCATCCTCCACCAAAAAGTCCTCGTTGGTCTTCGTGGGCAGCTTGTAGTAGCCCACAGATACACAATCTCCTCCGATTAAAATCTCTCCCTGGGGATAGGGTTTATTGGTCACACGATAATTACCCTCCTCCCAGTTAACCAGGCGTATGTCACAAATGGTCAGCGGACCACCAGTTCGTCCATATTTCATGTCAGCCACATCCATGACAGTCGCTGCCGAGCACGTCTCCGTGAGACCGTAACCCTGTATTAGATCCACGCAGAGACACATCTTGATCTGCTCATGGGTTTCAGCCGAAAGTGGTGCACCACCAGACAGTATGAGCCGCATGCGACCACCCAACAAATTGGCCACCTTCTTGAACACCAATTTGTCAGTTAGTGGTGTTTGAAAGCCACACATTCTCCACTTGATCTTGTACTCATAGAACATGTCGAACAATGCTTTCTGGAAGGCCGATCCCGAGTTGAGCTTATCGTTAATGCCCTTCGAGATTCGATCGAGTATCAGAGGCACTGAGGTCATGCAAGTGGGCTTTAAAACGGTTGCATCACCCTTGCAGCCCTTCTTGATCTTGCTGCTCGCATCAATGAGCGTTAATGGAGTCGAATAGCCAATGGAAATACCCGTCATGAGGCAAACACACTCGGCCAACAGCTCAAAAACATGAGCGAGAGGCAGAAATCCGATCAGTATGTCGTCTGGATTGATACTAACCATATCACAGAAGCCCTTCATGGTCGCAATGCAATTCTTGTGGGACAACATCACACCCTTTGGTGTGCCCGTCGAACCAGATGTGTACATGATGATAGCGATGTCATCTTCCTTCGGTGGCACGTTTTCTGGGGAGTACAGAAGGTGGAAAGGAATGAGGTAGGTATCACTTATCGCTCAGTAATAAATGGCTTAATATAATGTCCTTCCTCGACTTACCACATTTGCTATAGCTTCCCTTTTTGACAACTTTTGTAAATGGCAAAATTTTGACCCGATTGTCTTCAGTGAATTCAGCAGTTTCGGTCTTATGCAGCTGGTCCTCCATATAGATGATTGTTGTTATATTGGGGCAAGTGGGTAAAAGTGTCTTAAGCTTTGGCAACAGTTCATGGGATGTGATGACCGTGTTCACCTCCGTTTCCGCTATACAGTGGGCCACACCGTCGTCACCCAGCGTGGAGTACACAGTGACAATAGGTATGGATTGCTTAAAGCAACCATGGGCTGCAATTAACCACTCAGCGCGAGTCTCGGCAAAGATGACAATATTCTGATGCGGAGACAGTCCCAAATCCCGAAGGCCACGTCCAAAATTATTCGCCATTCGCTCGACTTCGTGATAAGTTTTCCATTTGTATTCACCCATGTTGTATTTTTTAAAAATTCTTCCATTTGGCTGCGGTTCGTTCTCCTCGCTCAGAATCTGTCGTGTGCCCAGGCATTGTTTATTCGCATATGTCTTGGCCACATAGTTGAACATCTTTTCCAGTGTATCGATGTTCTCTTGCAGTATCTTGACGTGTACGGCCCTTGGGGGCTCTGTTGTTCTGTAGGTCAGTGCATTCCTTTCGGTCTTGATGACCTTTGCCTTTACGCGATTCGATTCAAGACCAGCTTTCCAGGGTGCCTGTAATATAAAATATATGGGTAGCGTTAGAAAGTCGTAAATTAACATCAACGCCTTGATGGGGACCAGTGCCCAATGCACCCAAAAGCTCAACATTATTTCATAGTTTTATTTTGGATACAGTTTAAAATGTGCCTAATGTTTGCCCTTTTCCGACTGATGAAGCTGACAAAATAAATGTATTTTCCTATTCACTGAACGAACTGTAAGTGAAAAGCAAACCGGATGTAGAAATGGGAATGAAAATCAGCTATGAAATTTTAACTACTGCTTACTAGTTCGACAAACTTGTTGGAAAACAAAGTGTGTTTGTTTAAATATTATGGTCTTGCTATACTTTATTGATTTTATAATTAGTGTCTTCATGAGAATAATAACTTTTAAGTTCAATTATTTTTACCATTTCTTAATTCAATTAACTTCAAATGTTTTTATGCTTTGATCAAAGTGGAAAGTAATTAAAAAGGCAGACGAAATGGGTAAACTCAAAGCAGTATTGCAAAAGCGGACACTAAAATTAATAACTGACTTCGAAATACAAAATATTGGCAAAGATTATGTTTATTTCTGGAAATGTAAGCAAAATTAAAAATGGAAAGAAGTCGGCGATTTACAGACAAATGATGTACAATCTTTGGTCCTAAACAAATAAATATCTTTAAAATATAATGCAGCCCCTTACTCTATAAATTCCTAAAGACCGTGGCTACCACGCCCTCTGCCGCCCCCTTGGTCAGCCGTCGTAGCCCGAGAGCAAATTATGTGACGTTTCAAGAAAGAAAAGGAAACTTTCAAGCAACTCCCATAAGTATGCAATACATTTTGTTGTCTCCTTTAGATTTGTGCGTTGAGTGCTTTAAAGCAGCACAAATGGCGGCCAATACACACACGCACCTACCAATACACGCATACACAGCATCCCCCAACAGTTGTGGAACACTTTCCCAGCGAGTGCGGTGTGTGCTATAAACAAATTCACACAATTCGAAATTCGAATTTCGAAAACTGCCGAAGTAAGCTCGTGTCGCTCTCAGGCAGCGCAAAGAACGAGAGGGAGAGTAAGAGAGAGTGAGAGAGAAAGCGTCTCACTTTCACTTGTTTTTCTCTTAGTACTCAAGTTTTCTCTTTCGTCGCGCAATTAACGACTGAAATACAGGAACAGGAAATTGGTCGGCAACGAACTGCGGGTGAACTGTTTGTTGACAAGCCAGAAACACACGCTAACACACACAGACAGAGGGTAACAAGAGTAACAGAAAGAGGGAAAAAGGGAAGCAAGTGAAACCAGAAACACACCACATGCTAATCAAATTTCACATTAGCGATTGTTTTTATTCGCGTTTTTCGACTACATTTAGCCGTTTCAAGTTTCGCGTCGTTTGCCAATTGCAATTATCGCCGCGTCGCTGACAATAACCAACAATAACAAATCCTGGTCCAAGGCCAATGCCAACTTAATTGCAACAAATAAATCATAGAAATGTAATAAAACGTGGCTACAATCAAACCAACAAACAAGTGGAAAGTAACCAATTGCAGATCGAATTGCAGACACCCTGTATTATATTTAATTATAGCATAAAAAATGAGTTGTATACAAATTAATACATATTTATTTTTACAATTTATGTATATTTATAAACGAACTTAAATTATTCAACTTTAATTTAAATTTTTATTTTATTTTCTAAATTAGCAAACTTCAAACTTGACAAACTGCCAAGAAATTTCCATGTTTGGTTTTAAAATAAGTTTATTTAATTGCTTGCCATAAATAATTGCAGTAACCAACTATGTTATACGGAAAACAAGACCATTAAATTATCTCAGCTTAATTGTGTATACCCCATTTAATTGGTGGTATAAAAATAACAACTGTTTATACCTTAAATTATGTACTACGACATAGAAATAGTACAAATAAAACTCATAAAAATATATATTTGATTTATAAGTGCACAATACACTGGTACTTCTTAAAATAAAGTGGCTTTTGTGTGTTTACTTGTTGTGGGACATATGTTCCCCTTATTTATTTCTATATATTTCTAAAAATAAATTAAAAAACATTGTTATAGTTCTGAGATTTATTTTAGAATGACTTAAATAGTTTAAAAACTGAAAAGAATTTTTTTATATCTATTTTGTGAATAGTGAAATAGTGTCCTAAGTCCAACACTATTCAACATATTCACCCACAATAGGCCAGTTCCAGAGGATTTAAATGATTTAGTTTAGATGACAACGTAGTCATATGCTTTAGTGATTCCCCAAGACTTGCTTTGAAATGTAGATGACTTTAATGACTGGGCCTCTAACTGTAACATACGCCTATCAAGAGAGAAGACAGTGGCGCTGGAATTTACAAAAGAACTTTGACATGCGCCTCTATTTACTTGGACGACTCAAGAATGAATGCAGTTTCAATAGTAAAATGGAGTCTTAGATAGATGAAGGTTTGACTTGAAACACACATGTTAAAATAAAAGTAGGTACATTAAACACTTTAAAATTAAGTGAATGAATTTTTTTAGTATATTTAAGTCTTATGTCACTGCTTTCCGAGCTGTTTTGAGTTAAAAATATTGTAGTTCATTGAGTATTTTGATAAAAAATTCAATAAATAAGGAACATTTGGCTGTGAAATCTTGCAAGAAAGTTATTAGTGAATTCTGGGAAAACTCTTTGGGACAACTCGACAATTCCTCGATAGACGAGTGCGTGACTGGGCGCAGAAGAAGGCGGGGCAGGAGGATTGTGGGATGGGAATTCAATTGCGTTTCGCACATAAATGTCAAGTGCGCGTGTTGCTCATGTGAAGCTCACGCTCTCATACATGACCACGTACGCAATGCAGAGACAAGTTAAGTAGCTTTTGTACACACACTCTTACAATCTCACACACATGCATACACGCATGCACACGCACACACATAAACACAGAAATGAACGAGCACACGGTGAAAGCATCGCCTATTTTTGTTTTACTTGTTGTTTTTGTTTTTCCTCTTGTTGTTGCTGCTGTTGCTGATGAATGCGCATAAAGACGCAATAAATAACATTTTTCGGCCCAAAACATTTCCGAAGTCATGTTGTTGGTTTTGTTTCTATTGTTGCATGGGCGGAAAGAAAAATCACACGCTTCAAAAGTTTAAATGACTTAATTTGCCTGCAAATGGGCGTGGCCTTTTCACTCCATTTATCGACGTTTGGCTCTTGAGTTTTTCCTGACTTTCCTATTCCTTTTTGTGTCGTTATACATTTTTTATTCCCTAATTGTTTCGTGTTCTTTCTAATTGTTTTTTTAGTGTAAGGTTTTTTGTGTTTTTTGAATTAGATTTTTTAGTTGGAATTTTTTTTTGGTTGAGCTAAAAATTGATGAGGAAAATTCTACGAAAAATATTCTATGTGATTGTCAGTTTGGTGTCTGTGTGTGTGTGTGTGTGCGAAAGTGAGTGGCTAAATGTGTGTAGATGACACGAAAGTGCGCTTCACTTACACCATTTCAAGTTATGGCTGCCCGGGCACGAACCTTGTGGTTTTTAAGCTGCTGACAGCTAACATATCGCATAAGTTCAATTCGAGGTCATTGGATGCGGAAGAGAAGACTCTTTAACACGTTACCGGAAATAGATTCAAGAAGTTGAGTTGCTAAAATAATAAAAACATAGAATAAGAAATTAAATATATTAAAATTATTAAAAATAAATCATGTATTATTAATAAATTAAAAAGATTATAAATTATAAAATAAAATCATGCAAAAATATATATTTAAAAAAATTTAATTCACTAATTTTTAATAGTAATTTTTAAAATTGTTTTAAAATTAGCACAACACAAGATTTGTTGTATTTCAATAAAATTGTATTTATATATTAAAATTATAATAATTCTAACAATTCAGACTACTAGAGTTTAATTAAGAAAACAGTTTAAAATTATCGTGATTAAATTTAAATATACTTTAAACTAAAACTTTTTTAAATATTTAAGTGTTAAGTAAGGAACAGATTTCTTAAATAATTTGTAACCCTTGAAAAAGTAGAAAAAAAATTATTTTTGTAAATATTTGCATCCAAAATGTAAAAAAAAACTGTATATAATTTTAATTAATGAAATTAAATTAAATAAATAAATTAATTGGTATTTGGTTTCACTTACATGATCTTAAAACGAGTCCTTAGCCCATTTGGAGCAAACAGACAAAGTTTTGGCATTAGTTTAGCAATGAATGAATGGCTATAATAACATGAAGTAAATGCGAAACTGGGCTAAGTTGTCGCAGAAAGGCTAAAAAAGAGGTAAAAACAAGAACAACGACAACGACGACGACTGTGAGTATAAACTAATCTGATTAGCATGCAACATGGTTAAATCCTAACAAAGCTCGTTTGGATCAGAGAGTTGTCAGCAGCCCGTTTTCAGTGTCATTCGCTGTAGCCGCCGAGACGAGATGAAAGAAAATTCCAGTTTATAACGCTTTTCCTCCCCTCTGTTCTCCCAGCCATTTCCTTTTGCTCTCCTTTCTTCTTTTTTTCTATTTTTGCTTTGTTTTTCTTTCTTCTGCTGCTTTGTTTAGCAAGTGCTCGTGGCAGCCACATAGAATTTGCCAAATAAAATAAAATGCCATGACATTTTTATACCCGTTACTCGTAGAGTACAAGGGTATATTGTAATCGTTGGAATGTATGTAACAGGCAGAAGGAGGCGTGGCAGACCCCATAAAGTATATATATTCTTGATCAGCATCAATAGCCGAGTCGATATAGCCATGTCCGTCTGTCCGTCTGTCCGTCTGTCCGTCCGTCCGTCCGTCCGTCCGTCCGTCCGTCCGTCCGTCCGTCCGTCCGTCTGTATGAACAAAAGGATCTCAGAGACTATAAGTGCTAGAAAGGTGAAAAGGGTCGCAAATGAAAGGTACAATACCCAAGCAGTACGAGTTTGTTTTTGTTTTTTGACACGCCCACTTTAGGGCGTTCTATCTTCATATAAAGGTAAATGTACAGATAAAACTTGAATGTTTTAGTATAGAAAACTTTTTTGTTAGCAATGCTATCTGACCCAAATTTACACGGAGAGTACATGTCTACGAAATACATGTACTGACCAAGTTTAATCGAAATCAGACAACTATATCGTATAGCTCCCATAGGGCCAATCGGTCAAAAACACGCTCCAAATAAAAATTAGTTTGAAACAATTTTGCATTGACTAAGCTATCTTAATGAAACTGACAAAAAATAAATAAATCATCAATATAAATATACTGACCAAGTTTAATAGAAATCGGACAACTATATCGTATAGCTCCCATAGGGCCGATCGGTCAAAAATTTGCATTTCGTATGAATTTGTATGAAATTTTCTGTATTTACCAAGCTATCTTAATGAAACTGATACAGAATAAATTAATCAATAACATAAATGTACTGACCAAGTTTCATACAAATCGTATGACTATATCGTATAGCTCCCATAGGAACAATCGGTCGAACATTGAGTAACGGGTATCCTAAAGTCGCGGGGCGACTGTAGCATTCTTTCTTGTTTTATTTCTTTTCGGCAATGTTGGGTAACGTTCAAAAAAACAAATGCAACCAGTCTGCCGAAGTCGATAAGTTCGTGGAAATGGAGAAGGAAATGGAAATGAAGATGAAGGTAAAGGTGCTGAAAGCAATTGAAGGGAAGAGAGGGAGAGAGCAGGCGTTGAGGCTGGAGCTGGTGCTGGCCTTAACTTATGCAAATATGCGCTACTAGGCGAATCTACAGGGCACATGGAATCAGATTCCGAATCAGAATCAGAATCACAAGCCAAACAACAATAACAACAAGTTGAAGCATTAGAACAATGTCTAGCCACGTTCTCAATGTCGACAATCAACTCAATTTGTGGTGAAAGGTGGCACACACACACACACAGAAACACACACCCACCCACACACACACCCACAATTGAAGCAAATCCTTGACTCCAGACCGACTTTGAGCGGCTTTCGGTTCAGCTCCTTAGTTGCCACATATTTGGAAGGGGGTTGGGTGGGGGGACAACAACGCTTTTCACGTGTAGCATCAGTAGCCAACATTTGAAACATTTCATATTTCGAATTTAATGCCTTCTCCAATCCAATCCAAGCAGATACAAAACGAAACCGTCATAACTTTCTCAGTCAACGCAACATATGCATAACAAATTACGAGCCTGGCTGAGCATTTTGCTTCTTGGCAGTTCGATCTGTTCTCGTTCAAATCTGCTTATACCCCGTCACTCCCCCTACCTCCTACCGCCCACACACACACCACTTTTCCACTAGAATACGGGCTGACTTTACCATAATTCTTGTACATTTACTTATTTGCATAAACAGAAGTCGACAACAGCCAGAAGGCTGCAAGCGCTGAAATAAGATCAAGTTGTTTTTCAAGGCAGAAGTCATATACATAGATACTTTTCACATCTTGCAGATACAAAGATGTGACGGTGAGGCTTTAACTATACTTATGGTTATGGCTATACTAATGTATTTACACGTATAAGGGGATATGGGTAAAGTAATAAAAACATATACACATGCATATTGGAATATAGGTATGATGATATAGGTACACATAAGGTACAAAAACTGATATGAAAATAGATTAATTGATCTAGTTAAACGAAAAGTTTTATTAAATATAGATTAAAGCCATAGTATTCTATATAGTTGTAGATAATAAAGATTTATATAGAACTAAGAAATAAGATACCGAAACTAAGATTGATGTACACAGGTACACATTGTTTTAGATACAGTTATAGAGAGCTAGCCAAATACATATCAATCGAATAATGCACATAATTGGGGTACTAAGTAGAGATTTCAAATTGGTGCACGTTCCTTCAGTGAGTCGAGCAGAAGTATCAGCTACATTAGCATCTGTAGCTGAAGGTACAAGCCAAAAGCTGCCAATACGCTGCCTGCATACGAATTGGGCCTTATTGAAAAATGCTAGCCCTTTTGTAGGCCAAAAAGTGACCGTGAAATATGGTTACAGTCGACTTCTTCTGCTTTGGCCAGCAGGAGACAGACAGGTGAAAAGGAGGAACACCCATTTTGCTGGCCAAATAGCCGAAAATTCGTTTAGGTTAAACATTTGAATTATCTTTGGGGGCTGCTTTTTTCTTGTTCTAGACAATTAATGCGAGAAATTTGATAACTCAATCAAATTGATGTTCGGTTAGAGGTAAACAGGTGGGACAAGCAGCCAACAGGGAGACATCAGGCAATATGAGTAACTAGAAAACTGGCAGTCTGGGAAATGGGAAGTGGAAAGGCGAGTAGTAAAACAAGTAAGAAAGGCTACAGTCGATCGAGCCGACTGTAAAAGACCCCGTACTCCCATAGTATTGCATTTTATTTAAATTAAAATTTTCAAATGAAATTTAAAAAATTAAAATTAAATATTTACATTTTGAAGTAAAATTAAAAAATAAATAAATTAACAACTGTCATCGTCAGCACTCGAACCCGCGATCCATGCGAAGATTCCACATTGCGCCGCAACTCTATCAGTTGCACCACACCCCTCTTCTATCATTCTTCCGATTATTTGCATATATGTATGTGCACACATACATATGTGTGTATGTATATCATTGGTCGGCGCGGCCAGCGGCTCCGGGCAGCGCTGCCGCCAGCAGGTAGAGAAAACGTTCGAACATATGTTTGTATGTTTCTGTGTTTGTTTGTATATGTTGCGCGCATGCAGTGATTTTGCTTTAAAATAACTTCAACTTTGAACCGTAATTTCTCTGTTGTTTGACATAGGATTTTGATGCCACTTTCAGGAAAGTTAGAAATAGTAATTCTCTAAGCGTATGTTAAATTACAACACTGTACTATTTGATTTAATGCCTGAAACAAGGCATTGAAGCTGGAGAGTCTTTTATTTCTGATGAGCAAAGGGGGCGTGGCAGCTAAAAATTTTGAATGGCGTTATATTAAGGCTGTCTCTAGGAACCTGTATACCAAAATTGGTGCTCCTAAGTGCTATAGTTACTGAGATATTCGCCTAAAACAAAAATTTTCTCGAGGTTTGTCTGGTTTTTTGCTCATTGCGGGGGCGGTAGGGGGCGTGGCAACAATTTGAAATAAACTTGATCTGCTTGACATAATAACGGACTTTCATTGTGAATTTCATGGTTCTAGCTTTTGTAGTTTAAAAGATCCAGGTGTTCATACGGACAGACGGACAGACGGACAGACGGACAGACGGACAGACGGACATGGCTATATCGACTCGGCTGTTGATGCTGATCAAGAATATATATACTTTATGGGGTCGGCCACGCCTCCTTCTGCCTGTTACGCACATCTCGCTTCTGACAAACTTAATAGACCCCCTTTACTCTTTTTTAAAGAGTACGGGGTCTAAAAATGAAACATGAATTTCAAATGAAAATGAAAATGAAAATGGATCCAAGACTGAAATCCGTTCTTCTTGTCGACTTTGCAAGTGCCTTTTTCCAGTGTTTTATTTTTCTTCTTTCTTTTTTTTTGCTTTTTTTTGGACTTTTGTCAGTGAGAAATCACAACTGGGCTGAAGTAGACACCGCAGCCAGTCCAGTTGGGTGTTTTTTCATTTATTGTCTGGCTCAGGTGTCAGTGCTAAGCGGACTAAG
This sequence comes from Drosophila acutilabella, assembly GCA_035046005.1. Classification (NCBI taxonomy): domain Eukaryota; kingdom Metazoa; phylum Arthropoda; class Insecta; order Diptera; family Drosophilidae; genus Drosophila; species Drosophila acutilabella. Next base: position 9,094,142 of record JAWNOK010000020.1, read on the forward strand.
GCTACACAGGTGTGCCAGTCTCGACTGCATAACTGTATAAAACAAGCTCATTTTCATGCAATGCAGCACCTCCTTGAAGCCATTTTCACTTGTAGGCTGAACACTTTTTCCATAACCCCAACACCCTCAGTACCCCCTCCGAGCTCTTTCATTTTCTCTGTGCGCTTTTCATTTGGCCAGACACAGAGCAACCACTTGCGGCTGCCTGGCTTACACCCACTACAGCTTGCAAATCAGATTTGCTGGCCTTTTATTCATAGTTTTGTGTTGAACAGCATTCGAAGAAACTGCTTTCTTGAATACCCAATTCAGTTAGAGTTATTCCCCTCAACTTGCACGTTTGTTGTCGCTGTCTAACGGACTGCTAAATTGGTTTAATTATCCAACAACTGGTCATTAGGGAGCGCAATCTGATTTAGAAATTCTGCAAAATTTATTTTCTGAGCTAAGTAAAGCAGGCAGTATTCTTAAAGTGCAGAAAAATATATAACGATGGCTATAGGTATCTTTTGTTTAATCATGTTTTTCTGAAGGAATTTCTAGACAATTCAAGTCACTGGTCCTTTAATTCCAATTCATAATTGTTGTCATTGAAATATTTGAAAACTCCGCCAGCAGCTGGTTAATTAAAGCACTTTTAATATTTATTAAATATATCCATTATACAGGTAAATGTATTGAAGCTGTGAATGATTGTTGGTGCCGGGTAAACGGCACTTGACTTTGGCTTCGTTGACTTAACTCCGTTGACTGCGATGTGATTAATTGATGAGTTATCCTTGGCTAAGGATTCTGCTCATTAGCGACTGCTGTGTACCAACCAAAGAAGAATGAGTGCGTGAGTGAGTGAGTGAATGAGTGAATGATGCTTGCTATTTCACTGACTCTGCTGTTAATAAAAGCCACATGAGTTTGTGTTAGTGTGTGTGTGGGTGTGGGTGGGGGTGGCAAGTCAATAAGTCGAAGTCAGACAAGACTCGATCAAGGCATAAGGAAACGCCAGCAAAAACCTCAGAATGCAATTTTCAAAGTATCGTTGCGGCAATGCTATAACCTCGCCCACTAGAACACAACACGACTGTGTGTTGTACACCCACACACACACACACACTCACTGAAATTGAATGACTTGCTAAGACCCTTGTGGCAGGATCACAAAAAATCAAGTAACAGTAGGTACAGTCGCGAAAGTCGACTCTAAAAGGCCCCGTACTTCATTTTTCTATACAAATGTGAATGATTTGTCCTATGGGAGCTATATTATACAGTTGTGAAAATAGTTTTAATCATCAAATACACATTATAAGTGATTTTGGTTGTGGATTGCTCAACTAACACTACATGTCTTCATAGAAATGTCATATTTTTCTACCAGTTTGTCCTATGGAAACTACAAACTATATCTATAAATGGACTATAGAAACTTTTGAAGTTTTAGTGTAAGGAAAAAAGTTTTTAACAATTTGAGGCGGTGCTAGGGGGCTACTTTCCAAATTTGGTGGCTCTAGCTCTTATAGTTTAGAAGATCCAGGTGTTTATACAGACGGATAGACGGTCAGACGGATATTGCTATTTCGTCTCTTCTGTTGATGGTGATCAAGAATATGTTTTATGAGGTCGGCTCAGCTTCTGATAAACTTAATAGACCCCACTACGCATTTGTAGAGTACAGGGTCTTAAAGAAAAGATAAATAAAACAAGAAGAGCGGAAAGGGAGAGAGGAGAGAGCGGGGCAAATAAAATGCACATAACACGCCTCATCAACTATAAGCTTCGAATGGCAGCAGCGTCGCAAAATAACTTGCAATTTTACCGCATTGCCACGCCCACACACCCAATGTAATGGTGGGCGCATGGGTGTGTTTGTGTGTGTTACTTGCTGTGACTTGTGTATGGATGGGCCTTTCAACATCTTGCAAAAGTTGGGTTTGAGCAGACGACATGCATGATGAGTGACTTAGTAAAAACAATTTCTACCTGGCAGGTGCAAAGCGTAGGAAAGTGCAGTGTGTGTGTCACACAAAGACACACGTACTTCAAAATAAATGTGCACTGTGCAAAAAGAGTGGCAACTTATGCAAAGCACTTGGGCCAACGAAATCGTAGCCATTTTAAGATAAGAACTTGAATTTGTATGATTTAAAAAAATAATTAAGTAGGAAAATATTTAGTTGTTTAACTCAGTACTCAGAAAAGGTGAAGGGACTTATATTGTTATATTAATTTACACTTTAAATGTATGACAGTTTGCTAAGTTTAAGTTTTTATTAAAATTCAAAGTTTATAGTATTATATTATAATAAAAAACACATATTTAAAATACAAATTGTTTTGTGAATTTGGTTTTTATAATACTAAAAATATAAAATTTTTAGCTTCTAATTTTTATTACTGTTAGTAAAAGGCCTAAATTTTAAAATTAAAATAGATTTATTTTTCATGTGCATGAGGCTGATTCGAGTTACTTCAATTTGTCAGCTGAATTCAGTGGAAAATGCAATTCCAAGTGCAATTGCAAGTTCATCAAAGAAGTTTTTAGTTCATAGACTTCAGCTCAGATAACACATAAAGATTTACATGTGCCTTAAAAATCGTGCATATCTGCAAGAAAGTTGCTGCATAAGAAAATTGATATATACTTTGATATATATAATAATTTTTAAGCGTTTTGCATTTGAAAGCCAAGCGTCTTCTCATGTGTTGTGCCATGCGCCTCGTTTACCCCCCCCCTCCACACACACACATGGCATCTATTTATCATGACTTCCTGCTGCTTCTGCTTACCTCGCTCCCTTTATCTCTTTACCTTCCTCCCTCTCACCCCACTAACTCTCTCAGTTGCTCTCATGCTGTGCCCTTTTGTAAATATTTATGGAAAACTTGTTGTATGATTTATGACAATGATAATCTCGCATGCACAATGACGTGTAAGAAATATGAGTTGATATATTCTAAACAAATATTTAATTCGCATTGCCAGCAACAATAAGAAGAAAATGTGTCTAAAGGAGCTGCGACCTTTGCACCCTCATGCACAACACATGCCAAAAAATGTGTGCAAAATGTCTAAGGTAATTATAGATTAAAGGTTAAATGCTAATGCCTTGCTTTCACAGGGAAACAAAGAGTTCAATTCACAAATATCAACATTATTAATCATCAATGAATGCTGTAGGTAGAATAGGAAATAGAAGAGCCTAAAGGACTTCTAAGTCAATTAAATAAATAAAGCATTTTTCTTGTTTAAATCAAGCTTAACTGAGACTAATTTAAATAACATAATCACTAAATGTGTTTTAATTTGAAAGAGTAAATTTTATGTAATATTTTAGTAGCAAAAGAATTGAATTGAACTATTCTTATAAATATTCTTCTGCTGTTCCTAAGGAAATCAGTTCACCGTAACAGAATCTGGTTATATATCCTCAAGCAGGCACTTCTTTTTTTTTAACCGCTACTCGTCTCCTGCCAACATGCGAAGAGCGTTATGAGTAAACTGAAGATAATAAAGGGTTAAAATATATTGCTGGCAAATTGACATGTGATGGCCAATCTGGCCAGGACGGCAACAAAAACCGGATGCTTATTCAACCCACTTGCCAACTATACCGAGTAGCAGCTGGGACCAAGAAAGCTGCCTTTGGCATCTATGCATGGGTTTATCCGTAAATAGATTTTGTGTCCTGTTTCCTATGTCCACTTAGCATTGCCCAAACGAGAGCCAAACACACGTGTCTGCCCCGTATCCTTCATATACTTTTTTGTAACCATTTTGTTTCGATACATAATCGATAAATGATTTCGTTAAGTTTTGTGCGCTGATATTTACATATTCTTGTCCCTAAATAGTTTTACAAAAAAGCCTGCAAGTTCTCTGACTCTGTAGTTTAACTGGTTTTGCTGAGCTGTGCTTTAAAAAGACAAAATTGAAACAATTTTTGCATGATTTTAAATGTTATTTTCAAATGTTGCAAAGATTAAGTTGAATTTAGGCTTACGTACTACTGATTATTGTTTGACCTTTGCATTGTTTAAGCATTTAGATATTGCTGATTATTGTAGCACACACACACACGTACACAAGCACACATATGCAATAGGGACTATGCTAAATAGCCGCAGGACAGTTGCTGGGACAACCGGATATCTAAGCTCAACCAAACCGAATCGATGCTACTTGACATAACAAAAAGGATTTAGACTTAAGCAGCTTACATGTAAACAGCACACACACACACACACACACACACACACACACACACACACACACACACAATGAGTGGGTGGAAGAGGCAGATACTTCTACGTTTAAAAATGTATTGCATACTTTTATGCAGATTATAAACATGCTTGTTATAGTTATGAGTTACTTAGGAAAAGGGTTTGCCATCAAGGTATCATTTCTTCAGCTGCAGCTGGTGCCTAAAGCGAGTGGCATCCCCAGCACCACCCAAGCCCCCTACTTGGACCACGCCTTAATCTAGACATCGCTTCATTTACATATGATACAAAGAAGTCTATGCCAAAAGTTGTCTTGAGTCAACTTACAGGTCATGTTTTCGCTCTCTTTCGTTGACAAAATGTTGCGCCTGCGCAGGTTAAGCAGACAACAGGCCAACGGGAGGCATAGCGGTGTTATGCAGGGTGCAGAAGCCATCAAGGATGCATAAGGCAGCAGCCGTCGTAGCAGATGAGTGGCAAATATGCTAAATGCAAGCTGCCATCCTGACTGCCTTCAGTTTTAGCTTCCGTTCTCTGTTTTTCCTTGCATGTAAATGAGTGCCATATTTTCTTCACTTTTTCCTTTCTTTCCCTTCCTTTGCTTTGCTCCTTCTCCTCCATTCTTGTGCTGTTCTTTGGCATCATAACTATACACACACCTTGTGCTCGTTTCATCACTCCTTCACTCGCTTTCTTGTCCTGCTCTAATGTCAGCTGCTAGTTGTTAAATCTTTGCTGTTTTGCATCAAAAATCTCAATGCATACAGTTTTTTGTTGTTGCTATTTCTTGTAGGCATAGGCATAAATTACCAGCTCTGAGATTTACGACTTACAATTCCAAATCGCAACAAGAGGTGACACCGCCAAAAGTTTCATGTAACAGATTTGAATATGTGTTCAGAGCCAAATAAGCATTCGTTTACTGTCACCATATGTGTGTACAGCTGTGTTTATGATTGAGTAGAGCTGTAGCTAGAAATTCAAAGCGTTATTTGATAGTTTTGATGATGAATCGCTACAACTAACTAATGCTAACTATAAAATCTATAAAGAATGGAGGAGGAAACAATAGGATCAAGAAATATTGTTAATTTCTGTTAGCTTCAAAGTAAGTAAACCTTTAAAGTACTTAAACTATTTGAAATATTTTTATAATAAATTAACACTTATTTATTTTGAATATGTAGCTATATTTTTTGAGTTGTTTACTACAGAGTTAGTTAAGTCTTTTCAAAATAAAGCCATCCACGTGTGTATCATAACAACAAACTGAGCTAAGCATCGAATGTGTGTGCACATTTAACGCATAATTTATAGAACACTCGTGGAATCTTTAATTAAAAATGGAAAAATGGTTATATGAAAATAAAAATGGAAACAAACGATAGACAGACGACGAGGGTGAAAAGGAGAGGGAAGGAAAGGGAGCAAAATGCAATTGCACACACGTGCAACGCTTGGATATTTATGACGGTGAATCGCAGTGACTGCAAATAATTGCATATTACGCATACGCCGTGTCTGCCATTGCAGAGCATTCATTTTTAGTCGCTCCGCATACTTCACATAATTTATTTATTTTTACTTTATCTGCTCTTATTTGCAACTACTATAAAGCAGCTCGTCGCACGGCAGCCAAACAAATTGCACAAAAATTGTGAAAAATCAAATGTACTTAAAGTTATTTATATTATATTTCTCTGGTAGTCGACAGCAGCTGTAGTTTAGTCCATTGTACACAGTAAAAAAAAAACAGGAATTTTAATAAATGAAAATTTAATTTATATTGACTAATAATAGGGAAATTTTGTCATGTTAAAAGATTTTAAATGCTATATAAGTGGATGATAAGTAATTTAATAAGAAATTTCTGCATTATTTTCTGAGTGTACAAAACAGGCAAGTGTTGGTTAAAAGGGCGCAGTGGGTCTGTGAGAAGGGCTGTGGTGAGCGGTAAGCACTTCTGGCAACTTCTTCGTGCATCCTTGTTGTAGTCTTTGCTATCATCAGCCAAGTTGAGGGCTTCACACAACTGCAATTTGCTGCTGTTGCTTGTATTTGCCACAGCCCTTGATGTGTGTCAGTATATATGTGGGTGTGATAGTGTTTGTGTGTGTGTCTGTGTATGTGCATATGCATGTGCTTAAGTGCATCTTGCACTTTGACTGTTTCTGTCTGTCTTTCTGCCTTATGGCATGCCTCAGCGGACTAATAGCTTGATAAACTACATTTCGCGCTTTCATTATGAATGAAGCTTGTCACCTCTTTTCTTCTTCTTATTTTTAAGAAGCTCTCTCTGTCTCTCTTCCTTTCGCTCCCTGTCTCTCCTTGGCTTTCGTTGTGGCCTTTGCTAGTTGCTGGCAAAACAAACATTAAACGATGATAAGTGTAATTCATTTTTGGTATTCTGACAAATGACAAAATTCTATGCGCACATTAAGAGCGAGGGCTGATTGTTAACTTGACATACTTAGGAGCCATTCTTATTTATTTAAACATTAAAACAATACTTAAACAAACAAATGAAATGCGATTATTTTGCTTTTTAGTGTTTGACTCAACTGGCAATAGTTTTATTTTAAAAATATAATTAAAAAACTCTTAGAAAATTTAGTCAACAGTTTTCTGTAGAGATTTGGTGAATCAGAAAACACTCGATTAACTCTCGATTAATTTGACGCCTTTGAGTGTGTACGTGTGAATGGCACGCCCACTGCGCCTACTGCACCCACAAGACAGCCCTTGAACTGCTCGTTTGCCAAGGAATTTTACTTTTAACTTTTATTTAATATTATTTTGGCATCGAATGAGTGTTTGGGCCCCGGACTTAAGATAGGCTTGACAGGACCTCGCCAGGATAACCGGCACGCCACTCGCCAAACGCCATATACCGCACAGAAGGCAGACAGAAGACGGCAGACAAGTACTCGTATGATGAAATACAAATTAAATTTCCACGCACAAAAAATCAGATACGAAATGTAAAACGTAACGAGAGACGTGTCTGCTGCTGGAGGTGGGAGACGGGCCCCATCCCTAGGAGGGGAAGTGGAGCAGGAGGAGTCGAGGCCGACACATGCGACGTCCCGGAACATTGGTAAATATCTCAACCTTGTATGTATATGCCACATGCCACATGCCTCGTTCCCTGATGTGACGTCAACGAAGACGCTTCATCAGCGACAGCGCTTCCTACCGCCGCATATCCTGCAAAAGTGATGATTTTTAAAGGTATATGCTAAAGGTTATAAATTAAATTTAAATATATTTATTTGAGAAATAAACTGCTTTTAAAATACTTTTAAAATGTACAGTAAATGTTGATAAATTTCTGTGAAAAGTCAAAAAGAATTCAAGTCTAAGACTGGGCTCATTGCAGTCGAGCAGCTTTAGTCTGCTTAAGTCTAACAGTCTGTGCCAAGGGCTTAAAACTCAGAGCTTTAAGCAATTGAAGGCACATTTAAATGTTACCACCGCAGCTCCAACGTATTGCACAAGGGGAATTACTACAAACCCGAACCCGAACCTGACACTGAACACGAAATTGAAGCCGTTGCCGATGTCGAACCCTTATACGAACTCGATCCAAATAAGCATTCAACGTAGCCACAATCCCCCAGCATCTATATGTATTGCTGTCTCTGTTGCACTGTCTCCATCTCTGTGCTTGTCTCTGTCCCCATCTCCATTTCCATCTCTGTCCTTGTCCTTGCCAATATCATTGTGTAAATGCGTAAAAAGGCGTATAATTTGCATGAGATTTGATTTCATGCCGACTCCATCACCGTCTCCATTAACGTTACCGTTACCGTTGCCGTTGCCGTAGTCAGTAACGGTAAAGTTCTTATACAATTGGAATCGCTGCAACTGTATGAAGAAGAACATAATACAGAAGCCATGAAAAAGTTACCGTTAAACGCATTTAAAGCTATTTATCCAATAACTATCGGTGCATTTCTTTTGTGTATGGAAATTAATCTTTTTACTTTCCTTTTATCATTAAATTGTGCATATAAATGGCTGTGATTTACTATACAACAATAGTGAAGTATTTATGATGAAATATATTAAATGTATTGGGCAATTAATTGAAGTATTTAATATTAAAATATGACAAAATACTACATTTAATCTTATTTTGGGTTAATATAATTTTTATTTTTGAATAAATTCTTAATGCTCTTATTATATAAAGTTCAATTTTCTTGAATAAACTAAGAAGATGAATGAATATAAATTTGTTGTTTTAAAATAATTCTGTACAAATTCTGGTGATATTTCAAGCAACTAACAAATTCTATAAGCTGAAACCAATTTTAAAAACAGATTTTAAAGCCTATGAAGTTTCTATTAAACATTTTATATTATTTATGCATTTTATTGTAGTAGGCTTAGAGTATTTTAAGCCCTTTGTTTTTAGCTTAAGCTTTATAATACAATTAAACTAGTCACAGTGTATTGTTGCTATTCACTTGATGCTATGCTGCTCTGTGTTTGCAAATTAAGTGGCAAGCTGCAGAGCATTGATAAGAATTCATGGACACATTCGGTAATTTACGGTTCGAATGGATCTGAATGCAGCTGGAAAATACGTTAGATAATTTGTATTTACGCGAATTTCATGCACGTGCTAAACTCACCTGGTTGAGAGCAGTACACAAGCTACCTGGCTTTGGTTTTAGACTGCTACACCTCCACCTACGTGTGGTCCTGCTAGTGCTCCTTGGAGTATGGCCTTGGGTCACCTTCTACATGGCTGGCAATTGACAGCTCTAGATACAATGTTGCAAATAGATAGCAACGTTGTATTGCAAATGTGTGTTTTATCCGTTTGCTGGCGTTGAGTACATATAAAAACAATAAGCAAAATGCCACAAGCAGCAACACAAGTAGCATCCACAATATGAATGGGGATTGGAAATGGGATTAGGAATGGCAGTGGGAATGGAAGTGCCGATGGTGGCAAAGGCAAACAAATACAACAATAAATATTAATAAATTTCACATGATCATAAAAATGAATTTGTGAATCCAACACGCACACACACACGTACACACCGCAAATACCCGTACAAACACAAATACAAATACATACAAACATATTACATTATATGGCTTAACCATAACAAGGCAATCACATTATTAGGCAGCACTGAGCACAAATACGACAGCCATCTTCCTCAGCCACTCCCCCTTGCTACCTACCGCCCCACCACTGTCTGATGTCTGTCGTATGGGCGTGGCTGGGGGGCAGGTGAGCCTAAGGTTTTGCTTTATTTTGGGGCGGTGTCGTCTTTAAGCGTCGACGGCTGTTAGGTGTTTTCGCCTCAAGTGCACACACACGCACACAGACACTTCCGTACTCACACACACTCACGGGGGCACACGGAGATACTGGCTGTAATATAAACATATGCAATAAGGTTATCTTATTACCAGAACCAAAAAGAGGCTAAAACACCACGTTGGGCGCCAAATGCGCGTACAGTAAATCGAAGCAGATAATTTTGCTTGCCTTCTGTTTTCTGCTTTTCCCCTTCCCCTTCTCTTTCTTCTTCTCTTTTAGCACTGTCTCCTCTCTTTGGCAATTTGTGTTGAAACTCCTTTCAACTGTTCTGACTGTCACCGAAATAACGGAACCCACAACCAAATCTCGGCTTACAAATAAATATATGAATTTTGATCTCACTGCTGTGCTTCCAAATAAATTTGACAGCCAATAAGTTCAAGAATAAAATGCTAGAAGTTATCGAAAAATAAATATTAGAATACATTTAGTACTAATTAATAATAAATTAATAAAGAAATCAGCAACAAACATGTTTCTACTTGTTACTGTTACTATTTTAAGTATTACTCCTATGGGTTCTTATTGTAAATATTTTTAAAATAAAACTGAAGTCTCCTTAGTGAAACTTAATGCAAATAAGCACAAAAAAAGCAAAGAGCTCGAATTGGAAACCATAAAAAATGCTATAGTCGCCTCGCGACTTTAGGATACCCGTTACTCAATTTAAATATGTTAGTAGCAAATTAATGTTAGTGCACTTATTTAGGTGATGGATAAGTTTTGTTTGTTAAACTCACAACATTTTCATACTAATTCATATTTACAGCATATTTTATGGGAGCTATATGATATACGAATCAGATTTTGATGAAACTTAGTCAATATGTTTATATTATTAAATAATATATTCAATGTAAATTTGATTAACGTAGCTCCTTCAACTCAAAAGTTTTTCATATAAATTCATATTTAAAGAGTATTTCTAACCAATCGGCCCTATGGGAGCTATACGATATAGTTGCCCGATTTGAATGAAACTTGGTCAGTACATGAACTTCTGTGACATGTACTATCCATGTTATTTTAGTTCAGATAGCATTGCTTACAAAGAAGTTTTTTATACTAAAACATTTAAGTTTTACCTATGCATTTACCTATATATGAAGATAGAACGCCCTAAAGTGGGTGTGGCGAAAAGCAAAAACAAACGTTTAATGCCTGGGTATTTTTCCCTTTATTTGCGACCCCTTTCACCTTTCTAGCTCTTATAGTCTTTGAGATCCCTTTGTTCATACAGACGGACATGGCTATATCGACTCGGCTATTGATGCTGATCAAGAATATATATACTTTATGGGGTCGAATCCACGAATCCTTCTGCCTGTTACATACATTCCAACGACTACAGTATACCCTTTTACTCTACGAGTAACGGGTATAAAAATGAATTTGCGCAGAAATAAATTCTTGCAATTGGCAACCGTCTCCAGACAAACTCTGACTGCTACGGCAATTCGTATGCATAGCTGTACTAAAGGCTGCTCAAATGCAGAGTTTGTTTTATCGCATCAAATCGAATGCGGTTGAGTGATCTGTCAATTTCAAGGTAAACGAATTAACACAACAAATGGACATTTCGACTGCTTTTGTCATATAAAAGAGCCCAATGTGTTAAGCTCTCAATTCGTGTTTGTCTTTGTGGCCAATAAGGAAAACACACACAACACAGTGTAGAGTATGGAGTACAGACTGTACTGCTGTACTGAGTGTACAGAGGATGTAGGATACTGGCAACAGGATGTGCAGGAAGTGACTGCTTTAATGGCATTCTTTGGTCATTGCCGTTGGCAATATAAACGCATGCCATGTACCACCTTTCATATGTTCCTGGGCGTGTTTATTATATACGGTAATTTGAAGGTGTACAATAACAACAACAACAGCGTGAACAACAACAACCACAACTTGAACTGGAACAAGCAGCAAAAATCAGCTCAAAGTATCGGCTCAGTCCAATAACGCTTTTGTGGAGGGGCTTGTGCCAAAAAACTAATAGCAAAAACTACAGACGAGTATATCAACTACAAAAGACCCCGTACATCTTGCTTAAAATATCTTATATAACAAAGGGTTTAGATTTTTAAGCTACTTATTGAGTAACTTATCTTATCCTGAGCAAATTTGTTAGGGTAACTAGGTTACCTACTTTGACAGAGGCCGTCGTCGGCTCGCCTGCTCATGTTGATCAGGAATATATATAAAATATAGCGTCGACCACGCCCCCTCTAACTGCTACACACAATTCTTGCTGACAAACCCAATAGACCCCCTAACCTCTTTGACTACTCGGTCTAAAAATGGACAAATCGATAAGAATGTAATTTGCCATAATTCACTGAAATTTGCTCGGGATATTGGCTTTCTTTTTTATACGCACACACAGTCTCACACACACACAGTCTCTCACACTCCTTGGGAGTGTGTGGCTGTCCTAACAAAAAATTATTAATGGCAAAAGGCAGTTGGTATTAAAATTACACCTACTAACGGCAAGAACCCAAGTACACACACACTCACACACCTACAAGAAAGCATACTAATTTACGCTGTCAATTGTGTGTGTGTGTGTGTGTGTGTGTGTGTGGGAGTGACATATTTATGCATGTATGTGTACATTATGATGCTGCTCTCAGAAGCATGCATTAAATTGACATTCATATTACTTATTTATGCATGGGAAATTAATTTTGATATGTTGATTTCTTGCATGAACAAATCCAACCAAGCACACACACACACACCCAAACACTTACACATACACACCACTAATATATTGTATTAATTTTTTTCCAATTTCGTATTTATTTTATATATGAAATATGTATTTATTACAGGTAAAATTTTCTGAGCAAACGCTAACAATTCTTGGAAACTATAACATGAAGTTCTGAAAAGTTATTAATCTGAAGGTATTTATATCATTCTTATATATTTATTTAATGCTTTCATATATTACAAATAGTTTATAATATTAAATTAAAGACCTTTCTGTTTAGCCTTTAAATTGAAACAAATAAATCAACGTAGTTACTTTAGCCTTGAATTAAAATACTCTTTTTAAAGCAATTTTTGTTTTAAGCCTGTACTTTCTGGTTTCTTGAAATATCCATATACCTAAACACTTAAGGGTTAGAGGAAATTAAGGATTCCATCGAATAGTTCTGAAACTATTTGCTACAAAGCAACGATATATAATGTCATTGGCCCCATTTCGAATTTCGAATTCAGAATGGACGAGTCTCTATATTTGAGCGCTTACCCACACTGCACACACTCACACACACACACTCACTTACTTATGCCTTAAGCACCCTCTGGGCTATTTCAATCACTGGCTTTGTCCTTAATTTATGCACGCCATTTACCAACACTTTGAACGCTTTCTCTCGCGCTCTCCCTCTCCCTCTTCCACTCCCACTCCGACCAAGACGAAAGTCGTTCGTATGCATAAATTGTTAGCTGGCCCATAATAACCATCGCCATTGGCATCGATCCGCGAACCAAATGGACAACGTCCACCTCCAATTGCCCATCAGAGTTCGAGCGTTTCAAAAGGCTTAATCGGTAGGCTTTAGAATTCTACTCGTAGTTCGCTTCCGTGACGCCAATTCATTATGCGCACTTCCTGTCATCCGGTTCCCTACGACTACCCAGCTCCATTCCATTCCCATTCTTAGTCTCTGTGTCTGTCTCATTCCCAGCCTCGGCTGTTTCATTGTTTTTAATCACTTTTCAGTGAAGTGGCCCCGGGCTTGCACTGTGATTGGCTAAATAATGATTCTATGCATGTACACTGAGAGAAACGAAGAAAGGAGACATGTCTTCAGATCTTATTTATTATTTTATTATTTTATTGAATTAATTAGTCTTATTACTTGCATCTTTTTATAGGAATAAAGTACTTTAAACTATTTTTATCAGTGTATAACATAATAAGTAGTTATCAATGTTTCCATATCCTCAGGCAGGAGACATTTGCATATCGCTGCTATTTGCACTGCTCATTAATGCTGTCATCGATTTGAAGTTTTAAGCTTTAAAGTAAACCTTTGAAGGGTTGTAATCACAATGGACTATTTTTAGTTGCCTATGGGGTGTAAAGGAGCTATGAAAGCTATTGGTTGAGTGATAGCTGCTACCTGATTTATGTCTGCCGCAGGGCGTCGAAAAGGGAGCGACTTTAACTGCAGGTCGCCCACGTTGGGCGCCATTTGGCGAAGAGCGAGTTGAATTTTTTGTTGGTTTTTCTTTGTAAACACTGTGAGTCACCAGCTTGTTCGACACTGAAATCATTTACAAGTTGCAATCGTTAAAAACTTTGTTATAGCCGAACACGAGTTCTTCCTATTAGCTGGTCTGGTCTTTTTATGTTTACACTCAAAAAAATTAATATTTGTAGCTTCAAATGTACACTAGTTTCTAGTTATTAATTTGGGAATAAAAATGTTCCGTTTAGTAAAACAATTTGTATTTAATTCGTTGAGAAAGACACAATTTTATTAGTAAAGCTTTTTAGTGATAGAAAAAGAAATCGTGAGATTTTTATTATTATTATTTATTTTAAAATACATTCAAATGCATTCTTATAAAAGTACAATTTTTATTTTTTTATAACTGCGAATTAATTTCTTAATTTTTATTAGTGTAAGTACCGACGTCGTTTCAGTATCTGTAGTATCTAAAAGTTTTCACCGACAATACGCTGTGTTTCGGTTATTGGGTTTGTTTTTTTACCAATAAACTAAATCGGCTACAAGTTAAAGTATTGGAAACGCTTCTGTGACGAAAAACAACTTTATTTTTGCAGTTTTTTGGAATCAAGTTAAAGCGTCAATTTAAAATTTCATACCAATTTTTGCTTTGCTTCAAATTTAATCAACTGCTAAGCTTTTACATTGCTTAATTTTTTGTAGCATCTTTTTATAAACAGAGCACACCCTCTACACAGGGTACTTATTAGTTTATTTGGGAATTTTGCGTCGCTAGTTCATTGGATATTCTGTCATTTCAGCGTGGCAAAAACTCTAATGCTAAAAACACTTGAAAGTTTGTCTGCGTAAAATTTTGATAAATTTGGTATTTGTTTTGTGTATTTATTTTGTGTGTCAGTTGGCTGGTGTTATACTTATTGTTCCAACTGTTTTTGTTATTGTTCGTCAAGCAATTAAGCGATAAGCATGCTAAATACACAAAACTCCCCTCAACCCCCAACCACCAACCAATTCGCCATTAGGAAGACCACAAAAATTTGCCATGGAAAGACATAACATTCCTTGTAGTTGTTGTTACCCAAGAACAACAAGAAAGTGGAGCACATTATTATGGATAAGTTTAAGGATGAGCGAATCGAAATGAAGACGAGAGGGGAAACTCTGCACATGGACAAGGCAGGCAGCAGGCAGATCCAACATCGCTTAGATGAAGATAACCACTTGAAAACTCATTAGTCGGAATTATAATTAGACAATTATTAGGTTTTTAATTTGTTGTTGTTTGTCGTTTTTGCCGAGTGCTTTTCCTACGACTAACACCAATATTAGTATTATAATAATCATAATTATTATTATGTTGTTGTTGTTTTTATTATCACGACGTTAAGTTCGCTAAATGCCGTCACTTTTCACAATTAGTGCTATCGAAAATTGCTCATACGTTCCGTTGCCCACAGAAGTTGCAGCTGGAAACTGATGCAATAATTGATATTGCTCTCGAAGTAGCTGAGAAAATGAGCAAAACTGTAATAAATACAGTAAATTCGATTATCGTTTGTAAGTTAATAATTAATTTGTAGGGTAGATAAAGTTAAGTTCCACTTTTAAGACGGTGTGGAATGCAAAAGTGCAAACTTGAATTCTTGGTTGTTTTTTTAAAAAGTTTTAAATGAAAAATAAAATCAAAAATACTTTAAATAAAATTGTATATTATATAATATTGTTTTTAATTGCTACAAAATATAACATGAACTTTAATTAGCTAAGAAACTTGTTAAACATATTTAAACAATCAATTTAAGACATTAGATATTATATGAATAGTTCTTATCGATCAGCTCATACATAATTATACCCGTTACTCGTAGAGTACAAGGGTATATTGTAATCGTTGGAATGTATGTAACAGGCAGAAGGAGGCGTGGCAGACCCCATAAAGTATATATATTCTTGATCAGCATCAATAGCCGAGTCGATATAGCCATGTCCGTCTGTCCGTCTGTCCGTCTGTCCGTCCGTCCGTCCGTCCGTCCGTCCGTCCGTCCGTCCGTCCGTCTGTATGAACAAAAGGATCTCAGAGACTATAAGAGCTAGAAAGGTGAAAGGGGTCGCAAATGAAAGGTACAATACCCAAGCAGTACAAGTTTGTTTTTGTTTTTTGACACGCCCACTTTAGGGCGTTCTATCTTCATATAAAGGTAAATGTACAGATAAAACTTGAATGTTTTAGTATGGTAAACTTTTTTGTTAGCAAAGCTATCTGATCCAAATTTACAGGGAGACTACATGTCTATGAACTACATGTACTGACCAAGTTTGATCGAAATCGGACAACTATATCGTATAGCTACCATAGGGCCGATTGGTGAAAAATACGCTCCAAATATAAATTAGTATGGAAAAATTTTGCATTGACTAAGCTATCTTAATGAAACTGACACAAAATAAATTTATCAATAATATAAATATACTGACCAAGTTTCATACAAATCGGACTACTATATCGTATAGTTCCCATAGGGACAATCAGTCAAAAATTTGCTTTTAGTATGAATTTGTATGAACATTTTCTGTATTTACCAAGCTATCTTAATGAAACTGATACAGAATAAATTTATCAATAACATAAATGTACTGACTAAGATTCATACAAATCGTATGACTATATCGTATAGCTCCCATAGGAACAATCGGTTGAACATTGAGTAACGGGTATCCTAAAGTCGCGGGGCGACTGTAGCATTCTTTCTTGTTTTTATCTTAAAATAAATATATTTATTTATAGTCTGAATTTACTTAGTGTATTGCCAAATTTGGATCGAATTGCCGGAAGAGCCGCGTTGCCATCAAATGTGAGTTGTAAGAATGATGGCAAGTAGAAATGCGGGTATTATTTCAATAATATGAATAAAATGTAAGTGCCCCAATGAGCCTGAGTGTGTATGTGTGTGTGTGTGTGTGTGTGTGTGTTGAAGTACTTGTGGCACGTAGCAATGGCCGCAAATAGTCGACCGCAGAGTGGAGCTCAAACAAAAAGCGACTCTGACAATAAATCTCGCCCTCTGTCTCTTTCTCGCGCTTTCAGTGTATGTGTGTGAGTGTGTTATTGTACGCTTGTATGTATATGTTGGGTAATAATCTTATCTTTAACTCGGCAGAAACAGAAGCCGTTGATGTTGCCCTGTTGTGTTGTTCCTGCTTTCAGTGCTCGAAGCCAGCGACTGTGAAGAGAGAGCAAGAGAGAGAGAGAGAGAGGGAAAAGGAGGTAGGGAGAGAGAGAGGGAGTCTGGGATAGAGGTAGACAGCGACTGCGGCTGCCATGGCTGCTGCTCCCATTGTACAGTAAATGTGCGTAACACTCTCACAGTCACTGTGTATGTGTGTGTGTGTGTGTGTGTTTGTGTGCACCACCATTTCCATATGGCGTCACATTGCTGGATGTCATGACGGCGGCTTCTGTTGCTGCTGCTGCTGCTGTCGCTGGTTTCATACAATTGAAATTTGTAATTATTCAAATCGGATTTAAATACATACACAGGCACACACACACACACAGTCACACACACACACCAGCGACAAACGACATGAGTCTGTAAGCGTGTGTAGGAGGCGTGCAAGTGGAGGGCGTGTTTCAAAGGGCAGCCAGACTTTAGTTTTGAGCCGGCGAAAAGCAAAACAAAAAGAAGCAAAAAAAAAAACATGAAATAATCAAAATTGCTGTCTACCAACAGCCGCGCAGCGAGTTTGAAAATGAGCGCGATCGAGGGGCGTAGGGGGTGTGGGTGCATGCTGAATCAAGATGAAGGCCGTGTGTTTCTAGTGTGTGGGGGGTGGGGGAGTGGAGAGGGGGCGTGTCTGTCTGTGGGCGTCAACGTCAAATTGGATGAAAATTAATTCATTTTGAAGCGTTAAGATTCTTTACGCGCTAATGAGTTGAAGTGTGTGCACACACACACACTCACACACTGCCACGCACTCATAAACTCACACAAAGATAAAGAAAAGCATTATTGTTTGCAACAGATGCTTTAATGCCCCACCTGTCTACCTTTGCGGTCGTGAGAGCAGCTAAACCACCTGCACTGACAAAAATATTTAAGCTTTAACATAAAAATATATAAAATGGATTATTATAAAATTTCAATGATTAATATAAAAATTTTAAATTAATAAAACTAAAAAAACAAACTTTGATTTGAACTTTGATTTGAAATGCTTTAAAAATAAACGTTTTTTAATAAAAATTCTTTGCTCAGAAGCTTGTTTTTTTGAGTGCATAATGCTCAGTTTCCTTCCGCCTTAGACAGCGCATCAAGAAAAAGCCTTTCGAGCCCATTTGAGCTCTGGAAACCACAAAAGAAGGAACGCAACTGAAAATTGTTTCGCTACCGGCTGCTGCCACATCGCTTTGGAACAGAACAAAAAGGGTGGCAACGCCCATACAGCAGGTCAAACCTCAATCCCTAGCTAGTGAATGGATTAAGTTAGGGCTTCTTAGATACAAACCACTTGGAAATCAAATATTGACCTTAAAGCTAAGCAGCAAGAAAGTTCACTACAAAATAGAATAGATGGAACAACTTATTGATTATACTTACAACTTACTAATTTCTTAAAATAAAAGTGTAATAACTTTAAAGTCAGACTTGCTTTCTATTACTCTGCCAATGAAACTTGTTAAAAACAAATGGAATTGCTAAAGGTTTTGTTGGCATTCCTGTTTACTTTTTAAATTATTTAAGATTTAAATGAATTTAATTTTCAGGAAATAAAAATAAAGCCACTTGTGAAATTAAAGTAACCATAACTCCCAAAGAAGGTGAAGGAGTTTTTCCTTGAGAACTTGTTTCTTTATGGACTAACCTTCCGATCCATATATGTTTATAGTACATATAAAAAATACCTTAAAAAGTCTGCCAATCCTCCCACAGCTGCTTACACACTTTTAATATACTCTACCCTTAGACGAAGCTAACAGAATTCATTGTAACTGCCAGTTTGTGTCCTACGCAGGCGAAACTATAATGGTTCTTTAATGTCAAAAAATTCCATTTACGTGTTTTTCAACACTTGTTCATGAAGAGAATTTTGTGCAGCGATTCAGCTACGTTTTCTGCAGGCGTTGCGAGTTAGTTGCTTGTTAGACCCCGTACTCTTTAAAAAAGAGTAAAGGGGTCTATTAAGTTTGTCAGAAGCGAGATGTGCGTAACAGGCAGAAGGAGGCGTGGCCGACCCCATAAAGTATATATATTCTTGATCAGCATCAACAGCCGAGTCGATATAGCCATGTCCGTCTGTCCGTCTGTCCGTCTGTCCGTCCGTATGAACACCTGGATCTTTTAAACTACAAGAGCTAGAGACACCAAATTTGGAATGTAAGTCCGTTATTTTGTAGAGCAGATCAAGTTTATTTCAAATTGTTGCCACGCCCCTTACCGCCCCCGCAATGAGCAAATAACCAGACACACCTCGAAAAAATTTGTGTTTTAGGTGAATATCTCAGTAACTATAGCACTTAGGAGCACAAATTTTGGTATACAGGTTCTTAGAGACAGCCTTAGTATAATGTCATAAAAAATTTTGAGCTGCCACGCCCCCTTTGCTCATCAGAAATAAAAGACTCTCCAGCTTCAATGCCTTGTTTCAGGCATTAAATCAAATAGTACAGTGTTGTAATTTAACATACGCTTAGAGAATTACTATTTCTAACTTTCCTGAAAGTGGCATCAAAATCATATGTCAAACAACAGAGAAATTACGGTTCAAAGTCGAAGTTATTTTAAAGCAAAATCACTGCATGCGCGCAACACATACAAACAAACACAGAAACATACAAACATATGTTCGAACGTTTTCTCTACCTGCTGGCGGCAGCGCTGCCCGGAGCCGCTGGCCGCGCCGACCAATGCTATACATACACACATATGTATGTGTGCACATACTTATATGGAAATAATCGGAAGAATGATAGAAGAGGGGTGTGGTGCAACTGATAGAGTTGCGGCGCAATGTGGAACCTTCGCATGGATCGCGGGTTCGAGTGCTGACGATGACAGTTGTTAATTTATTTATTTTTTAATTTTAATTCAAAATGTAAATATTTAATTTTAATTTTTTAAATTTAATTTGAAAATTTTAATTTAAATAAAATGCAATACTATGGGAGTACGGGGTCTTTTACAGTCGGCTCGATCGACTGTAGCCTTTCTTACTTGTTTTTGTTCTGCTTTGAAAAACTCGATCGCCAATATTTTTTATGGTCTATACTGGCACATTTAAAGGTGTGTACATGTGTGTGTGTGTGTGTGTGTGTGTCTAGAAGTGAAGTGTATGTAGTATTGCTTGAGCCTGGCAGAGACAGGTAAAGGCATTTGCTAAAGATACTCGCACTTCGAAAGGGCCGTGGCGTTGCGTTTTTCGTCGCTGGCTATGAAACAGATAAATTGCAAAAGTTTTCCCCAAATATTTTCACAAGACGTCGACGACGGGGCACCAAAAAAAAAAACATACATACATATATATATATATATAAAATATATAAATGTTTAAAGGAAAGAAACGGGGAGTCTTTGAATGTTGGGGAAAACGCGGTTTGGTTTGCTTTTTTGTGGGCTGCCAAGCGAAAATTGGTTTGGGTTTTTGAGGTGAATTCGCTGTGTATAGCGCAAAAATCTGCAATAAAATTTTACCAATAAACTTTAGACGCACACATGGTTGCGAATGCGGATGTGGATGAGGAACTGGATGCGGATGCGAATGCGGATGTGGACAGGTAAAACTTTTGAACTATACTAAATTATTGTAGTTGCTGAAAAGTTGGCCCTCTGCTGGCGCACGCAGCAGGCAGTCAAAAAGGTGTACCGACTGCAAAATACCCGGTAGTTTACTTTTATTTGTTTTAGTAGTAGATTTGACTATGTGGAACTTTGCTTTAAACTACAAAACAGTCGGTGGCTTCCTCCTGCCTTCATCTTCTTGCTTCTCACGCATTATACCCTTACTTTACTGATTAACGGGTGTTTGAAATATATAAAATACTACAGCAGCAACAAAAACGTGTCCTGCCATATACACACATGTTTGTCATTCGACACACACACACTGACACACACCCGCACACACACACTCGCACTAACACACACTTTTTACTCTTAGCGCGTTGAGACAACGCACCTTTTGACATGCCCCATCCAGCCCTAGGCGTGAGAGTGAGAGGGAAATAGATTGGGAGCATAAGGCAGAGTGAGGAAGAGGCAGCGAGTCCCTCAGGCGGTTACCGGTGTAGATAACGCTACACATATGCGAGTGAGCAGTGCTGCCAGAATTTAATAGCTAAATGTAGCTTGTTGAAACTATAAATTGCTAGAATAAATAGCTTAAAAATAAAAATAAAAAATAAAAAAACAATGTAATTTATAATGCTTTTAAAAACAAATTATTTTTGTCACTTTGTAGACAGCCAAAAGTGTAATTTTTAGTACACCTTTTAAGCAACTAAGTGTGGCTAAATATTTTATAAATTTTCTTAATTTTTAGTAATTTAAACATTTTTAAAAATTTATTTAAAAGCTGCAAAATTTTTAATTTAATTTTTTACTTGCTTTTACTAAGTTTATGCTTGTAAATCTGTAGCTAAGCTAGCTATAAATAGGCTTAAATGTCATTTCTTAAGTAATAGATTGTGAAATAGTGGGAAAGAGTAGCAGGCCGAGAGTCAAGTTATAAAATGAGGTGAACTAATGGGACCCCCTTCAAAAGAGCACTTCCTACCGTTCCCAACAGCTGTTCCCAGTTGCTGTTTCTACTCCTGTCTCTGATTTTGCTGCTGCTCCTGGGGGCACACTGCCCTGTGGCAGTTATTAACTTTGAGTGATATGTGGGTGTGCGGCATGTGGCATGTGGCAAGTGGCAAGTGGAGACTATGATTTCACTGTTGTTTGCAACATTTCATTGCACTCCAAATCTCTGCAGTGGTGCTATTCTAACTTATTTTTTAGCAGTGCTGTTTCCCATGTCCGAAATGACAAATGTGCCAAAGTTGTGAGAAATTTCGGGATGCACAATGACAATGTCAGGCATAGAACAGCGAACAGCAAACAGCGAGCACCAAACTCAACTCGGCTTCTGGGTCAAATGATGCTTTCAAGGTCATTCCCAGCCGAGAGTTCTAGCCATTCACTTGGTGTATTGAAACTTTTCACTCCCAGCGGCGCACATACACTCCCCTACACCTCCCCACACACACACAGAGCAGCCACTCCTCCTTCATCCTCCATCAGAAATATGCTGTTTTAGTTACGTGTCCCGCGGGGCGTGTGACTTAATTTATTGATTTGGGGCACTCGCAACTGGCCAAAAGTTGGACACTCGCTGGCCACAACTTAAATGTGATTTGTGTAATTTGTGCAAATGGTCGACAAAAACCCAAGCACAACCTGGCCAACTGAAGTAACAACAACTACAAGTTAGCACCTTGCCAATTGCATTGGATCTTACGACCTTCGAGTGGAAGAATTTTTGGCCAAAAGGATTCCATTGGGTTCAACAATCCTGCCATTTTGCTCACTTGAATTTACACAAATTGTAACTGGCTTAGCTGCATTTCCCTCAATTTCCCACAATTCCCAGCCGTAACATTTTCCACACCTTAACCTTATTCGCTTTCAACTTAAACTTTAGCTTCCTTTAACAAAGCTTACTCTAAAGATAAATGTTATTTGGACATAAGAGTCTTACCAACAAAATAACACAAGTTATTTTAATTGTTACTTTCAATTACTGAGTTTCTCGAGCTGTCAATGCCCAAATGAATAAATCGTTAATTTATTTTGTGTATCAGCAGTTAAACTATTTTAAAAGCTATAAATAAAAGCTATTAATGAAGCGTAGGTGATGAATTCGTGGCACACTTTGCGATATCTTCGGCAGTAAAATTAGGCATAAATTCGAAAGTGATTTAATTAGTCAATTTAGGGAGTTCTGATATGATATGACGAGTTAGTGAAGGGGTTAATTCTGTAATTAATTAGGGGATGAAAGCTGAGCTGAATTTCCTAATACATTTTAGTTTAAAGAAAAAGCGCAATAATTAATTAAGAAAATTAGTTGAATTTTTTGTGACTAAAACTAAAATAAAATTCCAAAAAAATTCCAAATAAATTGAGAGGTAGCTGTAAAAATAGATTCTTGCATAGGTTCAGCTATAAATGAAGGTATAATTAGGAATTTTTATTATCGTTTTAGGAATAAACATAGTCATTCGTTGAGACTCTGTAGTAAGCTTGGATTGATTTTAAGATATTTTAAAGAACAATTATAGCTTAAATTCAGGGATGAAACACTTTTTTTTTCGTACTTAAGTCTTGGGTATAAACTCAGAATTAAAATAGGTAATGAATCACTTATTTAGTCAGGAAAGAATTCAGCTAAAAATCGGTTGAAAATTCATTTCTAAATTCAGCTTTGAGTTTAGTGTTAAGTTGGTGTAGACTGTAGACTGTATCATTATTGGTGTTTGTGTGTGTGTGTCACCTCAGAGCAATTTCTTCTTATAGCCTTAAAACTGTTATATCCAAGCTGTAATTTTATGCTATAAAATGTTTTATATAAGCTACTTATGTTTACTTTGACCGCGAATGCAAGCTCCTTTCGACCACTGTGCGAAGCGAGGGGACTGAACGGGTGCGTGTGCGTGTGTGTGTGTGCCAGCAATGTGGACATCTTGTGAGCCACTTTTGGGGGCAGTTTTTACTGCTTAGCCAAAGTTTGGCCACTATCAAAATCAAGCAACTAATATGTCTTTCATATAATTTATGTGTGTGAGCCGCATAAAAACCAAAGTCTACAACCGAAAACAACGTACGGCGAACGCGGCCGTAAACAAGCCAAGTGACAACAACAACAACAGCAACAATAAGGGAAATAGCATCATTTGAGACAGTAGGGGAGGAGAGGGGAAGCAGCGCCAGGAGTCGGACTTGGAGTAGGAATAGAACCTAATGGAGCTCGTGGCTGCTGCAAGAAAACTTTCTTTAGTTGGTACCCGAGGCACGTACAGCTGTGGATACAATATGTCATAGTGGCTAGCAGCAATGCCATATGAGTGGTTTGGCGGTGACGGTGGCGGTGGTGCTGCCGCTTGAACGGCCCCGCAGTGCACAATCCGCACCCGGAGCACTTGGAGTAACATGTGTCACTTGCGTCTCCGCCATGGGCCATTGTACACTGGAAGTAATAGGGGGTGTCTCCTACTCCAACAACGACTTCGACTTGGACTCGAAGTTGGACTCGTGCAGCGTCTTGTTGACAGCACTCGTACGGTCTCAAGTTAGGCGCATAAATTGTTGCACACTGGAAACAGCAGAGGCAGCACTACCACCGCTGGTTATACTCTCCTACACCGCCGCCAGCTCCACCAGCAAAAGTCAAAGTCAAAACCACTGCCCGCTGTGTTTGGTCTCGTGTTGTCTCGTGTGTTATAGGCAGTTACTACTGTTGCCCTGCCACCTGTTTCCGTTTAGTTCTCCGGCATGTTTCCTATGTGTGTGACTTATGTATGAGTTTGTGTGTGTGTGTGTCACAGCTGGCATGCAAATCCTGAAACAATCACTTCAAGTTTCACGTGCGAAAGGATCACACTTCAAGTATTCAATTCCTGTTCAAATTTAGATTCATTTTATTACAAACTATTAGCAAACGTCTTTAGTTTGGATAGTTCGGTATACAATTTGGAGCAGTAGGTGTATTATAGTTTATTAATTAATTAAATACCAAGCAATAAATATATTTTTGTGTTCTCTAGCTGATCTGAAATAAGTAATAAATAAGTAGAAATGTTTTTTAAACAATTCTTAAACGATATTTAATTAATTGAATATAACTGAAAATCTCTTGAGATAAACTAATATTTATATTATATTTAAATAATATAAGTAAATTGAATTACTTATACATTTTCATAAAAATGTTTTGGTTCGCTTCCAATCCCCTGAAACTTGATATTTATAGACTTCCTGGTCATTGTTTAAGTGCCAAAATAAAATCTACCAAGTCATTGAAAGGGAACAAAGCATCTTTAAATAAGCTTATAAATTTATAAATTGCTTAAAATCGTCTGTATACATTTTGATAAAATTGAAACTCGATAAATAAAATTAATTTTACAAAGTTGTTCTATAAATATGACTTAAATCGATATTTTTGGGATTAAAAATTAAGAAGATATGACAATGTTTTTAAGTTAAAACGGAAATTGTGGCTGACAAAAAGATTCATACTTGAGCTTATGTGGCAAGCACTTGAATTGAAATGTCGAATGAATATGAAAATGACAAATGACAATTGCAAACTGCGGAGGGAGTGGGAAAGCAGTTGGGTAGGGGAATGAGGGGGGAGGGGGCTGGTGAGTGGTGTCAAAAGTTACCAATAGAAGTTGCGATAAGCCACTTAACGTCTTGTGGCAACACACAATCAATGCACCACTGGACAGCTGACGAATTTGCCGCGCCTCACATTAATGCGGCTAATGGTCAAAGTTTTATGCCTCGCTTCAGTTTGAGTTCCACTTTCAGTTGGAGTTTGAGTTTCAGTTTCAGTTTCAGCTTTATAATGTGCAACACTTGAGGCATTCGCGCCCCAAGTGCCACAAGCAGCGGGCAACATGCGGCGCTTTAATACGCAATTTCATTTAAAGCGCGAAAAGCGTTGCCACTGTTATAAAAGTGTGCTACCAACAGCAACCGAATCGAGCCGACAGACAGAAAGAGAGAGAGAGAGAGCAAAGAGAAAGCGAAGAGTCAAGAGAGTGTAGCAAAGAGAGGGACAGAGAGAGATAGCGAGTGTAAGAGAGCGCAATGGAGTTGCTTATCAGCAGCAAAAGGACCAAATATTGACAATGCTGACCTGTCCAAGGCGCAACAGCAACAGCGCCCAAAAGTCTGTCAAGCCCAAGGGAGCCGAGTGTGTAGGGGTGTGTTGGTGTGTGTGTGCCTGTGCGTGTGTGTGTGTGTGTGTAGCGGCATCTTGAAAGAGCAAACAGACACGAAAGAAATTCGAAATCGGCTTTCGTGTCGTCGTTCGTGAGGACGCACGACTCACTCGTCTCCATCGGCTTTGACGACTTCGTTGGCTGCTGCTGTTCGGCTCTGAGCTTGGCTCCTGTCAACCATTTGGGCAGACTGATTCGACAGTTGGTTATGAAATCTGAACGTGTTCGCACGTGCCGCACGGAGCACGCAGCAGCAGCCAACCAGCCATCAAATCAAATCAAATCAAATCAAGCAAACATCACAAACAATCCACAGACAGACAAAAATCGACCGTTAAGCATCTGCATTCAAAACAAAAAAACAATAAACAAATAATTTAAATATACTTTAACTATCAAAAATTCAGCATTCAAAATAACTAAGTTTAACATACTCAAAAGTGTTTCGAAATTATTTGTGTTCAACTCAATTCACAAGTTTTGTTCGCATCAAGTTTCCTTCGCCATCGAGAGTCATCTTCAAATTCAACTCCATCAAAAGCTGCGTGCAGATTTTATTTTTCTCCAAAACAAAACAAACAAAGTTTCAATTTTAAGAAAAACCGTCGGCAATTAATCGCCTTTTTTTTTTTTGTTGTGTTAAATTTGTTTTTTTTTTTTTGTATATATAAATAAGTGTTTAAATGTTGTGAAAATGTTCGTAAAAATAAATACATAGAAATAAAAATAAAAATAATAATAATAAAGTCGCGAAAGAGCAAAAGAAAAATCAGAAAGAATTTGCAAAGAAAGTGTGAAAAGTTGAAAGCAAAATAAAGAAAGAAAAACAGCTGAAAGATTAATGCGAATTTGAGTGAAATTCCAGAGCGCGCTAGGTAAGTACAAATTTAAAATATTTTCAATTTAATAAAAAAAATTTGATTATTATTTAAAATTTTTTTTTAATGTGTTCGCAAAGTATTTAAAAACACTTGAAGCTCTTTAAAACGTGTCTGAAATGGAAGTTTAGCTGCTTTTAATGAATTACCGAACTTGTTGTAAACTAATTTCAATTTGGTTGTTTAAACTTGTGCTTAAATTCAAGTGAGACTTGACTAATTTTGGCAATTGCAAGATAAAAGTTTTCAAAAGCACTTGCTAATGTGTTGAAGTAGTTTTGTATTTGCCTTAAGTTAAGTAATATATGCTAATGTTTCTATGCAAACTACGAGCATAGGGCACAATACAGAAGACAAACAAAACTGCGAAGAAGCGATATTAGTTGAGCGCAGAACAAACTAAAAGATGTCAAATAAGTTTCAGCTCAGGAAGGGGCAGGGGGGCTAAGATAGAAACGAAAGAAGTCAATACCGATAAGTAAATATGAGCGAAAAGGAAGAAATAATCTCCAAACGGGAATGTGCTTAATATGGCTTTTAGTTGCTGTGGCTGCTGCTGCTGCTGCTGGGACCAGCATCTGTGCCATGTGCTTAAGTTAATTATTATCAATTAATAGCTAATCACGATAAATGTGCATGAAAACGAGGCCAATGTCTGGGGTTGGCATTGAGACTGGCAATAGCTCTAATGGAGTCAGGTTCGCGAGGGTGAGTATGGGTATGTGGGCGCGTGGGGTGTGACTGGCACGCAACAAATGGCCATGACAGCTATAAGACTCTCTCTGTACCGCCAGCACACATAAATGTATCCTGTTGATTTGTCACATGCTGCGTATGAGGAATGCTTTGTGCTAGAAATTAAAAACACGCATACGCCCTGTGCCTCAAAACACTAAAAAAATAAAACAAAAGACACGCACAAAAACAATACGATTCAGCGGCTTTAACGTGTAACAAGTGATTGGACGTGTTGCCCCAACAACCAGTGTGTGTGTGTGTGTGTGTGTGTGTGAGAGTGTGTGTGTGTGTCTGAGTGTGTATGTTTGTTATTATCTGCCTGACAGCACAGTTGTCAGCAACCACAATACAATACTCCATTAGCTTTCTACTAATTTCGAGCTGCCTTTGTTTAGCTGCTCGAAATCTAGCTGTTTTTCTGCCACTGATTCGCTTCAAAGCCGAAAAGCACAACAGTATTGAATTTCATGCGATAATACGAAACTACAGTGAGTGCTCGCTTTAGCGACTATGCGCATAACAAAGCACTTTTCCATGTGTCATGCGTTCTGGGAAATGTGTCGCAAAACAATTTTAGTTTAATTAAAATGAACACAACGTTTTCCACTTTCGACTATGCACTCTGGGGTATACTCGCTTCAAACTATTCATTTATGGCTTTAGTTAAACATAAGCAATACATCATCACTCGGTTTTGTTAACAACTTTATTCTGTTTATTTAGTTTTTAGCTAATTGAAAGTTTCACCAACTTTTGGCGACTGAATTTGGATATTTTCAAAGCAGCATTCGCTGTGCAAATGGCCTGGGGAATTAGGAAGTTTATTTTAGCAGACTATATTTAAACATATTTAATTTTTGGAGTTCTTTTTCTCTGATCGAAGCAAGCGATTTGTATTCAGTAACCAAACTACCGCAGCATGTTTTGTGTCTAGTAACACTGTCATATTCTGTCTTGGCATCAATAGCATACAAAATAGCTCAACTACTTAATTCACAATATCTCTTAGACATCGATTCAAAACAAAATCAAACTAAAACTATGGCAAGTAAGTCGGCATTGCGCATCATGCGAGAACTGCAAGACGCAACGAAATGGGATGAACTCGAAAAGAGTCTGATGAAGATCGAGGTGATCGATGATGATTGGACAGAGCTGCGCGGTCAAATCGCAGGGCCAAAGGACTCACCCTATGAAGGCGGTGTATTTTTGATTAAAATCAAAGTGCCAGAGGGATATTCAATTGTACCACCGCAGGTGCGGTTCATTACACAAATCTGGCATCCAAATATCGGAGCGGAGAGCGGAAGAATTTGCAAAGATATCTTTGAGTCAGATTGGTCTGCAGCAATGACAATGCGTACGGTATTGCTATCACTGCTGGGATTGTTGTCTAACCCAGAGCCGTGGAAGCCGCAGGATCCCGTCGTTGGCATTCAGTACCAGACAACACCAGATATATTTGAAAAGACAGCACGGCATTGGACCAATGTCTATGCAGGTGGGCCACATAAGTATGCCGATTATGATGCTAAGGTCGAAAAGCTCAAGGAACTGGGCGTCGATGAAAGTACGGCTCGCGTTATGCTCTCCAGGATCAACTGGCATCTAGAGAACGCCATAGAGCTTATCTTTTCATAATTACTTTAAACATTGCGGGCGAATAGCAGTAAAAAGAAAAAACTTCAAATCAAATGAAAGAATGAATTCTATCAGAAATCACAAATCAAATTGAAGAGAAGCCAAAAAAAGAACACTTATTTAGTTTGTTCGCCATGTGAAACATTTAATTTGTTTATTCTGCACTACAATTGAGTTTTCCAAATTTATTTAAGGTGTGTACTTCACACACGTTTAAACCACATAATAATCCAGACTAATTTAAATTATTAAAATGTTTTTTTTATGCCGTACACTAATTTGTTGAATTTTTAATTGGTTAAACTTGAAGTAGTTTGCAAAGGAAGAAATTAATAACGCAATAATTGCTATAACTTTCTGGTAATACCACTTTAATCGGAAATCAGCTTCAAATACTAAACAGTTTAGTAACCAATTTAAAGTAGAATCAGATTATAATAAATACATAACTTTTAATATTTCCATACTGTTATTTCATCCACAATTCGTTGCCCATTTCAATTGGAATTCAGCTGCACACTTCTTACCATTTGAACCGCACAACGATCAGAGCTTTAAGGGGTTAAGTGGGTTTCAGAAATTTTGAAACTCGATTTTTTTTTTTTTTTGCTTATAAATTAATTCAATATGTTTACTATATTCTCCCAAAATTTGGAGCCGATCCGAGTAAAATTGTAAGAGATAGAGCCTTCGGAAGTTCCGCTCATTAGAGTATTTCCTCATGAAGCGGCGCAATTAATCCCGTTTTTCTCGAAACCGTGTTTTTGAAGCTATTTGACACGATTGCTCGAACAGTTTTGAACCGATTGTTTTCAAATTTTGAACACTTATTCAATATGACCTCGTGACAAATCTGAACGAAGGATTTTTTTTTTTTTCAACATTTACTATTTTTTAAGGACATTTGAAGTTCAAAATTTCGTCAAAAAAAATTCAAAACGCTGTCAAATATTCAATTTTCAATATTTTGGATTTTCCTTCGTTCAGATTCAGGGCTGAAGTGTTTACTAACAGAAAAAATTTTTTTTTTGAATTTCAGATGATCCGTTCTCCTCAAATCGTGTCAAACACGAGGGTCCTTTTTTTTTTAGTGTTCCAGGACATTGGCTCCCGTCGGCTCAATTTTAAAAATTTTTTTATGAAACCAATTTTAACGTACAAAGGAAATGTCAATCTTGTTATCTGTTTTTTGTTCTAATAAAATATCTCACTGCAAACACCCAAAAAAAATGTTTGAAAAAGTGCTTAGTTTCAGCCTCTGAACACCACTTAACCCCTTAAGCAATTCAGTAACAATTGCATAATTTGCAGCCAATTATTTTTATTGTGTCACTTATGAAATGTATAAATTGCGGTTGATTGTTTGTTGATTTCTGATGTTTATTTGAATAATTAAATTTTGAAATGCATTTGGCAAATGGCAACTAAGCCAGGTAAAAGCTACTCTTAATCCCGCACTCAATTAAAATCAATTTTGACATGATTTTTGTTATTAAGCTGCAAATGTTGTCGATGAGAAACCCAAAGCAATGCAAAGCAAACCAAATTGAAAATTGAGCTTTCATTGTGTATAACATTTAATTCACTAATTGATTGGATGCTCTTTGGACTGCTTTTCTTTCGACTGAATGCAACAGACAGTACGAAAGCTGATTGAATTGCAGTCTATATTGAAGTCGGACTTGGATTCGCACTGGTAGTTGCACGGGGAGTTGGAGTTGCAGTTGGAGTTGTAGTCGAAGAGCTCGTCAAAGTCAGCGGCAGTTGCATTGGGGATTCAAGCCAGCAACTCGGTGGGGCGGGGAGCGGGTGTGGGAGTGGCATTGGCTGAAGGAAAAAACCAGAAAAACAATCGTTCTGTGCGCTCCCTGTCTTTGCGTCAATAAAGGACATTTTATTATTTTTTCTCGACTGTTTGCAACAGTCGCCTGCGTTCGTCGTTTAGCTGCCACTGTACAGTGGGTAAAGAGCACACAATTTATGGAAAATCTTAAAAAATTGAAGGAAAAGTTAGCTATTAAATGTAAATCAACCTAAGCTAAAAAGATGAGAAACTAAAATATTATTTGACTCTAAACCTATAAGTTTCTGGTTGAGCTATGAAATCGTTAAGAGTCACAAATTGTACAAAAAAGTCTTCCCATAATTTAAAAGGAAGTATCGTTCACTTTACCCACTGTGCACTGACCAGTTTCATTCGTAAGTCTCTTTGCCATCATTCTTCTACCTCCACTTCCCTTCCCCACTGCCTACCACACCCACTCCCTGCATTGCTCTACGCCCACAGTTGCCACAGTTTTTTATCGTTTCACTTACAAAGCGTCGCGCACTTTACGCTGATTGCGCGCTCTTGCAAACATTTTGCTTTTGACTGCTGCTTCTGCTGCTGCGAGTCTCAGTCAGAATCGCACCCAGATCGCATTGTATGGCATAGCTGTGTCCGGGTCTGAGCCTCATTCAGAACCTTTGTTTTCCCAGTGCCAGAGACACAGAGCGAATGTAAAAGAGTGGAAGAGGGAAAGGGGGGAAAGGGAGAATGTGTTTGGTTGCTGGTTGCCACTGACTATAACTGGATACGATTCGATAATATGAGTTTATTGTTACTTCCTTTTGCAATTATCCTTGTTAGTCAGCGCAGTCAAATTCACTGCCGCTGCTCTTTACCCCATCCCCCTTGGTAACCCCCTTTGAAAACTATCATTATCATCGTTTCGTGCTGTTTCTCCTTCATTATAATCATCATTATCAACGTTGTCATCGTGAATTGTGTTTTGTTTTTGCATTGAATTGGTTTCGCTTTTTGGCCAGCATCTTTATGCTACTCTTTCTTTCTTTCTACTCCACTTCTTTCTACCCCATTCCTCTCCATTCTCCGCTCTTTTGTCTCCATTGTGGAAATTAGTTAACGGCAAATCTCTTAGCAATGTCGCTGCGCCATTTGACCCGAATAGTTTAATGACAATAGGTGCTCCATTAATCAGCAGTGGGTCCAAAATTCGCACTCCTCCCGCCTCGACTCAAGTCGTTTGCGACTCCTGCGGTTTACGATCTCCTTCCAATTGCTCAAACTGTATAAAAATCCTAATGGTTTTCTTTGCTTCTCTTTTTATACCCATTATTTGCATTATTTTCTTTACTTTCTTAAATGTCTTTCAGCTGTAATTGTTGGCAAGCTTTAAGAATTATATTTATTTCACTATTTCGTTTAAGTAACTTTTTCTGTAAATCATCAATTAATGTTTTTTGCCATTACTTAAAAGCCTTTTAAAGCAGCCTCAAACATTTGGTATTTAAAGCTTTAAAGCTTTGAATAAAACACTTTTTGTGTTCAGTTATAATTATACTATGCTTTTTAGATTATAACATTTTCTTTTGTAGTTTATAAAATGAATAGGGGCTTATGCTTTAAACCATTGTAGCCCATTTGCCAAAATTACTTTTAAAAGGTAGAAACAGAAAAGCATAAATTTAAATAGGAACTGAACAAAGACAAAAACCTTTCTATTTTTCAAATTTTCTTAACTTTCTCAATGCAGACCTAATGTTTTTTAAATAAATAAATTTAAAAACAATTCTGTATTCAAATTATTACTTAGAAAATGTTTTTTCTTTGTCTCATCAAACTTCTTGTTCAACTTGTGAATACTTTAAAAGAAAACTTTGCCGTATAATATTACTCACATTTTTCGTTGATATTTCACTTCTTTTATTAACTTTAATCAACAGACAGTAAAATTCATTAAAGCAAAAAATTCTTTTATTTTACAATATTCTTTGCAATAATTATAATAAAGTTGTTTGGCGACATTTCGGTGAAAATCCATTGGAATTAGTGAGTCAATACAACTGTCAACTGCCAGTGCTTAGGAAAAAACCAAAAAATGAATGTTGCGGAAGAAAATGGCGGAGAAGGAATACAAGAAAAAGCGCGTTAAGCTGAAAGTTCTAAATAAAATGAGGAGCAACAACAACGACTAATAGAAATGGGTGTATAAGGGCAGCAGCCAGGCACTATGGGGCAAATTGCCAATATTTTCTACGCTTAAACTTAAAGTAAATTTACTTTTGTCTAACATAAAAAGAGATTTATAGATAAAACAGTTATATTAGTTATTTACAACTTTAATAAATTTGCCACTTCGACCCACTGTGCATAGAGAGTGCAAGTGTGAGAGCGAAAGAGAAAATAAAAGTGTAGCATACGCTACGGCGCACGGCGTTTAATTAAAAGCGTGCGAAAAATGCAACACTCAAGCTGCATACTGTTTGCCCAGAGCTGTGGAACCGTAATACCGTTGAATCGTAGAACCGTATAGTGGAGTGCTGTAAGCTGCAGGCGAATGAAGTGACCATGGACGCGCATTTTGCCAATTCCCGTTGTTGCCATTTCCATTCGCTGCCAGAGCTGGCAAAACCAAATTAAATTAATTAAATTGCAAGAAAATCTGCGCTGAAGCACGTGGAAAACTCGTCGACATCGTCAACGTTGTCCAAATGAAATCAGCGGAGTAAAGTCAAATTAAGTAAAAGTTAGGTTAGGTTAGGTTAGCTTGGCTTAGGCAGCGACGCCAGCAGCGTCGCGGCGTTGCTCTCACTTTTCCACGGCCTTTCACTTTTCAATTTCTTTTGCGTTATGTTGTTTGGATTTACCGCATTGCCAACTAATTTCACTTTAATGCTGGAACTTTTAAAATTCTGTCACGAGTTGTGTGAGTTTTCCTTTACATAGCTGTGCATATTGTAGGGTATTTAAAAGTCGTCTAGAGTAGGAACAAGTTTCTTCCCTTTTGCTGTATTTTTTCCCCCTTTAGCGCTTCTGCGGTCACCAAAGCGTTGCACTTGACTTGAAGCGCGACTTTATTTATTTCTCTCGCACTCTTTTTCAACTAACACCCGCACTTTCTCTCCCTCTCCCTCTCCCTCTCTCTCACTCTTCATCTCTCTCGCTCTGTCGCTTGCGTTTTTTGCAATTAGCGGAATTGTTTCACATTTTCTTCACACCCGCTTTAGTATCCTTGCTGTGGCGTCCTGGCAAAACTGAAGTTGCCTGCAGTTTATCTGTGGCTGTCATTGCCCTACTCTCCGCCCACCCACATATACGCCTCTTTTCGCATCCCTCCTCTGTTGTATGTTTCTTTAGTTGGGTTTGTCACTCGGTTGAATTTATCCAGCTTTCCCGCTTCTCCTCTCATCTTAACTCTTATTTTGTATACATCTCTTTCTTTGTTTATCTCTTTCGCTCTGTGTGTGTCCAGCATTTTGGCGCCCAGGGGAAGTGCGCTAAATCTTTTAAAATGCATCTAAAAACCGCGTCCTACACACACACACACACACATACACACACACACACACACACACACACACACACTTGCGCACACACTTAACCAAAGACAAACAGCTTTATGCACTTTACTTGTACATATATCTGAATACATTGCAAAAAAAAGTTGAGCTTTATAGAGCTATGATAAAAGCGACTGAACTAAAAAATTTAATTTGTGTTACTTAATTTAATTCGTCAGTCAAATACTAAGTACTAGACATTTGGTCATAGTTTTTTTCTCAGTGTATATGTGCTGCCATCTCTGTCTGTTTCCCTAACCACTTTAGCTGCTGTCTATTTTACCCTTTCTATCGCTGGTTGCCAGCTGTTCCAGCTTGTCCCACTGTTCCAGTCTCCTAATGTCCCACTGTCCCGCTGTCCATCTGTTCACTTGTCCCACTGTCGTGCTGGTGCACTCATGTGCATTTTAGTGGTAACCCAGTTTTCGTTTTAGGTGCTTAAAAGGTTTCCCCATTTGAATGTTGTTTGTCTTTGTATGTGTCGCAGTCGCTGGTGTGTGTAGGTGTGTGTGTGTGTGTGTGATAGTTGTTGGCAGAGTGGACGCCAGATAATAGATCCGACTGTGAACCGTTTTAAATCGCAGCTGCCTGCGTCCACAATTTACTTGTGTAAGCTCATTTTCAGCAATTCAGTTAGTTAGAAGACATAAAACTAAGCCTGGCCAAAAGCACACACACACACACACTCGCACGCACAGCAAATTTAGACTGCTAACGAGCAGGCAGACAACAACAGTTTCCTGGCCAGAAATGACATCCTTATCCTTGTGCTCATCCTCATCCTCTTCCTAGAGCTCATGCTCATCTTCATCTTCGTTTTCATCCGCGTCCTCGTCCTTGTACTACTCCTTAGCCCTGGCCGCTTGCTCATTCACAGTCTTTGGCTGAGCCTCATCCTGTTCTCGGCTCAAAACGAGTTATGCGCATTTGCCCGCGAGCCGAGAGATTTGTGATGCTCAGTTTTTTACTAACTTTTTTTTGGCCTGATGTTGTTGTTGTTGTTGCTGTGCTCTTGTTTGGCTTCCTTCGGTTTTCGTTTGTCTTCCTATTCCTTTACTTTACGCTTTTCCTTTTCTTTTTGGCTTCATTTCGTTTCCGTTGCCAGGCCCAAAGAAATTTACAGTCGAAATTCGTCGCTCAGGTACGAAGTATCCTGCATAAAACCTCAAAAACCTCAAGGCGTACGTCATTTTGTTTACATAAAATCAGCCAAGTGGAGACAAGTGCTGAGAGAGCAAGAGCTGCCAAGGGGGCTAGGGGGTGTGGCAAATGGAGTAATCAAGAGAGTGGGTGTGGGTGCGGGAGGCAGTGGGCAGATGAGATGTAAATGGAAATGGAGACTCAGGCGATGGCTAAAAGAATCTTGCCAACATTACGGAATATCATTTGCATAATTATTATTGTCTGTATGTCAGTGTGTGCACATGTGTGTGTGGGTGAGGGTGTGTGTGTTTGTGTATACAAGCCACTCGGTATTTTTAAGCAACATTTTGCATTCAATTTGCATTTAAACTGAGACAACCAGCTGATAAGTGCCAACATTTTAGAACCTGATGACGCCTCTAGGAAAAGCAAGCCCAAACTGTGCCATTGCCAAGAGAAAGAAACCCGATTAAGGCAGCTGAAAGGCACTGACAGGCATTGAAAGCTCTGAGCACTATAACGAATTCTTAACAATTGTTTAACTACTGAAATTTTTGGTTTCATTTATTTTT
This sequence comes from Drosophila acutilabella, assembly GCA_035046005.1. NCBI lineage: Eukaryota > Metazoa > Arthropoda > Insecta > Diptera > Drosophilidae > Drosophila > Drosophila acutilabella. The sequence continues at coordinate 9,130,225 of JAWNOK010000020.1, forward strand.
AGAAAATAATTAAGCACTTTAAAGACAGTTGGGCTTAAGTAACAAATATAATGAGGCTCATTTTAAGTTTCTTAGTAAGTTATATATATTTTAAAATTTTTTAAATGTGTGATATAAACAAAATACACTAAAGATATAAAGTAATGTGCACTTAATTTGGCAAATATATAACTCATAAATAAGTAGTATCCAATGACGATAATTCAATTCATTTGTAAAGCAATTAAGCTAGTAAATATCACCCAAATTCGCTATTAAGCACAATTTATTCACTACTCTTGAACTCTTACTCTTAAGAGAGTAAAAACAAACTACGAGACTGCCTTTAATTGATGTGCAAAGTTTTGATATAAATTATGATGTGTCGATTGCATTGTTTAGTTTTGAAACAGGAGTACTACGATATCAGCATATTTTGTTTAATAATTGAAAGGCTTAAAGGAATATTTTCGAGTGTCAGCAGAATGCCATAAACTGAATTTGATGCCGAAAACTATTCATTTATTGCTGACTTTTTGTTCGATTTTTGATTTTTATTTGCGATTGGCAACAATAAATGTTCGCTGTCTGTTTGGGCAACATCTCAATCTTGAATGCTGAGTGGACGATTCGAAAAATAAGAAAGAAGAGAAAAAAATACAACTGAGAAAGAATTTCCATAAAAAAGTTGCCAGCATGCAGCATCAAATGAGCGCCAGCTGTGCCACAGCAGGTCCCAGAACGCACACACACACACACACACGCACACACACTGAAGGCCTTGACAGAGTTGGCTAAAAGCAATGGCAAAGTCAAAACCAAAACCAGCACCAGAACCAGAACCGAAAAACGGCAGAGCAAACATAAATGACAATGCATGCCACATTTTTTGGAGCAGCACAAAAATTCCAATTAAGTAGCAGCTGTTGCTAACTTGCTTTGAAAATTGAACGGCGACGCATGGCAGGCAGGCACGAAATCCAAACGATAACCAAACCAAATCAAAAAGCGAACCACAAAAAAAACAACAAAAATAACAAAAAAATAATAAGAAAAACTAGTAAGAACCTAACAGATAAGCTAACCGACTTAAAAAGACCTTGTACCTGTTCGCAAATATTTATGTACTCCTTACTAACAGGTCAACTAGATCGAAGATTTTTCATAGACGATTTTAATCAAACGAAGTTAGAGCTCAACAGTTTTTCCAACTAATCAGTTTTTCTTTCAATCCTCTTCAATCTGTGTGAACTTGGCTCATGGTATGATAGCCTAGTACACTCCTCTACTCCTTTTGGAGTACTGGGTACAGAAAACAGAGCAGCAGAAAACTAGAAGATAAAAATATAAAGAACAAGAAATTCCAAAATGTGAGTTTTCTGTCTTTGTCTTCGTCTGCGAAATGAAAATCAATGTCACTATGTTTTCCTCACTTTCCATTTGGAGGGGAGCGTGCCTGAAGGCAACGCTTACAAATCAAGCCAGCTCCAGCTCAGTTGGGCTCCCCACTAGCTCCCAGCTGGGCAGCTCTTGGCTTTCTAGCTACCATCTGCTGACCATGTGGCATGCCATGTGCAAGGGTCAAGATTTTTGGTCGACAACAAAGATGCGAGCATAAAACGTGGCCAACAGGACAGGCATAAAAGTCAGAAACATTCGTTGGCCAGTTAACAATATTCTACTTCCACTCAATCTACTAACATCTCTCTCTCTCTCTCTCTCTCTCTCTCTCTCTCTCTCTCTCTCTCTCTCTCTCTCTCTTAGACGCTCTCTTTCTTCATCTTCTTTCTCTATTTTCATTCCCTGCTCTACGCTCCCTTTGTTGGCTTGACAATTGGCCTGGCTATGCAGACCAAAATATTATATAAGACAAACATGTTTCGTGTACTTTAAGTGTGTGTGTGTGTGAGCCATATGCTTAACTGTCTCTGTGTGTGACTGTGTGTTGTCTGTGTGCTCAACTTGAAATCCTTTAATGGTTCCGAGTGGCGAACGGCTTTAAAGGAACTTCCAAATTACATGCACATATAAAAGATTGTGCTTTACTCAAGTCAACCAAGATTGTACTAAGCGAGAGGGAGAGAGAGAGAGAGAGGCGGAAAGAGAAAGCATGTGAAATTTGTGGCAAATTGTTTCGCAGACAATTCGATCGCAGATCGAGTTCAAGTCTGCCCTGATAATGTGAACATGATGCAGAATTTTCTAACAGCGCTCATCAATTTTCAATCAGCTTTTTTAATATCATGCCTCGCATACACACACACACACACACACGCACACACTGACAAAAACATGCTGACGATTTTATAATTGGGCATGCAAAACGTATTGCCAAATAACGTCTTTCATTCCCTGCCAGACCAAGCAGTCATGCTGTATGCTTAGATGGCCCCAATAAGTATGCTATACTTTTGCTGCTTACCAGCAACAAGTCGACTGATATGACTTAAAGCGTTACTTGTGCAGGGTATAAGTATGTTGCAAGTTATGTGGAGCAATAAAGACAGAGAGAGCGAGTCCCAGCAACATAAAACAGTTATGACAATGTGTGTGTGTGTCTCAGTGTGTGCGTGTGTGTGATGGAGCCTAACAATCAAATCCCAGATGGCTGCCAAACTCGAAAAGGCTCACAGACTTGGACGTGTCGACAAACCACAACCCTGACGCTGGACGCCCTTTATTTAATACGCATGTACACACACACGTACACACACACACACACTTCTACGCACTCACACACTTGTTGAGATATAATAAAAATTTGATGTGCTTACAATTTTTCATAAGGCAGTAGCAAACAATGGGCAAACAACAAAAACACACACACACACGAACACACACACACACACACACACACACACACGCACACAATGTAAACGTTAAATAAAAGAAATGAATATTTGCAAAACAAGTTAAACAAAAGAAACAGCAACAAAAAATGTGAAATTGTGAAATGTGAAACGAAACCAAATTTATTTAAATACATTTCGTGGCTTTTGTTACACTGCTGGCTATTGTATGTTGTCTAAGGTGCAATCGAAACGATTCCCAGCGTGTTAGAGCTACAAATTTTCTAAAAAAAAATAGAAATGTACATAAAACAAGAAGAAAAGGCTACAGTCGAGCGAGTCGACTGTAAAAGACCGCGTACTAACTTTAGTGTGCATATTTGCATTTTCAACTGAGTTGTACTATGAGAGTTATAGGGATGGATAGTTTAAAAGGTAGTCACTAAGATGCAGATGTGCAGACGAACACACAGACCGGCAGATAGACGGACATTGCTATATTGACTCTGGTGCTGCTGCTGATTAAGAATACATATAATCTATGGGGTCGGAAATGCTTCCTTTTGCCTGCCGCTTCTAACTAGCCAAATAGACCTCTGCACTCTTTTCAAGTACAGGGTCTAAAAACAACAGCAAAAGGAGCAACAACAACAACAGACACAAAAATGCTCGTAAATATGAAAATAAAACATCAGCAGAAAATATGCGTATCAAATAAAAATGTAAAAAATAATAGCACAAAGTTTGAAATGAAATTCACAGCATTTGAAAATATGTATGAATTGCTGAAGCTCAAAATCTATGGTATTTATTGTGGTATTTTTTTCTGTTCTGTTCTTTTTTTTTATTATTTTGGTATTTCCTTTGTGGCCGCTTTGACCATTTGTTTGGTATTTGTTGAGCTAACGGCAAAATGCTGTAACAGAAAGTGCAATTACTCTGCAATTGTAATAGAATTTCTAGAGATGAGCACGTGATTCAAGGCACTCCACAAAATGGCAAATGAATCACGCTCAATATATGTTAAGTATCATAAATATAATGAGAAAGAGTTTTATTTTATTTATATCACATTTATTACAATTTAAATATTGATTGTACAGAATTTCCAATTATTAGTTACTCGAAAAAGATCTGTCACTTTACATTTCTTTGCTCTACACCATCTCATCTCTAATGTTTTTTATTCGACATAAAAAAAATGTCATTTAAATTGAAATGTTATTTGATTTCCAAATCCTTTGAAGTTATTTTAATAAAAGATTTTGTTTGCAAATGCCAACTGGCAATTATAGTTAGCAGTTAAATCCTTTAAGTACCTGAAAAGTCAAAAATACATTTAAACTCTATTTGATGCTTGAAAAACTATTTCCGGTGGCTGTCAAGTCAGTCAACTGAAAACATTTGCATACATTGCTACTTAGCATTCAAAGCACAATATAATTGCTATATTTTCTATTAGTTATTTAATAGTAACTTACTTTAAATGTTATGCTAATAGTATAAAGTATGGACTAGTCTGACAGTGTCTACCATTACATGCCCCACACTTGTTATTTTTTATCGTTTTCGCTTAACTATTATAATATAAATATTTATGGGCCACTTTTTCGGCATTCTTTCGCCTGATATTTATGACAACGACTTAAAGGACATTCAGCTAATCAAGACAAGGTGTTTTTTATTGAGCCACCTGTCGTTGTAGACCTCATGCTCGTACCTGCCCCGGTCTCTGCCCCTCCCCTTCGCCCCCTTCGCTGTCCATGACAATGACAATGGCAGTGGGTAGAAATATTCGCGTGTGGCAACATTTGGCAAACATTCGCGCTAATTTGTCGCCGTCAAACACGAGATGGCCTCTTTATAAAGAGGCGTGCCGTGGGGCGGGTCAATAACTGTCAATGGACAGGGGGTTGTTTGTAGAGGCAGTGTGAGGTAGGAACACTTTTTGTACCCGTTTTAAAGTAGAACACGGATAGATTGTGTTTGTTGCCAATTAGTGCATCCAATAGACTTAAAGCACATAAAAGTTAGTCCTTAAGTTTGGCACATTTAATAAGAATTTTTATAAAACTCAATTAGTTAAAACTTAGCTAGTTAGAAAACATTTTATTTGTTTTAATAGTCAGCACAGTATGAGCTTCAATTAAAGACTGAGAAAGTGTATACAGTTTTCCAAAGAAACCTTCGAAATACTCAGTTTGTTTATGACTTAAGATGACATACCTCACCATCTTCGATTGTTTTTTAGTAAGTGTTCCAAATCTACTACCAGGTATTGGCTAGTCGTGCGCTCTACTCCTTTCAGCTAAGCTACAAATGTTGAGTTATGAATAATGAGCACTGTACCGTGAGCTACATGCATAAATCTCAAGAGTTGAGACACAGCGAGTACTCACAGTTTTGGAAATTGCGTGCCGTCGATTGCCAAGATAAATGAACTGGATTTTCTTTTTTTCTGGGGACTGGGTTTCGCTTTATGGGGAGCGACCGCTAATTGTTTCCTCTGTTTTTGCTGACAATTCGTTTTTGGCCAAGTGTAGAGTTCGTGCAACACACAAAAGTGTCACGCAAATTTTGTTTGGCTCTAAATGTCAACAGATCTAAAAGCGTCGATTGCAATGCGATTGCGATACTGATGCCGATTACGATTGCGATTGCCAGAGAGCTGCCAATTAATTAATTAGCCAACTTTGCTCGTTGTTGGCCAAAGCGGTTGGGCACATGGTGGGCGTGATTTATTGCCTAACGAACCGCTGCCTGGGTTTTTCTAGTTTACTAATTTTCTAGTTTGTACTTTTGCTGCCTTTTGGCAATTGCTAAAAGTTTCAGTTCAACTGGCAGCACGCAAAAGTGACATTTTTATTATCGCATGACATTAGTTTTGATTAGAATTGTGTGTTCTTACCGTATGAGTAATTGCAAAATGCTTTTAAAAATAGCAACTTGCTTTGAGTTGTATGAAACTTGATGATAAATTGCTTATTAAATACTCGAAAATTTCATCTTTCAACTTTATTTATAGAATTGTCATGAGTTTTAAAACAATTAATTATAAGTTTAGTAATGCCTTCATATAATTACTTAAGGAAACTGTTGCTGCTGTCTAATTAAACAGCTAATGTCAAAATGCACTGAGCACATGATGTGCTCTATCAGTTAAGTTGAGATAACAAACGTCTTTTGAGAGCGATCCTTTTGACTTGAGCTGGGCTATTATCTTGTTTGTGTGCCTGCATCATTTGGGCATCATTATCAGAGGACTAGTGCTATCAGTGAGAGCGGCGTTAAAGAACCTTCAGCAGTGTTACTAAAAATATATGTATGCATGTACAACAAATGGGCCGCCAAAAGTAAACACACAATGGAAAATAAAGCAAAGTGTGGGTGTGTGTGTGTGTGTGTGTGCGTGGGTGTGCGTGGGTGTGTGTGGGAGTACCTCCCTAAAAGCAACAATACAACAAAATAAACAAAAGCTCTGCACGGCCATTGTTTGCTTAAGACACACTGAGAACATTCATAAATTTTTTTTTTTTTGTTTTTTCTTCGTCGTTTTTGTTTCTTTTCGTTTTTATTTTATCATTGCGTATACGTAATTTATTTTGAGAAAACGCCCGACGAAAAATATATAAAAAGCTCTGCATACTTTTGGGTGCACGAGCGTGCCAAAGAAACGACAGCGAAAACAGTCACATAAACAATGTGAAAATGAAGCGAGAAGAAAAATATGTGTGAGGCAAAACAGTAAAAACAGATAAAAGAAGGAGCGGAGAGACAGAGAGAGAGAGAGAGAGAGAGAGAGAAAACATGAAAATAAATAAATAAAGCAAAGAAAAGTATGAATAATAATAATAACCAAATTGGTTTGAGCTTATTTTGGCACAAGTGAAACGAAATGAAATTAGCTTTAAGTTCTGATGACTTTCATTGCGTAGGCTCTATTTGTGGAGTCTCCTACTGCTCCAACTGCCCCTGCCGATTCCTTTGCCCGACAATTTGTCAATTGACGCGCAGCCAGGCGCTGAAGCTGCTTCCGCCCGGCTGACTGTGAATGGACGAGCAGTAAATTTCATAGAATTTTTGCTGCACTTACTCCGCACGTCGACAGCCTTATTGCTACTGGTTGTTTGGTCGTTGGTTCTCTCAGTTCTCTTTGGCTGCGGCCGGGTCTTTATCGCTTTTTGAAATCATCTAGCTGGAATAAATACATTTCAGCATCAAGTTGCCTCCAGCTGCCACGACCATCAAATTGGTCGACCATTAGTATGGTCCAAGTAATGCACTTGCTTCTACCAGCTTCCAGCCAACAGTGACCAGTTTCCACTTCCCAGTTCTCAATTTACAGTTGTCAGTCTGCACACTGAGAAAAAAAATAGTAATGTTTTCAGCGCACATTTGTTTACAATAAATTAAGAATTCAAGTCGTTTAAAATATATAAAAATCTGCAGATTTCTTAGTTTTACTTTGCATAAAGTCTTCAATAAACGATTTAAACTTTTTTAACGTGTAATAAGTGACTTGTATCTTTTTCATAGCGGACTTTCTTTGAGCTATGCAAATAATCCACAATTGGCTGCTGGGGCATTGATATATTGATTCAGGCAATAACATAGCCGAAACAAAGCAATGAGCTAAATCTTTGTATTAACAGCATAAATGATGTTGACTTAAGTTCACAAGCGATTGAATAGACAGCATGTGGGCATGGACTCAAGAGGGGGCAATGGAGAAAAGGGGGGACCCTTTTGGCAACCCTTTTAAAGCAGTCGCCAAGCCCGAAACTGAAATAGAAGTATGTTAGGAACAGAACACAGAAACTGGAACTGAAACTGATCTAGAAACCTAATGACGCATTTGATTGGCTCCAGCGGCAAGAAGAAGACGAAGAGGAAGCAGCAGCAGAAGAAGAAGATGAAGTTGAAGAAGGAGAGCACTAAAAATAGGTTTGCAAAAGCTTCATGCGATTAGTCTTTATTAGACACTTCGCTGATTCGCTTAACTCAACTCAAATAACTCGATTACTCGACTACTCGTCGCATGCAAATCGATAACTCGTAGCTGCCTCTGTTTGTCCTTTGGGTTGCTGGACAAAAGGCAAGAAGCCAAATGGAACTATTTAGCTAAATGTCACGTCGTCTAGTGTTCCATAAGTTAACAGCATATTGATTTTAAAATTTAATTCAAATATTAATCAAATGTTTGCTTTTGAAATCTTTAAGCTTCATCTAAGTTGGGTATATTGAGTTTATTAGTCATTTGACTTGATTGACTTTGCTTTTTTTTTTTTGGGTAAATTATGAAATTCTTGTTCTACTACAGAAAGTTTGAACTTATTCATAGTCCAAAAAATTTAATGATTTCATTTCAGTTTAAGAATTTTTAAGAATGACTTAGTGAATTCATTAGAAAAGCTAAATAGTTGATTTCTCGGTATTTAAATGGTCTAAACTCCCTACTTTTCTTATGTTTAAGTTAGTTTGCTTATTTTATTCTGCATTTGTTAATAATATATAATAAATTAAGTCCCAATAAAATATTGGGAATTCGTGGTTTTATTTAGTTTATCAATTTAGCAAATTATGTGAATATTTGAAATATAACAACTGTATGTGCCTAAAAATTACTTTAATTCGAAGTCTTGTTCGCATACTAACGACTGTTGATGCTAGTTAGAAATATATTTAAAACAGAACTTACTTACACACTTAGAAGCCCAACAAACCCTTTAACTTTCATGACTACAGGGTCCAAAAATAGCACTCCTTTTAATCAGTGTGAGGTGGAAATGTGGCACAAAGCTAATTTGCAGACTTTTCGCTGCCGTGAATCGGATTTCCAATTAGCAGGTCTGCGTTAAAAATCTAACAATTTGCATGCAATTTCAGTCATAAAAGTCATTAGTTATCATATTACGCCTCTTGGCACCGCCACGCCCTCTCTGCTCATTTAAGCTGGTAAATTATGCAGCCCTGCTCATTGAGCCATGGCCACAGTTCACAGTCCGTTCCTGTCCCCGACTTTTCCCCTTCTTTATACAGTTACCTATTCCCAGTTCTTCTCATTCCTTTTTGAGTTGTCGTCCATTTTTGGTTTTCGGTTTCACTGGAATCGGAATATGTAAAACGTTTGATCCCTTCCGGCTTAGCCAGGTCTAAAAGTAGCGCACGATGAAATAAACTCAAACCAAATTATGTGCAGCGGGGCAAAGGACAGAGGGAATAAAAGAGAGAGAGAGAGTGAGAGAGAGGGAGTTGAACTTAAAATTTATTACAAACGCAGTAAGCCCGTGCAGACGCAAAATTATTTATTTGCCCCAACACTGACAATCTAAAAAACAAATTCGTGTTGACGGGCGGCCAATGACATTTCCCCCTCAACCCCTCTCTTTGTCCCTTACCCTTACACCAGCAGTTGTGCCAGTCCTCGCATATCTTTCCCCATGTCCTTTTACTACAAAAAATGTGTCAAAGCAGCAAAAACAAAAGTTTATTTATTTAAAACCAACTGAGTACTAACTACATTTGTAGCGTTTTGCTAGCTCCACTAAACTATATCCTATATGTGCTCAAAAACCGAATGTTTACATCACCTACCTGATCTGCTGAGTTTTTGTGTTAGAGGAATAACTTAACTAATTTATTTCTAAAGAGTTGGTTATTTATTTAAGATGTTTAGCTATTTATTTTCTTTATCCAAATGTTTGCTTGACAAAATAAAGTCTTTTCGCTGTTTGAAATAAAAATAAAGCATATTGATACTTATTTCATTTATTTATGTCTTTAGTTTTTAATTAACTATTAAAAAAAATTAAAATTTTAAACTAAAGTTGCTTTTTATTAAATATAAGTTGTTATCTGTTGCTAATATATTCTAAAATTTCCTCTTTTTTTATCTCTCTCCCACTCGCTCTGCCTTTCACCCTTTATCTCTTTATGTGTCTGCTCTGTATCCCCTTCGAGCAGATTGCCTTGACTTTTGGTTAAAAGTTGGGCTTAGTTCATTGAAAACTTTGACGCAGCAAACACGTAGCATGCCACGCCCTTGTTGTGCCCTAAGACCCGCTCTCTGCCTCTTTCTCTCTCCTTTCTCTCTCTCTCTCTCTCTCATTTGCATGTGTCTGCTTCGTTGTAAGACAACTTTTACACTATTCGCCCCAATGTATAAGTAACTCTGCGCTTTGCATTTTAGCCAAAGGCGAAGAGCAATATCAACAGCAACAGCAACGACTAAAACTGATGTTCAAACTCAAAACATTTGACAAAAAATGGGCAACTTTTATACAAGTTTATATACTATATTTACTATATATATTATGTATTATATCTATATAAAAACATTTTTTATTTATTTATGTTAAATTCATGACATGTATTTAAATTAATTGTCAAGCAGTTTGTCCCTTTTAGTCGCTGTCTCTTTTGGTTTGTGTGTATGGCCATGTTAGTCACGGTATGCGTGTGTGTGACTGTATATGTGTGTTTGTGTGTGTGCTAGCCATCAAACGCAGCCGTTGTGAATTTGTGCCCCAAAATCAGCACAAAGGCAGCGCTGCATTAGCAAATATTCAATTATGAGCCAGCATGTTATCCCGCTCTCTCATGCTCTATCTCTTTCTTTTTAGCCTAGCTGCCAGCGGCAGCCATAGAGTTATGTTTTTGTGTACAATTTGGTCTGATTAAGGACTTCTAAATTCATCTATGATTTTTTGATTATGATTTTTTTATTTATTTGTTTGTTGGCCACTCCCACAATAGATAAAATAAATTAATAAGATACATAGCAGCTGAATTAATCATTTTTAATAGATTTTTCTATCTTACTACTTTTCTCTGTTATTTTTATAGTCAAAAGTGTTTTTGTGTGATTAAAACTCATTGGCTGGGCACCTAAACGTCGGTAGCCCCACAAGTTACTAGCTAAGTTGTTATCTCTGTCTCATTCTTGCCATAGATCTGCTTTCTCTGTCGACATTAGCATTTGAAAGGCAAAGAAAAAGAAAATAGAGAAAAAAAATGCCGAACTCAATCCAAATTCAACCTTCAGCTTCCGTTCCCATGCTCATTCTTATGCCCGTGCCCATGCCCATTCCCGTTCCCGTTCTAGTTCCAGTTCCATTTTCAGTTTTAGTTCCAGAAAACTTTTGCCATTTGCCTGCGAGCGGCAAAGCGACAAAGGGCAAAACAAACACGCAAAACTTTCCCTGTATATATCTTGTCAGTTAGTGATATGTGTATACTAAATAGCTGCATACATTATCGCAGTCCCTACCTCTTACTCTTCACTGCTCCTCCCTCCCACTCTCTTACACACTGTTTATCTGTCTCTCTTGCTCTTTGAATTGTGCTTAAAAATTGCGTGTCTGGTCAAGTAAATGAGCTTTGCTGTGGCTTTTCTACTTCAGCTTCTTGTGCTTCTTTACTCGATGGATCAAAGACACCCACACACCCACACACACACACGCAGACAACCACATAGATATGCGTTACGGATGCCTAACCGGAAATTGATATTTAATTAAAGTTTCAGGCGCAGCTTTTGTCGGTTTTCAAGCCAACTTTTTGCCTCAAACGAGTTTAGTTTCCCGCTGCTGCTGCAAGTGGAAATTGCATAAAAGGATTGTTTTAAGATTTGAGTCCCCTTCACATTTTTGTGTTTACTTCAAACTTTCGAAGACAGGAACTCAAAAACACACACACTCACACATCTGTCAGTTGGCAATGTCAGGGAAGTTTTGGTGTTTATACCCGGTAATTGGCAAGTGAAGGTGTATATTGTAAATAGTGAAGTGTTTTTGTTGGCAGAGGGTAGAATGAATGAATTAAATATATTATAATTTTATTAGAACAAATTAAAGCAGTGAAAACTAAAAATATTTAAATTTGTTAAGAAGAAGCTTTAAAACCGCCAAGTAATTAAAATATGGGTTAAAAAATAGAAAACAAAAAGCCTACATGGTTTTTAAAAGAAGAAGTTTATGCTACTACTGGAATCCCAACGATTCTGACTAGAATATGAAGGTGTTACTAGGGGAAATCATCACAGTTTTAAATGAAATGATCCTTTGATAAACCTCATGCTTAAATTTTCTAGTAAAGAAAACGAAATGTAATATATTTTGTGCTAAGAACGCCTGTTATCGAATTTAAATTAAGTTCAAAATGTTTAAAATTATTGAACATAAAAGTTCAACTTAAAGTCATTTCCAAAATCATAAAAACGCGAACTACTCTAGTCTCAATTCAAAGAGCTTGAAGAATTCATTTGACTACGCAATGAAAACCGCATTTAATTGAAAGCAATTTGGAGCACTACAAATACGAGTAGTTTGGCTTAAGCAATAGGTTTAATTGACACTTACAGGTCGGCAAGAGGAGATAAATTCTGTGAAGAGTTTTGGCAATCGAAACAAATCGATTTCTCAGTGCAAATATTGTCATTGTGTCTGGGTAAAACGTGCGTACCGTTTTCTGGCCCATTAAAACTACCAAAATACCAGGAGTGTGGTATTGCCGTCATTTTGTTGCTCATTAAATGCACTCAGGCAAATTTATACCCATTTATTTTAAAGGCGTCGTATCTCTGCCAACTTTTCTCCTGTTTTTCTTTTATTTTTTTTTAACATTTTTTTGTATATTGTCGTCATGGCTGAGGGACCGTGTCTTAAGGAGAACGCTTTAATGTCGCACGCTAAAAATCTGTCTCTGTATGTGTATACAAAATACCCTAGCCGAGGGTGTTTTCATTTTATTGGCAAATTTGTAAAGCATCGAAGAAAGAGTTCCACAATTTATTAGGTATATACTGAATCAGCTGGGATATCTAGAGGAAAGTAGGACAACAAATTCGACTATTTGCAAACTTTCACTGCAGAAATATAAGTATAAGAAGTTCTTCATAAATCAGTGGAGTAACTCAATTCATATTGTCTACAGGCTATCGACTCATTGACGTGCTAAAGATACTCTTACTTTCTGCTTCTTTGTTGTTGTTATTTTGGCTCTTTGCTGTTGTGTTTAAGTATTTAAATAAGAGCGGAAAGCAACAGCCGTGTCTCAGCTGCTTTGCTGAAAGGCAGCAGCAGCAGCGGAAGAGGGCGGAGGGGTAGGGAAGTGAGCTGCAGGAAAGGCGTAGAGGTGGGCGTTGAACAAACTTTACGACTTTTATCTACGCGCAACTTTCGAACTGACACCGAACAACGTGAACAACGCGAACAGCGAAATGGAAGCAGCGAAATGCGGTATGCGTCTCCATTCCTGTTTACATCCCTGCCTCCCTCCATGTATCCACTCTTGTCTCTTCAGTCTTCATGCTGCTAACCATTCCCATCACCACTACCAAATCATCCCCTGTCTTCTCCTATTCCATATCTCCTCTCACTGCTTCTACTCCTCCTTTCCACTCGTGTTCCTTCTTCCACTCCCACACCTGCTCCTACTTCTATGCCTGCTCCAATTTCTACTCCTTCGTTTACTCCTACAACTTTACCCATTCCAGTTCCTATTCCAGCTCCCCCTGCCCCTCCCCTTTGCTATCTACACTCCATTCCCCTACCACTCATCAGCTGGGTTTTTAAACATGCCTCACGGCCAAATGCATAAATATTTTCAGTGTCTCTCAGTCGTGTGAGAAGCAGCAGAGAAACATGACATTTTTCATATAAATTTATTTGGCTTTAGATGTTGTTGTGGGTGAGTGGGTGAATGGGCGGCAGGGGGATGGACGTTATAAAGTAGGCGTGACGCATTTGCATATTTGCAGCAAAGCAGCACCAAAGTGCCATAAAAACCGGTACGGTTTGAATAAAATGAAGTCAAATAACAGAGTACAAAGTACAAGCGACAGCAGCCAAACGACCAACGGAAAACACAGCACAACAAAAAAGTAAAGATGCAAGACAGGACACCCAGGACATTCAGCACACTGAGGACTCAAAGTAGAAGACAGAGCTGGGCAAAAGATATAGGTAATAAAAAACTTTATACAATAGCAGATGCCAGCCCAATGTTTGATGACCAAGTCGGCCAATGGCCACTCCAAGCTCTGCTGCCTCCCAAGGACAAAGTGTCCTTGCTGTAGGTGTAAGGTTGGCAAACTGCAAAAGCATCAAAAATGGCAGCGAATGAGTGCGGGAAAAGTCGATCACTCACAGATTGTGCGCTGCTCTCGCTTCTTAGTACTGTCCGTGTCCTTGTCCACATTTGAGAGCAAAGAAATTCCTTAGACAACTGCTCCATGGACATTTCCTTATAATAATAGCAGTTTGATCTTAATCTGCTGCTTGGAATACTTAAAAGCTCTTCATATTTTAAAATAAAACATAAATTATTTGTTGCGTTGTATAATAAAAACAAGTTTTATCTCAATGAAAGTTTTCTACTGTAACTACATTAGTTTGAAAATTAAATATTTTTATCGAGTTTAAATAATAAAATAATAAATGGATGCGATAAATTTGAAAACATATTTAAGTAGTAAAAGTTCTGATTTAATTTAATAAAATTGACTCAATTTCTTCAACGAATGTTACCGATTTTAGCCTGAAAATAAAAAATTATATCCTTCATTTTAATAATTCTTAAATAAAAACAAATTTTATTTTATGTGCTATTTTTTTTAGGAAAATCAGCAAAGTTTAAAAAAGAATTATTCCTTTACAAGTGTTTAATTTTAAACTCCTTATAAAATGTTAACAAAATGTTTTTAAACATTTGCTAGACTTTCTTATAAAATAGTTTCAGTTTATTTGCGTTGGGTGATTCAAAATTTATGCGAGTTAACTAACATAAATCGCTTTAAAAGGTGTAAAATTACCTGGACTCTCTGGCAGTACAGTTGGCTTAATCATTGTTTTGAGTCTGTTTATTTTCCATGAAAATAATGAAATGGCTCATCATAAAGTGAGTTTCAAATTCGTTTAGGGGCCGCGGGCAGTGGGAAATAAATGGAAAGGGCAAGAGTAAGGCAACGGGATTTTTATGCCTATAGAAATATTCTGGAAACAACAAACATTTTGTCAGGTTTTCGTTTTCTCTTAATTCCAAAACGAACAAAACTGAATTTTGTGCACAGAGATACCCTATGAACATAAAATAATAATGGGTACATGGAAATTGACATGCCTAATGTTTGATATACGTTAACTTCAAAACAATTCTAGTTGATCAAAGAATTGTATTTAAAATGTTAGATATAAAATAGTGGATTGGCTGCTGGGTATGTGCTAGTTGATCATAGGTGTCTTGTATAACGTTTTCTTGTGTTTTTTGGAGCCCACAGCAGATTGTGTCAGATATTAAATTTATTTACATGAATTTCTCACTTTTGGGTGCGTGAAAGCAACAACAACAATAGCAACGTGGACAAAAACAACAACAACTGACCATGTGATGCTAGGACAGTGCAAAAAAAAATGTAGAAATATAAAAACTCTGCACTATGGGAAATAATCTAAATGTTTTGCTTAAACTTCTTAAAGAATTCAACTATTATTTTATTATCTTAAAGCAGATTAAATTAAGTTGCAGTCTTAAGTTGTATTAAAAAATCTAAAAAACTTTTAAGAGAAAAATGATATATTAAGCCAAATAAATTTACTATTCACCCATAGTACACTGCAATAAATTTTTACAAAAATAAACAAAAATGAGAATAGAAAAAGAGAGCAAAGAGAAACTGAGAGCAAAGTGATACATCGAATTTGACACGAGCAGTGTGCAGTGTATTTCGGTGTTTGGTTCACCCAACTTTATTGTATTATTTGTGAATTTTGTTTTATTTTTGGCGTGTTTTTTGGATATTGTTTTTGGCTGTTTCCCGATGCGGATTAACAACTCAAAAACGAAGTTGGAATTTGACTGCGTTCACAGCTTTGTGGATTATGTTTCAATTTGGCGATAGAACAAAACTGCGTTGGACTGCGTTGATTGGGTTGAATACTTTAACTTTAAATTCAGTGCTTTTTGGTCACTTTACACAAAATTATTTAAAGTACACACCCAATTGTGCTATGATTCTGTGTATAATTAGTAAAGGAGCTTGCAATTTTAGTGTACTCCATGGGAGTTTGAAGTACATTTCGTGAAAACGCGTAAATAATTGAATTTTTCATTTGCTTTACTTTATTTGCGGCACGTTGAAAAAAAATACTAAAATTCAATGCAAATAGATTGTGATTTTATTGAAAATATTTTATATCATTTATATTTTGTGGACCAAAAGACAACAAATAGACACAACACGAGCAAAACAATACGTAGAAATGTGCAAGTATTTCATCGAAATGTTTTTAATTTAAGTATTTAGTTAGTCAACGTGAAAATACTTTCCGAAGACAGGTAAATAAACTAGAGGATATATAAAGTGCTTTAAAATGTATGTCAAATTAAATTGATGTAAAAATATGTCCAAAGTTGATTGGTTTTAATCAATTGAAAATCTACCAAACATATATGATATTTTCAATCTTTTGGGGGCATAAAATATTAATCATATTAAGGTATACAATATGAATCCAGGCAATCAAAACATAAGCATAAATCGAATTTCCAAAGTGCAGCTAGAAATGGAAATCTTTTGCTTATGTATCTAAATATCTATTCATATTTCTGCGAGTGTGCTCATGTGTGACATGTTTATAGTAAACCATATATACTGTAGTACTCTCGTATTCATAGTTTATATCTGAGATTAGATTGCTGTACTGCAGCTTGACTTTTATGCAAATAGCGGGAGCTAAGAGCTGAGAGCTTCGTTGATACTCGTATTATTGTTATATTTTTTATGATGACGATTTTGTTTTGTTGTTTGTTTGTTTTCCCTCTGGTTGCGTTTGCTTTCTTCGACTTTTAAATTGCTGCAGTAACGTCAGCTGTTATTATTGTAAGCCGGGCTATAAAAAATAAGTTGAGTACGTTGATTTTGCCACTTGTTTTGGGCTCAAACCATAAAAATGTCCAATTGGGCATGTACAAATCTGTGGTTACTAAAACTTAATCGTTTTGTGTTACTCTCAGAGATTAATATGAATTAAATTTGTTATTTATCTTTTGCAGAATAAATACTTTGGAGTTTACTCACTTTGGATTGATCAACAGAGCAAAGAAACAAAGCGATTGGTAAGCAGAAACTCATTTCATTGCCACAAACCCAATCGATTGTTTATGCTAAGGAATTCTTGTCATTTTTGGCAAGTGCATTAAGTTCTTATAACTTGGCCTAGACCGAAACAGAGACCAGTTTTATATGCGACACTCGAACAGACTGAGCCACAAAACAAAGGAGGAAAACTCGTTGTTAGGGGTTAATTAAAATACAGAATACACTTTGACAAAATGCCATTTAATCTACTCTGCTGCGAACTTGGTAAGTCCAAGTACCAGTCAAAGACAACGCAAAAAAAAGAGGCAAATTAATTATGCGCATATTTGTGGGCTCAACAAGATTACCTAAATAATAAAGAAAAAACACCAAAATAAAACACAAAAAAAAAAAGGTTCACTTTGATTTGCATTTTTTGTCGCTTTCGACTATGCCATTTATGACATTAGCCTGGCAACCCTGGCCAGTGGCAATCCACCCACACTCTATTAATTACAACAAAAATCTTTTACTAATCAGAAACGCAGACTGAACTTACTTGGATTCGGGTCCAGTGTTAAATGAGCCGCTGAGCCGCATAATTCCCCAAGTGCTAAGATTGGCGACTCAACTCGGGGATTAATTGCAAATCGAATCGATCTTCTATGCTTTTAGGTGTGCTGAAAGGGACAGTGACTTTTTTAAAAAAATATAATTCAAAGAAAATTATGTGCTGTGCATAAATTTGGCTTGGAAATAAAATACAATGTTGAATAAATAGTTAAAGGTAAAAAATATACTTATTTGCATTTTATTTAAATTCAGAATTAATTTAAAATCAAAATAGGACAAGTGCTTAAAAATGGAATCCTAAAATTTTAATTAATTTTATGTAAATTTATTGAAGATAACAAACTACTCATTGCACAAATACTTGTAGTGAAAAAATATAAATTAATATATTAAAATTTTCAAGTTTCGTCAGAAAATATGAAATTTTGAATATTAAATTAATTTTATAACTTATCAGCAGTTACATTTGAGCGTTAGCGTTTTTAAAATTTAAAGGAAGCTTTTTATAACTGCTATTAATTAAAGAAAATTTAATTTGCCTTGGGCAGGCTGTAAGCATTAGAAGTATAACTAAAACGGTTTCAATAAAAAATATATTTTAACTTCGTGAGTTTAGAAAAGGAAAAGGCACTGAAAGAAATAAAGGGTACTAAAATAAAAGCATAAAATATTTTACTTATTTTGAGGTTCAACTTTGGCATACATTTAATAGGCAAAGAATCATTAAAAATTAAAATACAATCAAGTTTTTCATGCTCTGCTTAGAAAGTCATTTATTTTATTTTACTATAGAACCCCTGTTAGTTTTTTTTCAGTGCACTTATGTGCATAAATTTACATAGGCGTGCATTTGTGTGTGTGTGTGTGTGTGTGTGTGTAGAGTTATATAAACACAGTTATGCATTCCTTTATTTCGATGTTGTCCCCGAGGCGCAAGAGCAAATTCAATTTGGTATTTGCATTGCACAGTTCATTTGGCAATGTATAATGAATTTGGTTTGTTTCGTCCAGCGAAATTGCGATCTGGTAGCCCCCAACCACACACCCGTCTGTTGCCTGGCAGAGAGTCATATTTCACATGCCCACTTTAGGGGGAAGTGGCAGGTGTAGGAGGCAGGCAAGTGAAAAGGATGGAATGGCGTTAAGTGCCATAAAACTGTCTTTGACTTGGCCAAATGAACGATTCTGGCCATGGACAATGGACATGCTAATAGCACATCAATATATATGCATAAGGTATATACTAAGTGTACATAAGTGTATGTGTGTGTACCAAAACAAATAACAATAAATTGCCCAACCGCCTGACTCATTAAATATATACTAAATACAGAGTGTAAGAGGGAGAAAGGGAGACAAACATACACGTATGTGTGTGTGTTCCTTATTCAATAACGCAACAGCAACACATTTGCCACGCCCATAACGCCCACACAAGGTACTGTGAGTACATTACGTGCAATCGCACACACAAATTTTCTCAGCTGCAGCAGCCCATCTCTCTCACTCACACTCTCTCCCTCACTCTCATTCACTTTCTGTCTCACTCTTCGGAGTGCTACATGGGCATGTTTTTCACTGTGTACCATGTACCGTTTTACCAGTTCTGACGTGTTCGAGCTTGTCGTCAACATTCAATTTCTTATTTTCTTGGTGTCAAGTGCTTTGCTCGCACCACCCAACAACCCACGCCCACCACGGCCCCCCACCATCCACTACACTCCCTGCCCATGTCAATAATTTCATTTTACTCTGCCACGCCCCATAAAAGGCGTAAGTAACCAGGCAACACTTTTGCCCACTCATTAAAAAATATCGAAACAATTTAACAATTTCCGTTGTTATTTTCTATCTGAAATTTTTATTGGTTTGTCCTCAAGGACACACAATAACTTCATTTGTAGGTAACTTTACAAAAAGGTGTATGTGTGTGTGTGTGTGTGTGCGTGTGCTGTTTACAATCACTACTGACTGTTGATGCACAGCCCAGTCGAGAGCAAATTCAATTTAATGCAATTATTGTCAACATTAAATTGATTAAGTGTGTTCCACAATGTTCTGATTGGAATATGCCACGCCCAGTAAAAAGTTGTTCTAGAACGGGAACTGTTAGTGGAAGTGGAACTAGTGCACCTGGCACATACTTCAAAGCTTTTGTGGGTCAGAAATTAAT
This sequence comes from Drosophila acutilabella, assembly GCA_035046005.1. NCBI lineage: Eukaryota > Metazoa > Arthropoda > Insecta > Diptera > Drosophilidae > Drosophila > Drosophila acutilabella. The sequence goes on from JAWNOK010000020.1 coordinate 9,149,816, forward strand.
TACCATTTTCTGTTAGAAACAAGAACTGCGAACTGCGACCACAATTCTTACCACAAGATATTCTGGCGCTTGCCACGCCCCCCTCCTTAACGGCAACTGTGCTAAATTTCATAAATTTAACTCGCCCGACTAAGTGAAAAAAAAAAAGAAAAATTGGCTTCACTGTGAAAACCCAGCAGAAAGTTGAATCGTTAAAAATAAAAATAAAACGATTCTCGTTTGTTTTTTTTTCTCATTTTTTTCTACGCAAACTTTTACAAAAAGCATTAAAATTTCAAAACAAAATGGGGCAAAAAGAGAAATTTACACACACACACAGGCACACGCTGGGAAATACATAAAGCGACCACTGGTCAGGGTGAAAAATATTGAAAAATTTTGCTGCAAACACCGTACCAGCCTCAGCCGCCTGTTAATAATTCGTTTTGTTTCTACCTTGTGGTCGGAGAACTTTGTAGACCCGGTACGTAAAGAGTGTGGAAGGTCTGTTAGCCTTCAGGTAACTAAGTATAGGCAACGGAGTACTCTTGAAGTCTATACATTCTTGATCAGCAGAAACAGCTGCATTAACGTATTCGTATCTCAGAATCTATAAGAGCTACAGCCACCAAATTCGTACAGAAAATTGGTTTGAGCGTTAGTTTTATCCGTATTATTCTAGAGTTTTGCCATGCCCTTTTCGAATTCACAAATAAAAGTTAAAAAACAGATCTACCGCTATCGAAAATATCCTCAAAATAAGAAAAAAGCTTTTGAGTATTTAACCAACTACTTTTTAAAGCTACCATAAGGGTTTTGGGTCATAATTTAGTGAAAGAAATAAGGCTTATGGTTTAGTTAAATATTTCATTAAATTTTACATAACTTTACTTATATTGGCTAGGATCGAAACTTTACCGCTTACTTACTTAGTAACTACCCATAATATTTGTTGTCCCTGAACTTTCTTCACTATCAAAAATGATTCAATTCTCCCAAGCTCATTATTAAAGAATTACGAGGTCTTTTACAGTCGAAAAGCTCCTCTGTTACCTTTTGTACCCCTCTTTTTTTGATTTTTGACCAAAATGTTAATAATTGGCAATGCTGTGGTATTTAGGGGCGAATTGGTGACTTGAGGAGTGGACAGATGAGGTGGTTAAGGGAAGGGGCTGTGGTTGTGGCTGTGGCTGGAGTCTTTTCCATAAATTGTTTCGGAAATTACTGTTGTACCGCCAATGGTCGAGCCATTGCTCAACTTTGGGACTTTCAAAATGATTACAGTTCATTTCACTTTTGGGCTCTGCTCGTTTTAACTTTCCCCTTTCCCTCTCTTTTCTCCTCACTTTTCGCTCTCACTCATTTCTGTCATATTTGCTAACCACTGACGTCATTCGATGGTTTCCATTTCAAGTTTTCAACATTTCGCAGTTCCAATTCACAATTTACATTATTGTCATTATTATTTTTTTTATCATTAGTATTATTTTGATTATAAACATGTTCACTGCGGTCAACGAGTTCCCGATTCTTATCAAAAATTGATCAGATATTTTAGCTGATAATAATCATACATTTCCATATTCATCTTTTTCTTTAATCCATTTAATTTATGTTCAGTCCTGTACTAACTAAAGTCTTATTGTTTTATTTTAAAAGCTAAATAGTTTTTAAACTTGGTTTTTTAATAAACTTATATTTTTAATCAACTTATTTTGAATTAGTATAAAATTTAAGCCAATAACTAAAATATTTTCAATTTTTGCATAATTCTGCAATTGCTTTTTAATTGTTTAATTTCGAGATGAGGCTACAATAAACAAGTAATTAGCATAATTTTCCCAAAAACATATCAATGAGCAGAAAATTATGCTGGGATAATTGAAATTAGCAAAGCGATTTCACAAGTATTAATCCAAGTGGGTGTGAGTATGGGTGTGAGTGTGGGTGTGACTGTGCGTTTTGCGTGTGCACATGATATGTGTACTCCACACAGAACTTTCTCTTCCACTGGCATTTTTCTCTTCAATGGAGCACCATCGACCTCAACTTGCCCTGGATCTGAATTGTGTTATGGGTTATAGCGTATTATGCGCACATAATTGGAGTTTTTGTTGTTGAATTTGTTGTTGCTGTCGCGTTTGCTTTTCCTAGTCAATTCCCATTTCCATTTTCCTCTTGCCTTTGTTCGTGTGCGTGTGTGTGTGTGTAGACACTTGTGCGTTAAATTGAATAAGCTGCAATAATTGCATAACTTTGATTAGTTGGATAAGTGGTTTTATTACACAAACACTCACACACACTCACTTACTGTTCCATTTAATATGCCTAACTTGTGGCAAATGTGGTATTTGTTTACATAAACTACTGATGAGATTTGAGTGATTTGGTAAACCAAAAAGTACAACCAAAGAACAACCCATTGAGATCTTGGATTTAACTGTATCAAAATCACCTTAATTTTTGAATAGTTTGTCTTATGAATTTATTGCCTATAAAGATATAAGTGTTCGAGCACGATTTAAATATATAAAATACTTAGTTTAATAAGCTTTAACTGCCTACCCTAATTAGTTAACGGTTTATCTTACTATTGTCCTATTCACATTTCATTTTGTATCATACTTTTCAAACATTATCTAGTTTATTTAAATATAAACATAATTTTATGTTGGACCAAATAAACTCGAGTATTTATGTAGACTTTATGCCAAATTAGAATTTCTAACTGGTCGTTATCGTAAAGCTTATTAAATTGAATATATTATTACTTGTATGCCCAGGCTTATCTCTGATGAGGGAGCAAAGCTTTTGCCAGTTTCCACTGGATCTGGGTCTAGTTCAAACTAAATATTCCTGCAATGCTCGTGAATTAAACTTGCTTTAAGCAATCGTCTAGAAAACCATGTGTACTTCGTGACAAAGGTTTTAAAGAGTGGGAGCTCCAGTCTGAGCAGAAAAATGGGCTTAGGGATTCCAGTTCCCTGTTCGCTCTTTGCTCCCTGTTCCCAATTCCGCAATCTTCATTCCGTATTAAATGACTGCAACCAGCACCTTTGACTAATTTGCCTCTGATTACATGGGCAAGCAGTGTTCCCCTTGATGACAACGACAACAACGATGACAATGACAATGCCGATAGAGTCTAGGGTTGTTGCTTATTCAAATGAATTTAGCAGGCTCGTCAACGTCATGGTGGTCCATTTAATAGTGGGGTGGATACCAAAAAACACACACACCCACACACATAACGAGAGGGGTGGCTATTGAAGGAAGGAGCGCTTGTTATACCCGTTAGTCCAGGAGTAAGAAGAATGCTACGACTGATATAAAGATCAAATTTTCTAAGATAAATTTTATATTAAATCATAATGTCAACTAAAAGCTATTGAAAGAAAAATAAAATATTTTCTTGATAAAGTTAATCACTAACGGATATTTCATAGTCGGTAACTTGGGCAATTCGTAGTTGTATTTTTAGTGGCATCTAATGAAGTTGCCCGCTCGCTGCTGCTGATTTTGGCGCCGCAATAAGGCAGCTGAGAGGTAACAGAGAATTCGGCTGAAAAAGGCAGAAAGTGGAATGTAGAATGATTGGCGTAGGTGGAGGAGTCCATGGGGGGGAGGTGGAAGACGAAGTGTAGATTGTAGTGGGTTGGGGTGTTGGCACTGGTTTAGGAGCGCTGAGCAACAGCAGTTGTCTAGGACCCTCATTTATTTTCACTTTAATCAAAGTGAATTGCAAGGAAAGCACAGCGTGGATGGTGAAGTACGACGGGACGAGGGGACGGAGGGACCAAAGGACGGCAGGTTGGCTGGCTGTCCCAACGTTTGCTTAACAAATTTTGCTGCTATGCCCAAAAGAATTGTAAAGCGTAAAATAACAAAGACAAGGAAGAGCAAAAGTAAAAGCAGCAGCAGCAGCAGCTGGAACAGGAGAACGAGAAACAAAAAAAAAGAAGGAGAAGAAGCGAAAAGTGTATTAGTAGTTGTATTTTACACGTTATCCTTTCTGCGTGGCCTCTCGTTTGGTTGCCTCAAACGGGACACGGGCTGGGTATGAGGAGGGGGCCACATTGCTAAACAAAAGCACAACAGCCGCTCAGTCGCACAGTCTAGAATCAAGGAACGAGGCGAGATGAGGCGCAGGTCGACAGGCGAAGAGATTGCCCAGCCAGTCAAATGAAAAAGTAAGCTAATTAGTTAATGAAAGATATTTTCCATTGTCTACATTCGAGCTCTGAACGAGTCTGCTACAGGGTACATGTGGTTGCCACACTGAGCGAAAAAGCACAGCAACTCAAAGGCAATTCATTGATCTAAACGATCAAGCGATGCCAATTGGTGTAAAACTTGGCTAAACTCAATCGAATGGCATTTAAAAAAGTACTGCATACTTTTAAGCGCAACATTAAAATACAGCTGCTCAGTGTATGGTCAAGAACTTGAATTTACTTACGTATGCTTAATGTTAATATGAGCAGGTTTGCACACTCGCGTGTGTGTGTGTGTGTGAGGGTGTATGGTCCATTTATTGTATGGCAATTGTGGCCATTTTCTATACGGCTTCCCATGCGCGCTCTGAGCTTCAAAGTTTTTTTTGCTGCCACGTCAATCGTGGACGCTTTTGTTGGGCAATTTCGCTGTTCGTTGCTCATTTTCTTTTCTGCTATTTCCCTTTTTCATTCTTTTTTTTTTGCCACAACGAGAACCTTACAGTGAGCAGCATAATTTTCCCCGGCCAAGCAAGCGGCAAACCCTTTTTTTACTCTTTTTCTTCTGCTAGCAATGAATAAGCTTTGTTGTTGCTCTTTCTGCTGGTCCGCTGCTCATTTGCGTGGTCAGCGCTGGTTAGTTGCACCCTTTTGTAATGCAAAAATGTTTTGCATGAATTAATTATGAACTTTACGAAATTGACGTTGCCTTTAAGTCAAGCCTCAAATTTTCAATGCATTTATATTGTGTATTATTTATTATCATTTAATTTGGCGTTTTGTCTGTAAATCCTCTGCCTCTTGCTTCAACCTTCCAAGAGCCGCACTGGAATACTGGGTTGCATTTGCCACTGCAACAGGTCGAGTCCTTCAAGCAAGCAGTTCCATTTTTAGAACAAAATCCATTAATGGCTGCTATGCTGATCAAAATAGTCATCAACCACAATAGGAACTTCATGCTTGCAACTTTAAAAACGTTTTGTTTCTTCGCTTGGAAAGTTTTCAGCTTTTAATTGGCAAAACAATGCACAGCTTATTGATGAAGCTATTTGTTACGCCTTAACACCTGACAGTTTAACTAATATTTGCACGGAAAAATTCTTAAATATATTAGCACTTATAGTTATTTAAGTTTTACAAGTGAATTAGCAAAGTTCATTAACTTATTGGAATAACAGTGCTTAGTAGTAAATTAAGTCACTAATTCCTAGTAGAAACTTTTATTTCTGTGGTCGATCGTTTCTGTAGTGCATATATTAGAAAGAGACAGCAAATACTACGAATTAAAGTAAGACAGAGAGAGAGAGAGAGAGAGAGAGAGAGAGAGAGAGAGAGAGAGAACATTGCGTAACTGACTAATCTGGTCCGAAATTTAAGGCAAATTTAAGTTACTTGACTGCGGTGTATTTCTATTTTTGGGCACTTGCCAAATATTTTTGTACATTTTTGAACATTTGTGGGCGCACTTTGGTTTTATTATTATGATTATAACGTTTATGCTTTAAAATTACTAGAAAATGACAGGGAAGCGGCCGCTGTTGTCGCTCTGCGGAAAATTGAGCGTGCAATTTGGCTTTTCTTTTCAATAATTTTCCATTAGACAAGAAAACGAGCAACAAAAGGGCTCCCGACAATGGCTCACAAAAAATATATATATATTTATATTATATATATACTTATAACAACAGAAGGAGCTAAATAAAAGGGGCAACTTAGTTGGGCGACTGGAGGAGCGGATAAATGGCGCGTAGCAGACACACACACACACACACGCACACACAGAGGGTCACAGCTCATATATGGGGTAAATATATATATAAAGTATATATGTGTATATATATAGCATGGACGCGAACGCTGACGACGACGACACTTCTGGTTCATTGAAGCATAAGAAATTCTCGAATGAATCGCTCCGTTGACGCTTGAGTAGACTTGAAGCGATAAGCGGTTTTTGCGCCATATACAAAAATATATTTTTGCCCTAGTCGCGCATCCGTTTACCCCCAACTCTCTCACAAGACAAACTAAAAAAAAATAATAATAAAAAAACAACAAAAAAGGGGAGTTATATATAAAAAAAAAAGTATCTAGTTATCGGGCTCGTCCGGGAGTTGAACCCGGGACCTCTCGCACCCGAAGCGAGAATCATACCCCTAGACCAACGAGCCGCTTGGTCGCCCCGCTGCTCCAAATGATCAAATTGGTGAGAGGGGGAGAGAAAGGCAGAGAAAGGGTTGCTGTGATCAGTTCAACATGTGTAAGTGTGTGTGTGTGCTTAGCTGCTCTCATAACTCATACGCAGCGTTCGCCGCCAGTTAACGCATAAATTTCAATTGTTCGTGTGAACGCTTGACGCGAGGGACTTTTGGTTAATAGAAATGGAAATAACCAAAATGTCATGCTGAGTCACAAATGCTACAACTACACGTACTACGTACGTACGTAAGTACGAACGGATTATTTATCGTATTGCGAATAAAACACAATCATAATACGTTTCACATGTCAGACAGACGACAGCAGCACCGAAAAATTACTGCAGCTTGGTGCTACCCGTTGCAGCTGCTACACTGAAAACAACAAGAGGCTACTTGAGCCAGGGAAAGAAGGAAAGGCCAAATAAAAGTAAAATCTGATTAAAAATAGTATGGGAAGTGCCAGTTTTCAATTGATTTATAAAATTCCTCTTGAGTTTAGACCATTCATTTCTTTCAGTGTACAGTGTACACTTAAAATTATGATGTTTACATTATGATTAAGAATTTTATTTCGACGTGTTTTCCAGCTGCGACATTTACAGATTTGCCAACCCAATCTTAGAGAAGTGTGTATGTTTTCCTCTACCGCTGATTTAATCCCTCTTACTGTCCCCCATTTGAAGCCCTTCCTGCTACGTGTCTGGCTCATTGACAGTTGTCAGGTGCCTTTTGAGCTGGGCGCTTAAACTTTGCCAATTGCCATACAGAATTTGCCGCTGGCTGAATAGTTAACAACCATATGTCCTACTAACGCCCACGGGTCGCAGTATCTAGCAATAACATCGAGCAGGATCAGCAGCGGCAGCGGCAGCACAAGGAGCTAGAGCGTAGCCGGGAAAGTATCCAATGCTGTTGAGCTGTCAGAGAGCCATAAAATTTATCATACGACAGCTGCTTAGACCGCAGGCAATACATACAGACACACACTGGTATGTGTGTGTTCGGCTGGGATGCGTGTGTGGTGTGTGTGTTGTTGGACGTCACATTGGGTCAGGACCACAGTCGGTTTGCCTTTGGGCTACATGTATCCCAGGCGCTTGCACGCGCTAACTAAATCGGAAACCAATTTGTTTATCGCCGTTCTCTATCAACGTGCGTGTGTGTGTCTGTGTGTGTGTGTGTGTGTGTGTTTGTGTGTGTCAACTCAATTTGAGTCAAACGCTGGGCTCAAAAATTGTAAACGTGCCACGAAATTCGAAGCAGACGCTACACATCATAATAAATACATTGAATTGCGACGCAATGCAGCTAAAATATAACAAATTAATTGCGCAAAGCAGATGGAAATGGGGCGTACGGTAGGTAGGGGGCGTGGCAGAATCAAGGCGTAACCTTGGCCCATTCACACGAGACCCAAACAACAATTTTTACTGACAAACTTTATACCAATTGTTTGGCTAGCTGAAGCGTGTGAGTGTGTGTGTATGTTGTGGTGTGTGTGTGTGTGTGTGTGTATGGTATGTGTGTGGTGTGTTTGTTCAGTTGTTGCTGTTACTCTGCTAACTCGCATGCGATAAGTGCCGCAACATGGCGTTGAAAATAATTACACTTGCTGATTTATTGAGTGTCGTGGTTGTCGTAGTCGGTAAAAAGGAAAAGGAAATGACCCCGCCTCTTTGCCACCTCCCTAGCCATCCCTAGCTTACCGCCTCTATACATTGCTACATCCACATCCGCCGGATGTTGTAAATGAGCCGCGACATTGTGACTGCAACAACGTCATAAGTTTTTTGCTTTATTTTATAACTTTACTAATAAGTTTTAATTCTAATACTTTGAGCGAAAGTCGACGAAAGTCGGAGAAAGTCTATAGCTGTACTTCTGTATTTATTCTATTGAAGACTGAGTTTTAAAGAATCAATGAACTTTATCATATAGTTTCACTAGAAATTATTGATTTAATGTGAGTGATTTGAATGAATAGCTTTTGGTTTCTTTTATATAGAATAGCACATATTTCGTTATTGTTGAAAAATCAGTTCAGCTCAAACAACACAGACCAAAGCAACTGCAACAATCAGCTGTAACTAAAGATCGCTAACAGGCGCTCTACTCGCTCATCTGTTCCCTTTGTAGACCTCAAACTCTTCCCGAAAAAATTTCATGTTTCAATTTCTTAATTTTCAAGTATTGATTCCAACTGTTCCTGTTCCAACTTGATTCTTATCAAGAATGTAAAGAATCAACATTAATGTCTTTTATGAGGCAAAGTAGAGCACTAAAATATGCACCGAAAAACTATTAATCTCGTTGCTAAAACACTTCATGCTTCATAAGTATATACAAGTATACTTTTGGCCACAAACAGTGAAATAAAAAGATTTCTTTAGATTTTAAATTGTTTGCATAAAAAAAAAGATTTCTTTTGATTTAAAACTGTTTGCATTTAATTTGCAAAAAGTTGGCAATCAGTTAAGAATTTGAAAAGGTGGCAGCACAAAGTGGCAGCTCGAGTTGCCCATGGAACAGTTGATTGTGTGTTTGTGAAATGAATATGTCTGAGATTTGGACGAGTTGACATTGGAGCCAGTTCCATCATAATGCCATTAGTATGGCAACAAGGCTGATTATCGTTGCATGGCAGAGAAAGAGACAAAGCAATTCCACACACACACAACAACAAAGTCGAAATTATGTGGTCGCATGCCATTTAGCTTTGTTGTCGCTCTGCTCGAGGTGGCGAGGAAAGGGGACTTGGAGTGGAGAACAGGAAGAGTGCAAAGGAAATGGAGGTGGGCGTAGGGGGTGGGGTTGTGGTTGGCAGCAACAGGAAATGACACTCTCACTCTTCAAGGCTGCTTAGCCAAAGCTGAGGTTGCTTAGCAGTAGGCACTGGCACCGCCCACAGCCCTTCCCCCCCCTTTGTCAACACTCATCTGATTTTAGTTATTGTTGTTGTTGTTGGATTGCGTGCGGTCGTCGCATATTCAAAAGCATCGCTCAAGCGAAAGTGAAATTAATTACACAACTTGAGTTGAGTTCCAACTTGAATTGTGTTAAGGAGACCTCGGAATAGTCGATTCTTGTTCCTCTTCTTACCACATGCCACTTGCCACTGCTGTAATTAATGAAAAAGGCAGCCAACACACGCACACACACGCACCACACACACCTTACTCTATCTCCTTTTAGACCTTGTATCCTAAAAAGTACAGGGTTACTAAGGTTTTTAAGAGGAAGAAGAAGACATGGTAGGCTTATAAACACATCTGAGAATATATATCTTGGTGATCCGCTTAAAAAGACTAGCCGATAAAGGGCTATACAGCTGCTAGAATTGACTGGTTTTCTGCGTTTTCAAATATCTATCTATCTTTCTATCTATCAGATAATGAATGTAATTTGAGTTTCGAAACGACTACAGGCTCTTTTACAGTCGATACTCTTTTCTCCAGCTACTCGGCTATGTGTCTCCTTTAAGATTTTCCTTTGCCTAACTATCCGTTGCCTTCCATTCTTTTTTTTCCTCTGCGTTTTCTTTTCGTGTCTGTTTGTTTGCGTATTGCGCCAAAATTTCATTAGAGCCAACAATTTCCGCACTTCTTTTAATTTTGTGGGAAATCCCAGTGGAAAAAAGTATGGAGGGAGGGGGAGAACTTGGCAGCTGCCTAAGATTTTGATGGCGCACGTCTCTGCGGTAACCGTATCCATCTGTTGGCATCTGGATGAGCGACACAATAATACAGCAGCACTACAAGCACTTGTACAAACACTCGAACGAAAAACACACACACACACTTGGGTGTGTTGTCAGCACGCACAACAGGACACGCTTACGATCACATTATGCGCATTGCGCACATTTGATGAATCATTTTGACACTCAGCCTAAAGCGAATTTTGAACCTGCCAATCGAGTCTGTTTCTGTTTTCTAAAGTCAACCATTTTAAAGTATTAAACAGAAACTAGTACTACTAGATAGATGAGTTAAAAATAACTTACTTTTCGATGCAAAGTTCAAGTGCTTAAAATCGTTCATTCAACTCAAATAATTTGTGAAAAAATCTTATCGAACTTGTGATTAAAATCGATTTACAATTCACCCACACCCGCAAAAACTAAACGACTCTGATGGCAGGGTTGCGTGGTAGCAGGGTAGCCATCTTTATGGCAAAGTAATTGAAAGAGGGCTATTAGGTTTGGACCATTTGTTCGAGGTGTTAAGCTTGACTGAGCTAACTTGCACAGGATCCAAGACTTTGTCTGACTTTTAACTTTAGTGGCAAGTCTCTGGAATGGAATGAACTGAAATGGTATGGAATGAAATGGATTTAGAGCGTAGCAGAGCTTGAGCCAAGAGAGAGAGCTGGCCAATAGAAGTCACATTTCTAATAGGTGCTCAGACAATGGCAGGTCTCATTAGTCGACTGCGAAGCATCTTTTAATTATGGGCCAATGACTAAGACGGCTTTAATCAGCGCCAATTGGCAAATACAAAAGCGAAAATTACAAAATGTAGCGAAAGTCCCTGTAGAAAATTGTGGGGTTGAAAGGGGGAAGGAGGGGAAAATGGTTTGGGGAATATGCCGTGAAGCCCTGAACAGTAGATGGAGGCCAGTTGAGAGTGAGCTGTAAAAGTGACACACAAAAACCTTTTGCTAACTTAATTAAATTATACAATTTTCATTGGCGCTTTTTGTACAATAATTGGCAATAAATTGATTAAAGAGTTAATTAAACGTCCGGGGGACTGGGACACAGTATACAGCTGGATAGATAATTGCATTGGTCCTAAAGGAAGCGTCAATTAGTGCAAATACATGTGTGTGTGTGTGTGTGTGTGTGTGTGTGTGTGTGTGTGTGTGTGCGTGGGTGTGTGTACTGCCATTTAAATGCAATTTCAATTACACTTTCGCCCAAGGACAACAACTGCGTCGTGTCACTTGCATTTCCTGCACAAATCTTTTTAATATTTTATATAAATAATTAACGCCAATCGATTAATCACATGCATTCAAATTAATTACAAATTTACAGCAAAACTCATCAAGATACAATTAAAAATAAACACATAAAAACAGTTGCATTTCAACGGCAAATAAACATATCAATATTAAATGAAATTCAATCTTTAAACACTACAAACATTTGTCACGTTCTGAGAGACACGGCCTAACAATGTTCAATCGAAGCACCTGCGGAATTTGACGAAGGACTTAAACTGGCACAATGAACGGAAATCCCTTAATTTTTACAGCAAATTAATTAATACTCAATGCATTATAGATTTAGTACTTGAATAAGCTGCCTTTTACTGTTGTGGCATTTGGATTTAATTTAAATCGATTCAATTAAAATATAACATTTTGAAACGGTTAAAGATTTATTTGCCAGCGGCAAGTTAGCAGTTTGTATTTTGTAGTAAACATCAGTCAATTGTACTACATGTTTCATAAAATTTATAATTGTTATTCAAGCGTATTTTTTATTGTACAAACTTGTAGATAAATATGTAATAAAAGTAACCAAAAAAATAATTAAAAAAAAGATTGAAAACATTTATGGCTTTTCAATAATGTACTTTATGGAAAAACTTATTTTCATTAAATATTTAGCTTCTTTAGCCCATTGTAAGCTAGGGATAGAATTATTAAGTCAGTCTCCATTAGTAAAATATAGTTAAGTCACTCTTTGCTAGAGTTTTCAGCCTCAAGAGCTTAAATTAAATACTTTAAGCAGTAGAAAAAGTATAAAAGCTTAAACATTTTAGGCTCTCCCTCAGCCAAATTAGTCTGTGCTCTGTAGAGAGCAAAAAAAAGGAAGAAAACATTGCAGTTTGTGTGATTTTTAATGACATTAAAATGTCATAAATTAATGCTACTTAAAATATGATTTTATTTCAAGAAATCGCGCTTTTTATCTAACAAGTTAAGTCAATCTAAAGTTAATTATTTTACTCTTCTTTGATTTGCAGCGTGACTGGCAGCAAAATGCAGTGGAAGCTTTGCCTTGGCGTTCAACGTGCGGCGTGCGTAACGCCCCGGGCACAGCCGCATTAGTGGGCGTGGCACAAAGGCAATATGGCTGCGGTGGTAGCCCCCGCCGCAGTGGCAGTGGCAGTGGAAGTGACAGTGCCAGCAACAGTAACAGCAACAGCAGCATTAACAACAACAGCAGCAGCACCAACAACAGCAGCAACAATTGTAAAAGCAACAACAAAAACATTGACCCAGAAGTTGCTGAAACATTTGCATAATCAGACCACCGAGTTGAATGTGGAGAGGAGGGAAAAGGAAGCGAATGGAGGAGACAGAGCAGACGGAGCAGATGGAGGCGACGAAGACAGCAGTAGTATTAGTATTAGCAGCTCATCGACACCCAGCAGTTATCAGTCGCTGTACGATGAGGTGGTCAGTGCACTGGACGAGACGCAGGCGGAGGCGGAGGAGGCGGGATATGCGTTGATCGATGACATCAGTGAATGGCTGCTAAGTGCGGCCGGTGGCAACAATCTCACTGACACTATGACAACACCAACAACAATTGGTAGCAGCAACACAAATGAGACTTTCAGTTGGTTGTCACTGGATTTGGCTGAAATGCAGAACACGACGTTATCAAGTGGCAGTGCTGGTAGTCGTGTTGGTGTTAGTGGTGGTAATAGCAGCAGCTACGACACTGACACCGAATCCAATTTCAATGCCAATTCGGATACAGATCCCGATGGTGGCCTCTATGCGTTGCGTAATTTCGTAGAGCAGCAATTGAACGGCGGTGAATCGTCACAGGATGCACAGGACATTGCATTGATTGACAGTGCCGAGGAGAGTGCTCTCGAAAGTGTTGCGGATGGTGAAACGGATTACGGTATACTAGCTAGCTTCAATGGTGGCTCTGTGGATGCCACCAGTGAGCTGCTGCAGCGTACGGCAACGAGACTAACAAATCAAACGACAGTCACATCTAGCTACGACTCGGATGCCGTCTGGTTGAGTGGATCAAGTGGTGCACTCGGTGCGGGAATTGGTGGTGCGAGTGGCAGTGTTGGCACTGCTGCTGGTGACGCAATCGTTGACGGTACGGCGGGTTCGACCGGCACGGGCGGCAGCTCATTTATGCTGCTGCTCGAGAACTTTAACGATTATTTTCCAAACTATAATGGCAGCACGGTTTCGGGCACAACAATTGGCACAACAACAACCAGCAGCGTTCTTCTCGATCAGAATCTCACCAGTCTGTACATTGAAAACTATCGAACCAATTGCACAAACGCAACGCTGAATCTCACAACGGAATCATGTCATGAACTCCGCGTGGGTAAGTAACTGAAAGCTATGAAAAATTTAATTAAAATAGTCTGTTGCTATTCCCTATTCCATATTAAATTCCAAACTTCTTCTCCTTACAGTGGACCACAATTATTGGGCGCTCATTTTAATACTCTTTCCAATTCTGACGCTATTCGGCAACATTCTCGTAATTCTCTCCGTGTGTCGCGAGCGATCGCTGCAAACAGTTACGAATTATTTTATAGTGTCATTAGCGATAGCCGATCTCCTGGTCGCCGTAGTCGTAATGCCATTCGCTGTTTATTTTCTGGTAAGTGCCAAATTCTGTACGGTGTTAGCCACTTACAGGCTGAAGATATATGAGCCCCCATTTGGCGCAGTGTGGGGGGAGAAAATAAAAAAAATTGAGGGCGGTTTTTTGGTTTTGGTTTTTTGGTAGTGCGTCGGTGTCAAAATCAAAATGCCAAATGCAAAATTGCCGGCCATTTGCGTTTAATTTTATCAAGTGTCTGGGGGCCATCTAATAAATAAACAAGCTCATAAATAACAAAAGTGGAGATGCTTTAAGAGAGTGGATATTGTGGGCGTGGCAAGTCAGAGTCGACTCGAGTCGAGTTGAGTTGAGGCTCTTTACTAAATTGCGGCCATTCAAGCAATAACATTCAATTTTTGGCGGGCCCAGCAAATAAATCAATGTGCATGTGTGCGCAGAAAGAAGAAAGTGTGAAGAAGAGAGTGAGAGAGAGAGAGAGTGTGAGAGAGAACTCAAGTTAGACTGATTTTTTTTGACTTAAAGTCGACGTTGCTGTCATTCCCTATGATTGATTGTTCGATTGACTGACTGACTGCCTCGCTCTCAGCCCTTGAAGTCTCAGGTCCCCAAATTGTCTGCCAAACACTCTGACATATTAATGAAGAGTGTGTTAGGTACTCCAAAATGCCGACAGAATCGATTTCGTAGTCGATTTCGATGCCGATTTCGAATTGCCATTGCGTTTGCGATTTTTTGCCTCACGTCCAAGGTATTTTCCTTTTCTGAATTGAAAAATTGTTGACTAAGGTCAAAGCACATGGGCAATTTAGGCTAATAAATTTGTGGCAAACATTTTGTACCCTAAACACTCGTGTTTGTTTAACTTAAAGCGTCACATAAATAAGTAAATTTCATTTTTATTTAATGCCCTAAGCCCAATGCCTGTTGGACGCAAAAAGAGCTTATCATTTATTCATAAGATGCTTTAGAATTTATCTTAAATCCTTGTATTTACATTCAATTGTAAACTGAGTATTATTGCTGTACTACTCTACTAACGAATCTTCAATTTGAAAAGGGTTGAAAGTATTTTAGGGAAATCAACTTTACAGTTGTTTGATTTCAAACTTGTAATCACTTTAAAGTATTTAATTGTGTTTAAATAAATTCTGTTTTAATTTGAATAAAATGCATAATCTGTGCTCAATTTTTGTTAAGAACTTTAATGCCATATTTATATAAAATTCATGCAAAATTAGCATTAGAATTGCAAATTAAAGTATTATGGCATTAACACAATGGAAATGAAAAGCCCAATGCTTTTTTTTAAATTTTTTCACGGTGTTTGGACTCGACAGTCGTTGAAGCTGTCAACAGTTAAGCGATACGGAATACCGGTCCAACATTTATGCACACAGTTAACGCTGCCTATGGTGGAATTGCAGAAATGCTGGCAGTTTTTGTGACAGTATTTGTCATGTTGCCCACAATTAATTGTGTGTTTATTTAACGAATGTCTCTGCTTGACTGCAGCTATCAGAATGGAATGGAAAATTGCATAATGTAAAATGCAAAAGCTGAAAATGAAAATGGAAAAATTGGGAAAATATGAAATGCGAATTGCAATTGCAATTTCAATTTTAAAAATTAAGCAAAAAAATTGAAATGAAAATAAAGTACGACATTTGTTGCAGGCGTAAAAAGCTAACTGTCGTCCAAACGTAATTAAAATGCTCGAAAGTCAAATGAAATTAACAAAAGCCGCACACAAACTGACAGATGGACTCTGACTGTCAAATGGATATAGAAACGCGACCACTCGGCACGCCCCCTCACATCCCTTGTGGCAAAAGCTGCTGCAGTTGCTGGTTTCCATTTCCAAATGCCAGTTTCCAACAATTGGCTGCCAGTTGACAATAATTAATGTGCAAACTTGTTACACGCGAGTGCAAAAAAAACAGCTTCGGGGGATTCCCATATTTTTTAAAATTTTTGGCAAATTTTTGTATGGTTTTTGCTTATGCTGACGCTGATTGATTTCACTGAAAATATAAGACCACCAAATGGAATAAAAAACTAACAAAACTTTGCTCAAATTTGGTGTAGAAGAAATTATGTGAATTCTTGTCGATTGTGCAATGTAGCAGAAGAACAATAAGATTAGCTTAGTTACAACTAAAAAGAAAAATAAATTTAGTTTAATACAAATTTCTTTACGAGTGTCTTACTAACTTTACATACAGTACACATAGCACATTGCGTATGCGTAATTTTCACTTAATTGCCCAAAGGGAAAAGAAAATGAGATAGAGAAATATAGCTAGAGGAAAAGAAAATTATTTCCTTTCTCACATAAACTAAATTGAACTCCCCAAAGTGCGCACATTGCGTATACGCAATTACAACATGATTGCTCAAGTGCGTAGAAGAAGCGAAAAACGAAAGTGGCCATGAAGTGAACGTTGAGATGGCGATGGGAAAAGCTATAGTATATTATTAATATTAATTACTCTATCATGTGTGCATTTAAACACTTCTTTAGCTTCATATTTAATTGAATACCGAGTGCGTATACGCAATAAAGCATTTAAATAGCCAACTCTGGCATTTATGCTGAATGGATATTGGATAACCACTAATATTTAAGTGCAAGCCAAGCAAACGTTTGTTGTGGTTTAACACACGCACACCAGCAAACACACACACACACATACAGTGAACGGCAATGACAGCTCATTTAATTTCATTTTGATCATTAAATTGACACTTCACCGCCGTTGCCTGTCAAACGACCGTGTTCTGCTTGTTGATTTTCTAATACTAAAAGGGCGACTATATACACACACACACACACCTACCCACACACACACCCATATATATATAGTGGCAAATTAACTTGTCATTAAATGCGCTTCGCTTTCCAATTGGATCTGCACTTGTATCAGTGTGCATGTGTCAGGTGCTAATTAAGCTCTGCACACACAATGCAGACAGACAGACAAAACGGACAAATATACACACACACTGAGAACACTGAGGTATATGGTATATGGAGTCATGTTGTCGCGTCAGGTGCAGAGGCACTGTATCAATTAAAGCATTTAACAACAAGAACAACAAGTGGCAAAAGCATTGAGAGAACATTGAGAGAACAGATGAACAACATTAGGAGCAGAGTGGTAGAGTTTTGGCAGAACAGTGGTAGCAAATGGCTGGCAGGCCTAACTGACCAAGTGTTACAGCAGCTGTGACGTGCCGAACATGTCAACTAACACACACAGACACACCCAGACACACACAATTATACATGTTGTTCTTATATGCATGTGACGCTGTGTCAAATAGCCAGAGGGCGTGGCACAGCCCATTACAGTCAACCAAGACATACAATTATTATATATACATATACATATTAGGTATATCACACGGATATCGATCAAATTAATAACACAATTTAATATTCAATGCTGATTAATTCACTTTATTACAAATTAATGCCAGACACAATAAAGTCACATGAAAATCATTTTGCATTAAGTTTTTAATGCGCTTGTTAAACAAATTTAAGGTGTAAATAAAGTAACTGCATTTTCATTTTAATTAATAAAATTGTGTAGAAAAAGAACTTTATTTATGTACCAGGCAGTTAATAAAACTATAATATAATTAATTTAATTTTAAATATAAATTTTATGTTATTTAAATTACAATTATTAAGCTAAAACGCAACGCCCACTGCTTCTAAATAAGTTCAGTATTTAATTAGTTTTAAATTGAGCTGGGCATGCATAAAAAAGCCATAAATCACTAGCTTAATTGCCAAAATATTTGGCTTTAAAGTGCAATTACTATAACAAAATTTAATTTATGTGTGCCAGATATTTTATATATTTTATTTATAATTTTTTCTGTTTCACTAGCGACCCAATTGAATTTCTAGTGTCGTTTTTCTAAAAACACAAAAAATGATTAATAATCGTGTTTAATAAATCACTGTAGCTAACAACATTGTTTCTAACAAAACATAAATTGTTTTTTGCTAACAACAAAATCTAAAACACCAAAAATGATTCAGTAAAATTTGAACTGCGAGTTGATTTGATTACTCATCGCGTTTTATTTAAGTTCTTGCGGTTTAGTCAACTGTTACCGCTAAAACTTTCCTAAGTGTAACTATAAATGTTGAATTCGAGTTTAGTCAAATTTATTTATTCGAGCCATAACTGAAATTCAGTGCAAACAATTTCTTGTCACGCAGCAATTGCCGAGTGCGAAATAAAAAGGAAGAAAAAATATGATAGCATACTTTTTAGGGCGCCAGCAAATGACATGAAGAATTCCGAAATACAAGCGCAATTATTTAGACCGCGCCAAGTCCAAAGCCATTTGAGTGTGTGCGTGAACAGAGCAGGAGAGTGTGTGCGAGAGAGCTAGGGAGAGTAAAGACGAGAGTGTGGGAGACACATACGCAGGCGGCACACACGTAAACACAAATGAAAATTGATTTAGCTAAGAGGATTTGCGTCAACAACAGCACAATAAGTGGGCAGTAACACGGGGCATGGTCGACTCTCGATTGAAGGACGAGGTGAAGATGGCCAACATTAGGGTGTATAAGCGTGTGCGAGTGTGTGTGTGTGTGCTGGTATTGTGAATAGCACTTAACTCATAAAAATGAGTGAGTGTTTGTGTGTGTGTGCGTGTGTGTGTCAAACGTAGAGCCGCTGCCTGAGGCTCAGAATGTGTCCGAGTTCGAGTTGAAGACTGAGACAAGAAAGAGAGAGAGCGGGAGAGAGTGAGAGTGAGAGGTAGAGTGCCACCGACAAAGAGAATTATTGTAGAGCAGAGATACGCAGTGACTAGCAGATAGTCAAACAAGGAAAGCCAACAAATAGACAAATAGACAAACAGACAGACAAGCGGGCAAACAGATAGTATGCTGAGCCTGTGCCTGTGACTGGGCTTAGGTCTCTTGTCCACATATTACTCATACGCCATGTGGTGCCGACTGACTGGAAGCTTGGCTCGTTTTAACGCGCTGCTAAAACAAATACACATGCAGTGTAAATATGTGTGTGTGTGTGTTGGGGCAGTGCTTTTCTATTTTAAGTGGTTGTATATGTCAGTTGAAAGCTTTTGTTGACATTCAAGTGCCCCATTGACAGTGTAAAAGCATGCAGCTTGGTCGAGGCACTGCCAAAGTCAAGCGAAGACCATACCAGTCACCCACCCACCATTCATCCCCTCCCAAATGAACCATGGGCGCTGCAGAAGTCAATGTATTTTTCGCCTTACACTCAGTTCATGTTCATTGCTATAATCATATCAAGTGGGTATCTCTCCCTCTCATTCTCTCTCTTCCTCTCTTTTAATCCCTCCCACACTTGTGCTCTTCGTGGCTGCGTTTCATTCTGTGTGCTTTACACATGTTGAGCGCTCTTAATTGCTTTTGTAGCGGCGCCAATTGTCAGTTGTGTTGAGGTTGTTGCTGTGGTTGCAAGCGATTACACTGCAAAAAAATGTGTTTAAATGCAGAGTTCTTACAGATAAAACAAAGAACAAATATAGTATAATAATTATTTGTTTTAGATGACTGTCTGACCGATTGGTCTAAGTGTTGGCTGCAAATAAATGCTAGAATTTTGAGCAGTGCATCCCTGCGTTTAACTGCAACTTGTCGATTGGCTCTTTGTCTCAGTTGTCACTGATATGTGGATTTGTAACGGAAGATCAATAAAATACACTCTCCAGCAGACAGAGTTCAATGAAATAAGCATTTCTAACTTACTTTAAACATAGTCTAAGTGAGCCAACAAAAATACCTTCATGGCATAAATAAATAAATAAATAAACTGATTAATGTACACAAAAAGCAAGACACACACATACCCACTTCCACACACTCCCACAGCCCCACACATACATGAGTTAAACACTTGAGTGTTGACCAAAAAATGAAGGGAAACTTCAATGTCCTGGTGCTGGTCCTAATCCTGGCCTGGGGCAGAGAACTAAGGACTAGGGGGTGAGGGACTGAGGGTGCGCGACTGTTTACATCCTGTGCCAAACTGTTCACAAGCAAACCGCCACAAGTGTCCGAAAAAAACAAAAATAAAAACAACAAATATTTTCCTTTCTTTTGCTCTCTCTGTTTTTGTTTCTTTCTATTTTTTTTGGCAGTTGGCGCATTAAATTTATTTATTTGCGCTCCAATGAAAGTAAAAAGGGTGCACAGGCAGCGACGCTGACAGAGACGTCGACAGCGGCACTTAGTCAGAATTTGGTGCAGAAAAAATATAAAAAAAAAATAAAAAAATGGGGAAAAGGAAAAATATTTTGCCAAAAATAGTCGCGTAGTCGCCTGGCAGTGACAGGCAAGTGTCGCATGCCCAAACTCCAGAGCGGACTCCTATTCAGACCTCCTAAGAGCCACACCCACAGCCACTTGCCCTTCCCCCGTCCCCTCCCCTCCCCACCCCCTTCCAGTTACAATTTCAGAGATATTTCTCTAGTTCTTGTTGTTGCTGATGCACCATCCCCGCCTGTAACCTTTGACCTCTCTTGACCGCCCTTTGACCCTCTTCAAAACGCTCTGTTCATGTCCATGGCATTTTTATTATGCATGAGCCGAAATTATTGGATTGGATTTGTTTAATATAAGCAGACAGCGCCGAGCTAAGCAGGTTCATTTTGGGCTCCAAGAAGATAAGTGGCCAACAGGAAAAGAAAAATAGGACAAGAACCCAACAGGACAACGGGACAGCTGACCAATGGCAGCTAAAGGGTCAACGCCAACACAATTTTATGGCCAAAGTGACTAGTTTGTCGATTCAAGACATCTTTCTTATATTAAGAATCATTTAAAGTGCCAGCTTGCACAACAATGTAGATGTTTTCATGTATAAGAAATAGTTTAAGTGTCTTTAGAGTAACAGCAAATGTATAAATTGTTTAAATTATATACTCAGAATTGTTTTTCATAAATTTAAACAACTAAGGAAACAGTCATTTTAAAGTAAAACTTATAGAAAGTTATGACGAAACTATTTTTTAAAGTCTTATTTATTTATTATTGTGCAAATATAAAGTAATGGGTTATTAAAATGTTTTGTAGTATCTGGGAATTTTTACTTACTTAATCTTGACTTAGCAAAGAGTAAAGTGTCTTCTCTGCCTGTCCCCAAGCCAGTAGGTCACTTTGAACAACATCATGTCGCTGCCATAGAAAATATAGCTTACAAATCAGTAGAATTGAAGTATAAATCAGATTTTTTATTGAGGATATCAGGTACAGTTTCATCTACAGTTCGCTCCCTCTGTATGAGCATGAAAAGGCGTTCCAGTCCATGCGAATCGAGTCTAGTCGAGTTTAGTTGAGTGAAGTGGAGCTGCCAAACTGCAAATTGCAAACTGCAGAAAACTGTTTCATGCGTCAAGTAATAAAAACAGAAAGAGAAAGTTAGAAATGAGAAAAGCTAGAGATAGAGAGAGTGCCAAAGAGGTAATGCACTTTTCCAGATGCAATTTGCTTAGGTAGAGCTTAAGCTTCAGGTTCAGGTTCAGCTTCAATTCTGCTGTTGACAGTCACTCCAGTTGTAGCTCTAACCTCCAACCCTTTGAGTTAGGGCAAGTACTGTGGAGCGATAGAGACGCAGATAAAGTGGGGGAGAGTGAGAGCTAAGTGCTAACTGTAAGTAGAGCTTGTTCAGCTCGAAAGTTTTTTAATTTAAATGGCCATTTAGAGGGTTTTTTGCCAGCAAATGCCTGACAGCTTCAAGTTGAAGTGCTCGAACAAACCAAACCAAACGAGTTCTATGTCTAACGCCCCATCTTGAGCGGTTATCCAAGTTGAACATTTAGAAAGTTTATGTAAAACAACTTTTCTATTTAAATTTCAACCAAACGAAATATGGTACAATATTTTAAGGTATCGAATAATAAATTCTAACGATAGTTTTATAATTTAATTAATAGATAGAGACTATTGTGTTAGCCACTGTTTTGAGCTAAAGTCACTACTTTAAAGAGTCGACTGCATTTGAGTCTTCGTCGCTATCTGAGCTTTCAAATCTTTTTAAAGTTGGCCATAAAAGAAGCAAAATACTATTGCTGCTTGTGAAATTTATTTCATTTAATAGTTTTATAAAAATGTCAGCTTTCAGCAGTGTGAATTTCGAGTAAGTCATCTCATATACTCGACTCAACTAAAACAGCTATTTTAAATAGCTTTAAACAGCTTCTTTCTTATGTGTCTGCTGTTGCCAACACAATGCCATCAATGGAGTCGCTGCTCTGCCGCACATAATTTAGCTGACGAAGTTTTGAAGTCGTTTCTTTTGTCTAAAGCTAATGGAGGACATTTTTATTTCAAGGCGTGGCAGACACCAGCTTGTATGTTAAGATTTAATTTTTAAATATATTTTAAGAACACAAAAGGAGTGCTAGATAAATTTAGAAAAACTATTAAACAAATACTGTCAACAGGGTTGCTAGTCCATCCAAAGAAGTCATGGCCATAGATGTCTTTGTCAACTGGGGTCAAGAGAGACCAAGCCAAGAACTGGCGACTGCCAGTGACTAAACAAGACGCAAGCTGAGCAGCCAAAAAGCCTCAAATGAAATCCCAGACACGCAGTCGAAAGGCGAATTAATGCTGGAGCTGATCTCCGGAACTGAAGTTGGAGTTGACACTGAAGTTGTTCATGTTGCGGTTGTTTGTTTGTGCTATGCAGCAAGAGCCAATAAATGAGGCAACTGCAGCCAGGGAAAGATCCGTTTGTTTGTTTGTTGTCTGCTATGAGAAGAAGCTGAAGCAGAGCGTTAAACTGTGCCAATGGGCGTGGCATGCACAAAGGAGGCGTTCGACCATGGAGATGTGCACCAAACAAACACAAACACACACGCACACATATATACAAATACAAATGCAAACACAGTTCCAGCTCAAGTGGCAGAAAGTTCAAATGGCAGCCACTTGAGCTAAGCGACCAGAAAATTTATATAAATCCGTGGCAGGCAGCCAGATTTGGTACCACAATCGCCTGCCCCTTTCCCCCTGCCCCACACACCAACCAACCACAGCATCCAGGCAGCGTCACCAATACAGTGAGTGTGAGCAATTGAACCGCAGCCTCAGTCACAGTCTCAGCCTCTGTCCCCGTCAAGCCGCACATCAATTCAAATAAATAATCCACAAGCATCAAATTGGCCACCGACAAAAGTTTTCAACACTCACACGCTTAACAAGCGCTCACCACGCCCCACTTCCTCCATGTCCACCGCCCCTGCCACGCCTATAGCACTGCCTGTTGTGACCTCCTTCCGGCAAAGGTTGTTTGTTGTTCTCTTGACGACTTGGAGAATACCTGTAGTTTAAAAAACTATTGCATACTTTCAGTCATCGATTGGAATTCAGCTGCCGATCAAAGCAGCCATAACTAACGTTATATATGCTCATTTCTGATGCCATTAATAAGTAGCGCAATTAATGTCAGACGAAAACGTTTGTTTTCTTTGTTTTCAGAATAAATAAAGCACACTGTTTGGCCAACGGCCTGAAGCAAGACTGTACATAATTTATTAGTCTCCAGTGTATATGCTTCTTTGCCAAAATATGCTCATACTCTGCATGTAACGGGTATAAAAAGAAGCACAGAGAAATGAAAATTCACCCAGTGAGCTTTAGTTAAATGGTTGCTATCAAAATTATCGCCAGTGCCTGACGGTCGGCGAGTCGAGGGCTCTGACCCCAAGTCCCTCTAAGCCCAAACTCCGTTTACCGTTACCGGTCTCTCTACACATACACATGGCAGGGTTAAAGCGCGCACTTCCGGTTGGGCCACAGTCTCCTCTCATCTGGTCGCATGTTTCACATGCCAGCGAATTATGTGGCGCCACTTGAATGTGTGTGTGTGTGTGTGTGTGTGTGTGTGTGGGACAGACCCGTTCGAGGGTTGTGCGTGGCACATGTCGGGCTATTTAGCTAATTTAATACCACTATGAATCCCGTGCTACTTGCCTCGAGCTGCGCCAACTTAAATAATTAACAATGCTTTAAATTTGCACCCATCTTCCAAGCACAAGGAACCCACGGAAGGCGTGGCATTTAATCAAAATGGGGTACCGGCCCCCAAAGTGTGCTTCAAAAGCGAACCGAAAAAAGAAAAAACTTTTGGCTATAAAGGCTTTTGTTTTTAGCCAAAAACTGAAAATGGTTAGGGGTAGCTGGTAGCTGGTAACTGGTAACGGCTTACAGACAGATTGAGGGCATTAAAAAAGCGGGTTTCTCAATACCAATGAAAAATTCCAAAATTATTTACAACTAACGAGTGTAGGGGCTTCAACAAGGCAGCAAAATCTATAGCTATTGGGGGAAAGTATGAGCTAAACTGGTTCTGAGAAACCTACGATTGGGCTGTGCCTTCAAAATCGTTAAGAAAGCACTTTAAAGCTCACTCTGTTAGCTGCTATTTCAGGCTGCGTGGTAGTGTCTTTAAAGCTGGGTTGAGTAACTTTTTTTCTGGCAGATTCCTGGCAACGCAGACACAATTAAAGCGAATTGTTTTGTACTTTTCAAGGCCTTGTGAGTTTCATTTCTGAGTCTTTAAATGTTGTCTACAAGTCAAAGGCCTCTTTTTAATTTAGTGCATAATTAATGCATTTTAAAATGAGTTAAACAGTGAGTCTTTACTATTACTTGACTGATTGATTCTGTATGCCGAGTGTCATCATTAGCAAAAGTCTAATTTGTTGACTAAGCTCGACGGCATGTAAACGCAATCAGGCTTATGCAAAGCTCTCATTATATTCAAAACAAATACAAACCCTACACACTCACACACTTAGCCACACACAAAGAAACAGTCATATAGTACAACGCGAGTCAAGTAAAACCCATTTAGAGGTAAAATATGGCGCCAAGACGCAGAAAAAGTCATCATAAAATAAAATTTCCCTCGACGCTAATGACAACTAATTTGTGCTAAAATCTCAATACACACCGTGGCGCACATATACATGTCTACACACCCACACACACACACACGCTCCTACATATACATACATACATAATATATTAGCAGACATTTCCCCATCATCGCCTTCGGGGGCGTCCGAGGCTATTAAAAATGGCGCAAAGAACACTAAAGTTGTTACAGCCGAAGATGGTACTTTTAGCAACACCAACACACGTTCACTCACATACACATACTCGTACGACGCACTTACATACACACTCGAGGCAGGGCGCACACAATAAACTTAATAAATAAGTCAATTAATTGCCCTGCGCGTCTGATATGATATCACAGCAACAGGAGCAGCGTCAAGTGCGGCCTTTCCCTATCTCCTTCCCTCTCTCTGCCTCTATGTCTCTCTCGCTCTCTCTGCCTGTCAGTTAGTATATGTTACTCTATTAGGACAGCAAGTTCAATTAACTTTGTCTTTGGCATAACAAAATGTATGCGAAACTCGTTTAATAGTCGTTGGGCTTTTACTGGGGTGTGTGGGTGTGTGTGTTATGTTCATTGTCGCTTCGTTACTCTGTCGCTCGCTACGTTGTCCTCCCAACTCTCCTACTCCACGCCATGCCAGGAGACACAACTAACCTAACCTAATTATGTCTGCTTTCGCTACTCCGGCTGCCCCTGAGAGGCAGCAATTCTTTTTGTAAGAGGCGCGCAAAAGCAGGCAACACTTTTGGCTCAAACGACTTAAAATCGCTTGGCAGCTGCAACATGTGCTGTCCAGTTAGTTGATACGGTGCACATAACGCTTTCAAGCCAAAGAATTTAATGTATATTAAATGAAAAATAGCCCGAGCCATGACTAAGGGCGTTATAACTTGGCTGGGTAGCATTTGGCAACATAAACAAATTATTTGATGGCTTTTACGCGAGTTGGTTTTGCTACGGCTTCGTATGGCTTGGCTTTGGCTGTGGGCTCTTGTGGTTGGTATTCGCCTTCTCCAGTTTTGGCCATTGCACGCTTGGCCACTAAGTAAACTTTTATGGAGCTCATAAAATAGGCAAAAGTCGCGCACAGCGCACAGCTCTGGTCCAGACACAAGCACACCCATTATACACATACTCACATATAAATATGTAATATGCGTACCGCATAAAACCAAGAAACAAGGCAGCAAAGCATCTTTTGGTAGCCAAGACGCCAAAAAGGTACCGAATGGCATTCAATGCCAGCAAAATCCCTAGCAGCATTTTTATGCAGCTGTTGTGACATTTTTATGCTAAGCAGCTTCCTCCCTTCCCGACAAATATATGTGTACACCCCCGCAACACCCTGCACTATAGCGAATGCGCCAAATTATGAAAATTCATAAAAAGCCAAATGTTATGGCATACTTTGAGCCCGGTGCTCTGTGTCCTCCTCGTCTCAGTGTCCCGACTGTTGCCAATTTTAGCTCTTTTTTTTCTTTCATTCCCATTCGCATTCCCTTTCCCATTTTCATTCCTCTTCTGCTTTATTTTTATACTCTCTGCAAGAGTATATTGGGTTTGTGAAAATGTATGTAACAGGCAGAAGGAGGCGTGGCAGACCCCATAAAGTATATATATTCTTGATCAGCATCACAAGCCGAGTCGATATAGCCATGTCCGTCTGTCCGTCTGTCTGTCTGTCCGTCTGTCCGTCTGTCTGTCTGTCCGTATGAACAAACAGATTTCAGAGATGGTAGAAGCTACAAGTTCGAGCTTGGTCTCAATCGATCAGAAATTTAGTCAGTCAATACAAGAATCTTTTTTTTTTTTGATGCCACGCCCCATTCGCCCACAATGAGCAAAAAACCAGAGACACCTCGGAAAAAATCGGTGTTTTCGGCGAATATCTCAGTAACTATGGCACCTAGGATGACCAATTTTGGTATGGAGGTTCCTAGAGACTGATTAAATGTCATGCCATCAAAAATTTTGGGCTGCCACGCCCCCTTTTCCCATAGGAACTAAGACACTATTCAAAATTCAATACTTTTTTATGGCATTTCTTCTTATCGTAGAGTATTCTAATTTATAATTCGTGTAAAGACTAACTATATCAAACTATCCCGAAAGGTGCATTAAAATCGGACTATAAACAAGGAAACTAGAAGCGTTACAATATTGATAACTGAATGCAATATCTTGTATGAGTGCAAGCGAGATAGTAACATACAAGCACTTGAGCGGCAGCGCTCAATGTATGAGTGCAAGCGAGACAGAAACATAGAAGCACATGTTCGAATGTTTTCGCTGCCTGCGTGGCGGCAGCGCTGCTCAAAATCGCTGGCCGCGCCGAATACACACATACATATGTATATGCATCATATATTGTCTTTCGTATATGTATTCGCATACAGACAAACAGCTGTATGTTTTATTATGGTTAGATTGTTTTTGTTTCAACGTGTTTTAATGCAAGTACTACACATTGTAATATCTCGATACCAATTTTAATAATATAATCGGTGGAAAATGCAGAGAGTATTATACGGTAGGGCGTGCTCGACCGTACTTATCTTACTTGTTTATTTTGTTAGCTTGGTTCTTTCTTGGTTTATCACTTGCCAACTAAACTCGTTTACGCTGACTCGTTTATCATGTCGTTTCGCTGCGACAAACATCAACAAAACTGACAACACCAACACGGACAACAGATGCTCAACTAAAGGCAGACAAGATTAGGTGTAGCTCTTCTTTCCCCACTAAAAACAAGGCGTGGCAGGTCGACAGAGCTGTTAAAGAAGAGGCAAAACCCAAAAAGCAGATGATAGTCGCTCAAGTGGTTGACGTTGTCGTTTAATGCAGCAGCTTAGAGCATCTACTCCCCTCATTCCAAAACTTATGGACTGAATCTAAGAGTCTTGGGCGGAAAAAAGCTCAAAAAAAAGGAATAACAAGTAAGAAAGGCTACAGTCGATCGAGCCGACTGTAAAAGACCCCGTACTCCCATAGTATTGCATTTTATTTAAATTAAAATTTTCAAATGAAATTTAAAAAATTAAAATTAAATATTTACATTTTGAAGTAAAATTAAAAAATAAATAAATTAACAACTGTCATCGTCAGCACTCGAACCCGCGATCCATGCGAAGATTCCACATTGCGCCGCAACTCTATCAGTTGCACCACACCCCTCTTCTATCATTCTTCCGATTATTTGCATATATGTATGTGCACACATACATATGTGTGTATGTATATCATTGGTCGGCGCGGCCAGCGGCTCCGGCAGCGCTGCCGCCAGCAGGTAGAGAAAACGTTCGAACATATGTTTGTATGTTTCTGTGTTTGTTTGTATATGTTGCGCGCATGCAGTGATTTTGCTTTAAAATAACTTCAACTTTGAACCGTAATTTCTCTGTTGTTTGACATAGGATTTTGATGCCACTTTCAGGAAAGTTAGAAATAGTAATTCTCTAAGCGTATGTTAAATTACAACACTGTACTATTTGATTTAATGCCTGAAACAAGGCATTGAAGCTGGAGAGTCTTTTATTTCTGATGAGCAAAGGGGGCGTGGCAGCTAAAAATTTTGAATGGCGTTATATTAAGGCTGTCTCTAGGAACCTGTATACCAAAATTGGTGCTCCTAAGTGCTATAGTTACTGAGATATTCGCCTAAAACAAAAATTTTCTCGAGGTTTGTCTGGTTTTTTGCTCATTGCGGGGGCGGTAGGGGGCGTGGCAACAATTTGAAATAAACTTGATCTGCTTGACATAATAACGGACTTTCATTGTGAATTTCATGGTTCTAGCTTTTGTAGTTTAAAAGATCCAGGTGTTCATACGGACAGACGGACAGACGGACAGACGGACAGACGGACAGACGGACATGGCTATATCGACTCGGCTGTTGATGCTGATCAAGAATATATATACTTTATGGGGTCGGCCACGCCTCCTTCTGCCTGTTACGCACATCTCGCTTCTGACAAACTTAATAGACCCCCTTTACTCTTTTTTAAAGAGTACGGGGTCTAAAAATCAAAGACCACTAAAAGGCCGGCGTTTCACATCCGCAAAGGAACCAGCTCTCACTGTGAAACTAAAAACTAAACTTCTTTAGCTTAGTGCAGCATAAAAACGAAAATGAACAAGAGAAAATGATATAGTCCACTCGCGATTTTAGTATAGCAGTTTAATGTTTGATTAACAATTCGCTATCATAATAATATTAGGGCGATCGTTTAGTTTATGAGCCTTAAAGTGTCTGAAATGAAATAGTTATCAAAGTCCATCAAATTTAAAGCATATTTCCAACCAATTATAGGGCTGCTATACAATAAGTCGGTTGATTTAAAACAAGTTTACTCGTTTATAAATTTGTTTAAAATAGCTTGTTAAACACTAGAGTTTTTCATACTAAATCATTTGAGGGCTTCATTTTTTATACCGACTAAACTTGCTTAGATTTATTTAGCTGGCTAAAGCCAAATATAAATTAATTTTATTCTTACTTTAGCCCAAGTTTAAATTAATTTCTCAGTGTCACAAGCATTTAGTGCGGCACGAAATCAATTAATTCAAGTTGCTTGTGGTTTTTAAAACAAGTGCTGCCAAGAGCACCACAAATAATTGTAATTGAAACATTTTAGCTGTGATCGAGTGATAGAAAAGGCATTATAAATGCTCTTACCCAAAAGTGATGGCTTCATTTTAGGGGCATCAGTTGAAAGAGCTGTACACATTGGCAAGCCAATTAGCAGTTTCAAGGATCAAGCAGTTATCCTGCATGAGGCAGGCAAGTGGGGGTTAAGGGGGCGCCTGTTGGACTGACAGTTTTGGCCACACAACCAGTCTGGTTACTGTTGCTTGACGGGTATTTAGCCATCTTCGGGGGCAACTCGTGCCAGCCATTAAAAGCTTTTTAAAATTAATTATAAAACCAAAAGTAGGCAAACATTTTTGGAGAAAAGCGCAACCAAAGAATGAACATAACGAACTGAAAACCCTTTTTCGGTCTACAGTTTCCCATTTTCCTCTATCTCCACTCCTCAATCTCTATCCACTTTCAGCTACTGCTCATATTTCGCTTCGCCTTTGGCTTCAAACAGATTTTAGCTACTCCAGTGGGCAACCGCATGCACTGTGTACCACGAGGGACGGCTAGGGGCGTGGCATGGGCAACATACGCAGCAAATTATGCTCATTATGCGCCACATAAAATAGTTAAAGTCCTGGATTTGTCTTGGAGACTTTGGGACTGGACTGGACTTTAACAAAGTGTTCAGAGAGAGCGTCCGTAAGTGAAGTTCGTGTCCGATTGTGACGTGAAAAGCGTAAAGTTTTTTGATTTGGGTTTGCAGGGCAAAAGGCTTGTCACATCAACATCAGCATTAGCATTTGCATTAGCATTAGCATTGGCATACGCATTGGCATAAACATCATAATGATGTTTTTTGAGTGTTTAAAGTTTTGGCAAATGTGGTTGCCTTTTTGTTTAATTTGATTTCATTTCGCACTCGCCACAATTCTTCAATTTACATGTCAGTATCTCAAAGTTTTTGCTCTGCGTGTGTATGTGTGTGTGTGTGTGTGCGGTCAGACTGTTTGGGGCACGTGGCATTAAAACACGAATCGGTTACTTTGCATCTCTGTGAAGCAAGTTTCCTGCCAAACGACGTGGTTACACGCCATTGCCACGCCCACAGGTTTTACCTAAAAGCAACTGCCAGTGGCACGTTTCCAAATCCAAATTTATACCTCTTACCCCTACCCCTACCCCATACCCCCTACCATCAACCCTTCCCCTTTCGACCTTTACCCACATTGGCAGTTAATTAGACTTATGGCTGTGCTATTTTTAAATGCTTCTGTTGGAACTTCAGCTTCGACTCTGAATACCTATTCAGTCTAATGAACTAACCCAAAAAGGAGCAAACTTTTAACGCTCTACACCCACACGATTTACAAAAAAAACTTTGTTTAAAGCACCGCAAAATACTGAACAAAAGATTTGCTCTAAATTCAACTTCGAAAATTTAATTTAATTAAAAGAAAAGAATCATTCAATAGTTAAAACAGTTCCTAAAAAGTAATCAAATTATTATTAACTCAACTGTTGGCTAAATTTATTTTATTTAACAGAAAAATCCTCGAAAGTTTCACATGGGACATTTGAACTCGATTTTAGTTGCATATTTAATTCATCTTTTGTTTTTTTTTTTTTAACTTTTTAGCACTCAAAATAAATTAAGCTAATTGAAAAATATCTAAACTTACTTTTTGCTGTAATTAAAAGCATTTCAAACACTTAATTTAATTATTTAATTTTTTGTATCCCAACTCTTACAAACTACACCCAAAAACCAATATACCCATTCGATAATTTAATTAAAATTTGAAATTTAAGGAAACCTTTTTCAAGTTGTTGCACAAGTTTTAGCATTTTCTACGCACTTTTGAGAGGCACTAACAATTAGAGAAGACGCCCAGGGCTGTCAAACTTTTAATACCACGAGAAAACCCGCGGGAGTGAAAACAGCGGAGCAACCAAAATAAACTGTAAAAGAAGCATAAATAGAAATAGCAGTAGAAGAAGTGGAAAAATAGAAATAACGGCAACAATGAACGTGTGACACGTGCGTTGTGTTCCGAGAACCTGAGGCCAAAAATTCTGCATAAAAGTGAAAACACGCACATGCCCCAAAAGGAAGCGACACACTCACACACATACACACACACCCATGAGAGTGAGTGGAAGAGAGAGGGTGGTGAATGAGAGACACAAGGTCAAGGCGCCATAGACTGCTACAAAGTAATTCGTTTCCGCTTCCGCTCCATTACTTTAACCGTCTTACGATTGCCGCCATTGCGACTTCTGTTTCTGTTGCTACAACGATTGTTGTTGTTTTGGGGCTAAGAAAAGGCACATCGCACTGCAAAGTAGAGCAGTATTTAGTTTGAAAGCCTGGAAAACATGTACTCCACACATGTTAGTAAAAAATTGACTTTACTTTAAAGGCTAACTAACTGACACTAAATTATCCATGAATCCTCTACACACTACAGTAATAAAAAAATAGTAACACCTTCAAAGCAGTTATAAAGTAATTAAATGTAAATTAATCTTAACTTGCAAATCAGGGAATTTTAAGTAATTTTAAATGCTACAACTCAGTTAAGTTTCTTTTTAAATTGCTGTTAGTATACAAAGACTGAACGCATTTATGGCATTTTTCATTATAAATCCCATTATAGAGCAGACATCATTTATTTGTGCATTTGAGATTATCGTCATAAATTTTGTGAATACTTTGCAAGATGATAAAATGTCCCATTGGCGAAAGCACATACTAAAAGCGGCTGACTCAAATAAACAAATTGACATAAATATGTATATGTTTATTGGTGTATGTATATTTACATTATGTACAGAACGAACTTGAAGCGCAACATGTTTATCATCATTCGCAAAGCTACTCGAGTTGCCAATGCCAAATATTTATAGGCAAACATCAAAATAAACACAAATAAAATTAAATAAAAGCAGGGCTGCAAAAAGAGAGAGGGGGAGAGAGAAGGAGAGAGACAAGGTGTGTGAGAGAGCTAATTGATGCAAAATTGGCACATTTATTGACAAACTGCAGTAAAATATTATAAATGATCAGTCAAAATGAGTAAGAGTGTTGGGAGTGTGGGTAGTTGTGTATAAGTGTGCATTTGAGTGAGTGTTAACCCACTTGGCACATGATCACAACTGTTGCCACTGCTGTAAAATCAACTAACAAATCCAAGCACACAATGGAACACACAGAAGTCGAAACAAATGTGTTGAAGCTGCTGAGCAAATTGGCATAAAAATGCCGTGTTGAGTTTTTTTCAATGATAGCACTGGCTACACTAACACCACTTCTGGCACCACCAGTGGAAACAGCTGCACCTTTACTGTACTATGGGCAAAGAGCTCGAAAAGGTTGCCATAAAACTAAAGTTTGTTATAAATTAATCAGCCTTTATATAATAAACAAATTTAATTTAGATGGTTAGACTGGAGTTTTAAATGTTACAGTAAAAAGTTGGTTAATAATCTATACGAAATACAAATATTTATATTTATTATATTTATTATAAATTTTTTATGCGAGTTTTTTGTCGATATTTTAGGAAAATAAAAACCAATTGAAGAAATAAATGTATATTTTTAACCTTAGTTCAGTTAAACTGAGTGCAAGACTCTAAATACACACAAAAAGTTTTTATTGACCAGTTTTTCCCATAGTGCACGGTCAGCACTTGCACCTGAAACGTTCATCGTCCATCGACCAGTGATTGTTCTTTGTCCTTCTGCGTGCCAGAAGCAACAATAAACATCGCTCGCTCCGATAGTAGAATTTAATTAAAAGCAGTTTCATCCGCCTTGTTTGCCCAGTGAGCACTGCAAATGCCCACGGCAATAACAACAACAACAGCAGAAAATAATAACAACAATAACACCCAGCGTAACAAATACATAAAAACAAAAAGTGAAAAAAAAATAAGTGAATTGTGAATTTTGAAAAGAGAATCATAAAACTCCTGAACGCTATCGCTTCGGGGATATTGACATATTGAAGGGAATGGCAAACTGCAAAGC
This sequence comes from Drosophila acutilabella, assembly GCA_035046005.1. Classification (NCBI taxonomy): domain Eukaryota; kingdom Metazoa; phylum Arthropoda; class Insecta; order Diptera; family Drosophilidae; genus Drosophila; species Drosophila acutilabella. The sequence continues at coordinate 9,183,319 of JAWNOK010000020.1, forward strand.
TAACGGTAAATGTAAATGTTACAGTAACGGTAAAAGTAACGAGTACATGTCAGTTCAATCATTGTAAGCATTGAGTTATGTACGATACTAAAACAATTCTTCCCCTTTTTCATTGTTTTCCTTTTTTTCCTGTGCATATTTGATGCCAGATTCTGATTAATTTGTGTCTTATGTATTGCTGAACAAATTTGAATAAAATGTATCTTTGAATTAAATGAAATCGGAGTGAATTAAACTGTAAAGATAAGGGCATTAAATAATAGCATAAATATTTAAATATCTTGAATTAAATTTGAGTGAGAAATTATTGAAATATCTTAATAAATTAAAGATTTTTTTTTATTTTATATCAAGCGCAATTAATTATCTAAAATATATTTATGTTATAAACCCATGTCAAATAAATCCACAAATTATTTGATCGATTTCTTCGGTTATATTAAAGTTATCTTCATTTATGCAATTCAATGTGGCCTACCACTGTGCTGATTAAAATAAATCTCTTTTTATCAATACATCCACGACAAAAAATCGAAATAATATTTCCAGATAAACTGAAAGCGTCCATTGAGAGCTTATTTATGCAGATTACAGTGGGTCCCATAATAAGTTCTATAATTGATTTTATTTGTTTTGCGTAAAATGAATTTCATAAGTATGTTTATTTTGGGGCATAGGCTATTTATAAATAAAGTAAATATATAAATAAATATCTACAAGTAAGTAGGAAGTTTTACGGAATTTATACAAGTAGTTACTTACATCAAGTAGCATTCTCTCAAGGATTTCAGCTTCTTGACACATAAGGGGATACACACAGATACAGGGACTCGAACACACACACACACAAACGTCTACACTTTCTATCTGCGTGCAAGCCATAAAAACCAGAAGCTCAATTATCAAAATGCTACGTGTGTGTTTGTTGTGCTTGTTTCTATTCCCAGTGCGTGTGTGTGTGTCACTTCTATGGCTAGCATTTCTATAGTCATTCGCTTTTCCATTTCCATTCACATTCTCATTGTCGCTGTCGCTGTCGCAGTCGCTGTCCTTTCTTTTGGGGGCTTTGTCCCTTTGGGTTTACTTTCTTTATTTGTGTGTGTGGTCGCCTTTGACTGTGCAAATAGATAAATTTATTTATTTTATGCTCTGTTGCTGTAAAAGCCACGCACAGACAACAAGTCAGTGTGTCAGAAAGGGATACAAAATTGAAGTGATGGCAAAAGCATTGAAATTCTTTTATAGATGCATTTTGAATGCCAGTCAAGCAGTCGATTTAAACATTTGCCCAACTTTAAATGTCTTCACTTATGCGCAAAATCTACATAAATTGAATGCCATTGAACACACAGACATACACCCATAAGCCATTACTTCAAGTGTATATAGAAATATTATATACGAGGGAAATTTAAATGGGATCAAAAGGAATACAGTTGACATTGAAATGTTTTCGTTGTTTGAATTCGTAGACAAATTTATATTGAATTTGCATTAAAGTACAATATTTAATACACTCATGAGTGTAGCGAGACGATCAATAATCGAATGGATTGAATTGTGGACATTTTGCTTGGCACTGGCGCCACAAATAAGTAGAAATCGGTTCTGAAAGTCTGCCGCTGAATTCAATGGCGAAAAAATAGTTATTCTATGGATGCCGAAGAAAATGCCAATACATTATAAATTATAGCTACACACACACACACACACACAAGTCTTGAGTTGCTAACGCGGCGTATACGTAATCCATGTCATACAATGGCCGCACAATAACACAGAAGAAAAAAAGAGGCCAACGACAGGAAGAATAACAGCGGCGACAATAGAGAACAGGAAGCAAATAAACGCTGTAAAAATTCCTGAGCAGCTTACGTGTGGTGCTATGTGTGTGTGTGTGTGTGTGTGTGTGTGTGGGTGAAAGCATTCGTGCGTATGTCTTTATATCAAAAAGTTTTTGCCACTTTCTTTGCGCTGCTCAACTTTTGTTATGCTCGCTTTAGTCCGACTTCATCGTCTTCTATTTCCCACCATCAACTTTTTGCCTTAGTATAACCCCGCATACACATACATAAATACTTATAAGTATATATAGATATATATAGACACATGCACATAAATAAACATATTTATGTATATATTTCTTCTATGCTTTTGCCTGATTTTCACTTGCGTATCGAAAACTTTTGGCGCCGTGTTTCGTTGTAAGTGTTTTCTTTAAAATATTTTGCACTTTTTATACCCGTTAATCGTGGAATGAAAGCGTATGCTATTCACATTAAAGTCTGTCAAGCAGTGGGTCTATAAATTCAAAGATTATCTTGAGGGCTAAGGCATTAAAGTTGGATATACTGACTGCAAGTTGTCCAGTTAATAAAGTTGGTCAATGATTTTGTCATAGCCTGCATTTGTGTTGTCTAACTCAATGGAATTAATCCAAAAAAATGGCATAAACATTATAAATTGTTTCAAAAATAGATCTGTTTCTGGACCTACATTGAAAAAACTAACAAAGAGAGGAATTGACTATGTGTAAGACTTCCTGGTGTAATTTTAGTCAAAACCCTAACTTAATTATGCGCATTATTGAATAATTAGTTCAGTAGTTTCTGACTATCATTTATGGGTAGTGTATTCACAAGTCCTACGTCAATTTAAACTTTTAATTTCTGTTTCTATATAGGCTGTTTGCCTGTTTCAAACACAAACCGATCGGCATTCTGTTTATTTGCCCCGCCATTGTTGGGAATGCTGGAAATATGGATGCAAGAATGTAACTGCGAGTGTGTGTGTAACTGACAGGCAACGATATGAAGAGCTAGAGGCGCAGAGAGAGCTAGACCCTGATCATCCTTCAATATATGTAACCTACTCGCCTTTCTTTCCATTCAGTTTTCTTTTCTCTTTTTATGTGCTTTTGTGTGCTACAAATTGTTTGGCTTTTCAAATTCCTGGCATTATTGTAGAGGTTTGAGGCCAAGGCGGAGGTTGAGGTTGAGGCTGAGGTTGGCGCTGAGGTTTTTATAGACTTTGAGTGCGGGATGCAAGTAAAGTAAAGTGAAAACTCATAGATAGATGCGCGCCGCAAGATAGACTCAAAAACTAATTTGTTGCCAGGGCAGCACAGAATATTGTTATTGATAGATGACAATGGTCGCACTGCCATCCACAATTTATGTGTATTTTTTTTTCTATTCTTTCTTTTGGGCATGTTTTTTGTAAGATTCCAGCAGCCAACGAATCAAAGACACTTGGCACTGGCAATTGGAAATTAAATTGCTTTTCCATATGACACTTAGGCCCAAATTGACATCGTTAAACGTATTTGTGCTGGCAAACGATGGCAATTCTCGGCTCCAAAATGGAAACCATTCATCTTTGCCGCTGTCCAAAATGACATTGCAAAAGGACCAAAGCAATTGAAATTTATGTCCTTTGAAAAGTCCGAATATTGTTACTTACCTAAATGATGCCAGTATAATAATAATATTAATTTAAAGCAGTTTCACTTTAACCCAATGCAAAGTCTGTGACCGGTTATGGAAATGGTATGAAGTTTCATAAACTTCTAGCAACACGTTGGGCGCCAGATTGTTCAAATATTTTGTGCTGCAAAATAAGTATTTAAGTACATAATTTTGTTGCAACTAATCTTTAGTTTAAATGTTACACATTCCTATAAGGAAGACTTAATATTTACCTATTTTATTGATGTTATTTTGCTGAACTATTAAAACTGAAGTTTGGCACACAAATTTTGTATGTGCTTGTCGCTCGTTGGGCGCCAGGATTTTTTTTTTATTTCTACTTTAATATTTTATATAAGCTAACAAATAACTGGCTTTTTTTACAGGTGAATGGAGCTTGGGCTTTGCCTAATGTTGTTTGTGATTTCTATATAGCCATGGATGTGATATGCTCTACTTCATCGATATTTAATTTAGTTGCCATTTCAATAGACAGGTAAGTTGACACTACCTCCACTACTACCCCTTGCCCTGCCACGTCTGTTCCCCTTTCAGTCCTCATTCAATCAACTTTCCATCTTGTTTTCTTTATTCAACAGATACATAGCTGTGACGCAGCCAATAAAATATGCCAAGCACAAAAACAGTCGCCGCGTTTGCCTTACGATACTATTGGTGTGGGCGATATCAGCTGCGATTGGTTCGCCGATAGTTTTGGGACTAAACAATACACCCAATCGGGAGCCAGACGTATGCGCCTTCTATAATGCCGACTTCATACTGTACTCATCGCTAAGCAGCTTCTACATACCCTGCATAATCATGGTCTTTCTCTACTGGAACATATTTAAGGTGAGGCCACAAAGGGAGCTATTCAAAAAGGATTTCGATATGGATTCGATTTGGATTTTTTTTTTTAATACCCTGTACTTAGTTTGTTAGCAAAAATAGTAGAAGAAATTAAACTTAAATGTTGATTTCAAATCATTAAACTTATTCTATAAATTTGATCAGAATGGGACATTTGGATTGCAGAAATACAGGGTCTCTTTCGCTTGGCTTACTCGCTTGTAGCCTACACTACCAGTTTTTCTTTATTGATTGGCTGCCAATGCAGTCTGCTGATTTATGCACAATTTTCCATGCAATTACAAAGTCATATTTGTTTGCACACATTAGCTGTCAATGGAAGCGAGCAAAAGAAAGGGGGAAAGAAGGAAAGGTAAGAGAAGGAATAAAGTAGGAAAGGCAGAATAGAAAAGAGACCCAATCAACATAAAATTGCAAGCGTTGCATTAAATAGCTTTGCTAAACAAATCTTTTCCTCTCACTCCGTCACTCCTTTACTCATTCACTGCTTTACTCATTTGCCAGGCACTGAGAAGTCGAGCTCGGAAACAACGGGCTGCCCGCAAGCCGCATCTGTCGGAACTGACGGGAGGGAGCGTTATCGAGAACATTGCACAGACACGACGCCTAGCGGAGACGGCACTCGATAGCAGCCGACATGCGAGCCGCATAATGCCCGACGAACCGGCCACAAACACCGCGAGTGGATCCAACGAGGAGGAGGATGAAAACGCCATATCGCCCGATATCGATGACTGTCATGTCATTGTGAACGATAAGTCGACCGAGTTTATGCTCGCAACGGTCGTCGAGGAGACCGGCAAGTAAGTAACAAAGTGGCCCCAATTCACATCGAACGACTGGGCTAAAAGACTAAAGGACTGTAGGTATGGCACGGTGAGTCCAATTGAAATTGTGATGTCACCAGCACTTTTCATGTCACTGTGCCAGCCATAAAGCAGAGAACAGAGAACTGCAATCTGCAAGTTGAAAGTTAAAAGTTGAAAGTGTGAAAGTGCGAAACTAACTGTGAACGTGCAACGGTAAAGCTAATGCTTAAGTCAACCAACTTTTTAGGGGAATTAAAAGGGTGGGAAAATAATGGAAAAGCCATTGGATCAATGGGACTTCGGTAGTTGCATATCAAAGACGAACTGAACTAGATTAATTCAATTTCTTTTTCTAAAGTTCAAGCCTTAAAATTTAAAAACGAAAACTAATCAATTGTTATTTTAATTCTTAAATGAGAATTCTCACAACTTTAACAAGAAATACATTAAAACTATCACAAACTTAAGTATAAGTTTCATCATTAACCTCTAATCGGTGTACTTCAAAGTATCTTAAATAATCAATTTAATATTTCCTAACTATTCCATCACATTTAACTTATTATAAATGTATTCCAAATAATGCGATAAAAACGATGAATACTCTTATATTTTTAGAACAAAGAATTTTTTGTTATCATATATTTCTTGCATTTCTTAAATAGTCCACAACGTGTTATATGAATATTTTTTGTATTTTTTATCTTATTAGAATTTTATGCCGAGACACCAAATCGCTTAACATTAAACTTAATACAGTTTTTGTTTTCCTATATTAGTCAAATTATGCTGCCAAATTAGTTAATATATTTCTTAAAAATATAAAATTTTCTTACATTAAGAAAAACCCAATTTAAGCAGAACTATTGTACTGATAACATAGTTTTTTTTATCTCAATCGTAAATAGGCCTCATACAATCTTTGGCTATATTTTTTAACTGTCGTTTAAAAATGCTTTAAGAAAAGTATTAAATTATTTATTTTTTACGTCCCTCCAATGGCATTCAAATAAAAAAAAAATAACATTTGATATTGTTATATTTATAAGCATTTTAAATTTAAATTGGCGTTTCAATTTGCACTTTCAATTTATTTGGAAGTGTCGCAGTTACGAGATGACTACTGAATAAATAAGTGACTGTAGTTTCTTGCTCAATTTTGTTTACACCTGCTGACCAGATTTAAGTTGCAAGTGCCACTCAAGCACACCTACACACAGACAGGCACACAGACACACCTTCACACCACGTGCGACACGTAAAAGATAAGCAGGCAGCTTGTAGGGTTGTAGGGGTTTGAGTAGCTCCTTGAACAAATGCTGACACAACAAATTGGCTCAGTTGGTTAACTTGGCTCAGTTTTGCTGAGCATAGACTACTCGAAATGCATTTAGTGGCAACTTTCAGTTAATGGCAGCCCAAAAGAAATTGTCAATGTACACGTAATTGCAACCTCTTGGCACTTGGTACACTTTGTGCTCCACAGACACCGACAGGACAGCAAATCAGTTCAGTTCTCTTCATCTCGAAGTTCATTGAAATTCACACGCGTTGCACTCAAATGAAAATCTAAAATGAACACTCAGAATTTTTCCACTTAACGGAGGATTGAGACAAGTCCTTTGGACATTAATTCCAATTGTTGCATTAAAAGATTTGCAAAAGTTTCAGATAGTTCTGGTTTATTTTATAAATAGTAAATATATCGAGGATAAATCGGAATTGTGTATGTATTTTCCCCTCAGGGATAAAAATTTAAAATTTGCGTACGTGGAATTTTAAAAATCGAAGCATCAAACAGAAAATCGGTTAATTTACCGATTTATCCGATTTAGCGTTGTCCTGATTCGAGCCCAATAACGAAAGTGAAGACTTCGAACTGGCGTAGTTCTGAGCATCCAAATCGAAATCACTGTCAATTAATTCATTATCTGTATTACAAAGTTTCCTAATCTCAGCTATATATTGTTTGGCAGAGTAATTTGAAATCTCCGTTGCGGCTCTATAGTTGTTCAGAGCTTTGAATAACTTTGATTCTCTCTTTTGCATTGTTTTCTATAAGAAGTTTGATCAGCACTGAACACATTTTTTTTTTTTTTCAAACTCATTTACTCACCAATGATTCCATAGCATTTTCAATTAACTTTTCCCGCTTTTGAATCTCTGGTACGATCATATCCAAAACTTCCTTCAAATCATTTTTTTCGTCTTTGCAAATCTTCATGTCATTCTCGAAATTAGCCGACATCTTTTAGTAATATTTGATTAAAATTTGCTATCCTTTGAAATAGATGATAATAATATACTCACCTCGCAGAGTAAATCTTTGTCATAAACAAGTAATCTGATTTTCTCGGAGCAGGATTCAATAAATTGCTCCCTAACCAAAAGTTGGTCTTCCAGTAGCTGGATTTGATTATTTTTCTCAGTCAGTTCGTCGTCCATTTGCCTAATCTGTTTTAATTGGAAAAGGTTTAATAATTTATATATGCAGAATGTATTAGAATAAAATTCAGACCGTGTCTTCCAAGAGCTCTATTGTCTTAACATTGGCTATATGACCGGATTTATCAGTTGCCAGCTCACGAAGCTTGGTCTGTAGGGAAAAAAAAGATTCAAAAATAAATAAAATTAAAATAATAATTAATCATACGAACCTCTAAAAGATTAGTGTATTCATGTTGTTCGTCAAATACCGCCTGAGTTTCTATAACGCTTTTCTTATAGATTTCCTCATGACGTGTTATGGCATTTGCAGCTTCTAGCAAGAGATCTTTCTTATCTTGAATTTCTTGCTTGAGTACCTCATTAATATGATTGGCATTCTCCAATTCTTTGGCCATTTTAATAAATTCTGGATTCTTATAGGTAGCTTCCTCATACAAATGACGGCGCAAATTCAAATTGAAGTTTTCCATGCGTAGTTTTGAGTTTTCTTCCAAGAGATCACGTGCATTTGGTAGTGGCACATTCATTTTTCTTGGCGTCTCATTATCAGTTAAGTCTCCATCACTATCACTGTCCTTACCATTACCACGTAGGGTTAAAGCCATATTCGAATGGCTTGTACTTGAGCTCGAAGTCGATGCCATTTTTGGTCCTTGTTCTTGATAAAATATTCCGATTGCGATAAAAAATATATCAAAGCTTTAGACTAAACACAAACTTAACTCAACTAAATGTGCTAATTAAAAATTAACTTGTGAAAATAGCTAGCTAATCCTATACTAAGATAAAACCTAATAAATAATTCCCTAAAATTATTTTTGGAAATAACTAAAGCAGTTGTTGCTTATGAGTATGGAAGTCAGACTGATTTCGTTCCGCTTTCTGGGTCGTATATATACCAATCTGAGCGATGTTTATATCAGTGCCTGCTTTGATCTAATAAATGTATCTGAATGTTTAAATAGTGGGAATCGACAGTTAAAGACCCTGTACTCGTTAAAAACTACAGTTTTTAAAAGAAAACACAATTTTTCGAATGGTATTTACTATTAAACCTTTATGATATAGTTCTCTGATCTGTAAAAACTTGATATACATGTGTAGAAAAAGTAAACAAACATAGTTTGTGATTTATCTATAAAAATCAACAATTTTGTACCTATTTAACCTATGAACGATTATTGGTAAAGTTGCCTGATCCAAACTTTATTTGGTCAGAAGACTTTCTAAGGTCTCATGCACATTTGAAGTAGATTTGATCATGGTAGCTGTAGTGGTTTACAAGTTGTGGTGTCTCTAAAATGTCTCATATTTATTTCAACCATAATTAATAGACTACTGTTAACTTTTCAAGTACAGGGACTTGAAACTCAAACTGATTTCTAAAGGTAAAATACGTTTTGTTTTCTTTGTCAAAATCAAATTCAAAATTCCTTTCTTTTTTTTGATAAAAAAAAATCGCTTTGTCTTTGAGTTAAACCATTTGATCGGCGTCAAGGGCATTATGACAGGGCATTATGACTTGAAAAAACTGAAGGACTTGCTGTTCAAGGGTGTCCAGAATACAGGGGGAATGTTAAGCGCAGTCAATTAGCGAACTGATGGGCTACTTAATCCAATAAGGACATGAAATGATACCATTATTGATAGGCCGTTGCACGAGGAAACAGAGAAGACTTCAATGGCGGCGTGAAAGGGGCGTAAGTTGGCGGTGTGGGCGGTGTGGGCAGTGGCGCGGTCAACCCGACAAACGACCCAACGAACAAACCATATTGAAAACTTTTTTTTTATTTTATTTCTTTTTCCACAATCAGCTGAAATGCCAGTAAAAGGAGAAGGAGAAAGAGAAGGGAACATAATTGGGGAAAAAGCTCTCGATGATTTCCCTCTCTCTCGCTCTCTCGCTGTGTATCTCTCTTTACTTTCTCTGGCTGACCTACTCGACGACCTTTGTCCATTGTGTTCGAGGTTTCAGTCAGGGAAAAATAAATCTCAATAATTCAATTAATGCGTCACTTAATTAAAACTCAATTTTTGCCTTGTTTTTAATTGACGTTGCGCCTCGTTTCTCTCTCTCTCTTCCTACTCATCTTTCTCATCTTCTCGCCGCTACAAATTTGCCGTTCTGGTTGTGTTTTTTGTGATGTCGCCATTTTTCCTGGATTACTGTCTGTCTCTCTTCCTGCCCGACTGCCTGCCTTTGATTGATTGACATTGCTATTACCCTTGCCGAACTGCGTTTGATTGCCATCATCACCAACACCAACCCGTGACACGCATGCTCCTTGTGCTACTCGTGCTGCTCGTGCTTCTCGTGCCTTTTGATATGATCGTACTCGTGACAGCAGCGTTGTGGCACAAATCACCACACAACCGCAACTGGTTGTTGCCGATCCCAATGGTAATCATGATTCTGGTTATGCTGCTTCAAACGTTGACGATGTCCTTGCAGGAGTGAGCGTTGGTGCCGCCGTAAGCAGCACAACGCCGCCGGACAGTCCGGTGCCCAGTGGCGCCACCTTGCACCGATCGAGTGTCAGCAGTCGCCGCAATACCGCCGAGGACTCGCCCAAACGCGGCGAGGCAGCTCTCAGGTATGTCAACCATACAAATTATACGAAAAAACATATAAAAGAAAGTAATTTAAGGCATAGATACAATTTATTTATATTTTTAATTTTATGCAGTATTAAGTTGTTATTCTGTACTTTACTTAATTTAGTACTTTATTTAACTGCATTATTTATTTTGGCATAACACTTAATAAATTCAATTTCAACTGTTAAATCAAGATTTTCCTACTGCAGTTTAGTTTAAGTAAATTAATAGCCTGTTGCCTAAGCCTGAATGAAATGCTGACCAATTGTTTTCCTTCTGCACACTCTACTCCACTGTGTGCCCTTACAGCAGCAGCGTCGCCATGAAGCCATTGTCCTTTGTACGCTACGGGGTGCAGGAGGCCATGACTTTGGCACGCAACGACTCGACGCTATCGACCACATCGAAAACGTCCTCGCGCAAGGATAAGAAAAACTCGCAGGCGTCAAGGTGAGTAACGCAAGTTGGCCAAATTGCAGTTATTAGCCAAAACTTTTGGCTCCACAGCCAAAAGCCAAAAGCCAACAACTAACAATTGCCGTAATCCAAAATCAACCACAACTCTCGACTCATAACATTCGTGTACACTTTTTCCTCTACTTTTTTTTGTGCCTTTCCCCTCGAAATGGAATGCAATTTGCCGTCGCTTATTATCCGGACTTTTGGGGGATTGCATGCGCTCGCTTTGGGAGGTAGATTCACGATATACAAAGTGCACAAGGCCTCCAAAAAGAAACGCGAGAAATCGTCGGCCAAAAAGGAACGCAAGGCCACCAAAACACTGGCCATAGTTTTGGGTAAGTTGTGGTTAAAACTTCCCCCAAAATTAGTTGAATTTTTATGTGATTTTTATTAACTACTTGATTAAGTCCAACTCCATTTAATTGGCTATACAATTTTGTGCTTTTGTGATTCGTTTTGAAGGTGTCTTTCTGTTTTGCTGGCTGCCATTCTTCACGTGCAACATTATGGACGCGATGTGCGCTAAATTTGATAAAGACTGCCGACCGGGTCTGACGGCCTTCATGTTAACCACTTGGCTTGGCTATATCAATAGCTTTGTCAATCCCGTTATCTACACGATATTCAATCCCGAGTTTCGCAAGGCATTCAAAAAGATCATGCACATGGGGTGATTATCAAAAGCAACAACAATAATAACAATACTAAAGATGAAAAGAAAACTGGATTAAACTGGAGTAAAATATATAATAGGTATAAATAAAAGGTTTTTTTTTTTTTTTGTTGTGTCAGCTCATCAAATTGTAAGTACACGATAAGCGATAAATGATAGAGGATAAACGATAAGCGATAAGCGATTTGTCGAAACTTGAAAACTTGAACTGTGCCAAATGCAACCAAATGAAATTGAACTCAAAGCTCAAAACTCAATTAGACGCATAAGATTGTTAGTCCCAATACTCACTCGTATCTAGCAGCTAAGTATTCAAATATATGTAGCTAAGACTTTAGTACTTATGTTACTGTATATAACTCTGTAAATAGCGTCTAAGATTTGATCTAAATTGTATTTACTGTACATGTATGTTGAGCATTAAATATTCAGCTGTAGGTTAGGTAACAATTTTTAAACATTAACACTAAGCTAACGTCTGTTTAATTCTAGTTAATTTTCATGCGCAGTTACATTACGTATACGTAATATTCAGTATACTTCGCTTCAAAGATAAAAACAAAACTATAGACAAGACATAAGTTATTAATTCCACACATATCACAATTTAATTTATTTTTTGTGTGATTTGTTTAGCCCCGCCCCTTTCCCCTCTCCTCTTTGTAGCTGTTGCAACTACAAACTGAACTGCCCTGCCCATGAACAAAAACTCAAGTCTAAAAGCAAAAATTCCCACAATATATAGCATATCCTCCAGAAGCAACCTATAACTATATTATATGAATTTTGGAATTTCCCGCCTCCTACAATTTTTGATACTTTACGCGTAGTTAAAAAAATGTAGCAATTAAAATGTTTATCGATAACATGTCCCCCTGTAGCTTTAAGGTCCACTAATTTACACTCATATGTGTATAATATACGTGTATAAGTGTACCAGGTACTCCCCTAGGGTAAGTGCTAAGCAGGGACTCGAAGTCGGCGCCTTACACGAATTCACCGAGTTGTTAACTGCTAGCTGGTTAGGATTACAAGTTTATCGATAAATTAAGTGTTCGACTGGCCATCGATTAGTAGTATTTATTTAAATAATTTAATTATCGATAATAAACTGTGGCTATTCGATTACTTATCGATATCTTGCATCCGATATTAATAACGGCACTGGTCTGAAACTATTCTCGTAATCAAACTTGACCAACAGATTGGTAATAAAATATTGCACACACACTCACACAAGCGCACACACCCACACACACACACAGTGACAAAATGAGCCCCACAAAAAAAAAAAAAAATTTTAAATGAAAACAAATTTCAAATGGCGCCGATTTTGACTCGATTCTGCTTGGAAAAACATTCCTTGGTTCAAACTAAAATCAGCAAATATTTAAGTGTGTGAGTGTTGAATTAAACGATGTTCTTAATAAAACATAAGCGCATTTAAAACTAGTCTAAGCAACTATAAGTAAAACTACATAGTTATCGATAGGTTTATTCGCATAGTGGAAATTACAAGTGCACCAAGTGCGCAACAAAAGTCAAAAGTACTTCGACATGGAAGGACTTGAAAGAACTTGTAGCAGGAGCAGCACATAATAGTCTAAGCATGTAATTAAATGAAGCTTATACGTATTAAGTACCGGTAGTGGTACTTAAATGAAACTACTCTATAAGTTGCATCAGGGTATCTAAAGCGTAGGATTACAAATTACTAGAGCTAAGCAAACGATTCTATTCTACAAAAGTAAATAATATTTATATACAATATATATACATATATTTGTATTGAAAATCGTATTGAAACACGGACCGAATTGACTACGATTCCGTCTCGAATTCGCATATACTGAAGTGCTAAAGAAAACCAGCTGAGAATTGACCACAAAAGAGTTTGTATCACGTTTTAATAACCACACACACACACACACACACACACACACACACACGCACACACACATCTTACGTTATCCCATCAAAAGTTCATCCAACAATAGTTGTTGAAAATTTCAAGAAATTTATTATGAAATGGAATATGCAAACGATTAGGCTTCATTTCGAATTGCTTGGAGTATGCCCCTTGCTCACAACCAAAGAAATAAACAAGAAATGGACGCGAATTCGAATCGGCATCGTCTTTTCACACACACACACACACACTTTGGTCCTTGATTTCAATAACCGTCCTCTTCAATGTTTCTATGTGACAAATAATGTAAATTTCGATACCAAAATAACACATGAAATTACCAAAAGAAAATACTAAAAAATACCAAACAAAATACTAAATAAGTACTAAATTGTTGACTAAGCTAAGCGATTCCAGCTCATTACTATGGAACCCCGTAGAAAAGCTCAACAAATTTTTATACTTTCCTAAACAAAAAAAAAACAAATAATGGAAAATTGTAGAATTTTTTTGAGAAAAAAAAACATTTTTTTTATCCCGAAAATCATAGTGAAAATTAATTCTAAAATATTCGAAATTCTTAGCGGTGCATTAGGTGTGTTAGGAACTAGTTTATAATTAATTTTAAGTATAAACTGTGCAATATTGGATGTATAATTAAGTGAGTATCAGTAATTTTCCAGAACAAATTTAAACCCAAAAGGCATTGAAAGGAAATGCTTTAGTTAAGTTCTTCCAAAGAAACGCTTATTAGTTATAGAAGAGATCGGAAAGACAGACAGAAAGTAATGGAAGTTTCAAGTTGATATGCGTTGAAAAATAATAAATTAAATTAAAAAAATAGGTTAAAATAAATGTATTTAAAAGTAAATATTTAATATGCGCATGGAAGTTGTTGTGTTTTGAGTTTGTTTTAAATAAAAGAATTATTTATGAATTGATTAAACAATTGTAAATTTGAAGTATGCTACTAATTGATTGTTGAATTTGTTTTTAAATTATACAAATTATATATATACGTACACATAAAAATATAATTAAAATCATACTTTTAAGATCCCCTGCATTAACCTCGATGTGTAATGTGTAACCTAAAAGGCAATTTAAATAACAAAGAGGCTAAAAAAAATACTTAAACAATTCTCAAAGCAAAAAAGAGTAAAGCATAACATATGTACTTAATAATAATAAACATACAAAAGTCAGCACAGCATACAATTAAAAATGCAAATAAATAAAGGCGTAAAATGTTTACAATACAAACTAGCAAACAAACAAATAAATAAACAAACACTTGACAACAAAAACAAAAGTAAAATGCATATAAAAAACTGAAACTATTTTAAAGCAATGTTTGTTTTTTTTTTAGTATTAATTGAAACTAAATATACTATAATATATGCATAAGTGTATAAGTGGGGGCTGTAATAGGACCCAACTTAAAATTAAAAGCAAACTATTTCGACTTTATGCGAGCATAATTACCATTAGCATTAATAATAGCAAAATGAGAAGAGGATAAGTTGATAAAGGCACGTGGAAAATGATGAATATAAATCAAATAAATACTAATTGAAAATATTTCAAACAAAAAGCAAATTGTTTTTATTTTAAAAGTGTTTTGTGGGCTAAGTAAGAGGTAATATCAAGTATACGCACCGCATCTGCCATCGTTTGACCACAAATCACTAGAGCTACGTAAAGAAATGTCAATCTAGCTACTCACTCGTTTACCAACACTGTCGCTCTCCCCACTGTAGTATTGGAAATCAAGTCAGAGCGGGAAATGTACAGCGTTTCAACTTTCCATCGATTTACGAGTACGAGGACACTTGGCCGTCGATTGGCAGTACATGACTGAATTTTTGGCATTTATTTAGTGTATGAAGCGCACAAACATCTGTATACACTCAGTCTGTAGCTGTGTCTGTGTCTGTGTCTGTACATATATCAAGATTTTATTGCATTTATATGAGCTGATAATAAAATTCCAATAAGCATGAAAAGAAATAAAAATACTTACACAAGACAAACAAGAACAACAATGGAACGTTGCGGAAATAATGGAAGCCAAATTCGAAGCTTCAAGTTACACACAAACACAAACACAAAGGTCAAAGGCCAAGGCTCGAAATCAATTCAAGAAAACACCCAAAAGAAGTAAAATAAGTAAAGTATATAGCAAAACCAAAAACTGAACTAAAAGCCGTCTAAATAGATAAATGCATAGTAGTTTTTCCATCTACAGTTGCCTCCTTCATCGTCAGCCTTTAATGGACACTCAGCATTCGAATGGGAATGTGAGTACGAATAGGACTACGAATACGAATGCGAATACGAATACTAATACCTATACAACTGCGTATGAGTGCGTGTATGAAGTGTTTACATGCACTGCGAGCAAATCATAAACTACTCTAGTATATGAATTGTATTTTTTTTGCAGACAGACTAAAATTCCACAACAACTAATATATGGAAACTTTATTTTGTGGGCATGAGTTTAGGCACTCGCTTGAAGCTAATTCCAAATGAGTTATATAGGTCTGCTATTAGTTTCTTTCAGTGTAGCTTTGCTATTTTATGGTGTGCTTAACAGCCACCCCGCCATCATCATCTGAGTTCTATGCTCTTTTCTCCGCTGTGCTGTCTTGTCCAGTGTCCTGTGTCCCGTGCTGTGTCCTCGCCATTGCTCATAAATACGAATGTAAAAAGGGCAACGAAGTCGACCCCAAAAGTGTAGAAATGACCCAACGACAGACGGCAGAAAGAAAGAAAATAAAAATACATACACTGATGGCACTTTCTCATAAGCATTGAATTCCAAGAAGTTGCCAAGTTGAAGTTCAAGGAACAGTGCGATGGGTGTGTGTGTGTGTGTGTGTGTGTGTATCGGGTGTGTGTGTGTATATGGGGTGTGTGTCCATAACTAATTCTTACTAAATGATGTACTAAAGTGTTTGCCAGCCCTCGACTCCACGCTCACATATGTCCCTCTGTCTGTGTGTGTGTGCAATGTCTTATGCCTAGCAGCGATATCTTATCGTTACTTTCACTGGGTGGCGATAATTGACAGACCATTAACGTTCAGATTGTAAAGGCTAAAGTAGCAAAAGTTCCCCTGTCTTCACTTCCATTTACTCCGCTGGCCCTGAACTTTTGTTTTATTTTACGCTCCTAAGACACTTAATACACTGTTATAAAATATATAAATTGGTACATCTAGATTTTATCTCATTTAAGTTGCAGCTACAAATGTGTTGAGTACAACAAAGTCTTGATTGGAGGAGCAAGATTTGTATGTTTAAAGGCCCAAAGATTTAATATTGTAATACAATTTAGAAGTCTTAAAAAATTAAGATTATTTCGTACTAGAAGTTTGTGCTTTAACATAAACATGTTTTTATCAGTGCAAACTTTGCCCTGATCGCATCGACTTATCTGGTTAAAGGAATCCCATTCCAGAGAGTAGTCTCCCCTTTTCCCTTTTCCAACTCTGTGAATACTCCTATCATATATGAGAGCTGAGAGCTGAGAGTCTGAAAGTCATTTTGAACATACTACTTTGGCTGCCTTTGGCCACTTTCCTTGTGATTTGGATTTTGCAATTGATTTAGAAAGCCATTGAAATGCAGACGGAGACACAGACACAGACAGAAAGAGATACAGATAAAGAGAAGGAGTGAAAGAGAGAAAGGAAGAACTCTGCCTTATCTCCGTCAGCGAAATTTTTGCGAATTTCGAATAAAGCTACATTTCCCACACGAAACAAAGTTTTTAATTTATTAAACCAAAAAAAAAAGGTTTTTTCTTTGCGATTTCAAAGCAATTTAATGAATTGAACAAAATGTTTTAACCACAACAAAAGGGAATCACTCAATGTAATGCGAATATAATCTCATCAGATGCAAAGCAAAGCAAGTCCAAGTTAAAACACGAATGAAAAACAGAATAAAATGCAACACAAATCAAACGAATATTGTTGATAAACAATAACAAATGTGGGGAATGTACTCAAATGTACTTTTGAGTTGATTAAAAGTTTTGTCATTCAATTACGATTTAAACAAATATAATTTGATTGGAAAAAACATAAAGAAGTTTAAACTTTGCATAAATTGACTTCACACCAATTGCATTTTTTGCATTGCCAACATTTACTAGTAGAAAATAGCAGAAAAGCACGTGTCTGAAACTATTTAAAAATAACTTTATTTAAGATAGAAATCTTGCTTCTTTTCGGCAAAGACAGACCTCAGGATTTATTCTTATTTATTTTATTTATTTAATATATTTCTTAAGAATTCTTAACTTCCAGTCATACAATAAATATTACACCAAGTAGTGTTTTTGTTGCTAGGCCTTTAAGTGTTGATAAACATTTTCTTAGCTTTCTCCAGTTAACCTGATTGCTTGTCTTATACCACAAATAAATTTTAATCCACTGAATTAAAACTTCATGCAGCCGATTAAATAGCAAGTCAACAGTAGCTATTGCCCTTAAAAAATGCACACAAAGACAATGCCATGAATAAACATGATGTGCAGTTTTACTTGAGCCCAGTTAGTGGCTTTTGTGATAAGTGTAACAAGTAGGCGTGCCAGAGGCGGTGTTAACTGGGCTGTCTAGTTGACGCGTTGACTGTGCAGTGTATACTGTACAGTGAAGCAGACAGCTTGTCAGCCAGCCATTGTGCAATCGTTCAGTAACAACAGCAGCAGCAGCAACAGCATCAAAATCAACATCAACATCAACTCTTCTGATAATAATCATAATGATGTTGTAGGTGATGATGAGGAAAGCGCCTGAGTTTCACTTTCAGTTGGCCACAAGTGCGACATTTGTGTGGCTTGGCCATGCTTAGCCCACTGTCGTGACAATATCAAAAATGTTTCATGCCCCAACACAAAACGACAGAAATCCAACAACAACAGCAACAAATTCAACAACAGCCACAGTTCAAGTGCAAAGTGTAACAAGCAAGTAGCAAACAAGCTGCAGGGATACAACAACAACAAAAAGATTGAGGGTTACACAAAATAAAGTAAAATAAAATGAAGAATGAATGCGTTTCAAAAAATTGTGGAAAAAGTTTTGTTGACGTCTCGCAATACAGGTTCAAAATGGCAACGTTGACATTGAGTGGCAAAATGAGACAGCGGCAGGTGACAGAGATGGAAAAAGAGAAGTAGAAATGGTGGAAGAAAGAGAGAGAAGGGGCATTTTGACTAATAGTTGTAATAGAGTTTAGGTAGGTAAGTTAGATGTAAAATGTACGATTAGAAGAAGAAAAGAGAAGAAAATGAAAACAGAATAGGAATTGGGAGTAGAAGAGGGAAATATAGAAAAGAGCTAGAGGCAGTAGTGACAGGAGAAGCAACAAGGGGCAAGGAGAGATGGTGAAATACCATCTTAGAAGGAGAAGTGGAAGTTGCATGCAGGAAGAGTTTGCAAGAAGAGAAAAAGGGATGAAGAAAAGAAGAGGAACTGATGAGACAGTAAATGAAGATCGATCTAGAAGCTGAAGAAGAAACAGCTGACGGAAAAATATTCAAAGACGCTGCATAAGTTAGAGTAGCAGCAATAGTTTACATAAGGGCAAGGAGTTATTGATGACAGAGACCTAAAAAAGTAGTAAGAACAGAAGAAGTATAAGAGTAAAAATGGAACGAACTTGGAAAAGGAGTAGTAACAATAGGTTTAGAAGAGGTAAAAGAAAAAAGAGACGCTGGCTTTTCAAAAAAGAGTAGCAGTTGAAGTAGGAACAGGGATATTGATCAGAGTTAGCATTTAGATAGGAGTATAAGTAAAAGTAAAAGCTGAAATGGAGTAGGGAAACCAGTAGGAATGGCAGAAGGATCAGCAGCAGAGTCAAAAACAAAAACATAAATAAATATAAACAGAATGAAACAACTTTCTTTGTTGGTGACTGTTATTTTGATTGCATTTAAGCTGTGACACCGCATTCAGTTAAGACCACGCCAACAAACGAATAGCAGGTCAAAAGAAGAGCAGAAAATGGAGGAAAGATAGAGAAGAAAAGCGGAAATGCGGAAAAATGGGACAACTGTTAAGGAGGCATATAAATATTAAACAGTCGTGATGTCTGATAAGCTGTTGGCATCCTCGTAGTATTTGTGCCGCAGAATTTGGGTCTTGATTAGACCAGAGTCAGTTGGCCATAACTTGAAAACTTTATGCCTAAGCAAACAAGGTTAGACGCTTGCTCAACCCCAGGCCAACCACCCACATACACGGGGCCCTGGCACCCTTTGATCCCTGACCTCTGATGCTGACGCTGATGCTGATGCCGGAAACTGGCAGCAGCTTCTTCAAGGATCAGCGAACCAAAGTCAAATCGAAAAATAGTTTCAATGTATGGAAAATATTAACATGTTTGTGAGCAACACATGAGTGTGTGTGTGAGTGTGTGTATTACTGGGCCCCTCTCGACTTGTCTTGCCTCATAAAACTCAAATATTTTGGCAAGCCAAGGCAAGAAACTCTTTCAGCTGACGCTGACAGGCGACTTTTAGATCCCATCGGGGAATCGGAGAAACGAGCAATTCGGTGATTAGGGGTATGGGGGGAGGGGTAGCACAGGGGCGTGGGAATGTAGCGCAATCAAGCATGGGTCCATGTGGATGTGGATTACTGTGAAGCCGTTTCAGCTTCACGCTTAAAATCTTTACGCCCGGTAAACTGCACAGCCAACAAATTTATAAAATTTCCAGTCAAAAAATACCAAACTGAAAAGATGGTTACGAACACACACACTCACACGCACACACATACAAAAAAGAGAATAAAAAAATAAAACGAACTGAACCCATTGCCTAAAAGGTTTTTGTCTTTCTACTTCATTGCCCTGCCATCTCATCCCAACTGTACTTTGTCTGTGTTACTGACTGTGCGTGTGTGTGTGTGTGTGCTTTGTGTATTTTTGACTTTAAGGTAATATATGGAAACGGACAGGACCCCGAGTCTACATGCATAAGTATGTATTTCAATATTTTCATGCCCGGTTGGCTATCCAAGTCAGTGTCTGGCTCGACAGCCAGTGCATATTTTCTACATTTCCAACAAATGGGGTATGCTCAATCGAAGAAAGTAACACAAGTAATTTAAAAACAGTTGGTAAAGTGTTAGGGCAATAATTTTCAAAGAAATTTCTATTTTTTTTATATTTTATGAGCTTTAAAAAGTTGTATTTAAAGTGCGGCATAAAGAGCTAACACTTGTCGACTGTCAACTAAACGGTATTTTACAGCTAAGCACATTCAAGTTGCTGGTTTCGTTTCTGTTTAGCTTTTGGCAACAGGGATAACTACTTGACTGGCTCCGTGGCGCGTGAAAATAAACTGCAATATGTAGATACTTCTCGAAATTAATATGTCTATATAACCATATAAACATATCTATTTGTAAATTATGTTTAAAGATAATACATATCGGTAAATGAGCATTTTATTTCAATACTATATTTAGTCTCACTTATATTAATTTATAAAACAAGTAAGAAAAGTACAGTCGAGCACGCCCGACCGTAAAATACTCTCTGCATTTTTTCGCGATTTAATTATTAAAATTGGTATCGAGTTATTACAATGCGTAGTACTTGCATTAAAACACGTTGAAACAAAAACAATCTAAGCATAATCAAACACACATCTGTTGCATCGTATGCGAATCGTATGCGTATGCGAACACACATACGAAAGACATTATATGATGCATATACATGTACATATGTATGTATGTGTGTATTCAGCGCGGCCAGCGCTGCCGCCACGAAAGCAAACATGTGCTTGTATGTTTCTGTCTCGCTTGCACTCAAACATTGATATGAATGCTGCAGCGCTGCCGTCACATGTGCTTGTATGTTTCTTTCTCACTTGCACTCATACATGATATTGCATTCAGTTATCAATATTGTAACGCTTCTAGTTTTCTTGTTTATAGTGCGATTTCAATGCGCCTTTCAGGATAGTTTGATATAG
Organism: Drosophila acutilabella; assembly: GCA_035046005.1. Taxonomy (NCBI): domain Eukaryota; kingdom Metazoa; phylum Arthropoda; class Insecta; order Diptera; family Drosophilidae; genus Drosophila; species Drosophila acutilabella. The sequence goes on from JAWNOK010000020.1 coordinate 9,204,556, forward strand.
TTAGTCTTCACACGAATTATAAATTACAATACTGTACTATATTAAAGAATGCCTAAAAAGTTGAGAATTACTTTTATTAATTGTGGGAAAACGGGGCGTGGCAGTCCAAAAATTTAAATGTCAATGCATTTACGCTGTCACTAGCAACCTCCATACCAAAATTGGTGATCCTAGGTGCCATAGTTATTGAGATATTCGCCCAAAACACCAATTTTTTCCGAGGTGTGTCTAGTTTTTTCATCATTGTGGGCGAATGGGGCGTGGCATCGAAAAAAAAAAAAAGATTCTTGTATTGACTGACTAAATATCTGATCGATTGAGACCAAGCTCGAACTTGTAGCTCTTACCATCTCTGAAATCTGTTTGTTCATACGGACAGACAGACAGACGGACAGACAGACAGACAGACAGACAGACAGACAGACAGACGGACAGACGGACATGGCTATATCGACTCGGCTTGTGATGCTGATCAAGAATATATATACTTTATGGGGTCTGCCACGCCTCCTTCTGCCTGTTACATACATTTGCACAAACCCAATATACTCTTGCAGAGAGTATAAAAATGAACGAAGTTAACTGTAGGTTCTTCATTATTTTTATATTAAGACATTTTCGTTAAATAACAATTATTTAGCACTTGGCCAAAAACTATATTCCATTGTTTTTAGCTTTATAAATTCATTTTAAAATTGATTTTAATTTGTGTTAAAAAAAATTTCATTTTTTATTAACCTTTTATTGGATTTTAAGCTAAAATTTTCTTTATTTCTATGTTTAAAAATTAATTTAGCTTGCTAGCAAACATTTTTTTTTGCATACATAAAAACTTTTAGCTAAGTTTTATTTTTTTGGCAGATCAGCGCACCATTAGGCAAGTAATCGATTGATGGATTGTTTAATAGAGTGATTGCTAATTTATATACTTACTTAGAGAAACTGACAGTTGATGAGCAGCAGAAAAATCCAACTGTCCAAGTAAATGCAGATACACGAATAAAAAGGAATTATATTGAAATACATACCATAAAAATAAATCAAACAAAACTAGCACTGTTGGAATATATAAATAAATAATTCACAATGAGTTTAATGTGCTGTCAAAAACTACTGAAGTAAAATAAATTTTCTTTAAACATAAAATGGATAAACAATTAAAAAATTGTTTGACTGTAAACATATTTATTTTGTCAGTGTAGGCAGCACTCGAGAAGTCCGAAGAATCGACAAACTGACAAGCTGACAACTCTGGAAAGTCAGAACAACTTAGTTAGGTGGCATCCTAGGAAAACAACAACAACAACAACAACGGAAAGATAAACAGCCATCGAAGGCGATACGTTATGTTAGTCTGGACGAACACCTGATCTAAGGTTCAACCTTAAGCTACGCTAGTCGAGAGTTGAGAGTCGAAGTCTGAAGACTCGAGACTAGAGACCCAGTCGATTCTGATTCACTTTTCAGTCTGCTGAACAAAGTTTCTGTATAATGCGGTCAGACAAAACTTTTGCCGCCCATCCAAAACGTTGTGTATAATTAATTTAGTTCGCTTTGTGTGTGAGTTTGGGTGTGTGTGTGTGTATTCACACTGCTGCGTGCTGTTAGCACACACTTTGAATTGATGTCCTGCGGTTGAACCACGATGCTTTTCCGTAACACTTTCATTTTCTTTGCTATTTGGTTAACTTTTTTCTACTCGCTCTTCATTTTTTGCTGCTTTGAAACTATCAATGTTTAAAGTGGTTGCACGTGTTGTGCTAATTGATTGATTGCTTGATTGATGTGGCCTAACCCAAAATAGATGGACTCTATCAAGTGAAGCAATATTGCACCTAAGCAGGTTAACAAATCATAAGTCATCAAGTCAGTGTCAGCAGACCGAGTCAAAATGCTATTGTGGCCAAAAGAGGCCAGTGCAATAAAGACACAATTGGACAGTGAGAAAGCAAAGAGGGGACAGTGAGGGGACAACCGCATGTTGTGCATTTCGAATGAGACTCGAACGGAGACAGGGAAAGTCGAGACTGAAAGCAACACCAAAAGTTATCCTTGTTGATTTCATTTGTTGTGACATCTACAAGTTGTCCTTCTGCCAACTTGGCCAACAGTTCCAACTGGGCTTGGCTGGTCTGTTCCATGCAGCTGTTCTAGTCGTACTATTATTTATTAATTTTAATATCCTTGTCGTCGCCAGTTGTTATACCATCAGCAATGCCACAGGCCACAGACCACAGGACACAGGACACGCTGCTCACAACTCACAGATTTCCCCACTCTCCTCCACTCACAATTCCAGCTTCTTGTCACAACTCTATTTTACATTTTGAACACATTCCTGCATTTTTGTTGCGCTCTTTGTGTTTGCCCGAGGACAAATCGAAATAACAAGGACATCGCCAGGATAAAGTGACGTCGCGACTTGGCTCTCAAAGGTATTTGAAATGCATTAGCTTTCTGATACCCTAGTTGCACCTAGGCATCGGCAGTTTATCACAAATCACACAGCTGTTAAGCTTAAACAAGTTTTCTTACTTTTCTCTAAAAAACAATGCTTAAAAATTGCTTTTAAAAAGTTAGTTTACTTCTGTGTTTTAAGTTTTTAATATTTTTTACAAGAGTATTTAAGTTTTGTTGCCCTGCTTCTCTAGTTGTAGCACACACACACTTCATATAGTGGGCGGAAAAGCGTTGTAAGCAATTGGTTGCCATTTCCGGTGCAATTTTGATTGACATGCGAACATCGCGAGTTTCTTGCTCAGATTTGCAGCTTAATATTGAGTTGAAAGCGCAGAAAAGCGATAAATAAATTGAATGTGCACTAGTTGCAGTGACTAAGCAAGTTTAGTTTCATGTTCCTCAGTTTAATGGCTTGTAAGCTAACAATGTTTCTAGAACTAACTGAATGTAAAACTATATAACTTATATTAAAGTTAACTTAAAACTTTCACAAATTTTCTTATTTTATTTTTCCGTTTTTTTTTTTCAAATTTAAAAGTTTTTACGAACATTTATTGGTCTATATTAATCTCTAGAAATCCCCATTAATTTAGCTGAACATTTACTTGTAGCCAATATTATTTTAGTGTAATTAAATTGGAATTTTCAAACTAAAAATACTTGACATGCAACGAGTTTAATTTGGGCATTTGTTTGTTGCCCTCATTTCGAAGTGTTTTCGATATGTCTCCCGACTGTCTGTGTCTTGAGTGAGTGAACTTAAATATGTTAAGCTAATTGGCAGAATCAGTTAACAGACACGCTCCTCGCACTGATTGTCGTCTGTGCTCAAAATGAACAGCAGAAATAATCATAATAATTGTAGGAAAATAAACGTTGAAAGTTTGCCACTTTTTGGTTCGTTTTCTGTTGTCGCGTTTTGTTGCATGCAACACATTGCATGCTATTAATTAAGCCGTCAACTGTTTAGTATGCAAGCCAAAGCCTTTGCCTCCACGCCTCCCCTTTCCACCCTCCTTCCTACCACCACCATCATCAATTGTTTGACTCTTTGCCATATAATTTATTTGCTCAACAAGAATTCCATTTTCGTTTTCATTTCCATTTAAATTTTCAATGAGCTGTCAAGCAACTTGCGAGTTGGCTCAAATCAACTGCAACACAACTATAAACTGTTTGCAGTGTGAAAAATGTATTTTCCGGCTGCGGAAAATTAGCGACTGAAGTGTCTAAAACTGAGAAATGGAATTACAAAAAAAAAGTTTGGAGCAAAGTGAATTCCATTTTATTAATCAACGACTAAAAGGCAACAACAAACAAAATTACACGAATTTACGCACTAAATTAAGACACTTTATTAAATAGACTACAGCCACCACTGGAGTCTTCTTCTTCTACTAGCCGCCACACCTTCTCCTCCTCTTCCTCCATTTTGTCTGCTTCTCTCACACCCTTTGTGGCATTTAGTATCTTTCACTGGCAGCATCAATTTTCAATTACTTAATGTGTGTGCTGACTGCCCACTGTCGTCTTCCCTTCCCCGGCCCACACTTCTTAGCGAAAAGCACTCAAGAGCCGGTGGCAAAGTGTTCACAACTCGACGCTACCCTGTAGGAAACTGGAGATAGTTTAAGTAAAGTACTGAAATAATTTGTTGAGTTTTTAACTTGTTTAACTTAAGTTTTTATGCAAATAATATTATTTATATAAAATATAATTCTAAAAATAAATTTTTAAAAATTATATTTAATGCAAAAACATATTTTACTTCAGTTCTGAAATATTTTAACACAGGAATTGTTGAATATTCAAAGTCTACTTTCTTCTTTCGCTGTGACTACATGAAACTTTGCACACAGTGAAGAACTATAGATAGCATATGGTGCTCTAAATAAATTATATGCTTATGATCGCATAACTAAAGGGTATGCCCAAATATAGCACTTTAACAATAAAAATGCTGGAACTATGCTAAAGAAGTCTAAAAAATTAAACCCAAAATTCCAAGAAGATAAAAAATTAATAAAATCAAATAGAATTACTAGGAATACATTATTTAAAAGTAAATAAATAGCAAGGAAAGCACCGCGATGCCACAGCAAATTACGAGCACATGCACGGCAGTCGATGTCTGCTGAGAGCGCCGCCATTTTTGGGAATATTTTGACATAAGTTTGTGGAAAGGGGTCGTGCAGTGTAGGAACAGCAGAGAAGTGGTGCGACGGAGGGAGTGGAAAGTGCGAGAACGTGGATGTGGAAACGTGGAAATGCTAACAAAGCAATAAATTGCCACTAAATCTAATTTGTGGCAGCAGCAGCCACAGAAAAGAGGCAAAAAAATGAAAAAAAAAGCTGGCGCCAACAGCAAACATGACACGGTAATGTAACTCGAGGGGAGACTAAAGAGAGACAGAGACAGCGGGAGTGAAAGAGAGGGGGAGTGAGGAAAGTGAGCTCTGTACTTTTTGAAATGGGCCAACGTCGAGTTGATTGCATTAAAAACAACCAAAAACGTGCCGTGAAATCATGTCATGGGCACTGCAGTTGCTGCTGCTTCCTCCCTGGGGCAGGGGGAGTGCAAAGTGTGGATTGAGTAGGGAAAGTGTAGGGTAAGGGCGCCACTGATGAGCACTTAGTACGTACACTTCTGTCGACTTCCGGCGGAAGTGAACGCAAAAAGTTGCTGCCGACAACGGGGCGTATGCGTTCTGCCGCCGCTGCAAACTTTTTTTTTCTCCATTTCCACCATTTTCTTCACTTTTTGCGGCAAAGTTGCAACGCTTATTGGAACGCCATTTGCTTGCACTTTGATCGCAGCTCAAACTCTAGTACAACTGTGCCCCCTTTGGCCATCGTTTTGACCCTCGTTCACTCCACTCAAGCCCCCAGGGAGCATCCCACTGTACTCTCTACTCCTCTCTCTCTCAGTCGCTGTCTTCTTTTCTCAGTACATGTACTTCAGATTTATTTACCGTGTGCTGGCTGCAGCAAATAATTAAATTGTTTGTTGCAATTAGTAAGCAATTAGATGAAATACTAAGCCCCTCCATCTCCCCCAGCCACTCAGCCAGCCACTACCCCTACTCCCGCACACCTGTACCACTTATCCCTTATCGCTTTGGTGGGCAATAAATTCTTTTTTAATGCATCTTCAAATATCACAGTGATTAAAACAATTTCAAAAATTAAAAAACTTTTTAGCAACCATATTAAATATATTCAAGAAACTTTCTTAAGAGGACTGCAGTATTTTTATAACAAGCTCTAAAGACTTCTTTATATTTGTTAGTAAAGCTTAAGTTAAGTTATGCTTTTATTTTATTTTAAGAAAATGTTATAGTTTAATTTATTTTCAGCTGAAAAACTGCTGTACTTTGACTGTCTCTTAATTGCTTACATTTGTTCCACTGTACCACAAATTGCCTTAAATTTTGATGCATTTTTAATGCAACTCCTGCGATAGCAGAACAAGCATTTTTTTACTTTCTTCCTATGCTCCTTTTTCTGCTCCTGCTGCGGGCAATTTAAAACATTTTATTGTAATAAATATTTTAATGGTTTGGGGGCTTTTTCCACACATTTTTCACGTCTTGTCGCCTTCATTTTTGTGCCTCTGCCTCAGCCTCAGCCTCTGCATCAGCGATAAGCGAGCGCTAAAATGACAACACCGAAAATGCTTCAAGTGTCAACAACTTGGCGAGTTGGCCTAAAAGCGTTTGTAATTCTCTGCAGAGAGGGGAACGGGGCGTGGAGAGAAAGCGGCACAAAACTCGACAACAAAAAATAAAAGAACATTTTTTTTTTTTTTTCAATGCAAAGACTTAATGCACTTACGGTTACCTGTAGGAAGATTTGTTTAATTTCCTATTATATTAAACGAAGTGCTTATAAAAATTAGACAAAGCTGTATGAACATTCAGCAGCTGTTGGACTGAAAGACTAAAGAAAATGGAATAGAGCAAAAACAGACTAAAAATCATGTCGTCATTTTGCAAGAAGGACATGCTTCCTTACAGACCAAGAATACCCTTTGTTAGGGTACAAAAAAAAGGAATAAAAATGCCGAAAAAAGCAACAAGAATAAGCGTTAAAATGTCAGAGTTTTCTGGCAGTTGAAATAAGGGTTAGACACCTAATTCAATGCGATAAGACAATCTGGGGGCTTAGCTTATTTGTTGCATGCGGCTCTGTGTGGGTGTATATATGTGTGTGAGTGTGTGTGGTTTTTATGTAACTGTTTCATTTTGCATGCGCCTTGGTGACTTCTTGCCGCCTAGGATTCATCCCCATTTCCCTATCTGTACCGCTTAACACCGCCCCCTTCCTGCAGCCGCCCCATGATCCCATTCCCTTTGCTATCATTGCCCTTGTCCTTGGCCAGGAGACTCAGGTTCAGGTTCAGGCGTCGGAAACGGAACACGAGCCATGTTGCTTGAGTTGGGTACCACTTTATGGCAAATTCATGTACAATTTTATTTGCAGCGAGTGCTTTTTATGTGCCTGCTAAGAATTTTAGATTTTTATTTATATATATATATGTATTAATGCTCCATCTTCATACGGCTTTTTCTTTTTCTTTAGGCTCTATATTTATTTATTTGACATATTTCGAGTGGAAATTCTAATTAATAAATGCCAGACATTTATAAATTCTTAGCTTAAATCTATTCCCTTAAAGCCTTAATTTAGTTAATTATTTAATATAATTTTAGCAAGTCAACGAAGTTTATGATGTCTCTTGACTTGATTACCTGCAGTCTGTTTCTAGCGAGTTATGTTTAGCCAGAAATATGTTAAGTTTTGTTTACTTTACTGCCGGAAAATCTAAATAAAGAAAAAAGAGGAAAAACCCTTTGATATGGCTAAAAAAAATGTTTGGCTTGGCTTTGAAAATCGCGCATCATTTTCTGACTTGGCGTAAAATAAGCACAGCAAGGACAACGCCAACAAGGATAACAAAACCAACAGCAACAGCGATAACATCAAGTAAAACGAGAACAAGACTAATAGAGAGAGAGAGAGAGAGAGAGTGAGAGCGAAAGTGAGGGGACGACAGAGGCAGACAGCGAGAGGATGAGAAAGAGGGTGGTAGAGGGGGACCGGTGGTGTTCTAAAAACGCGTCGAAATAAAATTTAAGACATCCTTTGCCACGAAAATTGTGCAGGAACATAAAAATAATATTTAACTTTCGTCGCACAGACGAAAAATTTTCATTTTCATTTCGGCTAAAATGTTTAATTAGCCGACTTTCCTCAATGTTTATGCACTGCCAAAAACTGGAACTGACCAAATATGAATACTGGCTTAATGAAATATATATGTTTACACTTACTTAATTTTAAATAAATATAAATCGAATTTAAACCTCAAAGTTTCAGTTTCTTAATGTTTTAAACGCTTTAATTCTTCAGTTTAGTTTAAGAAACTTTATTTTTTGGACAGTGTACATTGATATTTTTTTTTTGTATCTTTCAAGTTGTACTCTGTACGAAATATGCTTCACTCCGTGCTGCTGACTCCGTTCTCCTCACTCCCTGTGTATTTTTGACTCCCTCAGTGAATTGTGCCAAACAAACGCAAAGACAAACAGAACGCATCAAATTCTAAATATGAGACATGAGTCAAAACACGAATTCGCAAGAGTTGAAAAGGCTTGGAAAATGGGCGGACAAAGAAAAATACATTTTTCTTTTTTAAATAAACAAGATAGAAACGTTAAGCAAAGTATGTAGAATAGTAAATACTCTGAAGACTAAACTAGATGAAGGTTTTTTCCAATTAGTCATTATAACAAACTAACTGAAGCTCATTATCTTTTTGGTTAAATATTTTTAAATCTATGCAACAAAATGATGTACAATTAAGGTTATTTTCTGTTAATTAATGCCTAAGTCGGAACTGCCTTTTGTATGAAGTTTGTAGTAACAAGTTTTTAAACTAACAAGTAAGAAAAGTACAGTCGAGCACGCCCGACCGTAAAATACTCTCTGCATTTTTTCGCGATTTAATTATTAAAATTGGTATCGAGTTATTACAATGCGTAGTACTTGCATTAAAACACGTTGAAACAAAAACAATCTAAGCATAATCAAACACACATCTGTTGCATCGTATGCGAATCGTATGCGTATGCGAACACACATACGAAAGACATTATATGATGCATATACATGTACATATGTATGTATGTGTGTATTCAGCGCGGCCAGCGCTGCCGCCACGAAAGCAAACATGTGCTTGTATGTTTCTGTCTCGCTTGCACTCAAACATTGATATGAATGCTGCAGCGCTGCCGTCACATGTGCTTGTATGTTTCTTTCTCACTTGCACTCATACATGATATTGCATTCAGTTATCAATATTGTAACGCTTCTAGTTTTCTTGTTTATAGTGCGATTTCAATGCGCCTTTCAGGATAGTTTGATATAGTTAGTCTTCACACGAATTATAAATTACAATACTGTACTATATTAAAGAATGCCTAAAAAGTTGAGAATTACTTTTATTAATTGTGGGAAAACGGGGCGTGGCAGTCCAAAAATTTAAATGTCAATGCATTTACGCTGTCACTAGCAACCTCCATACCAAAATTGGTGATCCTAGGTGCCATAGTTATTGAGATATTCGCCCAAAACACCAATTTTTTCCGAGGTGTGTCTAGTTTTTTCATCATTGTGGGCGAATGGGGCGTGGCATCGAAAAAAAAAAAGATTCTTGTATTGACTGACTAAATATCTGATCGATTGAGACCAAGCTCGAACTTGTAGCTCTTACCATCTCTGAAATCTGTTTGTTCATACGGACAGACAGACAGACGGACAGACAGACAGACAGACAGACAGACAGACAGACAGACGGACAGACGGACATGGCTATATCGACTCGGCTTGTGATGCTGATCAAGAATATATATACTTTATGGGGTCTGCCACGCCTCCTTCTGCCTGTTACATACATTTGCACAAACCCAATATACTCTTGCAGAGAGTATAAAAACAAGACTTGAAAGCGAGTAAATCGTAGAGTTAATTAGTTGGAACAATCTTTGTCTTTGTGTAATTTCGACTGCTTTTGACAACATTTTTAAATACTTTTAATTTCTATACTTTAACACAATATGTATCACATAAATTCGTTGAAACTGTGCATAGACTTTTGGTAAAGAAGTTTCGAATGAAGCACATGAAAAGAAAAACAACGAATAAACATAATTTTGCGCAAGTTTTTCTTTAATGATTTGCTTTTGTGTTTGCATACTCCTTACACACACACACACACACACACACACACACACACACACAGGCAAAACATGAACTTATACATAAGTATATATGTATCTATACACATACAAATGGATCCACATGTTTTGCCCCTTCAGTCTCATCCACAATTCCATTTGGCTATTCGTGCTCACGTCCTGTGCAACGTGCGCGGTACGTGAATGTAAATCCCCATTCAGTTTCCGATTTTTACATACCCTGTAGCCAGTTTTAATAGGGCATTGTAGGGTAAGAGATTAGAAGTCAAGTGGAAGAGTTTATTATGAAATGCTAATCTTATGTGAGAGAATAACAAAAGTACTTATTACTACACCAAAATAAATATAAATGAAACTAATAGAACATTTAGTTATTTTGGAGCTTAGAGTGCCAACTTTTAATGGGTGTCCTGTAATCATAGCAAAAAAATACTACCAACTGCTCGCTTGTCATTTTTCTGTCGCTGTTGGGTACCAAAAAAGTATATCCGTGTATACCTTTAACTCGGTATCCTGGCAGCCATGTCACGTGCAGGCAACGCATGTAAAAATTCCAAAATCGCACCTCTGCGATGTGCAACGGTAGAATGTCTAACGTTAACGTTTAGCTAAATAGCCCTGAATGGAAAGGGGAGTGGGGAGTGGGAAGGGGTAGGGAGTCCAAGGCAATGGAAGACTGTAGGGGATTTGCCCTCGAAACAAAATTGTAGCAAATAATCAGCGGCACTTTTTCCAGTTTTAATTACATTCTAAGCCAAGTCAACATTTGTTTGTCTACCACTTCCGTTGGCTTACTTCCCCTTTTACTCCACTTCCCTCTTCTCCGTCCCATCCTTTCCCTTTCCCTACTCACTCCCTTTCTACGTCTGGTAGACAAATTCGGTGTCTGTTTGTTCTTTGGCTTGTTTAAAACCAACGTCGCGACGTGTCTTGGCAATTTTTACAATTGCCAAAAATAAGTACATGCTAATGTCACACCCACGCCCACAGTTCCGCCCACAAACCACACCCTTTTCTGCTTTTGTTCTTGTCGCTTTTCTTGTCTTATGTTTTTTTCCTGATTCTCAGCATTTTTTTCTCTTTGTTTTCTTTCACTAATTAACAAAGGATTTCTGTTTGCGCAACGTCGCTTTCATTTTCTTTCGATTTGCAACGCATTACAAAATGTCGCACAACAAAGCAAAATGAAAATCAGATAATGTGGATTTTCACAGCCTAACACAGTGCGCTCAGCATTTGGTGGGAAAGTGCGCACAGCATTACTCCCCAAACAGTTCGGAAATAGCAGTGAAAAATTGAGTTAGCGATTGCCTAAAAAAACATCTGAAATAACGAAAAAAAAGGGCAACCAAGAAGAGCAAAGCTTTTAAGGCTCTTAAGACCATGTCGCTTCATTTCCACTGTCAATTGCTTGCTATAATCCATCCAAACACACAACACAGCACACTTCATACACTACACACACACACACACACACACACACACACACTCTCTCAACAGGCTAGCAAAACTCTTTTCCTGATGATAGTTTAAAACAAGCAACCTTTTAATGAAAATTATTTTTTACAATCAATAAATGTTTGTATCTAAAATATTTTTAAATTTAATTTCAAGGCTTCAAGAACTTAAAGTTAACCGTTTAGTTGTGAGCCTAACATTTTCCACCTTTGGGAAGTTAAAACAGATAAGCAGCTGTCAAATTGATAACTTACTCAGGAGCTAAGTAGTACATAAGTTTGCTGAAAGTATTTCCGCAAACAATCCGACAAAGCTTGATCTGTTTTGGTATTATCCACAGTTCAGTTTTGCTCCTAATAGTTTGAGTCACTTGGATTTGCCTAAGAGTACGAAGTAGGTTCCTCGTTGTCCACAGCTCAAGGTCCAGTGTCCAGTGTCCAGTGTCCAATGTTGGTCGTCAGTCGTGAGCAGGCAGAAGTCAAAGTGTAGGTGTAGTGACAACTCAAGGAAATGAACAAAAATTTTCTCATTTCCTTTTTGATAAGGCTGTTTTGCTGGCGGCTGACCAGAGAGATTAAACTTTCGTTCTCCCGCTCTCCCTCTCTGTCTGTTTCTCGAGAGAGCAGTCTGTGCATGTTGCTCTCCACTCCTAAATTCTGACAATTTGCTGTGAATTCTATTTCATTAGAATGCAACTTTACAGTGTTAATCTATTTTTCCCTCTCGTTCGCTTATTATGCAAATGATGCGCAAAAGTATGCAACACTTTTTTTGAGGTAAAAAGTCTTTAGCCATTTGTTAGCTTGTTAGCACTTGCGGTAGGGACAACGCGTCATACTGTCGCACTGTCAACAGCGTCATTATTGTCATATTATTGCCATCTAAAGACTGAGACTGCGTTTCGTACACCGTTGCTTTTATTTTTGCCGGTATACCTTCATGCCTGCCGCATAGTTGATGTTGTGGTTAAAAAAGTTAAGCTTATATAGTGCAAAGTTTCCTAAGTACTTGGTACGAGCACGATGCTGACACTGACGATGACGACGATGGCGTTGCCGATGACGATGACTCTGATGATGAGGGAATGGCGCAACTTTCTTTACTCCCGCTCTTTGTCTATTTGCTCTGCCTCTGCCTCTCCCTCTCTTTCACCTGTCAGACTGTCACTCGCTCACCTTAACCGCGACATATTCTGTCTACAGTTATATAGTTAGTGGTTGTCTCTCGTAGCTATTCCCCCTTCTGATGCGGTAAGTAGCAAAAAGTTGTCATGCAAAGCATTCACCCAGTTACAGTTGCCCCAAAACCCTTACTCCCCACCCCGCCACCCCCCCATATTAGAACAACCATCTTTGAACCCATTGTTGCCACAGTCATAGACCAAGGACTACGACTTTGCCAGCCCACACGTACGTAATTGTTCGCAAAAACTTTGCGTTAAGAAAATTATGGAAGAATGTGCCTGAAAAACCTGATGGCTCGGCAAAAACTTTTTTACAGCACAAAAAAGAACTGTGGAATGGCGTCGGAACATCAGGCAGCAGGTATCAACTTCAATATTATATGTAAGTAGTCTGCAAAAGCGCAAAACAAAAGCGATTTTAGTAAGAACGCGTAAAAAACTTAGTCGTATTGCAAATTTAATAAAAAATAAAAAACAAAACTCCCCTCCACTTTTTGTAATTACTCAGTTGAAAACATTTAAATTTAATTCAATTAGAATCCGTCCAATACAGCACTTTATTGCCGTACATAAAAACTATTGTAAGTTCATTAGGGGCATAGGAGAACAGAAAAAGAACAGAAACTTTTTAATTGGCGTAAGGATGGCATAAAACATTTTTGAACAGAGAAATGACTGAATGAATAATATATAATAACTAATGAATCGAAGCTTTAATTTTGTGCTTCGTTGCTTCATTCAATCTTTGATAGTGTAGTCGGCCAGGCATCACACGGTCTTACTCAATCAGCTATTGGATATAAGTAGAAGTAGAAGTATAAGAGTATGTGCAGGATAGAGGAGTAAGAAGCCGAGCAAACTGTGAACAAGTTGGAGTTTAGATCGAATCACGAAGAAGAGTAGAATCTTTCAAAAATATGAACAGCAAGACGAATGGTGAAATATTATGTTTGTAATTGAATAAATTGAATTAATTACCTTGTGATTTAATAAAAGAGAAATTAACGTTTAAGTATTAAAATTTATTTCTGATTAAATAAAAATTTTAATAAAATAGTAAAATAACAATCAAATCTGCAAATTTTTAAAATGTGTTAAATAAATGACACTTGTGCAAGAAACTTTAATTTAAACAGTTTTGTAATCTGCCATTCAAGTATTAAATTTTTGTTAAGTTAATGAAATTCATAACAAGAGTCTCTTTGTTAAATTTGTACGACTTTCAGCTTACACTTAGACAATTGTTGCAACACTGATTGCGATCAAGCCAATTAGAACGCAAACTGCTGTTGAAATTCAAAAAAATTAGGCAGACGATGGCATTGATATCCAGTGGTTTTCACTCAGTTCAATGATTTTTTTGTGCTTTCCAGGGACCCAAAAATAAAGAAGCAATTGCTCAAAAAAGTGCGAATACATCGACTCCGATTACGAGGTTTTGACTTTCATATTGTTGCTCGCGGCTTAAGCACAAAGCGAGTGAAAAATTGTTGAAAAGTAGCAATTTCCTTGATTGACGCTCATCAGCGGATTGAAGCGGGTAAAGTGTGCGACAGAGATGGAGCAATAGCGAGAATGCGACAGACATAGAAATAGAGATGAAGATAGAGATGGAAGTGCGTTGAAAACGAGTTGAGAGACAGCGACAGATTGGGCAACACTCGTTGCGTTTTGAGCTCCCGATGCAGTCAGGCTGGGGAATAGCCACAGGATGAGAGCAGAAGGAAATGGGAGTGGGATGGAATGGGGAAGTGGAGGGTACGCGAATGGAATTGAAGTTGAGAGTGGAAATTGGGTTGCTTCAACTTCCACTTGCGCAAATATTTCCGGTGCCATTTCGCATCTTTTTGTTAGACTTTTATAAATTATGTGTGTGTGTGTGTGTGAGTTACTTCTGCTTTTTGCATTGTTTTGAGTGAGTGGCTTCACTGCTTTGTTTTACTTTTACTTCGTCGTGCTTTTTGCTACATTTTTGTCTTAAATGATTGCCATAAAAAATAAGTGCACATTATTGTAACAGTGAGGGACACACAGAGCAAGCCAACGAGGGAGGGGAGAGTGAGAGGGAAAGGCACTTTACAGTTATCCATACGCGTAGTGTAACAAATGATTTTCACAGCATTTTTGCTTTATGTTCTTTTTAGAGCGTCTACGTGGCGCGAGTCGCGATCCAGTCAGAAACTCTTAAGTGATTTACATGGCTTACTTTACGGAAATGCAATAAAAGCCAAGCCAAGGCAAGCCGTAGCCGAAGCCAAACAACAACAAGAAGTACAGCAAAAGACTCACTCACTCAATTGCTAAAAGTCTAGAATCTGCTCATATTTTCTGCGCCTTTTAAGTTTTCTTTTTTTTTTGTCGACATGCTTTTATTTATCGTAATTTAATATCCATTCATTTTTTTCTTTTACTTTGCTATTTTTAAACACGATTCACTTTCTTGCTCCTTTCCTATCTGATTTGGTATTTTCTTTCTTTTTGTCGAATGGACGTCACGTATTTTTAGAGACTAAGTAGAATGAGCTTAAATATTTGCTGATGCGGCTTTAAAAGATTTTTCATCGTCTCGCTGTGAATTTAATTTGCCTTTATTGAGTACTTCATAACAGGGCAACCCTCGATGGCAACCCTACTAAGTATAGCTTTCATTTGGGTTAATCGTTAAGGGTTTCCAGGTATCAACATTTGAAGCCTATATAAATAACACTAATGAATGGGTATACATATAATATTGTTCAATTTAATAGCTGACACTGAAAATGAGGTAAACTCTTGGAATTTGCTCATTTACCTAGAGTAGGAACCTCTTGTGGCTTCAAAATTAATTTAAATTAATTTACTACAGCGTTCGTACTGTGATGTGTATATGCTGACTGCCCATTAGCAACTGCAGGTTTTAAAAGTTAAGTTAAACAGCTCTTAAGCTGATCACAATTGAAGCACATCTTCGCCCAAAAAACCAATTTGGACTCAGGTAAGGCAAGTGCAATGAATATGGCATTATCACAGATAATTATCAGTTCATTCACAATTTTTGGCACAATATGAAGTAGACAAAGGAATGAGTCGAGGAATCATTAAAGCTCTTGCCTTGTGTAATTGTCTTTTGTCGTTTTCAATTTTAAAAACTCTTTGAACAAAACACAGCAAGAGACAGGGAGACAGAGAGAAAGAAAGGAAAATGGAAGATTGCATTGACTAGAAGCTGCATTATGGGGCCTACCTAATGTGCCTCATCATTGAGTTTTGGGTCAGCCTGAGCTTTGTGCAGCAGTCGAGGTAAAATCAGCTTCAGACTCACCATCAACTCTTGGCATTAGTTGCACAACGGCAAGCCAGCAAATCGGCAAATCGCTTGCGCCTTTGTGCGAGTCACTCAATGCCATGGAAGCCCTGGAAAATGCCAGTATCAGGCCCTAACGTGGCCAACACATTCCAAGCCCGCTTTTAAGTCATTTTGCGGCGAAAAGTCAAGGAATCTTAGCATTGCAGGAGCTTTTCGGCCCATTGTTCATTGTTTAAACGAGTTGACATTTAAGTTGGCTTTAAAGTGCAACAGTTCATTAAATATTTAATATATATATATATATTTAATATTAAATACATAACTAAGCACGCACACAGCTTATGGGCATCTGTCTGCTCACTTGCTGCGCTCGCTGAGTGCACACGCGACGTATGCGTAATTAAATACTAAACTTTAAATTTTTTTTGCTTAGTTTAAATATCTTTAATAATTTTCCATTCACACTACGTTAGTTATTTATTTTAAATTAAACCGAATTTATTTATAATTTATTCTGTTGGCCGAAATAAATCATTACACAAAATTTGAATTTATTTCTCATACATTTTCAATAAAAATCTAATTTAAAGCCAAAATGCAAGAGAACTATAGCGATAAAATAAATGATTTATTTTAAACTCTGTTTGCATTTTCAAGTGCAATCGATATGTGCTAATAAAAGTGTCACACGCAAAAATCTACACCCACACACAAGTGTAGAGACCAATTCACACATACCACACATTCGCAGCTGTTTTGCACTTGTGAATATGTGGCATGAAAACTAAACAAATGGGTTCAAAATTGAACGAGTACGCAAACCAATATATGTACATGCACACACCACACACACATAGCCACACACACACTCCATGGCATTAATGGTGGGCAAACATACGAGTCTGGAAATACCCACAACGATGTTCTTCTTGTTTAAAAAGATCAAAAGTTTTCGTACCAAATTCACCACAATTTATTTAAAATATTTTAAATAAATATTGCTAACGTCTGGCTTTTTAAAAATTAAATATAGAAATAGATTTTATTTAAAAATTTACTTTAATTGGAAACAGCAATAAGCAGCCTACATGAAAGACTCAAACACACAGGTTTCTTGTGTTTGTAGGCTATTTGAAAAATAAGCTTTTTATTTATTAATTGCATTTTGTTTTACCGTGTAGAATAGTACATTTTTTAACCCCTTTCCTAATCATTTAAAGAGACTATCTGCTTTATATAATCTACAGCTTTTCACATTTCTTTCTGATTATTTGAGACCATAACAATTCCAAATGTTGCTCAGCTAATAAAGTAGTTAAATAAGATATAAAATCGACGTTTCCAATAAACGCACTCCTCTCTCTCTCTCTCTCGCTCTATCTCTGTCACACTCCATTTAACCCGCTGTCTCCCTCTAACTCATCTAGAGAAACTCGTTTGTTATTAGTTCTTATGATTTCAAGCTCAGTTTTCCAACATTTTATCGCTTAAACCGAGTGCTACTCTGTCTACGTGGTTTGTGGTGTGTGTCTACGTGTGTTTGCATTAGTATTGGTATTGTCTATGACTGTGTGAAGAACTAGAGAGAGAGAGAGAGAGTGAGAGCCCAACTCAGCTGCGTGCGATCACGAAGCGCATAAATGGCGTTTGACACGTGACAGAAATTTAGAATTTTAATATTTTTGCCATTGTGTGTGCTTTGCTCCTCTATTTGTATCTCTCTGTTTGTCTTCCTCTTCCGTTAACTCTTCCTCTTGCTCTTCCTAATTCCATATTTTTTTTGACATGAGTGTGTGTCTGTGTTTGTATATGTGAGCGTGTGTTTGCTGGTTAAACTGTCTTTCATTTGATTTTCCTGTCGTTCCGTTGTTTTTATACCCGTTACAAGTAGTGTAAAGGGGTATCTGAACTAAGTTTACATGGATTTTACATGTCTAGGAAGTACACGTACTGACTAAATTTGATCAAAATCGGGCCACTATATCGTAGAGCTCCCATAGAGCTAATTAGTATGAAAAAATTATCCATTGACTGTGCTATATTAATCATACTCACACGGAGTACATTGGCTAGTAACATAATCATTCTGACCAAGTTTCATGAAAATCGGGTTACTATGTCGTATAGCTCCCATAGGAAATTCGTTCGAAAATATGCTCGAAACGTTAATTAGTATGAAAATGTTGTGTAGTTAACAAACTATCTTATCCATCGCATAAACAATTGCACTAACATTATTTTGTTAATAACATATTTAAATTGTTTCGTCTGCATACTTTTAGTAGCGCCTGTTTCCTGCTGAGCACAAACACACACCCATGTATTTGCACATGTATGTAAATAGGTAAACGGGGACTAGTTTTATGCCTTTGGCATTTTTATGCTGCTTCAGCGCTAAAAACCAAAAAATTCTGAACTGAATTGGCCAAAAAGAAAATGGAATGGAAACTGCTTTCAAAATTCCGAATGCGCTCGAAATTTGTTTGCTTTGCGTGCTCCGCCATTTTGTTAAAATGATGTGACATAATAACTGGCACTCGGCCAGTGTGCCAAGCCCCCCCCCCTTCCATCCATTGAGAGTCAATTTAAGCCCCTCCCAACGGCACCCTTTCAACGCGTGTCAACTGTTTGCTGCCTATTAAATATTATGGCAATGCAAACGAAACCATAACTGCAACAACAACAGAATCAACCGAAACAACAGCAACTGGAACAACAACAAAATAGGCAACCATTTTTTTGGCAGCTACGCACAATTTTGGCATTGGCAACGCGACGGCAAATAAAAATGAAAATGAAACAAGGCAAATAAATACGAATGACGATGGCAGTCAATACCAATACAATCACAGCACACACACCACTCAAAGACAACAACAGCAACAACAAATAGACCACACAACAACAACAATTACCTTATGGCTGATTCTGAATATTTTTGCTAAAATTGTTGACGTTTTAACTTAACAATTTCTGTGTTGAAAAGAAGGATTGTTTTTTAAAATTATTATTTAAATAATTTACCAAAATATTTAAACAAAATTAATCGGATTTAATCCACAGCGATAAAGTAAAATTTATCTATAAATATGTTTCCTGCCCCAAAACTTACTACACTAATTAGTCATGCAATGAACACACTGATCCAATTGTCAATTAAAAGTCATTGGCCATTAGTATTGATTACTTAACCAATTAAAAACTAAATTTTAAGTATTCCAATGCAAATTAAAACGCATTGCCTAAAATATTGATTACCTAATTAAATGATAACTAAATTTAAAGAATGTTTAACACTATGCCAATGTGGTGTAATTAATAAATTATAAATAAATAAAATATTGCCGCAGGTTTTTAATTTGGATTTAAAAGGATTAGCGTTAATACTAGTTCATTTATAGTTAATTTAATTCACCTATGTAAATATTAATTATTTACCCACAGCTGTTTAAATGTATTGCAAAATATGTAATGACTTGGGCCACTAAAACAGGAACTAAACGTAAATGCCAATGAAAAGAAATGTCTTGCTAAGACTGTCAAATGAAATGAAATGCCCAAGTGACAAATTTGAGCGTGAGTTGTGTTACACACCTGGTAATACACCTGTCACGTGTAGGCCAAATAAAATGAAAATATTCAAGACGTTCCAGAAGCGACAACAGCGCAAACTGTCAAGTGGTCCCGTGAATATAGAGTGCACTGTCCCAGCTCCTACTCGACTCCTCCTCATCATTCACAAATTGAAATTTCTAACACTGTTCAAAATAAGTGGCAATGTAAAAAGTGTTGAATGTAAACCAAAAACATTGCCAGTTTCGAGTTAAAATTTAATTTTTAAGCTGGACAAATAAAATGGTAATATTTGTTTAACAGTGTCACCCTTTTTTCTCAGTGTATGTATTACTGCTTACAGTATACACAGAGCAGCTGTGGAAAGGGACTGGGAATGGGCATGACTGTAGCTGGAAGTCTCTATTGGCATGGCATGAGTTGACACGACTTTAAATTTGCCAGCAATTGCTGTGGGAGGGGACTCAAGAGGGGGTTGCGGAGCAATTGACTGGCAGTGCCTATTTAAAAGAGTACGGGGTCTAAGAGGGAGTTAGGAGAAAGAGCAAGGGTAAGAGCGTAAGAATATTGACTTACTCTTGCGCAAACTGATTAAAGTTAATATGCACTCATATTGGATTATGAGTGCAGTCAAATGGGTCTGGCCAAGAAAACTTGGCTAACACGATGGGCCAACAACATAAGGCACTCACTCATCTTGAAAGCCAAGAAAATTAGGCCAAACGCAAATGTGTCGCAAGTGTTAATGCTGCTGTTGTTGGCGTTATAGGCCTGTCTAAATGACACAGTCAAGAAGTGGAATCAACTCAAGACTTTCCCTTAGCCAAATGTTGATGCCACTCAGCCGGGATACGTAAACAACTTGAACGCGACGTACATCAATAAGAAAAGAACAAAACGGATAGAGATGGAGACGGAGAGACAGAGAAAGAAAGAGAGGAAAAGGGGAGGGAAGAGAAAAAATAACATGTTATGTTTGCCCAAAAGTAACTAGTAACCACACAGAAGAAAAATCATTTCTAAACACAAGATTTATTTATATAAAATTAATTTATTTTTCAATAATGTTTCTAGATTTTTCAACATTTTTTTAATGCCAGGGTATTAAGTAGTACGGCACACAAGTCTTCCCCACAGTTCACTCAGTGTATGTTAAGTCTGTCCACATTTATTCACATAAACAAGTGGCATACTTTGAGCCAAGTTTTAAAGCTCGATAAGACGTCGAGCGCAACGGCATCGACTAAGTGTGAAAAATTAACTGCTCTTGAAGGCGATGCCTCTGCGCCCTGCCATACAGTGTGGCAAACTATTGTTGCCCCACACAAAGCTTGAAGGATGTCTGTTGTGTGGTGTGAGTTGGTAGGGAGTAGAAGTAGCGTTAGCGGCAGACTGACGTGTGGACAAGTGCTTGAGGTGCTGGGAGTGCTGGGAGTGCGACACGTGTGCGTCATTAGAGAAGATGCTTGAAAGTACTTTGGACATCGGCAGCTCAGCTTGCTTACTTGCAGTTTCACTTGAATATACACTTTACATAAGTTCAACCATAATCGATGCTCAACCGATTCGTAGGGCAGTCGAGAAACACAAAAATCATAAAGGAAAATTAAATAAATATTAAGACACATGCAGTTAATGAAACAGTTCAATTCTGTTGAGTCTTTCAAGCAGAATAAAAAGTGAAATAAAAGATATTAAATATTTCCACTACTTATAAACTATTTACATTTAAAAAGCGGTAACTCGTAGAAGTAACTTATTTTCTGAAAATAAAAGAAAGCCACAAGAACTGGCTTTAAATGCGACTAGCCAGTTAAGCAGCAAAAGCATTGTGGCAATATTTGATGAGCCAAGTTGAAGATCAATATTTGCCACAGTCAACAATGGGAATAAAGCAATTATTGGTGTGTGTGGTTTATGTGGCTGGGATGCGCTTGTTTTAATTACTGAAACTTTTTGGCATGGCCAAAAGGCAATAAGCCAGCTACACCGTCAACGTCGATGGGTGAGCACAAGCAAGACGATAAATGGAGGTAGATAGGGCAGGAAACAGGAAAGAAAGGGGGACAAAAGTAGAGTCTCTGGTAAATGTCGTTTGTTTGGCTTGCACTCGATGGCAAGTTAAGTGAAATTGTTGCCACATGGCAGCTGTTGGCTGGCAGCTTTTTTTGGCTTACAGTTTACAGTTTACAGCTTACAGTGACTGTCGGCAGTCGGTAGTCGTCTGCCATTAGCCATTAGCTTGCATTTACTTATTTGCATATTACGCATACGCGACGTGGTGCGGTGATTACAGCAACATTAGTTAGACTTACCGAAAACAAAGCAAAGAAAAAAAATAAAAATTGTTGCCATGAGTGGCACGATAACCTTGACCCTTGGGGCGCATAATAAACACCGCGCCTTTGGCCTTTGCCAGGTAAATTTGTTTGCAGCCAATGCGAGGCAGACAGAGACAGAGAAGTGACGAAGTGAAGACGAAGACCAAGTCCTAGTTCATGTATCGTGTTGCTTAACTCACCTTGCACGCTAAGGCTAAGACTTATAATGGCCCTGAGGCTGAGGCTGCCTTTACACAATGCATTGTACAGCTAATGAGCGGCATAAATCAGCGAGTCAGTTTTCAGTCTCAGACCTGCCTCTGACCCAGACCCCAAGCATGACCAAGACCCTAAAGTAGACTGAGTACAAGACTGAGACCGAGACAAGTGCACCAGGCACGCACATGCAGCTACACTGAAAATAACAAACAAAATAGTTTCGTCAACAAATGTAGTATAAAACTACTACTACTATTTTGAACAAGTAAGAAAAGTACAGTCGAGCACGCCCGACCGTAAAATACTCTCTGCATTTTTTCGCGATTTAATTATTAAAATCGGTCTAGAGATATTACAATGTGTAGTACTTGCATTAAAACACGTTGAAACAAAAAGAATCTAAGCATAATCACACATACATCTGTTTGTCTGTATGCGAATACACACACGAATGACAATATATGATGCATATACTTGTATGTATGTATGTGTGTATTCAGCGCGGCCAGCGACTGCGGGCATCGCTGCCGCCACGAAAGCAAACATGTGCTTGTATGTTTCTGTCTCGCTTGCACTCAAACATTGATATGAATGCTGCAGCGCTGCCGTCACATGTGCTTGTATGTTTCTGTCTCACTTGCACTCATACATGATATTGCATTCAGTTATCAATATTGTAACGCTTCTAGTTTTCTTGTTTATAGTGCGATTTCAATGCGCCTTTCAGGATAGTTTGATATAGTTAGTCTTCACTCGAATTATAAATTACAATACTGTACTATATTAAAGAATGCCTAAAAAGTTGAGAATTACTTTTATTAATAGTGGGAAAACGGGGCGTGGCAGTCCAAAAATTGAAAAGTCAATGCATTTCTGCTGTCACTAGCAACATCCATACCAAAATTGGTGATCCTAGGTGCAATAGTTATTGAGATATTCGCCCAAAACACCAATTTTTTCCGAGGTGTGTCTAGTTTTTTGCTCATTGTGGGCGAATGGGGCGTGGCATCGAAAAAAAAAAGATTCTTGTATTGACTGACTTAATATCTGATCGATTGAGACCAAGCTCGAACTTGTAGCTCTTACCATCTCTGAAATCTGTTTGTTCATACGGACAGACAGACAGACAGACAGACAGACAGACAGACGGACAGACAGACGGACAGACGGACATGGCTATTTCGACTCGGCTTGTGATGCTGATCAAGAATATATATACTTTATGGGGTCTGCCACGCCTCCTTCTGCCTGTTACATACATTTTCACAAACCCAATATACTCTTGCAGAGAGTATAAAAATAAAATAAAACAAGTTCGGAGACAGAAAAGTTGTTTCTAGTTCAATTTTTCTATTGCCATTTTTAGTAAAAATCTTTGCAGTTAAAGTCGTAGTTCTTTCTTCCCAGTGTAGTCATACCCTTCAGCTGCTCAACGCTGTAACCTCTTACACTTTACCTTTTGCCGCTGTTAACTGTGACCATGCATAACTTTGAGCTGTTAACAAAATACTTTTTGATCGCGTGACGGGATGGTGGATGGCTGTTGTCGGTTGTGTTGGTTGTTGTCGGCTGCGTCGGGCGCCAAAGTGTCGGACGTCGCGACGTCTACTAATCTACATATTGAATTGCTTTAAATATTTCAATACGAGCGCAACGTGGCGTATACGTGACATGACATCGCGTTACGTTGCGTACCATTGCTGTAAATGAAAAATGAAAACTATTTGCATAGTTTAACCGTACTTGTTGGTCTTTGAATTGTTCGAATTGTTGTTGTTCTTGTTGCTTTGTTGCTGTTGTCGAAAAGCAATAACTAATATGAATGCCAAAAGTCAGACAAGCGCGTAATGAGTGCCAGCAACTAAACTGTTTAACATGGCACATTGTCTACTGAGAGAGGGGCACAGTACGTGAAAGGAGGAGGGGTCCAAAGGGAGCAGCAGGCAGCTCACAGGTAGTTGGTTCAATAAATTTATGGCATTCATTTCGTGATCAATCGCTTGTCATGACTGCAAGCAAATGTGAATTTGCGGTTGCAACAGTAAGCACTGAAATACACACAGGTTAAAGGTGTGTACACTGTTCAAAACGCAGTTCAAAGTATTAAATGCAGAATAATGAATTAATTTAGACAACTATAAACACTCATTTATTGTTTATAGTGTATAAAACTACAAAATAAATATTTTTAAAAATTGGAAAAGATTTTTAAGGTTTTTTTTGAACAGTGCCACGCAGTTTACAATTTGTTGCCATGACATTTGTTGCCATGACATTTGAACCTGTAAAGTCTACCACACACAGGTGCCCACTCACACGGTTAAACCGCGACTTGTGCATGGCATTATGGTAGCTGTAAAAACTGCAGCTAATTGCTTTTTTTTTTTTTGTACAGTTTACGGATTTGCATAAAACGCAAAACGTGTGCGTCTGTCTGTGTAATTTATATTTGTTTATATGCATATGAATACATTAAAAACGGACAGCCAGAAAGCACAAATTACAACACACACAAAGAAACACACAGACATCAAAACTCACTTTGCCCTTTGGTGGCTTTTTATACACCCGACAGTGGCTAACAAAATATTAGTTCAACATACTCTCGCTACCTTTGTCTGGCATTCACTCCCTGCCAATGCATCTTACCCTCCTCCCCCCAGTGTCACCCTCTTAACCAATACCAACGCAGAGTCATATATCTAAATTCAGTCGCTTGTGTTGTTTGGTTATAACTTTTGCTGTTTGCCCGCCCGCAGGAACCGTAATAAATTTGTCAAACTCATGTAGTTGCCAGCAACAAAAGTAACACACAAACTGCAAACAAAAAACTACAACAAAACAAACAATAAATGAAGCTTGAATGCTTTTAAATCACTTGTTCTTATTAAAATTAAATTTCTGCATATTATTTGCTTACTGCAAATATTAAAAGCGGATTTGTTGTAATGAAAAGTTTGTTTTCCACTTCATTTAATGCATTTGCAGACACTAAATATTAATATTTTAATTTAATTTGTGTTTTAAAAACAACAAGAAAAGGATTTAAACTTCTTTATATAGCTAATAATAACAGTGGTTAAGATGACTATATTTTAGTTGTTTCACACTATTTTAATAAACGTTTTGTATCAAACTGGAGTCGTATATTTGGGTAGTCAAGCAGTATACATACTGCGTATGCGTAATGTTTAATACGCAATGCTTATACGTAACACTCCTGCGGTTACGTAATGATTACATATGCTGTCATCACCTAAAACCACTCTACCTCCCTTAGCTGGTCAAGTGGCTGTGCCAGGAGCCTGGAGACAGTGGCTAACGGTGTTAGAATCGCTGTCACCCAGCTGACTACCACAAGACAGGGGCACAGTATGGAGTTTTAGACTTTTGGTCAATTTGAGGCAAATTTTGGGTCTGCCACTCTGTCATGCGAACGTTAGCAATGTTTGCCCCTGCATTCCATTATTCTCAGTGGTATGCCGAGAAATGCAAGCCACTTGAACTGAATATGAGCTAATTATTTTTAACTAGAAATAAAAACAAGTTTTGGCATTTTTAGACCCCGTACTCTTTAAAAAAGAGTAAAGGGGGTCTATTAAGTTTGTCAGAAGCGAGATGTGCGTAACAGGCAGAAGGAGGCGTGGCCGACCCCATAAAGTATATATATTCTTGATCAGCATCAACAGCCGAGTCGATATAGCCATGTCCGTCTGTCCGTCTGTCCGTCTGTCCGTCCGTATGAACACCTGGATCTTTTAAACTACAAGAGCTAGAGACACCAAATTTGGAATGTAAGTCCGTTATTTTGTAGAGCAGATCAAGTTTATTTCAAATTGTTGCCACGCCCCTTACCGCCCCCGCAATGAGCAAATAACCAGACACACCTCGAAAAAATTTGTGTTTTAGGTGAATATCTCAGTAACTATAGCACTTAGGAGCACAAATTTTGGTATACAGGTTCTTAGAGACAGCCTTAGTATAATGTTATTAAAAATTTTGAGCTGCCACGCCCCCTTTGCTCATCAGAAATAAAAGACTCTCCAGCTTCAATGCCTTGTTTCAGGCATTAAATCAAATAGTACAGTGTTGTAATTTAACATACGCTTAGAGAATTACTATTTCTAACTTTCCTGAAAGTGGCATCAAAATCCTATGTCAAACAACAGAGAAATTACGGTTCAAAGTTGAAGTTATTTTAAAGCAAAATCACTGCATGCGCGCAACACATACAAACAAACACAGAAACATACAAACATATGTTCGAACGTTTTCTCTACCTGCTGGCGGCAGCGCTGCCCGGAGCCGCTGGCCGCGCCGACCAATGCTATACATACACACATATGTATGTGTGCACATACTTATATGGAAATAATCGGAAGAATGATAGAAGAGGGGTGTGGTGAAACTGATAGAGTTGCGGCGCAATGTGGAACCTTCGCATGGATCGCGGGTTCGAGTGCTGACGATGACAGTTGTTAATTTATTTATTTTTTAATTTTAATTCAAAATGTAAATATTTAATTTTAATTTTTTAAATTTCATTTAAAAATTTTAATATAAATAAAATGCAATACTATGGGAGTACGGGGTCTTTTACAGTCGGCTCGATCGACTGTAGCCTTTCTTACTTGTTTTAATGTTTAAAAAAGTAGTTTCATTCTGCTCTTGATGTTTTTCCCAGAGCTGTCGCTTTTCATCAACAGTTTTGATATGAGTAGCAGTTGATTTGGATCAGTGTGTGTTTGTGAAGTAAAGTGCAAGTGCAAAGTGCATAAAACATGTGCAGACAAGCATAATAAGTTAGTTGGGTCCAACTGAGTTCAGTTGAGTTCAGTTGAGTTAATGCCAAGAGTCTGCAAGATGAATGGCTGACAAAGTAATCAGATCTCAGTAAAGTTGAGCTTAGTTGAGTATGAATCGAATGTATTCAGAATATAAATCATGTTACCATTTCATTTATCTCAATCACATGCAAATTCATAGCAAACATACTAAGATGCATTTTGGCCAAATGCAAAACAGCCCACAGCACCCGAGGCATGAATTTATTTAATTGCACGGCGAATTGCGTCAAATATGAATATCAGCATAACAATAGCCATGCAATTGCAATGCAATTATTTGTAAATACCTCAGCTTTGATTTCTAAATACCCGGTGTTTTCATAGAATTTCCGGGCTTGGAATTTCAGAGATTGTTTCGGTTGTCGATTTAACAACAAAATAATAATAATAATAATAATAAAAATAATAATAATAATAATAATAATAATAATAATAATAATAATAAAAATAATAATAATAATAATAATAATAATAATAATAATAATAATAATTATAATAATAATAATAATAGTAATAATATTTTATTAACTATATTTAAAAAATATATAGTACAATTTACTCTTATTAGCTTGTAAATAATACATTTTGTATAAAGTAAAAAGAAACAATGAAGTAAAACAACAAAATCTAAATAATTATTTTAAATTTAACTTAATGAAGTTTTCAGTTCAATTTACTAAGACTAAGTTGTCTAAAGACTCTTTGGTACTACTATCATAGAATACTCCTACTAAATACATATTCTAAAAGCATTACATTTTGGCTGCTTCAAATAGTAATTTAGTCGTAATCTGAGTCGATACACTAGTACTTATTGTTGTATTTGTACTTGTACTTGTACTTGTACTTGTAGTTGTAGTTGCACTCCTCGTAGTCGCATTTATGCATTTCTCGATTTCAGCAGCCAAGACTGTGTCTATAATTAAATGGAATTTCTTAATGAATAGACACAAGATGTACACCAAAGTCGCTGCGGTACGAGCTGCAATACATACAGCTGTAGTCGAGTATCCTAGACAACAACTTAACCAGAACGCAATTCATTAAATTAATGAAATTGCAATGCATACACAATGAAATGACACACCTCAGCAGCCCCTCACCGCCCACCGCTCACAGCCCATAGCCCTTTTGGGCTTAGTTTCCATTTAACAAAGTCTTGTCTGCATCGTTTTGCCTGTTCTCCGAAATTTTTAATGAGCTATACATAAACTTCCTTAAATTAAGAAAGACTCTTTAGTTGTAGTAGGCAGAAAATTATGCAATAATTTTTGTTGATCCACATTTGGCTGGAAATTATTGCCAAAAATTTGCATAAGGTTCATTAATAATCAAGGGCAACATTGCATCAATTTGTTGTGTGTAACGTGTGTGTGTGTGTGTGTGTGTGTGTGTTTTTGAGGTGTTTGCAAGAATTGATCAATACAGCAGCATCATCTGATGCCGCTGGATGCAGTTTCATTCAATCAAACAGTCAATCAAACAAATTGCATTCGTTATGCTGGGAATTCAATATGCTCACACAAGAGCGTTGTACCTGCATGTCTCTGCAGCATATTCAGTGGGTGGGGATGGGGTGTAGGGTAGGGGTAGGTAGGGTTAGGTGTTCATAAAAAAATATATGTGGTACATAACCAAATTATGAGCAAAAACACACGTTGTTGCAGTTTTACATGCATGCTGTTTGCCCACAATTCAAACCCAAATACACATATCCGCTTTCACTTTGCTTCCTCTTACATTTTTTTTTTTTAGCTCAGAGCAGCTGTCTGTCTGTCAGTTTGTCTGTCTCTCTGTCTGCGTATCTCCAGGTTTGTTGTACGAGACGCCATTTGTTTTGCAACACCATTTTGTTTGAGTTTTGTGGGCTCCCTCTGCTGCTTCCTCTGCTCAGTAACTATCAAAATAAAATTGTTGGCAATAAAAATTTATACAAATGCGGATAGACAGGTGAGCTGGCAAGAAAGGTGCGAGTCAGCAGCATCTGTCGGCTGCCAAAAGGGAGCGGCAGGAGTGGAAAATGGCATGCGGGCAACATAGGGAAGTTAACCATGAAGTTTTGTACCTGCAGAGTCTGCTACACTGAAAAAATTAAATTTACATTATATTTAAGAAAGAAAGAAAAGAAGAAAAAAAATAGTTTTAATAAAAAATAAAAAGCAAGTATAAATTAATTATATTAATTATAAATTAACTATCAGGCTACTTAAAAAAAGGCACTGGCAGTTAACAACGATGTTAACTGGTTGAAAATCTGCAAAAATGGTTTAGTTTTTTTTTTACACATTTAAATAAATATTTGCAGATTCCAAGCATAATTGTAATTTCTAGACAAGTAGCAATATATAAGTCTTTTGTATTTTAAAGCCTAGTAGCTTAAAAATATATCCTTTAAATAATATCAAAAACATTTCACAAGTGATTTATCTAAATGGTATAATTTTTTCTAAGGCCCTTTTATAGAAGCAGCAAATTCTACTGGTTGAAAATTTATGCAACTCTCAGGTAACAAAATATTTTTTTTTAACGAGAAATCTTTTAGTCTCTTGTTCTAAATTTAAGCTTTATTCTTCTGTCTGTGTACTCGTTTCGTCGTTTCGCAGCTAACATTATTTATTGGCTTTGCTTTTGGGTGTGTGTGAATTGGAATTTATTTAAATATGTTTTTGTGAGCCACTCCCCCAAGCACTCCGCCTCCAGACTCGTTTTCTATGTTTGCATGTGATTCGTGTGCTTTCTGTATTTTGCTTTCAGCTTTTCATCGATGATTCTTTTTCTAGTATTTGAGTGTGCTCGTGGGGGTGTGTGTGTGTGTTTTCAAGTTTCTCGTTGTCTTCCACTTTTGCACCTTTTTGCAAGCATTTTTATGGCCTGCCATTTGCAGCTGCTGTGACGCAGCTTCTGCCCCTGCCACTGCCTCTGCCACCCCAAACGCCCGCTGCCACGCCCCTGTTTCAGTCCCATCAAGTGGCCGTGTTGCCGTGTAGCACATCGCAACGCATCGACATTTTGTTTATGCGCTGGAGCATTTTATTGTTGTTGTTAAACACCTGTAATAGATTTCGTTGGCCCAGTTTCGACAGACAGCCCAAAAAGTATCTCAACTTGCAACTGAGTACAAGCACCGGAAACGGAAACTGAAACAGTTACAGATACAGTTACACAAATAGCAGCAACAACCTGCTCTAAACAGCTGTGCAATTTGCTGCTGTGAATTAAGGCACCTGGCTAAAACAAAGAAAAGAAAAATAGCCATACATTCGCAAAACTTGAAACTCGCAATTTAATCGAATGCAGCAAAAGTGTCACGCTTCAGAAATTCAAGCACTTTCAACAAAGTTTTAAAATAAAAAATAAGCTAAATAATTTGGGGTCACCGAGCTACTAAGCGATGTTCCCAAAACTCTGTAACTAAATAAGTAGGTACAGGATTTTTAAAATCAATACAATTGAAAGAAGATTTACACGTGAATGAAATATTTTTCGCAGTGGAAGGGTTTGTGATTGATATTTAATAATTAATTTTTTAAATTAAAGCACTGTGTTCTACATTTGAATTAAAGAATATCTTATTTATATATAATATAATTTTGGCTGCCATTTTGGAACCATTTTATGTTGTTTTTTAATCAAAATGGTACTAAAAAAACTTGATAAGTTCTCCATTCATTTATATCTTAAATTTAAAATTACTTTAAAATTAAAAATCTATTATATTTCAAATGTTCTGTATTAATAATATTAAATTTTAAATTTAAATACTTTTTTTTAAATGCCATAAACTTACAAAATAAGCTATTATAACTCAAATTTCAACCAATTCCCTGATCGTTAAGTTACATATAATACTCTTTTGAGTCTTACTTAATCAACATGCTTAATTTAATATAAACTATAAACTGACGTTACAAATCACAAAATAAAGTGCTCAGCAAAAACTAATTAAATTAAAGTTAAATGTGAAACTTGGTCTGACTTGAAGCTCAGTTCATTTATCTACTTACTTAACCTTGGGCTAAATATTTCTTACATTTATTCAAAGATACTTAAAGACCGAACCCGAATAGATAATGAGACAAAGAAGGAGTTTGTAGTAAAGTTCTGGCAAGTGGTGTGTCTGTAAGTCATTTTACATTTATGACTTTAGTGGCACTTTTAGTTAAGTTTTTGTTTTTCTGCATTATTCTTTTTTTTTTTTTGTGGGTTAAACGGCAGCTGTGCTGTCGGGCCAATGCCAAGGGAAAGTTTGATAATCGCTCATTTGATTACAAAAGTAGTGCGCTTAAAGTTTGTAATTGAGGTATTTTTCTTTTGAGTTATTTATCTTCATTATCGCTTAATGCTTGACCAATTTGCTGATGGAAATGGCTGCTTAGGCTACACTGTGAGAAAAAGAAATGAGTAAAAAATTTAGACAACATTTTTTTAAATAGTTCATTAAT
The DNA here is from genome assembly GCA_035046005.1 of Drosophila acutilabella. Taxonomy (NCBI): domain Eukaryota; kingdom Metazoa; phylum Arthropoda; class Insecta; order Diptera; family Drosophilidae; genus Drosophila; species Drosophila acutilabella. The sequence goes on from JAWNOK010000020.1 coordinate 9,235,604, forward strand.
TACTTATGTAAAACAAAATACTTTAACACTATTAAGTAATAATGAACTTTTGCACTGCTGCATGCCAGTGATGCCATATCGTTCAAGTATCATTTTTGCTATGCAAGACGCACAAATCATTTCCCCTACAAGTCAACAGCAGCCATCAACGTCACAAGCGGCAATCAAACCCAAAACGCTGTAGTAGAACCGGAAGCAGAACTCCTGTATTTTGGTTAAGGAAAGGGGAAATAGTACGAGTAGCGAAACTGTATTGCGACTGGGATGAAAGTCACACATTGGACGAATAAGTTGTAATCAAGGCATGTCGCGAACTGAGACTCGAGTAGACAAAGGAAAGTCAAGCTGCAAAAAGTTTAAAAGTTATTAAAGTTAAGCCAAACACGATTGGAATATCAACCAAGTTTTTTTTCGCTTTGCTTTCTATTTTTTTGGTCTTTTTATTTTTGCTTTTTTGATTCAGCTCAACAAAAGCGAACCAGATTCGCGAAGATGAAAAGTGATGGAACCAAAAGTTGCCATTAATGAAATTTTGGACTTTGGTAAGCAAACAATGAGAAGAAGTGAACAGGACTGTAGACGAAACCCTCGACTACGAGTGCACCCGTTAGCAGCTTGAAATTTAAAAATATATAGCATACTTATAAGCGCATAATTTAAATGGCTAGCCCCTAAGTATTGAAGGCAAGTACGAACATAATGTGACTGAAATATTAAAAAGACGCACATAAAAAAAAATAACTTGAATCGTTTGTTAATAAGATAGGTGGAATATAACGCATGCATAAGACTTTACCTTCTTAAATATGGGTTTAATAAACATCATATGCTTGGAGTTAGTAGCAGCCAAGGTTTTACAAGGTTACACCATGCTTTAACTGTTATAAAATTTATAAAATATGTTTTTACATAAACAAATTGCCAGTCAAGAAGATGGCAACTTAAATAAGTATTTTCTTTGATTTTTAAAACGTTTTATTATAAAAATCCCCATAAACTACAAAATATTTGGCAACCAATTAAAGTAAAGTTTTGCTTGTTTTCCATAATACTTTGACTTTTTTTGAAAATTCCCTTTAATTTTTTTACTTTGCCAATGTCGGATAAATTTCCATTTTCAAATGGTGCATAAACTATGCCCAAATGGCAACTTATTCAATTCAATATACTTAGGGATTACAGCAGGAATCTATATGCCCACCCCTTGCTCCTCTTGAAACATATTATAAAATGTTGTGCCTAATGAAGTGTGCAAGTTTTTGGAAAGTTTCTATGCTATTACCATTGATACGCACTTGAAATTGATGTGGTGATGGCAACGAGGAGAGCAGAGTAGCAGGAGGGGGGGGTCACAAAATGTTGACTTTGAAGTGCTGCTGCCAGTTTTCTGCCCTGCAGCTGCCACGCCCCAGTCCAAGGCCCCTTTCACTGTCTGCCTTTAAGCTGAGCATGAAATATTGAAGAGCTAAGCCCGGACTCGGGACCTGCACACACTCGAAATCTTTAATCCTAAAATAATTGGCTGGACATTTTATGGCCATGTGCGGACCAGGGCCGAGACCAAAAGCCCAAACCAGGAACACAACTCGAGCTCAATTTCATTTTATTACATTGCGTATATGGCATATTAATTTTGGTGTAATGAAATCAACAACAAATTGCACAAACTTTAAACTATGTAAGCATCGAAATCTAAAAACTAAAAACTGAAACCCAAGCTAAATGAAACTAAAGTTTAAAAGATTTTATTCGGTTTTTTTGGCTTTGTTTTTGTTTAGCCTGTTACTGGCAAACTTAAAACTTTGTTGAGACATCAACATTGACTTTTGCATACACATCTCTATATCCATCTCGAGCCGAAGTTTTTCACATTTTTTGCCTGTTTTCCCTTTTGAAAAGTTTTTGGCTAAAATGCAAATCTTTTTCCAATGTCTGCACACGATGTGTGTGTGCCGTGTGTTTTGTGATACGTGTGTGTGTGTCTCTGTGTGTGTATAGCGGACATTCATTGGCATTGTTTGTGTGTGTTGTGTGTGTGTGCATCTAAATTTTTGTTGAATTTAATTACTCAATGCCACAAATATTCATTTAATTTCATGCCAACCAACAAATTTTCCACATTTTCTGCCATTTCTCTCAAAAATGTCACAGCCTCTTCGCCAAAATAGCTAAAACCCACAAGCTAGGCAAATATATGTGTTATATATACATATGTAGTACACATAGTCGATATGCAAATGATTTTAAGCAATTTGTACCACTGACACTTATTGAATTTCAGTCTAAACTTTGACTATATTAAATATATGTAAGAAATTTATACTACAAAATATTTAATAGAAAATAAAATTTACAATTTTTAAGTCTGACAAACATAGTAACTGATTTTTGAAGCATCTATCACACACTAACTTACTGCACTGACACTTTCATTACGATCGCATTTTAAATTGGAAACTTGTTCAGAAAGCAATTTTTCGAAGCGTTCGACCAAGGCAAGAAAAAATGAAAAAAAAATATAGAATATATGGCAGGCGACATGTTTTTTCATGTGTGAACTTGTTTTAATATGCGCTCAAGCGCATGCTAGTGGGTACAGGGTATTTAATGCACTGGATTTCGTTATTAAATTAAAGAGCATAATAAATAAGCTTTTTTCTCACTTTTCTAGTTTTAAGGCATTTAAAAAAAATATAAAAATATTTTTATAAATTAATTGTATTGACATTAACCACAGGCAGAAAAAAAATATGTTTCAACTGTTTTGATAAGATTTGGAGTACGTAATTTCTAGAGTCGAATCGTAGTTCAGTTGGCTTGTTAAAATTATACCGACATCTCTAATAATGCAACAATTTCGTAGATATTTTACTATCATAAATGTAGTAAATTAAAGCAGACAAACAAATATTTGTGAACCCTCAGAATCGACAAAGTTTTTTATCTTCCATTAAGAATACTTTAAGTTCAGCCATAAAAATAGCTTAGCAAAAGTTTTTCATATCGCTTAAGTTAACAAAGTAAAGAAGAAACTTGCAAAACGGGTATCTCCGAGTCGGTGAAACTCTTTAAAAGCAGATTGTTGACACAAACTTTCGATATGAATGCACAAACATCTGCGCCGCATTTGAAGCAAAACTAAAAGTCCAAATCAGACCAAAAGTCGTTGTCGTAGTCGGAGTTTGATGCGGAGTCCTTGGTCTTATCTGTCGCCTTATCGAAATTCCATGTAATGTGCTCAATTTGACAGGTTGACCAGAGTTTAGAGCAGTTTGGGCAGTTGTGTGTTCGCTGATTGGGTTTTGGCAAAAAAAATCTTCACGGGGATTGCAGCTGACATATATACACCCAAGCACACCCACAAAGACACACACACACACTTTCATACACTTATACACCCATACACCCTTACGTACTTATACAATTTGTGAAAGGGAGCACCAAACTTGTTAAGAGGCCGCATTTTTCCACTTTTTCAAGCCCTGTAGGCAGCCTGGTATTGAGGTGTACTAGGACTGTCAGTAAACATGTTTGTAACAAGCAAACGAAGGCGTAACTAACACTATATAGTGTAAATATATATATATATATATTTTTTGTCAATAGTTTGCTTCATTAATTTAGTACCCGGTCTTTCACAGCGCAGATGACCGTCTCTAGCAGCTGCCAATTTTTTTTTTTTTATGGTCAAAAACGATCCTGACAAATGTGGCAATATTTTGTGACAGAAGCGCAATATTTTTGTGCAGTCGCATATTGTTGTCACTGTTGTTGTCACTGTTGTTGTCACTGTTGTTTTCACTGTTGTTGTAGTGCTTGTTATTGTTGCTTTTGTTGTTATTCTTCTCGCCTGAACAACGGGGCTTTGTTGCAATTTGAACTGACAACAAAGTTGCGCTGATTCCCACAACACTTTCCTATTTGTTTCGCTGCCGGCGAGAGAAACCAAAAAAAAAGGGTTTTACTCGAATTCTCTAGTGAATTTACAACATTCCATGTTGGGACTGGACTTTGTTGTTTGTCGCTGCTGCTGCTCTTGTTATCGCTTACTGTTTAATCTGTAAGCTCGGTTAAGTAAAACCAAAAACAGTAGTAAGCTATGTCAATCCTTTAAGTAAATTCAATTAATTTCGAGAGTAAAAGAGTAAGCTACCACATTGAAGTAGTTTGAAATATAAAAATTGTTTTTAATTTGAATTCCATTCAAGTTTTAATCAAGTTTGAACATATTTTATGGCTTTTGTTTATTGAATATGACCCCTGATCAATGCTTTATGTGCAAAATTAAAGCTTTATTGACTATACATATACAGCTGCGAGCAAAAAAATAGTAGTGGCTATTTTATATTTATTAAACATATAGAAAATAATATATATTATTCAATATTTTGAGGTTTTTTGATGCAGATTTGTTTATGAGGTCGTAATTGTTAAGTTTCAGAAAAAAAACCCAGGGGTCCTTTATCCTTTTTCGAAAATATGACACTTTTAAGAAATAAATCCTTTTTCTTAACGAGCAAAATAATAGTAGTAAATTTTTTAAATTTCATTAACACAACAATTTGGAATTTTTATCACAAGAAAACTTTTTTAAATGTAAGATCCGGTAAATTTTAACCAATTAAGGTTAAGTTGGATGATCTTCGGTGGCAATTACAAGTGAACGGCCCCATCACATGAACTCTACTAAGGATTAGCTTTTTTAACAAGCAATAGCCATCCATTAGCGGTCTACATTACTCCAACGATCTTATTTGGTTGTTGGATTTGCAGTAGACACACTAATCTATGTATCGGAACACATATTTAAAATTGGGGGCACATTAGGAGCCTGCGAGGGTCACTTCATTAGTTCAACTCCTGTCTTCTATTAGAAATTTTTCCACAACTTGCTGTATGTTTGGGTTCGTAATCTTGTTCTTATACCCCAAAATGAGGAATCTCATCCCTGGTATAGAGTACAAATGATTTATCCATGATTTGAAAGTATTCATCTTGAGCTTGGACATCTAGGACACGATATATAGACCAAGCTCCAAAGTAGGAAAGGTATATACAGGCCATAACAATGCGTCTTAAGATATTATTCATCTGTTTATTGTGTTAGGGCACCTTTTCGGGGTATTTTGGTCATTTAACCTATAACCGTGATCCCTTGCATAAGAGCAGTCCAATTCTGGACCCAACTGATCACTGTTTCATGGGCCACTCCACACCTGGCCGGTACTGGGTAATTTAGGTTAATTATAAAATACTCAATTCGTTGGTTTATGGTCTTTCATAATATATTTGGAGATTTCCGTATGCTACAAATAGTAAAAATATCTTCCTTTAACATTAGCGGTTCTGACCAAACCTTCCACGACACTTTCAGTTCTTCCTGGGTCATCCTAGTGGATCCCAAAGGATGAGGATTTAATGTTTCCGTTGCAATTTTTTATAATTTCTTCTACATTTTTCGCGTTTGCCCGCTAGTTTCTATCTCATATTGGGAATTTAAAGTCAGGTTTGGAGGAACATTCATATTGTTGGCATTTCTGTCCTCGGAAACGAGGATTTGGATTTCCTTTTCCTAAATCCTTTTTTAAAGGAAAGTGCGCTTATCCCTGCCTGTTAAAGCTACTTAATAATAAAGATATAGTAAAATTTGTATTGTAATCTCTAAAAATTCTAAATAGCCTGCACAAAATTTGGTTAAAACGCTTAAGATTTGCGTTTTTTGCGTTTCCAGCGTCGCCACTACTATTATTTTGCTCGCCCGAAATTGGTCTTTTCGACTTAAAACTAAATTTGTAAAGTGGAAGAAGGTTAAAGCGTCGTTTAAACTAATTAGACATGTAATACATAAATACAATAATCAAAATAAATTTGAGTTATGAGCAAATCAGACTGGTATCATGCGAAACCACGACCAAAATGTTGACGATATCAACCACTACTATTTTTTTGCTTGCAACTGTACATACACACTTGTGTATCATAGATAACACGCCATTTTGTAGGAATATTATAAGTGAAAGAGGACAAAAACTCATATTTCAGACATTGACAACAACAATAGACGACCCACAAAAGTATGCTACACATACTGTGCGATACTTTTACAACACACACGCACACATACACAAGCTACCACACACAGATACACCAACAGTCAGACACACACACACGGACTGTCACTGAATTGACGCTCATGATTATTTACGCAAAGTGGATTAGAAAATTTTTATGGTTTCAATAAGCCGCAAATTAATTTTGCTCAGCCAGTCTTCAATAGGGAATATGAGAAATGGGGCGTGGCATATTGATGCCATCACTTTTGTACTATGGAATAGATACGCATAATTGCTGACAATAATTTTTAGCATATACGTGAAAGGTTGATTTAAAAAGTTCCTTAGAAATCCAAGTACAATAAAGCACACAAATCTGTACGTTATTAAGAAAATGACAATTTGTTCCACTGTACCAGCTACTGTGCAGCTTCTGCGATGTTCTTGTGTTACCGTTGTGGAGTAAGCAGAGGAAAAGTCTTGGCAAGTATAATTTACATAGATTTTCATATATCTTTGGCATTAAAATATGATCAATAATTTTAAATTCAATGTGTCTACTTGTAGGTAATTACTTAAAAAATTTAATTTTTGATGTTTAGAGTTTAGTTCAACATTTTGGCACATAAAACTTGGAAATTATTTGGTAAGCAATAAACTTTTATTGCTTTTGAGCTAAATTTTAGCACTACAATAAATGTTATAGGGGTAGCAAATGCTTTCAAAAATTTACTAAACTAACAACAACAACTAGTAGAATCAGCAGCAGCAGCATAACAAATACCTTACAACACCTAAACGTTCCATTAAATTTACGTTTTACAGTTTTGAAACACAAATTACCTGGTGCATAAAACCAATGAGTAACAGTAGCTAAAAGTGGGTAGACTTTTGGCTGGGGAAGGGCTTAAAGGGAAGGAGCGGGTGGGAGCACTGCGTAGAGGTGTGGCAGCAACAACTTTATTGCAGCAAACTTGCCAAAGTTTTGCATTTGAAAATGATTTGTAAACCAAAGAGGAGGCAATGGAATTTGGCAGCGGATTGGGAATGAGTGGGGAAAGCTTCGGTTTTGTAGTGTGCGACATGGCGTAAAACTTTGTTGCCAAATAAGGCAACAACCAACAACAACAACCACAACAAGGGTACAAACATGCATAACAACTGAGGCAACAAATTAAACAAATCGAAAGTTTTTAGTGTGAAGAGTGCAGAGAAGGAGAGGTAGTGGTGGGAGAAGGGCGAAGAGGGGTAGTGTGAGCGACAGAGACAGCCAGCACAATTAAAAAATTGAAATTCAAGCCATAAAACACATATCAAATCCAAAAGGTAATTGCACAATAACAACATTGTAAACAGACAAATATAATTGATCGAAGTAGTTTGATTTCATTTCATTTTCTTCTGACTACAATTATATTATTACTTTAACTTGTTTTTTGTGGTGTTCTGATGCAGCTACTTATGTCTAAGAGAAATTATAAACAGCTAAGCAGTAAAACTATTTTAAAACAAGTAAGAAAGGGCACAGTCGAGCGAGCCGACTGTAAATGACCCCGTACTCATTCAAGTGCATTTTTACCACACAAAATAGTAATTCTTGGTATGGAATTTATCATCAGACACGTTGATTACTTAATGATATTATTGAGCTTTTTTTCAAAAATAACATTTTAGTTGGAAAAGGCAAAGAAGCCTTGTTTTAACGTAGTCCTAGAAGCGGGTAATATAATCCTCTCCTGAAGTCGATGCGATGAAACATACACATGTACGTTCAAACAAACAAGCATAAACATATATCAAAATGTATGTATATACACACAGACACACATTACATACACACTTGGCTGATCGCCATTTATGTCTTTACAGTGAGGGGGCCCAGCAGCAACACCAGGCGCAGAGCAATAATAGCGAGTTGCAATTTCCGAAAACTTACATACGAAAACTGATACACTGTAAAAAACCGTGATCAATTTCATTTGTTAAGTTGCTTAAAATTTCAAAGGAAAATCAAATCTGAAAGTAGTTTTTGCAAGTGCAGCGCAAAGACAAGACAACAACAAGTGCATGCAAAGGATATAACGGTTAAACATTTTAAGAATGAAATTGAGAAAGCAACTATGATATATAGCTGTTGTCTGTGACATTTCCCCTTATGCTGAGCTAACCAATAGAAATCCTTGATTTATTATGTAGAAATTGCAATAACAACAACAAATATGTACCAGCAGCGATACTGTCTATTATTTCTGATCGCCTGTTAGCTGAGCTGGCATCTCAGCTTATTTAGAGAAATCATTCCCTGCAGGCACACATACATACATACTGGCATTCGTATACATACACCATATATTCACATACATACACAGTCGGCTGATCGAAGTTTCCAAGTGCCGAAACAGCAGAAACACCAGGCGGTCAGAAATAATAGTCAGCAGAAGCTGCCAAAAATTCACATTCAAAAGGAATGCACTGAGAGAAAAACAGCTGCAGAAAATGTTTTAAATTGCTTAAGAATTGCATAGACATGTATAACCAAAACAGATTTCTGCAAGTGCATTTTTGAGAATAGGCAACAACAAATTTACATTGGGATTAGTGAAGTAACGGTAAAAAGATCGCGGAAGGAGAAACGAAAATGAAGAAGAAAACATTGTTGTTGTCTGTGACATTTCCCCTTAGGCTGAGCTAACCAATAGAAATCCTTGATTTATTATGTAGAAATTGCAATAACAACAACAAATATGTACCAGCAGCGATACTGTCTATTATTTCTGATCGCCTGTTAGCTGAGCTGGCATCTCAGCTTATTTAGAGAAATCATTCCCTGCAGGCACACATACATACATACTGGCATTCGTATACATACACCATATATTCACATACATACACAGTCGGCTGATCAAAGTTTCCAAGTGCCGAAACAGCAGAAACACCAGGCGGTCAGAAATAATAGTCAGCAGAAGCTGCCAAAAATTCACATTCAAAAGGAATGCACTGAGAGAAAAACAGCTGCAGAAAATGTTTTAAATTGCTTAAGAATTGCATAGACATGTATAACCAAAACAGATTTCTGCAAGTGCATTTTTGAGAATAGGCAACAACAAATTTACATTGGGATGAGTGAAGTAACGGTAAAAAGATCGCGGAAGGACAAACGAAAATGAAGAAGAAAACATTGTTGTTGTCTGTGACATTTCCCCTTAGGCTGAGCTAACCAATAGAAATCCTTGATTTATTATGTAGAAATTGCAATAACAACAACAAATATGCACCAGCAGCGATACTGTCTATTATTTCCGATCGCCTGTTAGCTGAGCTGGCATCTCAGCTTATTTAGAGAAATCATTTCCTGCAGGCACACATACATACATACTGACATTCGTATACATACACCATATATTCACATACATACACAGTCGGCTGATCGAAGTTTCCAAGTGCCGAAACAGCAGAAACACCAGGCGGTCAGAAATAATAGTCAGCAGAAGCTGCCAAAAATTCACATTCAAAAGGAATGCACTGAAAGAAAAACAGCTGCAGAAAATGTTTTAAATTGCTTAAGAATTGCATAGACATGTATAACCAAAACAGATTTCTGCAAGTGCATTTTTGAGAATAGGCAACAACAAATTTACATTGGGATTAGTGAAGTAACGGTAAAAAGATCGCGGAAGGACAAACGAAAATGAAGAAGAAAACATTGTTGTTGTCTGTTACATTTCCCCTTAGGCTGAGCTAACCAATAGAAATCCTTGATTTATTATGTAGAAATTGCAATAACAACAACAAATATGCACCAGCAGCGATACTGTCTATTATTTCCGATCGCCTGTTAGCTGAGCTGGCATCTCAGCTTATTTAGAGAAATCATTCCCTGCAGGCACACATACATACATACTGACATTCGTATACATACACCATATATTCACATACATACACAGTCAGCTGATCGAAGTTTCCAAGTGCCGAAACAGCAGAAACACCAGGCGGTCAGAAATAATAGTCAGCAGAAGCTGCCAAAAATTCACATTCATAAGGAATGCACTGAGAGAAAAACAGCTGCAGAAAATGTTTTAAGTGGCTTAAGAATTGCATAGACATGTATAACCAAAACAGATTTCTGCTAGTGCATTTTTGAGAATGGGCAACAACAAATTTACATTGGGATTAGTGAAGTAACGGTAAAAAGATCGCGGAAGGACAAACGAAAATGAAGAAGAAAACATTGTTGTTGTCTGTGACATTTCCCCTTAGGCTGAGCTAACCAATAGAAATCCTTGATTTATTATGTATAAATTGTAATAACAACAACAAATATGCACCAGCAGCGATACTGTCTATTATTTCCGATCGCCTGTTAGCTGAGCTGGCATCTCAGCTAATTTAGAGAAATCATTCCCTGCAGGCACACATACATACATACTGACATTCGTATACATACACCATATATTCACATACATACACAGTCGGCTGTTCGAAGTTTCCAAGTGCCGAAACAGTAGAAACACCAGGCGGGCAGAAAACATAGTCAGCAGAAGCTGCCAAAAGTTCACATTCAAAAGGGATGCACTGAAATAAAACCGGCTGCAGAAAATGTTTAAATTGCTTAAGAATTGCATAGACATGTATAACCAAAACAGATTTCTGCAAGTGCATTTTTGAGAATAGGCAACAACAAATTTACATTGGGATGAGTGAAGTAACGGTAAAAAGATCGCGGAAGGAGAAACGAAAATGAAGAAGAAAACATTGTTGTTGTCTGTGACATTTCCCCTTAGGCTGAGCTAACCAATAGAAATCCTTGATTTATTATGTAGAAATTGCAATAACAACAACAAATATGCACCAGCAGCGATACTGTCTATTATTTCCGATCGCCTGTTAGCTGAGCTGGCATCTCAGCTTATTTAGAGAAATCATTCCCTGCAGGCACACATACATACATACTGACATTCGTATACATACACCATATATTCACATACATACACAGTCAGCTGATCGAAGTTTCCAAGTGCCGAAACAGCAGAAACACCAGGCGATCAGAAATAATAGTCAGCAGAAGCTGCCAAAAATTCACATTCAAAAGGAATGCACTGAAAGAAAAACAGCTGCAGAAAATGTTTTAAATTGCTTAAGAATTGCATAGACATGTATAACCAAAACAGATTTCTGCAAGTGCATTTTTGAGAATAGGCAACAACAAATTTACATTGGGATTAGTGAAGTAACGGTAAAAAGATCGCGGAAGGACAAACGAAAATGAAGAAGAAAACATTGTTGTTGTCTGTTACATTTCCCCTTAGGCTGAGCTAATTAATAGAAATCCTTGATTTATTATGTAGAAATTGCAATAACAACAACAAATATGCACCAGCAGCGATACTGTCTATTATTTCCGATCGCCTGTTAGCTGAGCTGGCATCTCAGCTTATTTAGAGAAATCATTCCCTGCAGGCACACATACATACATACTGACATTCGTATACATACACCATATATTCACATACATACACAGTCAGCTGATCGAAGTTTCCAAGTGCCGAAACAGCAGAAACACCAGGCGGTCAGAAATAATAGTCAGCAGAAGCTGCCAAAAATTCACATTCAAAAGGAATGCACTGAAAGAAAAACAGCTGCAGAAAATGTTTTAAATTGCTTAAGAATTGCATAGACATGTATAACCAAAACAGATTTCTGCAAGTGCATTTTTGAGAATAGGCAACAACAAATTTACATTGGGATTAGTGAAGTAACGGTAAAAAGATCGCGGAAGGACAAACGAAAATGAAGAAGAAAACATTGTTGTTGTCTGTGACATTTCCCCTTAGGCTGAGCTAACCAATAGAAATCCTTGATTTATTATGTAGAAATTGCAATAACAACAACAAATATGCACCAGCAGCGATACTGTCTATTATTTCCGATCGCCTGTTAGCTGAGCTGGCATCTCAGCTTATTTAGAGAAATCATTCCCTGCAGGCACACATACATACATACTTACATTCGTATACATACACCATAAATTCACATACATACACAGTCGGCTGATCGAAGTTTCCAAGTGCCGAAACAGTAGAAACACCAGGCGGGCAGAAAACATAGTCAGCAGAAGCTGCCAAAAGTTCACATTCAAAAGGGATGCATGTTTAAATTGCTTAAGAATGGCATAGAAATACATAACTCAAACAGATTTCTGCAAATGAAGTTTTGAGAATAGGCAACAACAAATTAACATTGGGGTTAGTGAAGTAACGGTTAAAAGATCGCGGAAGAAGATACGACAATTAAGAAAGGCTACAGTCGATCGAGCCGACTGTATAAGACCCCGTACTCCCATAGTTGTGCCCATTTGCATTTTATTTAAATTAAAATGTTAAAATGAAATTTAAAAAATTAAAATTAAATAATTACATTTTGAATTAAAATTAAAAAATAAATTAACAATTGTCATTGTCAGCATTCAAACCCGCGATCCATATGAAGGTTCCATACTGCGCCGCAACTCTACTAGTTGCACCACGCCCCTCTTCTGTCATTCTTCCGATTAATTGCATTTGCATGCTACAAATATATTAATGTGTGCACATATATATGTGTGTATGTATAGCATGGGTCGGCGCGGCCGAGTACGGGGTCTAATCATTCTAATTCAGAGTAACTTCGATTGGTACAGCAAAAAAAGATTTCCCTTTGACTCTGTCAGAATTTGTTTATTTATTGAAAGTCAAAAAGATGTTGACAAATAATAATTAAATAATTGACTTTAACTTTGCTTTTGTAAGCTGCATTACTAAAGCAAATATTTGAAAGAAGCAAAGACACAGACAGTGGGTCATTTCAAAGATGTGAAGCTCTTAAAGTATCGTTTTCAGGGCACACACACACACACACACAATTCACCCAAAAGTTGACCAAGCTAATAGGCGATAGTCAGCTGAAAAGCAGCAAAGGAGAATGTTAAAGTAAAAACAGTAAACTAGTTTAAATAAATACAGACTGAGTGCATAATATATGTGGACGTCCTCTGGACTCCGTGTGGAGTGAAAGGACAAGTTTGGCATTTGTGTGACCCGCATTAATCACATGAACCCTGTGTACCCAAAAAAAGACAAAAAAAAAACACACCGATAGCCTTTGTGCCCCGAACCCTAACCCAACCGAACCCAAACCGAACCCAGAGCGAACCCAGTGCGAACCCAAAAGCCGAAACCAAGAACAAAGTCGAGCAAACTGCTCGCTTGAACCCTATAAACAATGCGATATCGTCGCTGGCTGAGCTCAGATGTCGCACCATTACATCCAATAACAAATCGCAACAAAATCGCAAAGAATCGAATTTAAAAGCGAATTACAATCAAATGTATTTAAGCACTAAGCCGACCAAAATTTTAACCTCTCCACCAGCTTTTTGATAGCACCCACAATCACTTATAGACCCATACACACACAGCACTCTCAATCAGCTGCACATACACACATACACGCATTTAAAAGCCAAAAGAGAAACGCAATCCAATTGACTTTGGCTACACCGAAAATAAAGAGAAAAGAGACAACAAACTGTGTGTGTGTTAGTGTGTGTGTGTGCCAATTGCTGACTGACTCGATTGAACTTTATATGTGCATTGTTGTTGTTTTTTCAGCTTTTGGCCCATTTTGTGTGTGTTTTTTATACACTCACACACACACACATAGTCAATCCGTTGTCGTTGACGCCGCCGGAAGCCGTAAAAATCCTACACACACACACACACACACCTACCTCGACACACCCACAACAAACACTGTGTACAAAGGCTGAACCTCGAGTAGGCCGTTACGATTGCCACAAAAAACGCAGCCACAAAGTCGACATTGCATTGGCAAAATGGCAGCCCTTCTACGCCCCCTTTAACCAACAGACACGCACATGAACTGTCATTGAAATTACCTCTCTGATGGACTTAAATAAGTTTTCAGGTATTTTGACAGGATCACCAAACATTATTCCCAGTTTGCTAAGTTTGCAAGCGGTCAACAATCGCATAACTAAATTAACTTGTCATTTTTGGCATAAAGTTTATCATTTCGACTGCTGTTTTAAACTAAGAGTTGTCTTAAAATAGTAGTAAGCTTAAGTCGTTATAAGTGTAAGTTAAGTAACAGACTCAAATGTATCTATACTTATACCATACCTACCATTACACCACTCCTAGCTCGTTCCCCTCCTCATAGCAGTTTTCACAACACCCTTCACCAGAACTCACCTTAACCACTTAAATTAAGCCAAGTATGTGCCTAATACTCATGTAAACGTAAAGTGAGTTACACCACAAGAGCACTTACTACTCGGTTGAAAAACAAGCGCTTAGTCACTAGGGAAGTGTCTTACGGTATCTCACAAAAGTACAAACTAAAGGCTAAAATTATGTTAATGAAAAAGCAAACAAAAGTTGCACTTACAGAGTTAAACTATGTTTTGTTTATTCCGCTGATAACAGTATTAAAATTCATCATGGAACACTTTGGTTAAAAAATATTTTAATTTCTTTAAGCATTAAATTCAATTGATCAACTTGTTCATTCAAAGTGGAGCCTAGAACCTTATTATAACTGAAGTAGGTTTAAGAGTGGAAACCGTATAGCACTTAATAAACCTTTGCTATCAAAGACAAAACCAAAAAAATTGCAGATAAATAATCAAGAGAAGTACAAATGGTACAAATCCTTTTTATAATCCTTTTTATGCACAACTTTAACTGCAATTTCACTTTTAAATTGAAGCACAACAGCAGTTGGAGAGCACTTAATAGACCTTTAGAAATGATTAGTACGGGTAAAATCATCATATTTCGACAGCAAAGGATTTGCTTCATCAATTTCTTTACTATTGGCATTTAAGCATCAGTTGTGTGTTTTACTATTACGAATCTGAATAGGAATATATGTATATATGTTGTGGGGCTTGTGTTTCGAGTATGTGTAGTATTTTGATTGGTACTACAAAGCCGGAAGCTCTTGGACTATGGACACCCAACTATACAAATACACAGACAAGCACTGAAACGGACATGGACACAGACATGGACATAGTAGAATCAGCAGAGAGGCAGAGCCATCGACATGAACAGAGACATGGACAGGCTCATGAAAACCAATAAATATTGTTCATCCACTCGAATGCTTTTTAACTGAAAATCGTTGAACCCTTGCCGCAGCCTAAAAGTATGCTACGAGCACTGAGCGCTACGGGCATGTAGCTGCCTGTGTGTGTGTCAGTGTGTGTGTGGGTGTTTGAGGCATAAACATAGACCAACTGAGCTGAGTTGAGATACTGGATAACCAGAATACTTGCACACACCAAAATAGATCGATGCTAAAAACCAACAGAAAAATCAGGCCAACAAAATAAACAACGAAGGGGGGAAAGAAAAGCTTGGAAAACTGAAAAGTTTTTCAGTGAAAACTATTTTCATCAGTTGCATTTCTTTCGGTTCTCTGAGTGTGTACCAAAAATGTATAACATGTGTTCCACAAAATACCTAAATGCATTTAAATGCGTCAAGTTGTTGGCTTCTTAAAGCTAAACCTGTTTGTTGGCTTTTCACTCCCCCTCCCTCCGTTTCCCTCTTCTGGTCGTTGCTTTCCCTTTCCTTTGGCTGTGCTGTCCTGTCCTCGCCTTGAGTGAGTTAGAAACTCGTTTTTCACATTAGTCTACCCAGTGAGGAATTCCTTCAACCTAAACAACGCTTCAGTAATTAATCATGGTGACATAAAATAAAAGAGCAGAGCATATAAGAGTAGCTAATGGCTGGCACTAAAGGATACCCTGTGTTGTGTCAACGTCTAACCATTAATGGAAATGATTTTTAAAACTGCCAAGAGATGGAAAAAAAAATTTAAATTAAAAAATATAAAATATTTTTAATAGTACAAATAATTATAATCCAAAAATATTTAAGAACTTTTTTATAATGTATTTTAAATGTATGAGACATTTTTAATTTGTATAATTATTAAATTTGTAAATTTAATTAAAATTTTTTTTTTTTTATTTATTTTTTTTTTAAGTTTATTATACCCCTTTGGAACACACCACCCCCCAACAGGGTATTTTGAAATAAAGTAAAAACAAAATGTCAACCAAAAAAATGATTTTAAAATGCCCCTCGGTGATAATTTAGCTGATGCTCTAAAATAAATTATTGCTAAGGGAATGGCTAAAGCGTGACAAGAGCCGTGATTTCCACAGTCAGCGACTATGGGAGGAATTGGCTATTTACCAAATTTGAATGTCAGTTTGTTGGATGCTGCGAATGCGATTGAAACGACAGTTGCGACTGCGACTGCGATTGTCGATGCTTTTTGCTTGTGTCCCCATTTTGTTTGTTTGTTTGCTTTTGCGATATTGCACTGGCAATTGCATAATAAATGAGCCTTTTTAAAGGATTATGCGAATCGAGAATCGGGGGGAATCGGGCACTGGGTCTGTGGCAGTAACAATACTTTTGCAATTTATGGTCTTATTGAAAATTCCAACGGTTTGTAGACCCCGTACTCACAGTAAAGAAGGATTGGGTTCTTAAGGGAGTTAAAATAAATGAAGTGCAGTAGAAGGCGTGGCCGATCTTTTAAAGTATATAAGTATATTCTTTTCCAGCTTTAAATAAATGAAGAGATTATTAAATTTCCGATAAAATTTAATCGAAATCGAGCAACTCCTCTAATGTGTTATAATCAGTCAAAAGTCAAACAATGGAATACTTGTGTGCTTAATAAAGTATCTTATATTAACTCCCAGTGTATGTAGACAACAAGCTTTAGTACATCATAGCCTTGTAGGGTGGAAATTATAATTCCAATCGGTGGAACCATTAGATATCGCTAGTAGCTAAGCCCTTTAATGAAGATTATTTAGTGTTCTAAATGCATATGCTTTCTGCAGTTTGTGTACGAGGTCTTTTGCAGTCAGCGATACTCGTGGTGGTGGCCTTACTCACTAGTTTAAACTAAAGAAGCAGCACAAAGTTAGGGAAGGTGATGCAGTGCGACGTCGATGTGGCGGAAACAGTAATAATAAATTTTATAAAAGTCATTAATCTTTTTTGCAGTTAAGAGCGAACGAACAGAGTTGAGTGGAGCAGGGCAGGAAGAAGAAGAGGAAAGGGAAGAGGAGCAGTGAGAGAGCAGCGTGGAGAATTGAAGACTGGCGCTGCTTAGCTGCCACTTGTGTTGCCGCTTGATTTCTTAGTTGGCAATAAAACAACGTAATAAGATGTCCTGCCCGTGCTAGCCCCCAGACACGCCCTTTGTCACAGCAGTCTTTTGATATATGCATGTGTGTGTGTGTGGGGGTGTGCGCCCCTATTAGAGAGCTGTACGTGTGTGTGTGAGTGTGTCTGCTGCAACATTTTTGCGTTACTCGGAACTTTTTAATATGGCTTGTTGGAGAAGGATTTTGAAGCATGTTTCATTGGGGGCACAGGGGAGCAGAGAGCAACAAGCAGCCAAGTCTTGCAGCTGAAAACGTCAACATGTTTTACCGCTCCTACAAAGTGCAGGCGATCCATCAACGTTGCAAGTTCCATGCTGCATGCTCCATGCTCCATGCTGCATGTTGAATGTTCAACGCTCAAGTTGTTTATAAACTTTTCTTTCTATATGAGTTGCAAGAACTTTTTTTCTTGTGCCCACTCGGGGTCATTTAGATCGGCAACACTTGAAACTGATTTCGCCTGCTTCGTCATTTTGTTCTCCTCTTTTTGCTTTTTGCTGCTCTCTCATTCTCCATTTTGTTGCACAAATTGATAAATTATTTGTTCATCGAAAAGTTATCGGATAAAGTACTTATAAGCAAACATAAGTCAAACATAGCATGATACAATATTGCAGACACTATTAATCAAAAAATTAGTAAGCCATTGTTACGGGTTTTCAATCAATAAACTCAACGGAACATTGTTATTATCATTGTTTAAGAAGACTGCACAAGTTTAAAATTCAGCAGCATTTAATTAATTTGTGGGTGTTTATATTAAACATTTTGTTCACAAAATTAAAAGCTCACTTTTTAGACATTACTTTAAGACCGCGTACTCTAGAAGAGAGTAGAGAGGTCTGTTAAGTTTGTCAGCCGCCAAATTTGAGTAACAGGCAGAAGGAGGCATGGAGGCCGATCCCATAAAGTGTATATATTCCTGATCAGCATCAACAGCCGAGCCGAATATAGCCATGGCCGTTAATCTATCTGTCTTTCCATCCTTCCTATAGACTATAAACGCTGCAGCTACCAAATTTGAAATGAAAGTCTATTACTTTCGCGAGTAGATCAAGATCATTTCGAACAAGTACCACGCCCCCTAACGCCCCCGCTATTTGCAGAAAAATGTTTTTACATTGCCATAACTTGGCAACGACTAGGGCTATCGTGATCATATTTACAGCTGATGTGTATTGTACCATTACAACCAAGTTTGATATAAAAGTTACAGCCTATAGCCCCCATATGGCAAATCGTTTAAAAATATATCATTTGTACCAAGACATGTAGTATTAGTTGAGCCGTCGCAACAATACTCACATATAATGTATGTAATACCATTATAACTATCTTTACAAAGTTTCATTCCGATCGAAGAACTATATAATGTAGCTCCCATAGCTATGCATAGGACAAATCGTTCGAACATAGCACATTTGTATGACAAAATACGCGCTAGAAGAAGTACGGGTTGTTTTACTGTCGGCTTGCTCGACTACAGCTTTTCTTACAAGTTTAGTTTAGTTAGTTAAATGTATTCTTGGATAACAAATGTTTACAATATGTGATTAAAACATAAAAAACCCTCTTAACTCTAAAGAGTTCTATTGTACTTCGTTTCACATTATTGATAATTTCAAAGACATCAACAAAATTCCCATTGTTTTCACGGCATGTGATCAGTCAATTAATGAGAAAAGTATCCGGTGTCAAACCCGAACTATATGGCGCACATAATGAGATATATGATAGAATTACGTAGTTGTTTAATCAAAATTAATTATAATACCTGTCATTCACACCGAATTGTGTTGTCATTTTGCAGTCACACACCGACACACACACACAGAAAATTCAGTTATGAAAAACCATTGGAATTTTGTTCGAATTTCTAACCATAAAACCACAAAAGTGTAATGCAATTAGGCCGATAAATAACTGAACTAACACACAAGTTTTGTTAACCCAAATTACCCGGCTCAGCCTACTTTAACCCATACACTTGTACCCCTTTTGGGTAACACTGGTGCTAGGCCTCAACTAAATGGTATTTTAATTATTTACAAAATTGATTTCAATGAATGCCTCACACCAGCAAAGACTCGTACTCAAAAATATTTATGTCACACACAAAATAAAATACACACACCCCCCGCCACTAGCCCCTCTACCGACTACACCCCTTGGGTCTCCTGTTGTCACCCTTAGCCCAATTAACACTTCATTAGCCTGATTTGGCGTGGCAGTTTTGGACCCAAAATTGAATGCCTTCAATGATAATCATCTGTTATACTCGTTACCCGTAAACAATGAAACGGTATACTATAATTTTTGGAGTGTATTTAGCAGGGAGTATAAGAAGTGGCTGTACCCCTAAAAATTATACCATATGTATTCTTGATCATCAACAGAATAGTCTATACACTCCCAGCTTAGGGCATTTCATATTCAAGTAAAGTTATGAATTTAACTATTAACATACCCAATTTTTTAATCACATAATAAAACTCAGTATCAGGTATGCTAAAGTCACAAGGCCTCTGTAGTACACTTACTTGTTCTCTGCTTGTTTTTCAGTGGTAAGTGCTTTGGTTTTGCGTTTGGACCGCATAACTTGTGGGTCCCTCAACTGACCTCTCATTTTGAAATAGTTAGAAGTGCACAAGACATGCAAAGACTCTGTACTTCTTTCCAAGTTTAAGAAAAGGCAACTAAATCGTAGTTAAATACTTTTATTTGACTCTTAAACAAATTAATTTCCTTTATATTTTATCTGAGTAAGTTTTTACTAATTCGCATGACTCAGAAATAAATTGTTTACTCTTTTCAAATAATTTTTTTTTTATTTATTGAGGATGAAATCGTAAATATCATTGCTAAGCTGATTTATTAATTAGCAGAATTAATCAATAATTAGAACTGTGTGCATTTTATGAAATTTATTGAAGGGAAGCAGTAGATCAAACGAAAACGATTACGAAAACCACTTGTTGTACTCAGCCGCTTTTCAGATTATCGACTGGAACCTTTTCAAAGAACATAGAAGGGGAGTGGAAGGAGTAGGTGTAGAAGGGGGCTTTGTATAATTGTTCAGTTGTGAAGTGGCATCAGTTTTAAGGTAACTTTATAATTGAGAAGCCGCAAAGCTGTAAAAGCCCATTGAAGGTCACCTCTGGACAGAAAATGCCGGGAGGCAACACACACAGACTTCCTTTAATATTGTGTGTAGATAAAAAAAAGCAAAAAGAGACAAAAATAAAATGAAATAAAGTAAAATAAAAGCAAAATGTAGCAGGATTCGACTGTCTTTCATGCTGTCGTAGGGTCTTGACTTAGGGTCCTGTCTTAGAGTCCTGTCCATCAATGGAAACAGGTGGACGGACACAAAAAGTTGTTTGAAGTTTTCCTTCCTTATTTTTCCCCGCTGCTTCTACTACTACTTTTTTTTGATGAACGAAATATTTGTACAATTGATTTTTATTGAATGGGAAAATAGAATTTGAAGCGAGGCGAAATCTTGCGTCAATTATGTGGAACCAACGATGATGGCTTAGCAGCTGCCTCCCCCCCTCCCCCTGGTGACCATTGTGTGGCATTTGTAACTGATTACAGAGGGGGTTGGTTTAGAGAAATGGCTTAACAAAAGACACTTTGAAAGCACTCTCGCACGCACATTGAATGTGATCAAAAATGCAGTACATTCAATTTGAGTTAATGCTAAAGCCTAAGCCGCACTCACAACTAAATTAAATTATGTCTTTTGCCTGAAATGCATTTCAATTGGCATCAGGTGAAAGTGCAACACAGCTGGACCGTGCCACATTTCCAGAAGCCCAATCAATTCAGCTGCTTGACTTGCTACAGCTGCTTTGGGCCAAGAACTGACCTCGCCCATAACTTCAATGAATCCATATCTCTTTCCCACTCTCTACACTTCACTACCGCACTGGGAGCACAATAAATTGTATGGCACTTTAGTTATCCGCACAACTCATAATGCAGCTCCAATCGACTGCTGACTGAGCAATAGAAAGAAACGAGTTCATTTCAGAACATTCTGTTTTCCTGGCCAGCCAAAGGAAATCAGCTTAGTAAGGCAGCTTTACCGGGATTAGGCAGTAATCGCCTTCTTCAGACTTCAGGCTTTTTAATATTTTTTACTTACATGTTGGCCTACAAATTATGGTATTTTTTAATGGAAAATAGAAACTCAAAGTTCAAAAATTAATTTAAAATATTTAATATTTTTCAAACAAATTTTGGTTGTAATTTTCTATAACTTGCATCAAAATTACTTAATTTGCAGTGTTAAATAAATAACTGTTTTTAATTTATATACTTAAATATTTTAACCATATTTTAATACTTACAAACCCTTTACTTTACAACTTTATTCCTGTTAAAAAAAGGAATAGTCTCTCAACTCTTATAGTTACACCCTTTGTTTTACTTAGTTATTAAACTTAATGGACTCCAAGATGTAAAGCATATTTAACAGCATTTTGCACTCAGCTGCAAATTCGGTGACAACTCTGGCAAGCCACTTAAGCATAATATATAAAGAAATAACTATTTAAAAATATATAAATATGCGTAAGTAGAAACTGAACATAAATATTGCATGACTTTGGTGTAAGTTGAGGCGATATGCACTCAACTTTACACACTCACACACACACACACACACGCACACTTACACTCAAAGACTGAAGAACCAAGATGAAAAGCGTATGTAAAATATTTTCACGCGCACCGGTAAATGATTCAGCATCTGGCAACGAAGCGTCGCAGTCGGCGCAGGGCAGAGGCGTCCACATTTTTATCTTAATCGCCATAGTTAAGAGAGTTACTACTAATATTTCCTATATAATAATGAGCTCTAACTTTGACATTAAATTAAATAAATTTATTATTTTAAATTTTTCACACCAACAGGAAATGTTTTTTTTTTCTTCTAAGCCATAAAAAGTCTGCTGTCTACCCCTTTACAAAAATGTCTAGTTGCGCCACTGACTTCGGCATCGACGTCAACGTCGACTGCTCTGCCGAGCCCCATCGTCAAGTGCGGAGCCGAAAATGAGCTACTTTACATAACTAAGTAATTGGCGGGCGTCAGTGACAGTGACAGTGGCTCAAACGTGAAATTATTATAAACAAACCATTTGGCAGTCGTAAAAAAAAGCAGAGAAAAAGAAAAAAAAAACGAAGAGCAAAATTTGCTGGCTGACATAAAAAGCGGCGGGAAATTTCTTCATTATGCAAAGGCGCGTCCACAAAAAGGCGCCAGAAGTGCCAAAGGGAGCAGCCAAAGTATAAAATATATAACATATTTAAATGCAATAAAGCAACAGGAGACTTGTACTTGTACTTTCACTCACACACATCGAGTACATCTGCCCAGCATTCAACTCATAAATGTAAGTACTACATACGCTATAGTATACATACCCGCACATTAGCATTTTTTATATGCACTCATGTTACAATTTACGCATTAAATCAGCCAACGCAGTAACATAAACTTTTAAACAATTCAAAATGAGCTTAAATATTTGACGGCCATCAATTTTATTTCTATATTTTGTAGGGGGAAATAAAATAAATCTTCAAACGACTCCAGACTTATGGAAGTTTTGAGTAGATAAAACTTATAGTAAACTCCAATCTGACCAAGGTAAAGTTATAGCCCTATTTAAAACAGTTTGGAATAAATGTTTTAAATTTATATTGGTAAAAAAAAGAATTTGTATTGTTAAGGAATAGTTACCTTTGTCTTAATGGTTATTAATTTGCTATTACCCAAGCCTAAACAAAACTCTTTTAAATTTTTTAAAATTTTCTTCAACCGACATTGGTTCACGTAAATTACGATATCTATTTGAAATATTTGACAGAGCCCAAAAACCAAGCACAATTTACTTCAATTAAGATATTTAAATTATTTCATTAATTTATGGAAACAAATGCCAAAAAGCGAATTGAGCGAACTTTGAAATGAAAATCACAAGTGCTTCACTGGCACTGCCAAACTTCTCCCAGCGGATGTCCCGGGTCAGTAGTGGGGGCGTGAGCGTAGAGGGAGGACCAGAATCAGTAGCAGGAGCTGAAGCAGGAAGTATGCTTCTCTGGCTTTTTGTGGGTCAAAATAAAGTGCGTTTGCGTCGATTTTGGGTGGCTTTTGTTGAACATTGTTGTCGGTTGGCCGGCTATGTTGGTTAGTTGGTATCCTGCCAACTGGCAGCCCATTCCACTCCAGCCCACACCATCCCATTTAGCGAGTAGTGCCGCCCCTTCTGCCATACCTCACTCACGCCTTTACCGCGTAACGGTCGCGGCTTGCGTTGATTGTTATTTTATTGCCATCGCATGGAGCGTCACGGGCCAAAGTAGAAATTGTTTGCTGCTGTTTGCGGTTGAAATCTCATTTCATCGCTCAAGCCTCGACACCACAATATACCCAGCAGGACACCCCACCACCAGCAACACCATCAACAGCAGGGCCATCACCAACCCACTCAGCAATACTACGTCTGTTTTTCGACTCTCGCGAAATTGGCGAAAAATTTTGCAATTAAAATGTGAGCACAAAAGTTGTTGCGAAATACAATTTGTAACGGTTTTCTACTAATTATATAAAGAGCCCCCCAAAATGAAGCAAATGACTTTCAATTGTGCTCACTAGCATATTTGGTTTTTTTGTCCACTTTTTGTAGTTATCATTTCTGGAAACTGCTAACAATGCATAAACTCTAGCAAACTGTTCTCCAATTAAGTCCAAGTACTGCAGAACAATCAATTGCATTTGTTTAAATGGTATTTATTTGTGCATCTAATTAATTACTATGCAATTGCACTCAGAGCTATGTATATTTGTCTTTTAATAAGACTGCACTCTAAAGCTCAATTAAATGCTAACAATATTTTATTAGAACTTTTTGGCATACCCTTGACTTTTTGACTACCTTGGTACTGGAACTTAAAAAAACATTGCATACTTTTAGGTGTGCGAAGAAATTTGTTTGAGAATTTTGCAGTTCTCCTAACGAGTTCCACATTTATTTTAATTTATTATTTCGTTTAAACAAGAGTAAAACTGAAATTGAGAATTTTAAACATTTTCAAAGCGTAAAATATATTTTATTAATGAATTAAATATTAAATTTTCCTAAATTCAAACAATTCCAACTCAAAGCAAATTAATTGAATAAAACTCTAGCTAGCCTCTATTCAGGAGTCTAGCTGTGGATTTGGCAAATGAAATGCAAATAAATGTGATAATTCTGCATAAATTTGCAGCACTTTAATTATAAATGAAAATTTGCTAATAAGACGTTGACCACACTCAGTTACGGCTTTGGGGTCTCACACGAATGTGTCACAAATGTGAGTGTGTTTGAGTGTGTGAGTGTGTGGGAGTTTTTGGGTTATATTATGGGCGTGGCTGTGGGCTAATGAGCGTGTCAACAACAATTTAAGAGAGACCACACGGACAAGTGACTTAAAAATGTTGAGGGGGCACTTTATAATAACTTGTTGACAATCCAAATTATGCAGATAAGTTCGAGGCATTCACATGCTTCAAATGTATTTGTAAATACGGCTTAAATATGCATATGTCCAGCAAACACACTCAAGCACACACACACACACACACACACACACACACACACACACACACACACATCACTTATATATGCCCGCAATCACATATTTTGTATGAATAAACACATATGTACAATGCACTGTGGTGTAATTGAACATTTTTTAAACAAATTTAAATTTTTTAGGTAGGACATATAATTGTAAAATTTTTTTTACAAGTTGTATGACAGTTAAATTAGCTGAAAATCAATCATTTATTATTACACCAAATTTATATTGTAACCAATATAATGAGTATTTTTGTAGATATTTCCAATAAGATTTCATATAATTTTATGCTTCTCAATTGAATTATTTATTGCGTACAAATAAAAATATTATCTTAGTCTTATAAAATTTTATATTTAAATAATTTTTTTTTTTGAAAGCAAGAAAATTTGGCTGACTGACCACTGTACAGAGCTGGTAATTCGTGTACTTACATGTGAGTACATATAGTTATGTACTTCTATAAATGAAAGAGAGAGAGGGAGAGAGTAAATGTGAGAAAGAAAAGAGAGAGAGAGCAAGGCAGGGACAGACAAAGTCCGTTTATTTATGTTAATTTAAATCAACATGCAAAAATTAGCGCTTGACATGACAGTCAGACAGATTTGCAGATATATACAGACAGGCAGTTAGACAGCCAGCGAGTTAGAGAGAAAGGCAGAGTGTGTGTGTGAGAGAGAGAGAGATAGAGTGTAAAGAGAAATGTTGTGCATTGCGGCAAGCAGAAACCATTTAATTTAGTTAATTACTTGGCCCTTGATTAACATATTTAAATGAAATGCCGCAACGCTAGCAAATAATTTCACTTAGACAGGTGATGCTCAAAAGCAGCAGAAACGGGTTGTGAGCAAGAAGTGGACGAAAGGGGCGAAAGGGGTCTGGACGAAGGACGAGGAGGTGTGTCAACATAATGCACGCCTGATTGCCGACTGGCACGATTGACAGTGACTCAGCACTTTTCAAGTGCCATGCTGGATTTCAATTTGAATTTAAATTCTAAATTCTTAAACACTGGAAACTGAATTTAGAATTAGAAATTCAGGAATTCTCTATAGTGTTGTTTTTGCTTTTTGAATTGCGGTTACCGGTTGACCGTTAGTTGTTGCTCTGTGGCTTTCATCCATTGGCATTTCTACCAAATGTTTTTGGCCACAAATAATTTTGATAAAATTTGCATTAATTAGCTATACATTGCATATATCAGATATGTTAATAGAGTGCGAATTTATATGCTATTTAAATTTGCATAAGCTACGACAGCTAAAGAAAATTAATCGGAAATGGATTGTGGAAGGTTTCCAATAACATTAAAGTATAATTAATCAATTTTGTGCATTGGTTGCATTCGATACATATGATTATAAAAGAAAGAGTTGTGTTAAAAATATATATTATAAAAATGTATTAAAATAAATAAGTTTGTTCATTATTTCACCTAAAGTCAGTAAAAAATTATTTTAAAAATGAGCAGGTTAAATTTTGAAAGAAGTTTAGGGAACTCTTAGTTACTATTTATTATTAAATTTGTACTGAAAATTTGTTAAGAAGAAATATTAGTTAAACAAACAAATTCTATCAACAAAATTAATTAATTTTGAATTTTAAATTCAGGTAAATTTGTTGTTTTCTTTTTTATTATTTTATTATAGAAATTTAGGTCAATAGGCAACTTAATTTAGTCAAAAACTCAACAATAAGATTATTTATGGCTATGGAAAATATATACAATAGGCAACATTAGTAGCTTTGAGGATGTAAAGATTTTAGGATGTAACTATCACAGGTAAGTTTTATGAGGACATTTTGTTTAATTTTTTTGGTCAAGATCCTATTTATAAGGTGTTGAGAATGATGCTGGTTTATTACAAAACTAATATAAATTTCTTTAAGCTGTTGAGGTCTGTTTAAAATGTTCCATTAAAATTATACACTAGTTTTTGGATTTCGGAATGCCATCGACTTTTTTCTTGCTTTGATTTTTAATTATACCATAATAATTGGTCCAATTTCTTTTTCAGATCTAAGCCTCATAAGTGGACTTTCCTCATGATTTAGCCCCAATGATTTAATTTTTAGTGTTATCAATTAAACCAGGAGTTTCCGTACTGAACAGTAATGCATCTAATCCTTAGAGCCAAAAGTAGCATGTTTTTAATGATTGAAACGATGGAATATGAAATGAGTGTTGGCAAATTGGCAATTAGTTTGCTTAGCCATGACATCATAGTTGTACATGAATCTAGGGAGACTTCAACATGACCATTAGTCTGCTCAACATTTATAATTACCATTTGAGTTAAGAGTAAAGCGACCACTTAACCAAGGTTCAAGCCAAACCCAGACCATAAAGGCCACGAATGCCACCTAGAGACTTAGAGAGAGAGAATGACAGAGAGCAAATAGAGGAAGAGAGAAAGAGCAGCAATAACTAGTAGTAAATGCGATAACACAGGTCGAGGACACACTCTGGCAATCCGAGTCAGGGACCAGAGCTAGGGACCAAAGACCAGGGCTAAGCAGATTAAATGCTTAATGCGCAGGTTGCCTAGCGACCGGGATCAGCCACAAATAATAAAACTAGAGCGTCTGAGAGGACTTAAAGCATGATAACGATGGCGCAATTCGCTGCCAGTGCACTGAGAGAAACAAAAGACAAATAGCATAATTTAAAAAAAATATATAACAATACATCTATTTAAAATTATATTGATAGAAAGGTGGTAGCTTAAAAGTTGTATAAATTTAAGTGGCACAACAATAATTTATTTATTAAAAAAAACTATTATTTTTGAATTAAAAAAAAAGATTATTAATTTACCTAGTCATCTTACTGCTAATTTATTTCA
Organism: Drosophila acutilabella; assembly: GCA_035046005.1. Lineage (NCBI taxonomy): Eukaryota > Metazoa > Arthropoda > Insecta > Diptera > Drosophilidae > Drosophila > Drosophila acutilabella. Next base: position 9,263,395 of record JAWNOK010000020.1, read on the forward strand.
AGTGTACAACTTGTAGGTCAACAATGTTATTAGCAGTGTACTTGATATCTATGCATATCTAAGTGTGCCTTGGTACTAGTGTGAGTGCGTGCTTACGTGTGTGTTTGTGAAGCTATGACGCATGTCAACTCTAAGCTGTCAATAGCCGGAAGCATGGCCAAAGGACATAGAACAGGACACAGAACACAATGCGGGAGCAACTAAACACACGCCATAAATAAATTTAAATTGCGCCAAAAATCGCACGTTATTATTATTATTTATTATGTAAGCAATTTGCAGGCATGCTCTGTCAGTGTGTGTGTAAGGTGGATATGGGTGTATTGGTGTGCGTGTAGTCGACTTCCAACCAACAAAGTTTATTAGAACTTTGTCGCAAAATAAACCGTAAAGCAACTTTAAGGAATTTAATGTGGCTGCAATTTAGCATTTGCCTGCACATTTCTATGTTTTCCCAACGCAAACGCAGCAAAAGTTGCTATTTAGTTTTAGCGAAGGTGAAAAAGTGCAGAAGGCTTGCGTAGGGCTGAGAAAACTGTGCAGGAAAATGCAACGCTACGCTCTTCATTTACTTTAAAAACAACAAATGTTAAAACCAGTTGTAAGCTAGAAAATGTTTTCTAGACATGGAAATATCCTGTAAAAAGTACCTTAAATTAAGCGATATAATATATAAAGTATAAAATATAAAAATCAAAAATTAGGTGCTTCTTTATGGTCTAATCAACTACATACTTTAAATTCTTTAACTTAAATAAAGTAATAATACAAATAAAAATTATTTATTTTCTTTTAAATAGAAATCTCCTGTTTATCCTGACCATCTTTTAATCCAATAACAAAAGTTTTAAATTATAAATATACCTCTCATATTTTGTGTTCCCTTTAAAAAACAAATATTTTAAATTACTTTTATTTGCTAGGAATTTTCAGAGAAGGCATATGAATGTTTCTAACAGCTGCTTAAAATTCTATCCAATTTTTATATATTTTATTAATAATATTTACATTTTTTTTGAGCGTTCACTTTCATACCACACCCAAATCATAGAAAATATACATTGTCTACATGTTTCTTAAACTTCCAGCATTAAATTTTGCCTGCCAAGACGACTGACTGGTTCAGCATACCCCTCGTTGTCTAAGAAATTACTGTGAGCCGCCTAAAAGTATACGCAAAAGTAATTAATTTTTGTGCTGCTGGCAGCGCAATGCATTAGGGGACTTCAGTTCATTATTCAGTGCTCATTTGAAAGGTTACAGTCTGTTGAATCAAATGATATTACCAAAAATTCAAAGCTTCGTCGTGATCAAAAAAAATACACTCGAAATGTACACTCAGTTATTGAATTTATTTCGATTTCAAATGTATATAATATATTTTGTTGTCTGTTACAATTTCATTTTTGGTTTTTTGTTGACAATAAAAATAAGTTTCGTATTCCGACATACATTTTATAGTTATGATATCCATCTATTTGCTTATCCATATTTATATGTATATGTAATTGTAAATGTATATGTATATTTAATAATTAAGTATATAATTTTATTTTGGACTTTAAGACTCGTTTAAACTAAATTTGTTTAAGAGAAAAATAACAAATAACAATAAAAAAGACAACTTAAATGCATTGTTGTTAGTTTCATATTTAATAAGTTATACTTGTAGTTTTCCCATATACATACATATCTCTTATATATAAAAGTATATAAAAAAAAAAAACTTTATATTTGTGCAATTGTTTTAGATAGTATCCATTGTCCGTTTTAAGTTTCAAGTTGTTCAAGGAACCGGTTTACTATATTTCATGACTTCTTTTTATTATAATTATTTATTTTGTTTTTGTAATGTTTAAGTTAAATTTGGTACAATTGAGGATATACTATATAAATTATGTAGCTAGTTGGTGTTAGATATACATAAAGATATTCTGTCTGTTTCCCTTTAATTTCAAGTATATGCCACATAAAAATTCTATGGTTTATTAATTCCATAACTGACTAATTAAGTTGATAATAAATGTCATCATTTTGGTGTTATTTGTTAGTATCATCTTAAGTTATGTTTTACTTAGATCTTTGATTTGAATTTAGTGTATACCACACACATATCATTGTTGTACATATCCATGGAACTTGATATGTGCCAAATGCTTAGTGAGCTATAGAAGATTGTTAAGTTCAAATTCTTCATCTTTTAAGAAACTGCTTAATCATGCTATTGATTGGTGTTAATTTGTGCTATGGTCTTGAACTCATTTCATAATAATTGTTTAATATGTTTTAACTAAAACACACTTAAAATTAACCCAATTGATATGGGTACAAATAGTGTTTTTGGTTATTATTAACCATAACTAAGTTAATTATGCTTTAGTATATAAAAAAATACAAATTGTTTTTAAATTTATATTTACTTAGTTTTTGGTTAGTTCGCACTTTGGAGTTTGGCAACAAAAAGGCAGAAGAAACTGCATGAGCTGTCTCCCTCTCTTTGTCTCTTTCACGCCCATTGTAGCTCTATTTTCTACTCGTTCTATTCCATACACACACGCACAGTCCAGAGGAGGAGACTTTTGTTTACATTTATTTGAAATATTTAATTGGAGATCCACTGCCAAATATTTATTTCAGCTTACAACAAGTTCTTTGGTTTCTTTTTATACATTCAATTTACATAAATAGTTATACAAATACAGTACAGTTATCTTTAGCTGGCCTACATTAATCTGCCGCGTTTACAGTTATAAATTGTTAATATCTACTAAATACATACATAGCTAATACATATACATTCATTGCCATCGACAAACTCTTTACTTTGCGCCAATGAATTGAACGCACAAATTCAAAGCATACTTTTCTGCGTTGCCAAAAACTAATTTATTCGCAAGCCCTTAAAAGTATGCTATAGAAATATTTAATAATTTGATGCCTGTAATTTTCAATTGTGTAGCTTAAGACTCTATTATCATTTCAAAATGTTTCTAGTACGCACATTAAATTGTTTAATTTTTACTTTATTTTTGCGCTGTATTTTAATTTTTTTGTTGCTATTGTTACTTTGGTTTAAGTCTCGGCTTTGGTATGTTGTGGCCCAGGCTAGCGGCTTATAGTCGGTGAATGCCCGTAACCGTAAAGTTATACAATTTTCGGTTTATCGTCAGATATACTATCGTTTAAATAGGCACAATGACTGACGTTTTGTGTGTTTTCTTTTTTAATATTAAAATTACAAATTAAATTTATTTTCGATTTAACGAAAATTGTGCTTAAACTTGCAGAATTCTGTGTCACATTAAGTGCAAATTAATATAAAATCTTAACTTTAGCTTATGTTTTTTCTTTGATTTCGAATTGTGTCCAATCCATTTACGGTAAATTCAAGAACATTTATTTGAAATATGCTTTACAAAAAGCATTTTTCCTACTTACTAATCTATAGTTTTTTAAATATTTTATATAAATTGGAAAGTGCATTTGGACTTATAACAGACAGACTGCTCATAGACTACATATTTATAACTCAATCTGCAAGTTTATTAAAATAACTAATAAAAAAAAAACACTTAATTATAGCACACATTTGAAGCTATAAGCTTAATAGATAAATACTATATCTGTTGTCTAAAACAGATAAAATTGTTGTTGTTTCTTGTGCGGCATTGTTAAATAGTATTTGAAATTTGGTTTTTTGGTATTTTAAAACGTTTTGAGATCTGTTTTTGTTTACCAGACTTCACACTTCTTGGTCGGATTCATACGCTTGTCGGGCTTGCACTGGAAAACCTCGGCGAATTCCTTCATATTCGATAATGTGCCAATAACGCGAAATTGCGATGGCGAATGCGGATCCTTTTCCATTTGCAGCAGATTCGTTTCATCCGTTGTGCTGGAGCACCAGACCTACAAAACAGATTAAAAATTGGTTAAAATAGTTGTATAACATTTGGGTCTACACACAAAGCACTCACCTGTGCAAAGGAGACAAAAAATAGCTGTGGATGCGTTAAGTTCAAGCCCGGCAGCTTCAAAATATCTGCATCTTTTTCGGGTTTAGTTTTCAAATACGCATGATAAGCCGCCTTGAGCCCGCCATTATCTGCTATATTCTCACCTACAGAAACATATGGAATTTAAAATGTCAAATGATTAAAAAGTCATTAAAAGAAACAAAAACACAATTAAACCTGTTGATTTCAATCGTGTTCCAGTTAGTTTGCTATAGTTTAATTTTGTGGAATTCGATTAAAGAAAATCAACTTACTCAAGAGTCAAGTAGATCAATTTGTAGGCAAATAATTTCCAACGAAGATAAAACTTATTTATATACCCTATAAAACTCACCCAATGTCTGTTTGCCATTCAGATTGCGTCCATTGAGCGTGAATGCGCTGTATTGTTGTGCAATACACTCCGACTTCTCATTGAAACGCTCAATGCTCTTGGCATCCCACCAACGATTTATGTTGCCATATTTATCATACTCCCGTCCCTGATCATCGAAGGCATGCGTTAGTTCATGGCCCATGACCACGCCCATGGCGCCGAAGTTAAGACTTTTTGGATTGTTGATGTCAAAGAACGGTGACTGCAAAATACCGGCGGGGAAAACAATTTGATTTTTTGTGGGTGTATAATAAGCATTCACCGTTTGCGGTGTCATGCCCCAATTGGTCTTATTCACAGGCTGATCGAGTTTCTTGAGATTGCTCTTCAGATTGTAAATGGCCACCTCAATGTTGTTATCAAAATATGCATCGGCTGTGATATTCAAATCGGCATACTTTTTATCCAATTCCTCGGCGGTGAGTATATAGTCGGGGAAACCAATCATATCTGATATTTTATTGGCCTTTTCAATGGCGCGATCACGCGTCTGCTTGTCTACCCAGCTGAGATTTTGTAAATTTGCTTTAAAGGCTTCGCGTATCTCGGCGATCATTTTCTCCGCCGCCGGCTTGGAGAAACCTTGGAATGCCTGGCGTACAAATATGGCGCCCACGGCAAAGCCAACCACATTGTTTGTATCGGAGACACAGTAGCGCCACACCTCCTCGCCGCCATCGGAGCCCATTAACGCCTTACGCACGCCCTTATACGCATCCCGGAAGGGCTTGGACAAGCAGCTGGTCAGCGTGCGCACTGCCTGCCAGATCAAATAGTTGTTCAGAGTGCTAAGAAGGGGAAAATACAATAAGTTTGAATGTATAGACAGAGTGGGAAGAAGGGTCCTCTACTCTATTGGGTTACGTGATCCAACAAACTCACATTTTGCCCGCTTCCGTTTGCTGCATGCTCAGTATGATATTGGAGAGATTCTTGAGAAAATCAGGTGCATAGACGACGACAATTTCCTCCTCGGTGACACGTCTGTTGACCAACTGCATGGCATTATCAAAGTGATCGGTCCAATTGAGAAATGGCGCTAGTTTGTTGAGTTCCTTTAGTTTCATGGGATGATACATGGCCTCCTCGTTGCGACGATCCTCCATGGGAATTGTTATGTTGGCCAATTTCTTTTCAAAATTAATGACAGCCTCCATTTGGGGACGTGCATCGGTCTCATTGGCGCCCAGTAAGACACAAATTTTTGTCATATATTCAATGTATTCGCTAAGCACCTTGCGATGAATATCGGTCTTATTAGTATAGTAATCGGCAGTGGGCAGCGTGAGGCCTCCCTGATCGATTTGTATAACATGGCGAGTTGAATTCTTGTCATCCTCCCCAATAGCCCAGCCAAACAAGCAGTTGAAATTGTATCTGTAATCAAAGAAGTAAGTAAAGTATTCATTCTCAAACTGTGATCCTTTGTTGACTCACTTGTTGTGTAATATCTTGAGTGCACTTCCCAACTTCCATTTGGTTACATTATAGCCACTTTGTGTCACATTCCAGCCACCAATTTTGGTTAGCAGTTCATTCATTGGCTTCGCTCCCAGTTTCTCCATGTGCTCATCCACATCCAGACACGATTCGTAGTAAACTTTTGCCTTACGCTCTGCATTCGATTCGAAACTACTTGCCGGTTTGTCCAACACATTGCGTATGATCAATTGATTCATCTGCTCCAACTTGCCAAAGGTGCCCCATGTGGATTTGCCCTCAGGTATGGGATTATTTTTAATCCATTGATTACTGTAAAGTTGTTTATTTAAAAGTGTTTATGTAGTACATTGAATAAACGTTTCTTACCACGCATAGCCATAGAAATCATCGCAGGGATCTACAGTGACGTCAATGGATCTAAGTATCTCACTTGAGGCAAATATGCAGTGCTCGTTGAGGCAGGGCAACTCATTTGCCGACAAACAGTCTGAACAAAAAGATTTAATGACTTCACTTATATGTTAAACATGTAAATAATTGAATATTCACCCTTCTTGTGTGGCTGGACGTGCAACACATGCTTCGTGTTATCACTGGATCCGTTGGACCACAAAACAGTAAGTAGCGTTAAAATCACAATGGCCATCACAAATGTGGTAATGAGTAGCCATTTTTCGGTTTTGTTCCGAGAGCGCCAGTTCCATGTTGCCTGTAAACATTTGTAAACAAACAGATATGCATCATATCATTAGCATTTTTGCATTACAAAGCGACATCCAAAAATATTCTGACAAGTAACAATGGCTACAGTCGCAGGAGGCGATTTTAATAGACCCTGTACGTACTTTACCAGACAATAAGGCGTTTTGGGATGATATATATGATGTATTTGTTCGATCAGGATCAAGCTTGGTGAGAAAACTAACACTACGTGTCGATTTTCCCTATGGGAGCTATGTCCGATCGGTATCAGGGTGATCGGGTGATGATAAGAATAATAATACAGTACATTTAATGTGTGCATTTGTTTAAGTTAGCTTTAGTAGTTTGAAAGTTCCACTGATTTAAAAATTCTCTCTAAATAGACTTACTTTCATTCCAAATTTGTTGCCTCTAGTTCTTATAGTCTCTGATTTCTAGCTGATTTTACTAAGGGGCTCGCCTGTATGTTAGTTTATTGGATTGGTTCGGCTTCTGGTAATCCTAGGTTTATTGAACTCATCGATGTCGCCGATGAATTCCATACTCTTGGTATTTTATTGAAAATTTCCTAAAGCGTAGAAAACTAATATAAGTGCTTCCATAAATTTCTTGTTAATTCCTTATATAAAATACGCATATACAAACATTTCTATGAACTATAATTCCGCTAAGAAATTAATTACTCATTAATATTAAGCACCCAACACACACGAGTATGCTAGTCTTGAAAACCCCTGTTATTAAGCAAAATTTTCTCACTTGCTGAAGTAATACAATTTAAAACTTATCGAATAGCTCAATAGCAAGAGCCATAAACCCATTAACTACACAATTCAAAAAATATCTTCGAAGTGCGGTTTTAAGATATTATTGTAAATAGTTTAATGACTCAAAACTCGGAGAATTTTACACCAGAGATATCAAAGCTGAGATTAAGAATTTAAAAAGAAATACATTTATACATTTTATATACTACACACAGAATGTTAACTGACAAGGAATAACCTTCAGACTAATAAAATTATTGTTGCTATTTTTTGGGTCATTGCCTTGTAGGCGTGGCACCACCCACGCCACACCATGTCTGACCCATTGTCGGTAGACAGAGAGCGAGAAGTACAGAACTGATGGAAGCACAAGTGCATATGAAAATATATCATTAAGTGGATTGTCTGAGTATATATATGATCTTAGGAGCCTAAAAAAATATACCTAAATAAAGAAAATTAATTTCTAGTGGTAAATTGGCTACTTCTTAAGGCAAAAATGATCCTGTAATAGGTTTCTTTGTTACCAAGCACGAAGCGTATTATTTATCAGTTAGTTAAAGGAATATTTTCAATTAGTTTTCTAATAAAATATATCAACAATTTTGTGTTAAAAATTTGTACATTTTTTTATAATTTTCAAAATTTTGAAAATTAGTTTTCTAATTAATTTGCTTAATAATTTTGATTTAAAAGATTTTATAGTGTTTTTTTAAATTTCCAAAAATGCTTCCCTTATTTTGAGTTAGTATTTAAAATAAAATGGATCTTACCCGCGCTGTATGGTAGCGTATCTGCATGCCTGGATGTCCCGTTGCCTCATTTAGCTGTATTCCGCCAATTGAACTTGAATCATCTTCCGTAAATTCGGTCTGTTTGTAACGCGTCATCTGCAACAACAGCAAAATCAAAACAACAATAGTATTAATATTAATATTTATATAAATAAAATGCGAGAAAACGATACAATGTTACAATTCGCATTATGTTAGAAAAGATGCGCTACGATCCAGATTAAAATCTGGCTATAGTCGCTGCGACCTTAAGTCCATTATTATCGGACCTAGATGTCAACTGGGGTAAGTAGATTGCAAACAGGCTAATTTATGCGGGCACCCAGCTCTTATCTCTAACAACAATGCTTTGCAAACAATTAGAACTTGAAAAAACAAACTTTAAAATTTAAATGTAACCTCAGAAAAAAAACTCATACTTTAATATAAATATACCTAAATATTTGCTACACACTAATTTATAAATCCAACCTATTATAATAATTTATTATATTCTATTCATGAGTTTAGTATAAAGCCTAAGAAAGAACTGTGTTTGATATAATAACTTTTTATATTTAAAAATTCAATTTTTAATTAAGAAATCACAATTTTTATTTTTGTGTTTCAAGCAAGCAATATTTGTTGATTTAAAACTCTCATAATTTCATATTTTTTTAAATTAAATATTCTAAAACTCATAAGTGTATTATTCAAATATTACAATTGGCTTTTAATTTCGATTTTAAGAGATCTGCTGCATTTTTTTTATTAATTCTTTGAATACATACATCATTAACCTCATAAGCAATTTAGATAATTGGTTAGATAAATCTCTTTTAATTTTGTTGGCACATTGTACCTATTTGCGTGTTACGCACTGTTGTTTTGTGCTCGTTTGTTATATTTACTTATTGTAGATCTGATAACAGCGTGAAATAATACTTAAGATTATCCGACAAACACATACAATCTCCCAGTCTCTAGAATATGCAGGAGAATATCAATTTGTATTATTCGGCAGCGCTTGTGCTCGCTCAGTCTCATTTTCCGTCTCCCCTTCCCTCTCCCGTTCCATCATCTCTCTGTTTCTTTTCACTTGCTCTCGCTCTCTGTGGCCGGCATCTTTGTTAATTTTACTTATTCTCACATGTTGTGTATTAGACCCTTTGCCCGATGCCCCTATATTCTGAGCATTTTTCTTCAGGTTTGGCATTTGTTTGGATGACTTTTAAATGATGTAAATAATTTTAATCTTTATCAAAAAAGCTCCAGTTACGATCATAAAATCAACTAGTTAACCCCTAAAAAACAACTGAAAAACTTATCCAAATCCTAATGACTTTTTGTAATATTGTTGATCTGCCTCAGGCTTTTAATATGTATGTTTATTTACCACAAGCAAATAATTAAATGTGCTTTATATTTAAATTACATTAAAATATTTAACAAAAGGGAATATTGCGCATTACGATTGCGGTTTAAAAACAAACAGAAAAAGCAATTCAAGGCTACAAAACCCACAATTTCCAATCAAAATATATTAATAAAAAATTGTGGTACTTAAAAAAAACTTAAGTCATTTTGTTTTTGGTTGTTTGCCAATCACAATCACTTTAAATACGAAACACAAATGTTTATGCGTCTGCAATTAATGAAATTGGCAACCGCAGCCAACTTAGCGCACAAGCGAACGCATTTATTGATTTCCACAAAAGTTTCCATATGGTTTAATATCCAAAAAGTATATAGTATATAGTGTTAACGATTTTATCGCCAGTGGGGCATGAAAAGCTTAATGCAAACTGTGTTTTTTTACTGTGATAAGCCCAGAGTTTAGGTACAACACACACACAGGTACACACACACACACACACCTACCGTGCGGCAATCGGTGGGCCACATTTTTAGCAATTAGGCGAGAACCAATTTTACAAAAATAAAGTTATGTAAATATAAATATAAACTTGATCTAAGTAAATATTCTTAATCACCGATAAAGTGTTTTTGAAATTTTTTTTTTTTTTCAATTTTATCGTAAATATTGACACACGTCGGGCTAGATCTGAGAGTGGTCGAATTATGGGGGCCTGAGATAATGCGACGGCACAACCTTCGGTGTTCATCCCATGACCGTTGAATGTGAACTAAACGATGGCGAGACCCGATACCGAGAGTCGCCTCGATACCGATGCCGATGGCGATGCCGGCAGTTGATGTCGATGACGATGCCCCAACGATACCCATTCCAAAAAATCCATAGAACTATATATACTATGTGTGTGAGTATGCTTACTATATATACCCTATATATATATTCACATCGCGCTCTTTTGCATTCTTGCCTCCTATTCGAATAGTTTGGTACCATCAGCAAATTAATTTTCTCAATTGAGTAAGAGTATGATATCTGCCGTGCATATATGTACTCCCACTATATGTCTTGGGTTCGTCAATCGAAAGATCACCATGATATTAATTATTATTACCATACAATTTATTGGCATGCCAATAATAAAATTGACGCTGTCAGTTCTCAATTGATTTAGGGAACTCATAACTGTTCCGAAACATATATTTCAAATAATTATATAATAATGTGTGTGTGAGTGCGTATTTAACTTAAGTATATAGTGTGAATATTATTGGCTTAATTGTGGACAAAGAAAATTTCTTAACTGTCGGAAAACAGAGAAAAGCAGCAGGCAGGACAACAAATAATGATGTAAGTCAAAAATAAACTACAGTAGAGCCTCTAGTTAAAGAACAAGCTGAATAACATTAATATAAATATTAATAAAACTGAAAAATATAAAATTTTGAATTCAAATACTTTAATAGAATCATTCTACAGTAAACTAGTGAAAACAACACATAAAAATATTAATGTAAGTTCCTTATTTAAATACAAACTAAAACCATTCATCTTGAAGTATTAAGAAGAATAAGACGATTGAAAGCAAACAAAAATATAAATTAATTTTTACCTCCTCTTTTACATATTTCTACATTCACATGTATCTATTTTATTATAATATCCAAACATTAATAAATGCTGTTTCTTGACGAACAAAAAATTGTCTTCCCTTTAAAGTATTTTTTTAAGTTAATTTAACAACAATTAATCATCGATAAATAATTTATAAAAAAAATTGGAATATAAGTTTTTGAAATACATTTATTTATTTTTTTACTATGTCTCAAATTTATAGAATAAATTGCTCCCAAAAAAAAAAAATAAATAAAAAATTGTTTAAATTTTTAGCAGTTGTTCTGATTAAATTTTTCCACACTTATCCCATTTACAAAGTGACGTACTAAGAAATTCAATAAATAAAGAATTTAACAATGTCCCGCTATTTATAAATATAAACATCTGCGAATGTTTTATTCATCTACAAATTATACTTTTTATTAAATTAATAGTTTACTTTATTGACAAACTAAGTTCAATAGAGCATCGATAACATCATGTTTCACATGGCTAGTGCCCACTGTATTTACATACAATATGCTCAAAATGCCCATTTATCGTAGACAAAACGAATTCAACCTCTGTCCGAACAAATGGAAAAGTGTTGCGCAGTTCATTTATTTTTTGCGTTTTTCTTTCTGCCTTCTGCCAATTTGATATTTGGAGAGAATGTGGAAGGTGTGGGACAGGGGATGTAGGACGTGCTGCCCGCGGGGTGGAAAGTGGGTAATATTTGGCCAAAGTTAGAACCGGACACGACGTGAGGCTGATATATTGAATCCGTGTAAACACACGAGCCAAACTTGCCACTATCCAATGTAAACAGATATTAAATCGCATTTGCCTTTTCATTACAAGACATTGCTCGACATTTTCTCTCTCTCTCTCTCTCTCTTTATCTCTGACAGCCCAACACGACACGGTGTGACACTCTAGTTCAGTCAAGTCAAAGACTATGTACATCAATCACAGGCAATGTAAATAATTTTGGATGGTAATGAGACCAAAAATTTACTACTAAGAACCAAAGAAAATGCTTTAAGAAAGCATTTAATTTAAAAACAAATATATTAATTTTAACATGCATAAAAGAAAGTCTTGAAAATAATTAAAATGCACTGCATAAAAAATTATTTTTTCAATGATTAGTTCGTTAGAGACACCCACAGTTCTTTAGATAAAATCAAGCTGCAGAAAACTCAAACTTTTCTTAAGTTTTGCCAAGTTTTTCTCATTATACTTTTAAACAGTTTTATTAAAACTCAACTTAGAAAATAAAACTAAAACTTAACTTAGCAAACACTTTTAATCTAAAAATCCCAAACTTAACACAAGTTTAGTTGCTTGTTTAAACAAAATAAAAATAATGTTCGTTTTGTAAATATTTGGCTTTATTATTACCCCGATAAAATCCCCTAAATATTTATACAAAATGAAAATTCAAATACCAAAACTTTTTAAACATCCACTCGTCTATTTGGAAAACATGAAAACACGTCAAATCTTGTGGCTTTCGACAGCTCGTAAATTTTGTTAAGTTCAAAATTGTTGAAATATTTCCTGTCGAATTTTGTATACGCTTCTAAAATAAATAATTTAATTTTCCAGCAATTAATTACATTTACTATAATTTCAATAAAATTGAATTTGCTCTTTTATTACTAGAACTGAAGTTTTTAGTACAAAATATGAAAAACTAAACTGTTTAATACAGCAGCCAAACACGCCAGTTAAAAATCGCACAAGCTTAAAGTTTATAAGCAAAAACTAAAGTTAAATTTTAGTTGAAATGGGATTAAATTCACTAAATAAAACAAAGGTTGATTTATTCACTTTGTGAGTAACTTTGGTGAAAACTTAACTGCTCTAACATATAAACTGACTTAAAAAAGAAAGGTAAAAAAAATACAATTTTTTAATAGTAAACTAGTTGGTTTTTAGAATTTCTTGTGTATCTGGGAGCTGACACTCTACTAAAACATGATAAACAAGGGGAGGAAGCTTTAGACTCATAAGACGTTTAAGTTTGTTAAGACCTAAACTTATTTATTATCCAAATTTAAATAAACCAAGTGAAATATAATACATCATCATGTACAGCAAGTGAGTGATTATTGTATTTCAAACTGTTTTATTACGAAACTTCAAGTTAGCAACACTATTAAATTGTCTTAAGCAAGTGAATCAAAGCATCTCCTGCACGCGAGGTATCAAATCACAAACAAATTATTAATCAGTGTAGATTTTGGCAAACTGCGCATTTCTATGGATACACAAACTTTTGCTTGTTAACGAATTTGCGAGTGTGGTGGGTGTAGAATGGGCGTCAAAAGTGGTTTCGGGAGCTGGCAGATGGGTGGTCATAGGGGGATACTAGCGAATGGTAGCTAAATGTGCAATTCCCAGCACAGCAACAGAAGCCGAAGCCAAAGCAGCAGCAGCAGCTGTTCATGCGTCAAATTGCATTTGAAGAAAGTTGAACTTTTGGTTGGGTACACATAACTGTATTTGAATCCACACAGAAGCACACACACACACACACTGCCTCACTCGCACTCACACTCAGACTACCACAGCCACTCTTACTTGCTCTTTCTAGTTATCTCTTAAGCTGACTCTCTTCGGCTGTCAGTGACCTGCTTACTTATGTGACATATGTTAGACATATGTCTCGGACTTGAATCGCTGCAGGCTCCGTTTGAACTGCAAGCGTTTCAAATTGTGTATACCACTCGCACTAATTGTGCACTAGGCTGCACCAGGGGGGGCGTGGCAATAGAAAAGTATTAGAGAGGGCAGGGAAGTGGAGGGTACTGTATGCTCCTTGCTGATTAAATTGCAAAAGCAATTAAAAATTTCATTAGCCACAAATTAGTAGTGTGCGATTGAAAAGAGAATCGGAAAACAAAGGGGAATAGGAGAGTGGGAGAATGGTAGAGAGTATGCAAGATGAAACGGTAAAAGCGGCGTGGAGTGCGGGGTATGCCACTGTCGCTGCCGCCGTCGCAGTCGCTGCAGCATTGTTGATATCACACACGCACAGTACGAAAGAGCGAAAGCGAGAGCGAGCGGGAGAGGGAGCGGGTGGAAGAGCGAGTGCGGCGCGTTCTCTTTGCCTACCTTTGCGCTCATTTTATTTTATGCGCCTGAATAGATGCAATAAATTTTTTCTTCTTCTCTTCTGTTGTTGCTGCCAGCCGTTGTTGTTTTTGTTGTTGTTCACGTATTTGTTTATTTTTTAAATTACTTATTTTATTGCTTAACAAATGTTTTTTATTTGTGCACTTTATTTTAACTTATTTGTTGCTTCTACTTTCTGCTTTTCACGCCAAACTTTTGTTTATGTTTTTCGTATTTTTTTTTTGTTTTGTTTTCTGTTCTCTTTTCTTTATCTGCTTCGCTGCTTATCGCTGGCGCCAGCCAATAAAATTAATTATGTTTTAAGCCACATATTCAAAGTCCACTTCTTTTTTTTTTGTTTATAATTTTCAATAATTTAACGACTTTGATATAAAAAAAAATTGATTTGATTGATTACAGAAATATGGCAACTACTTTTGGCTGCCGCTGCTGGCGCTTTTGCTGCAACTGAAATTCCACCACCAAGAGCCAACAGTCTGAAGCCTTCAAAAGCCAAGTGAACGGCGGACCGAGCCGAACAATGTCACTATCAAGCCGAAAAGTAAGTAGCAAACACACACACACACACACACAAGCACGGCTGGACGATGCTGTAGAAAGCTATCGTTATCCGTTGGAAAAACAGCTAAATAGAGGAAAACAACAATAACACACGAAAACACACACACACACAGAGGTTCATACCCTTAGCTAGTTCCGGGAATAGAGGGGATGGCCAGCCCTACTAGTATTGCCAATTTTGCCTGTCTGTTAGCCACTTTACTGCGCAGTTGCAGGTGGCAACTCTATGCAGTGCTGCCATATCCATTGATTTGCACAATCCAAGCGACAGATGGCGCTGTACAGCAACTCAACTCTAGTTTTTATCAAAGTTTATGTTTTTAGGCAAATTAAGCTTAAAAGCTCCAGATACCATACAAACAATCTTTAAAGAAAAATTGGAGAATAATTTACGATAATTACATTTTTTTATCTTGCTTTTTATACTAATTTTTTGTTAAAAATTTGTTATTTTCATAGTGCTTTGATAAAATAAAAATGGATTTATTGTCTAATAAAACTAAGTGGACTTTTTAATTGTTTCGTTTAAAAAATCGTTAAGTTATTTATATATTTTATAAAAATATATTCTACATTTTATTGTACATAAATAGAATATACCTGAATAAGCTTTTTAACGGCATATTAATTATAAGTAGATTTTAAATTAAATTCTAATAAGTACCAAATTCGTTTCATAAAAAAAAAATACTGATGAACTTATTTAATTTAAATACAATTTAATAGTTTTGTGTGATTACAGATATTAAAGCTTTAGACAATATTAAAAAAAACTTGATTACATGAATACGCAATAAATAATATTATAAATTTCGTAACGAACTTTACAATGAAACAAAGTAAAACCTTGAATATTTACCTTATCACTTTATTAAGTAAATTTTAGTTTAAGCATTAGTTTTGTTGAGCTGGTAGAAAGTAAAGAAATTATCGACAATTGTAGCATGTGATGTAAACCCACAAATATTCGACTTTGGCCTTTATTCCCAACAACAAGGCGAGTGCATTGTGTGTTTTCCAAGTCTCAAATCGAAAACTGAGTTTCAATTTCAGTTGCGTTTTACTTTTTTTTTTTTGTTGTTAGCATCACAGGGCTTTGACCATAAACGAAATGTGTTAAAAGTCGCTGCTTCGTAACCAAAAATAAAAGTAAAAGTAATGCACTTGTTGCTGTTGTTGTTGTAGTTCCTGTTGCTGTTGTTATTCTGGTCTTTGTTTTGCTCATTTAGAGCTTTGCTGTTGATATTTATTATCAAGTAGCTGACACATCTCTCAGTTGTATATGAAAACTCATTTGCCCCTGTCTCAATTTGTGTTCAGAGCTAACGTATCTCCAGGTAAGTAACTCCAGGTCTGTTCCATCGTCTCGTCATGCATATCATTAATGAGCCAACAAATTAACGTGTTCTATACCGGAAAAATAACTTGCGCCTCTCACGTCAAATCGCACAAAAGCAACAAAAATAAGAAGAAAACAATTTTACATAAATTTGCGTGTTCTGTATTGAAACAAAAAAAGAAAAAAAAAAAAATTATTACAAAAATGTTAAGTATGTTTACAGCCACTGCAGCAAGAGGCAATTTAAATACACTTTAAAACATATTAAAATAAATACTTTTTATTTGTTTATAAATTGTTTATATTCAACTAAAGCAGTTGTAGTAAAAGCTGCTGGTGAACAGATTGGCAATGAATTGACACAGCGTCAACTCAGACTTGCCAAAATTAGTCAGAAATGTTTGATGCCCACTGTAAGTGCACAATGAGCGGTTAAACAATTAAAAGCAAAAACAATTACAATAACACAAAAAAAAAAAAAACAATGATGACTCGCTTACACTACAACAACAACAGAGGGAGCGAGAGAGGAACAGAGGGCGTGGGCTGGGATGGGTAGGGCAAGAAGAGGAAGAGGGTTATTTAAGCCGTCTGTGGGAACCAGTTTAAAACCGTTGACGTGTTGCCGCCAGCGAATTAGTTGCAGCTAGTCGACCAGGCTTGAAACATGTCTCAAAGCGATCGTCGGAATTGTGTTGTTGTCTTTTGCATTTTGGCCGCACTCTCAGCGGGTAAGTTAACCGTTTCTAACCGATTTCACACCATGGATTACCAGTGTCAAGGATTAAACACCAAATAAGAAAAATATCAGTGAAACTCAATAAAAAATGGATTGTTTTATACATTTAAAAGTAAATTTTGTTTTTTAAAACTTCAGAGAAGTAAATAATATAAAAATAAAATATATATTTTATCATAAATAAACCAAATTGAGCAGCAAATAATTATCTGAGATTTTTTATAAAATTTCAAAGCCAAACAATAAATAAAGCATTAATAATTAATTTACAGTGTTTTTAAAAAGCTTAAAAAAATATTTTTTTAATGTCAACTCAATTATAAATAATTTAATAAATCTATTAAATTCCAATTGGGGTTTTTTTTCAAGTTAAGAAGTAAAACACTTTTTTTTTTAAATGTCATAAAATTTCAAGAGTTTTTAGGGTTAAAAAATAAATAAGTAAATTAAAATCAAATTTATTTGTTTCAACAATGAGTTGAAGGAAATTTATATCAAAACTTGTGAAAACTTCGGAGTCAACAATTTATTAAACCAATTATAATCAAATTGTTTTGTTTATTAAGTAAATTAAGGCAAATTTATGTAAATTTCGAAGCTAAAATTATTAAAGCCCAGTAAATTTTCAAATTCCCCTGCCGCAAGTTAGTTATTTTCATAGTGTTTTAAATACTTTATTTAAATTATTTTTAAAAACTAATAAATAATATAATTTGTGTGATTTCTGCCCACAGTGCACGCACAGGCCGGAGGCGCTACCTGGGGCGGTGGCAACAATGCTGGAGCAGGAGCCTGGGCCAACTCGCAGGGTGGACCCGGCATGCATCCAGCCGGTAGTCTGGGTAATCAGGATCCACAAATTAGTTACGGTTACGCGGGTGTCGATTCACGTGGAACCTACGGCGGAGCGGGTGGTAATGGTGGTTACTATGTGAGCGGTACGGATGAACACGGACGTCCCTTCTCCTACAATGGCGGTGTGGGCGCTCAACCGGGCTTACCTGGTCAACCAGGTTTGCCCGGTCAACCCGGTTATCCGCACAATCGCTATGCATACAGCAGTGCAGGCACCACTGTAGCCTCGATGGGCGTGGCCATTGCACTAGCGCTGCTCACCTCGAGATGCTGAAAATCTAACCTCACTTTTGATATATATTCTTTCATAAACAATTTTTTTTTTTAGTTTTTAAGTTATATTTATACGTAAAAGAAATACCAAAATTATTGTAAACTGTGAGCAATAAAAGTGCGTTTGTTGAATTTACGGTAAGAACCAAAAAAAAACAGTTTATTTTATATATAAATATTTATTTCAGTTATGACGCATTTAATGCGCAGTTAAATTGTTAATTAGCACTGAATTTAATTACTGAGTAATTAATGAAAGTTATACAAATTTGCGTTGCTCGCAGCTCACGAAGGCTTATGAAATCATTGGGTTCAATCTCTGGTTTCATATTGCAATTAGACATTTGCATCAATTACACATTATATATACATTAATTAAGATCTGAATAACAAATTAAATGGGTGTGAGATATGAGTACCGGACAGGAAGAGTACTTAAATACACATACACCCCCAGTGTTTCTGTACACCCGCCAAACCGAGTGTTATATATAAGTTTCGGTGCTGCTTTCGTCACTAGTGGGATGACAAAGAATCGGTAGTGATTTAAGCAAACAGAAATAACTTCAATGTATACACCCTGTACCCATAAGTTAAAGCTGTACAAAAATTATTTCAGTACGGGCGTTTTTGATTAGAATGAAATTCAATTTACTAGAACAGGGTGTAGAAACAGCTATGTATTTTATTATCCTACAAACCCTTGATGTTAAACATAAATTTAATTGGTAACAAGGGACAGACAGACTGGGACAGACTCCGTGCTCAGTTTTTCATGCAAATAAACAATTTTCAATCGATTTATAATATGGCAGCTACAGGACACAATTGTCCAATTTAAATCAAACCTTGTAAACATAGTTATTACAGTATCAGAAGCATAATTTGTCAGTTAGATTACAATAGCTCTAGTAGTATCCAAGTTTTGGTGCTAAGAAAATATATTTTCACAATTTACGCAATCAACTTTATTTCAAATTTGATCGCTATAGCTCTTATAGTCTACGAGATCTAGTAATTCAAACAGAGGGGATCTAAAACGAACCTCTCTGCTTGTTACGCACATTTCCCCTGTGATTAACCTGGTCTACAAATTCTAAGACAAAATTGTATTTAGAATAAAACATAAAATCATTCATTTTAAAATCTACTTAAAATTTATTTAACTGACTTCTCCCCCTTTACTCCACATTAGTTTACTTTTACCTTAACCGGTTGAGAACTAGAAAATAAGTGCAGTAAGTAGTACAACTAGTCAAGTTTAGGTACAGAATTTTCACATGAACAACTTGAGACAAGTTTTGAGTTTCTGCTGACGACTTTCAGTTGTTTTCCACTCCCAATTCCAGGCACTTCAAAGCAGTTACAAATCGGGCTTAAACAGCATCGTTAACCCTGACAAAATCAGAAAACCTTATTCGAACTCTAAACGCTTTGTAAATCGGTTTAAGTTTGTAATTTCCCAGGCAGTTGCACAACTTAATCGACTGTCAACAACATCGTCGTCACCCACAACAAAACATACGTAATACCCTAGAACTTCAAGTCAAAGTTGTTTAGACCAGAACCGCCTCTGTAATTAGACCAAAAAAAAATGTTGTAAACTGTAGCACACACCTGTTGAAACAGCACGAGCTTCAAATTCACAAACTGATTCATTCAGTTATGAGCTCATCTATACTCACAGCCAAAATGGAAAACATGACGCCAAAAAAAAGAAAAACAAAAAAAAAAAGATAATCTGTATCTATATACAAAGTGTACGAGATACGCGAGTATTTATTTATATAGATACTAATTAGTAGAGACATCTGCGACTCACGCGACTACGTATGCGAATGAGTGTGCGAATACATCCAAATGTATGCGAATACGAGTAAGAGTACTCGAAATGCCCCAGTGCACCGTGGGACAAAGTGTATCTTTTTATATACTTGTATATCGTAAATAATTATCTGTTTGCTATTCGATAGTTTCTTGATTGGATATTTACTTTATTATATTTTTTATTTTATCGTGTTTGATTATTCAATGCAACTGTTAAGCATTCTACTGATCAACAAGTTAAAGCTCTTTAAACCGAACTATTTCACATCGATTTTTAATAATCGATAACAATTTTTAGCTATTGCGAATCTGAACTATAATAATTTATATAAAATATAAAATTTCTTATTTTTTTTAAGCTTAATAAAAATTATTATTATGTATATTATTATTACTTAATAAATATTTTTAGCATGAAGACAAATTTGTTAGCAGTACAGCATAAAATACATTTCTTTGTGCAATTCATAGTGTAATTATAATTAATTACTTTTAATTAATATTAACGTGTTATGTATTTATTAAGATTTAAGATTTATTAACTCAATGTGACCGTCGCTTACAACACGCTATATTTAGTTATACTCTGATAGTTAGGCCAATTAGACCGTTTGTAGAAGTAAATAATTCGATTTTCTTATCACTTCAGAACTATCGAAAGATTTTGAACTAAACTGAAATTTTGTAATTATTTTATTTGCTCTACTGATGGCAGAGAGCACGGACATCGCTATAACGACTTAGAATATATACACTTTAAGGCCCCTTTAGACCCCTTGAACTTTTTATGCATACGAGCTCTTAAACTACCCACACTGCTCATATTTGGCCCCACTGTGCGCGGCAGTCATAGAACTACCGCTGATTTGTACACGAAGGTAATTGGCCTGTCGTTGTGAGAACACGACAATGAATTGCTGACTTTCTTTAAATATGAATAAATAATTTGTAGTACTTAGCTCAAGCCTGAGAACTAGCCACAAAACAGCAACAAAAAGAACACAACAACTATAAAAAAAAATAGCAACAAATGTTGATGCGATTAACTTAATTGCGGTCGCAACTAATTTCAGTTAGAGACTCAAGTTTTAAGGTTTCTAAGGCCACAAAAAATGCGTCAGTTGAATCGAGCTTATCAATGTCAAGTTCCCATTTTGTAAGCCTCCACGAAAGGGGGGTGGGGGTTAGTTACTTCACAGCACTTGGAACGTGCAACACATCGGACTCTACGTGTATTGGATGCTTATCAGCCTTGGCTAGACCAACGTGCAACTTTGTTGTGGGCGTGTTTTTTATTTTTCACTTTTCAGTTAACAACTCGACGTGTTAATGGATCTGCAGTTGGAACTAGTATTAGTACTGGGAATCCGATTTGGTTTTAGTTAAATTCCTTTAGTCATGCACTGTGAAAAACTAAGGGATTCTGTGTTTAAATTAATATTAAACAATGTCAGTAGAAACCGATTTATACTAAACCGACTATTTACTACATACTTTATTTAAGTTGCAATATAATTAAATTAAAAAATATTCTAATACACCTTTAGTGATTCCTAATTTTCATTGATGACTTTAAAAATATTTAGAAAGAAACTTAAATTGAAAAAAATCATTTATGTAATTTAATTTATTTGAATATTTTTTTCTTATACTCTCTGCAAAAATATATTGGGTTAGTGCGGATTGCATAGAGTATATATATTCTTGATCGGAAGACGAGTCAATATAGCCATGTCCGTCTGTCTACCAGTCCGTATACTCTCCGTGTACTTTCCTTTCTTGTTTAATTTAATTATTTTTAAGTCTCTGATTTTTTTATAAGCTTTAGCAACATATTTCATTTAAGACTTACATGTAAGCAGTTAATTTCTCTCTGTGTAGCTGTTGTACTTACCCACTTGTGAGCTCCGTGTTTTAAACGTGTGAACTTGACATAACTGTCACAATATCCAAGGTTAATCAAATGTAAGCCAAACACAAATTAATTTTATTGCAACTAATCAATTTGATGACTTAACAAATCTATTTAATTTCAACAAAACACTTTAAACATAAATTTATATCGTAACGATTGTAAAGAAATTCTGAATTTTAAATGTCATTGGTTCTGCAAGTTAGAAAGGTATAAAGTTAAAAGATATTTTGAATTAATCAAGGGAAGTTCAAGTTGTTCAATATTTTTATGAGAGTACTGGAGTTTCTTCTGATAAAATAATTTTGTAATTATTACTTTAAAATATTTTTAATTTTTAATTTTAAAATACGTTAAACACAAGTTAAATTTTTTATTTTTAAGCAATTTTGGTAATTGAATGGTTTACATTTTAATTTAATTTATTTCACATAACTTAAAATTTTGTAACATACTTACGCTTTAAGTTACCTTGAGCTGTAATTTGTAAACACTCCGCAATAAAAGAAGTTTGCCAAAAAATAAATTTATTTGTCTAATAAACAATGTTTTGATTTTTATTGACCGTTTTGATGCTTATGACTGATTTTCATTTCCATTTCTTGTTGCTTGTTTTTGTATTGCTAAATGTATTAATGCATTCATTAGCATTGTTTTCAAACATTGTTTAATTGCTGTTAAAATAAAAACAAAAAAAGAAAGGAAAATTTGGAAAATATTATTTTCAATTATTGGGTGACTGGGCATTCGCAAAAATTCAACTTGTTTATAATTGTACAATAATATATCATGTAATCAAACGGATTATATATAGAATATATGCATTTAACTATTTTATTTTTTTTGGTTTACTTTTTTTGGGTTAATTTTTTTTTATTTTGGGAAAACAAATTACAAAATTTCATATATTTTTGCGGTGACGGGGGCATGGGGAAACAAACATTTGATTTTTGGTGTCAATATTAGCTATATGCTATAATTAATCGATAACATTTGTTTAAAAAAAAAAAGTTAACTCGGAATTTTGTTTATTTATTAATTATTTATGTTATTTCTTTACGTTACATTTTGTAGATTGGTATTTTCAGTATTACTTTCAGGCATTACTTGTGTGTGTTTGACAGTGTTTGAGTGTGTTTTGTTTTGACTGTACTAAGTTAGCTGTTTAAACGCAACTTCTTTAAAAAAAACCGACTATTATACAAATATATGAGATGTTTAACCATTTGTTGTTTAGTTATTTGTTGTTGTTCTCCATTGTCTATAGAAATATATATATTTATATATATATATATATATACGTTTATATAGTGTATATAGTGTTGTATATGTATGTATATGTATTGTAAATCTGGCCAGCTTATTATACTCAGGCCCAGTATATGTACTTGTTAGTGTATGTATGTGTGTGTGTGTCTGTCTGTCTGTTTGTGTGTGTGTTCCTAGGGTATACGATATCGTACAAATATAATTTTTAATATATTTTTGTTTTGTTTTGTTTTTTTTTTTTTTTGGCTAGTTTCTTGCTCTCTGTATACCGTTCAGTGTTGTAATTGAATTAATTCTCCTGTTCTCCTGTTTTTCAGTTTCTGTTTCATTAGCATTTTCATTTTAATTAGCGTTATCATTAGATTTACCATTCCCTATATGGTCCGAGTTTGAAAACTGTTTTGTTCTATAAATTTTTTTTGATATATAAGTTTTGTATTGGTATACATGTTTCATATGTTTCTGCTATGCTCCCTATTCATTAGTACTTACCTATGTATATGTGCGTGTATTTGTATGTGTGTCTCTGTGTGTGTGTTTGTGTGTGTGTGTGTGTGTGTGTGTGTGTGTGTGTGTCTCTGTTTATGTTGCTTGTCTATCTCTAACGCGTTTCTATTGCTAACACCTGTGTCTAAGCTACACACATTGAACGCTTCATGCTATGCTCTTTCGCTCTCTCTCTCTCTCTACTGCTCTACATATATAGCTCTTGACACGCCTACTTTTTAGCCCCCTACATGCTTATATGTACGTATGTATGTATGTTTATGCTTTATGCTTTGCTACTAATTTTCTTGGCACACGTTCAACTTTAGCTCAAATCGAACCAAATCGAAATCAGAATTAGGTTTTCTTAAGTTCTTGCAGCCTTTACGTGGGCAATCTAAGAAATAAACATAAAATTATACAAAATACATTTATTTTAATAAATTAATCGAAGTAAAAGTCGCTTTTATTTCAAAGACTAAAGCTGTAGCTCCTTGGCTTAACTCACTTTTAGCTGAATTTTTGACTCAGCCTAAAAGTAGGCAATGTTTTTTTTAAACCGTGTTTTTTAAAAGACGTTGCTTGAGTTGGCTTTCAATAATATTTAAAGTGTTAATGGTAAACAAAAAAAATAAATATATTACAAAATGAATATACGACTTCAAAATTTAATTTCAGCTTAAAAAAAAATTCCCTGTATGCAAGACCACATGAGTTATTGTAATTAAAAATTATTTTATTAATTCTCAAGCAGAAAGCCTTGCAATAAGTGACTTATAAAGTATGTAGAATTTAAATAATATGAAATCATTCTCTTTTCTGTATCTCAAATATAATTTTAAGCGTGCTTTCATATTTTTAATAATTTATAAAATCTTTTAACATTAAATTATGAAAGAAAAAAAACCTAAGCGTGTCTCATATTTAAAAGATTTAAGTCAAATTAAAATAAATTGCTGCAAGAATTCGATTAAAATGGATTTTTATTATGTGCTTTTCTAGCATTATAAGAAAAAATTTAGTAGAAAATAATAATGATCATAATAATAGTAATAATATATAAATTTAATAGATAATACACTGTATGTATGTGTTTGTGTGTACGTTTTTTATGTGTGTGTGTGTGTGTTTGTTTAAAATTAAGTGCATAAATTATATTGTATTTGGTATAAAACAAATGATTTTCAATTACAAACTAAAAACGCTAAGCATTACAATTAAATAATAGGTATAATTAGAGTACTTGTTGTTAATGTATGTGACTTGTTGTTGTTTTACTCTCGATTCTTAAGGATTTTTGTTACGCAACTTAAACTTAGTGCTTCAATTATATATAGTTTATATAATATATTTATATATGTATCTGTGTATATAGTTGTTTATATGTAATAATTACAATAAAAAAAACTGTAGTATGTGTACTTAATTTGGTCTAAGTTGTAGATAAAAAAAAAACTATACATCATTTGTTGCAGAAATCAAATTTCTCAAAGTATTTTGCTCAACATAAACTAAGAAAAAAAAACAAGAAAAAACGGTTATCTTCGGCCCGCCGAAGATTAAATACCCTTGCAGTCATGTATATTCATTTCTTATTCCTATGGTTACTATACGATATAGTAGTACGATTTGGATGAAATTTGGTCGACAGATGGAAACTGAGATACTGGTTCGCATAGAAACAGACGAACAAGCAGACGGACATGGCTATATCGACTCGGCTGTTGATGCTGATCAAGAATATATATACTTTATGGGGTCGGTACGCCTCTTTCGTGACAAAAAAAAACAATATACTCTCTGCAAGGGTATAAAAACAGGAAAAGAAAAATATTTAAATATTTTTTATGTTTTCTCACATTTCATTTCTTTTCGTTACTTTTGTTTATGTTTTTTCTTCATCAATAGTTTGCTTACAAAAACTAACAACAAAAAAACCAACAGCACGTAGAATTGTGTTAAGTTTTTTCTCTTTCTCATTCACTATCTTTCTATCCTTATCTTTCTATCTCTGTCTCGCTTACTTTTGGATCTTGGAATCTCTCACTTTATTCTCCAAATTGGCAGAGCGTGTGCGCAAATTGTTTTTTGCCTGAGCATTAATTTTGTAGAGTAGTGTCAGTTGAAATTCAATTGAAATTGTTAATTGAAAACTGAGAATCAACAAAAAAATCAAATAAACTAAAAAATCAAATAAACAAAAGGTGTAAACAAATCATTAAGAGTGTGGAGTAGTGTGAAACTTAAGATTGTTGACTAAACTCAATAATAAATATAATTAACTTAATAACAAAATATATGTGTGTGTGTGTGCGTGTGTGTCTGCGTGTGTGTGTGCGTTGGGCGCATAATAAATAATAAATTATGTAAATTATACAGTATTTTTAATGTATATCCGTTGAAAATTTGCGTGTTCCTTTGCGCATCAATTCAATTACATTTCCATTTACTCATTTTCCATTTTCATTTAGCTCTTCCCATCGTGTGGTGTGTGTGTGTTTGTATGTGTGTGTGTGTTTCTTTTTTGTCTTGTTTGTCAACTCTCTCTCTCTCTCTCTCTCTCTCTCGCCCCTTAAACGCTAATGAAGCAAATGTATCTAAAATTGATAATTTTTCCACTTTGTTTTCCATGCTTCAACCGCTTTCATGTCTCCATTTCCTTCTCCTTAGCGTTAAGTGCACTTCCCATTTCCTTGGGCTGTGGCATTCGTCGCTAGCTGCACACAAGCGCATTCTTCTGTGGCAATTTGAGCAGACGACGTGTACGGAACTCGTAGGCGCGACGACAGAACATCACCAGCTCAGGATTTGTGTGATCCGGCACAGTGCGAACTGTAAAACAATTTGACGTGTTACTGCGTCGCGGCACAATGCTCACATCCTCCACATCCTCCTCGGCAGCGCGCAGACGTCGACGATATCTAAGTGATTTGAATTTAAATTTACATTAATTTATGTTTATTTCTTTAATGTATCATTAAGTTGTACTCACCTGCAATACTCGCTAAAGGTCAGCACGTAGCACTTATCCTCAATGCAGGCCACCGAATTGTGATCCCGATGACGCGATGCATAAACCTCATCCGGACAATCGTTGCGCTGTCGTCCTTGGTCCGTGTGCTCGGGTCGATAATACCACAGCAAGGACATCATCATCTCACCTGCAAAGGTAAGGCATAATTAGTAAGAATTTAACATTTATTTAAAAAATGGTTTAAGCTTTATAGCAAATGGAATTAGTTTTAGTTGAGTTATTAACTTAGTACATTACACGCTAGCTTACCATCCTCGGGATTCTGCCAGAGATGCGCCACTTTGGCCACATACGGCAGCTCATTATCCTCGTTGGCCTTGAGCAGCACACAATCCCGTGTGCGTATGATGTCACCCTCCACGTGCTGCATAGCTGGATAACAAGTGCGCAGCACCATGGGATCATCGCTCTAAGCAAACAAAAGCAAAAATAAATATGAGTGGTTTAAGTTCAGTTTGGTTTAACAGCACTAAATCTTCAAGAGGACTTAAGAAATGCAAGTTTTGGTTTTCAAAAGTGAACTCAGAGTTTAAAGTTTAATTTAGTTTGATTTCCCATTAACCAGTGGTGGCGTAACAAGAATAATATGCAATGAGTTCAATGCCTCAGACTACAGACTGCAGACTACTAATGGGAATTCTCACTGGCCACCGGATGGAGGCAGTACATGCGACGAAACTAGGCATAACGATCGCTCCTAGTTGCAGGAAATGCAACAACTCTGCCACTGCTGAAACTCTTGAGCATCTTCTATGTTGTTGCCCTAGAGCGCACAAGATTAAGTTGCCTAGGAGCACCAGAGCTCTTCTCGATGGAAAATGACTCCAAACGGCCACTGGATGAACTGCTAGCCTTTGCTAAGCGCTACCGCATCCTAACTGACTTCAAGCCATGACACCCTCCGGTACCAGATTACTAAAGTCCATCATTGGCCTATGAACTGCCCGTGCGAGGGCGTTCGGCTTAACCTCAGCTAACCTAGTTTGATTTGGAGCGGTTCAAAGGTTTAGTTAAGGTTTAATAATCGGAACAAAGCCGTAAATTAAATGCATGGAAGTTTAAGTTTAACTAATTGATTCATATCATAGTCTGTTATGATTGAAAGTGAATCCAGCTTCAATTCTAATGGAAGCTTCAATTCACAAAGCTCAAAGTGATTAAATTTCAAACTGTCTTCATTTGAATTTTAAGCCTTTTGGCTGTTCAAAGTTGCACTTACATTGAGAAAGACCGCGCCCTGAAACGCCTTTCCCGCCCACATCCAACCGTTGTTCCACTTGGGCACCACATTCGCCCGCGTTGCCGGCGGTTGCGTCTCGTCCAATTCGAAGCTGACGCCGCTGGCACGTTGACGCTGTTTCTTGCGATTCCCAAATTTGCAGCGCGAACGAGCGCGTTTTGTATGCGTTGCTGTGTGGGCGTGGCGTGTAGAGGCGGCTGCTGTTGTTGTTGTGGTAGGCATGGCTATGGGCTCTGAAGGCTTTGTGGGCACCAGGAACTTGTGTTGCTCAACGGAATGTTGCTGAGGCTGAGTTGTTGTTGCTGTCGCTGCTGCTGCTGCTTCGGCAGCAACTGTTGCTGTCATTGTTGCGCCAGCAACTGGCACTATAGGCGTGGCATTGCATTTTTGCGCCTGCAAATCTGCTATTTGATATTCATTGTTGTTGGTCTCGACAGCACTGGGAGTTGTTGTTGCCGTTACTGTGCTGGCAGCAACTGTATCTGTTGCCGCCTTGCGTCCCTTGACCCCTGTCGCTTTGACCTTGGTCTTGACCTTGACCGCTTGCTTGCGCGGCTTCTTGGCCGGCGGCTCAACGCCAGCTGAGGTAGTTGACTGCGCTGTCAGCGATGTTGCAAGCGTTGCAAGTGCAACAGTTGCTGTTGCTGCTGCTGGCAGCGGCTTTTTAGTTTCTGACTTGGAACGCTTCTCTGCTGACGGCAACGATTGCTGCTGCTGCTGCTGCTGCTGTGTAACTGCCAGCAATGGTGAGGGTGTTGCTGGTGCATAAAGACCAACTGTTGCCTGCCCGCGACAATTGTTGCCACTGCTGCTGCTATTCAACTCCGGATCACTAAAATAACCACGTGTTAATGTTGCATCCAGACTCTCCAGCAAATGCAAGGCAGCTATGGCCTGTTTTCGCGGTCGCACGCGTTTTGGCGATGCGCTGGGCGAACACGCGTTGCCAAGTCCCAATGTTGTTGTTGCCTGCTCGCAGCAATTGTTGTTGTCACTGGTGGTGGTCGACACGGTAGCAACTGTAGTTGCTTGCGTCTGTTGTGCGGCATGTGTGGCCAGCTGCTGTGGTGTCTGTTGCTGCTGTTGCTTGCGCTGTTGCTGTTGCTCGCGTCGCTGGGCGCGCAAACGTTGCTGCTGCCGCTGTGTAAGCAACAGTTGTTGCCGTTTCACATACTTGGCCGGCGTGCGGCCATAACGACGCTTAAATTTCCGTCCTGGACATAAATAATTCTTTGGCTCTGCCTGTTTAATGAGACTCTTATAACTATGCGCCTTGGTCTTTTTGCCTCGTGTTGCTGTTGTCGCCGACGAGGACGAGGACAACAGATTGATGCGCTGCTTGTTGCTGCTGCTTGTATTGGTTGCTGTCTCCGTTGTTACTGTTGTTGTATTCATGTCTGTACTCTCCTTCGTCCCCAATTCCAATTCCAACTCTGGTTCTGTTTTGATTGTTGGCTTTAGATCAGGCAGTTTGCTGATATGTCTATTGCATGTTGCTGCCGTCTGTGTTGCTTGCGCTGTGTGTGCTGCTGTTAATGTTGCTGCTGTAACGACAGCATCATCGTGCTCTATTTTGATTTTGGTCTCTGCTTTGATTTCTGCTTTAAGTACAAAAGGCAATTGTGGTTCTGCTTCTGCTTGTTTCAGCTGCAATTGCAGCAGCAACTGTTGCTGTTGTGCTGCCGCATAGACCATTTCTCTGGCCATGCTTTTGCCAATACGCGCTTTGCGTGGCATTGTACCGGCGTGTGCCACGCCTACTGCTGACGTTGGCGGCGTATTGCCCGTCAGATCATACGATTCAATTTCTTTCGTCTGCTGCTGTTGCTCCTTCTCCTTCTCCATCTCCATCGCCATCTCCTCCTCCTTCTCCATCTCCAACTCCTTTTCCTTGTCCTTCTCTTGCTCCGTATCGGGTTCATCCAGTAATTTGTCATCGCTGGCACAATAGCTTTCGGGTGGTGTTGGTGGCGGCATTACGTGTGCTTCGTATTGCATTTTAGTTGTGTGGTTGCTGCTGTCATCGGTTTTCAGCTCCGTTTTCACCAACATTTGGCATTGGGTGCCCATGTTGTTGGTTGTTGTCGTTGTGGTTGCTGTTGCTGTTGACAGCATTGCAACTGTTGCTGTTGTGTTTGTTGCTGCTGTTGCAGTCGTTGCTGCTGCTGCTGCTGTTGTTGTTGTTGTTGTCACACGCATGCTGCTGTTGTCGTTGTTGCTGTTGTGATTGTTGTTGTTGTTGCCATTTTTAACTGGGCCTCTACTGGTAGTCAGCGTTGTCGATGTTGTTGTTGTCATTGCTGTTGCAGTTGTAGTGTTGCTCTTGCTGTTGGCAATCAATGTGTTGCTGCTCACGCTGCTCACATTGCTGCCATGCATAGGCATGTTGCTGCTGCTGTTGCTCGTAGCACTCAGCAACAAACTGTTGATGTTGTTGTTGTTGTTGTTCATGTTGTTGTTGCTGCTGTTCGTCTTGTGCATGGAACTGTTGATGTTGTTGTTGCTGCTGCTGCTGTTGTTGTTGCTGCTGCTGCTGTTGTTGTTGCTGCTGCTGCTGTTGCTACCAATATGAGGCCCAGTATGGACGTTTTTTGGACACGATTGTTGCATTGGACATGGACACTGCGGCGGGTATTCTACAAAAAATTTAAAAACATAAATTACAAATCATTTTAAAACACGTTTATGAAATATTTAAGAGTTTTCCAACACTAACCGAACTAAACTATCAACTAACAGCTGACAACTAAAAACTGTTACCTATATCTCGAAAAAACTTCACTTGATCGAGCAAATATCGCACACTAAGTCTTCTATGCATTATAGTTTTGACTGCACAATGATCAAAAGTGTTTAAAAGTCTTTAAGTTACTCTAGTTGTTTTTTAACTGACTAAACGTCAGAATTGAATTGGACTCGACTGTCCCTACGAGTTGAAAACTTCTAGAAGAAACTGCTACCAAGAAAATTTAGCTCTAGTTCAAGTGACTATACAATAGGCCTCTTAGGACCAGTCGGTTAACAAATAATCCAGTTGGTTTATGTATCTTTAATCCTTATTTCCTTAGAAAGGTCAGCAATTGGTGGAAGACTTTCCTTCTAACTTTTCCTGACATTTTTTTGGGTATTGCCATATAAATATATACGACAGGGACACCCTACTTTATCTAAATTCCTTCACAACCGATCTTACTAAGTCCAGTACTCACTACTTCTGTTAACATTTGGGTTTGACTTTACGCCAGACTTCATCGTTTTTCTACTAGTTTTACAAACCTATATACACCCCCTAATAAATAGACGGTCGTGCTTTATCTATACACATATAGATAACCATACTTTTCCTTACCCATATACGGACCCTGCAGTCCCCTCGTGTAGCACTGACCGGCGGCGCTGCCCGGTCCACCGGGACTGTAGCCCGCGTAGTAGCTGGGCGGACCCGGGTAGTGCTCCAGATGCGGCTGTGGCTGATGCTGATGGGCCGGCACCAACTGTGTGCCCACTGGCGCTGTTGTTGCACCCGCGGCGGCAGCTGCGGCGGCTGCGGCAGCGGCGGCGGCAGCTGCAGCGGCTGCTATGGAAACTGGCTGCTGTTGCGGTGGCAATGCACCCTGCGGTGGCGGATGCTGTGACGCTGCCTGTTGATCGTACAACTCCGGAGGTGGTGGCGGAGGCGGTGGCGGCGGATGGGAATGCGGTGCGGCGTGCTGATAATACGGATAGCGTCGATAGGCGGCCGGTGGTGGTGGTGGCGGCGGTGGATGTGTATGTCCAACAGGATGACCCGATGTGGGTGGCGGTGCCTGTGGCGGTGGTCCGCTCTGATAGACCTTGCTGGAGAAGTAGGGCTGATACGCTGGCGGGGAATAGCACATGACCTCGCCCGGATACGGTGTATAATAATTGGGCGGATACGCCGTCGAGTAGTGCATCTGCGCGGCGTGCATGGAACGTGGATACGGCACGCCCGGATGTCCGGTTGCGGCGGCAGCGGCAGCGGCTGCTGCCACGGCGCTGGCTCCCGTATACGCTTGTTGCTGCTGCTGCTGTTGTTGCTGTGCTGCTGCTGCTGCGGCTGCTGCTGCGGGATCGATCTCCGCACTCGCTGCCTGATCTGCAGTCTCCTCCTCCGCTAACTTCTTAACGGGCTGCTGTTGATTGGCAGCTGCTGCTGCGGCTGCTGCAGCGGCGGCGGCTGCTGCTGCTGCTGAGTTTGCTGGCGGCGGCGGTGGCGGTGCAATAACATGCGTTGAAATCAGCGGACCAGCGGGCTGATAATAACCTAAAATGAGATCAAAAGTGGAAAAGAAATGAATTACGATTCATGGTGAAATTGCTAAAATGTGAAAAAGTATATGGAATTCATGGGAAAACAATAAAAACAAGAATCAAAGTACAGTCGGGTTCTCTCGACCGTAACATACCCTGTGAAAAGTTCAATCCCCACATGAGATGTTAAAAATCTTCACTTTGCGTGTATCAAAAATGAAATTAACGTTAGTAAGCGAAATTTCTACGAGGCAGCTAAACAGCTGATTAAAGTCGATTATTCAGCATCGCAGTTTAAGCTCATTATAAACTTATCGATAATAAACCGCTCAAATGAACTAAGGAACTGGTATCGATAACTTAATTAAAATAAAACGTGGCAAAACAAGAAGAAGAAGCACACAGCATTTTTTTATACAAATGACCTATTCTCGGCCGATTTGCCCTATGGGAGCTATAGGATGTAGTTGTGCGATCCGTACCAAACTTGGTATGGATAAATATTATAATACTTTACAAATAATACATGCTTTCGATCTCGATAGCTTCATTGCTTTTCAAGTTTTCAATATGTTTTATACAATTGGCAGGGGCGTGGCAAAAATAATTTAAGCAATATGTGCAGGTACATTAAAGTAGTCTCTGTACCAAATTTGGTGTTTCTTGCTTAAACGATTTAGGATAACTCGGCGTTCGTACGGACTGACAGACGGTCAAGGCTTGTTCGCACGAACCCCATATACCCTGTACCCTCAATGTACCCTCACAGGGTATAAAAATGCTATTAATTCATTGGGAAGTTTAACAAAATATTTCTATTTAATTTAATACTAAAATAAAGACAACAAGAGTTCATGAAAATCTATGGGAAAGTTTTAAAAACAATTTCTATTTAATTTTTATCCAAAATAGAAAAGAAAATTTTGATATTTAACTGTTAACTTAACTTAGCTAAAAGGATTCATTGGGAAACTTTTATTAAATATATTTTTATATCAAGTTATTGAGTTTTTAAGGATGCATTGGGAAATTTGAAAAATAATTTTTTTTTTGCTTTTCTTTTTTTTTTGCTGCCGCTGCTAAGTGAAATGTGGCAACGAAGCATAAAGTGAAAGTTGGTCGGTTGGTTTTGGCCAAAAAAAAAAGCAGCTAAATAAATAAATAACGAAGAAAACCAGTTAAGTGAGCCGCTTTTGGCCACAGCTACAGCTGGTCGTGCAACAATCTCAGCACTCCGACACCCCTGTTCCACTCCTCATTGCCTACTCCCCACTCCAGCCTACCACTCCCCCTACTGTCAGGCAAACTCCCCTTTCCCCTGTCTTTACCTCTTCCCAGCATGTGCGCCGCATACAGAATGTCGCGAAAATGATGCGCCGCATGTTGTTGCAAGAATGTAAAAGATTCGGCAATATTCGCTGCCAGCGCCGCAGCAGCAGCGGCCTCGTCAACGCTCGCTGCCATGGCGGCTAACGGTGACAGCGCTGACAGCGCCGACGCTGACGCCGACGCAGCCGTTGACGCTGCTGACGCCAATAACGACGCAGATGATGACGAAGATGACGACGATGATGACGAAGATGAGGAGGAGGAAGAGAAATAAGTGCAGGATGCAGATAAGGATGATTGTGTGGAACGTTCCGTTTCACAGGTACCGCTACTGCTGGTGCTGCCAACGCTGGAGCAGCGCTGCTGCAGCAGCTGTTGTTGTTGCAGATACTGTTGTTGGTGTTGTAACTGTTGTAAATGCAGTTGTTGTTGGTGTTGGTGATGGAGGTGCTGCTGCTGGGACATTGCTGGCGGCGTTAGGCGCAGCGTTTTATACATTTCACCCGACAGCGTCGACGCCGGCGTCGCGGTCGACGTTAACAGCGCCATTGCGGGCGGTTGCTTTTTTGTGGTTTCTTTTAGGCGCATTTTGCTTAATTTCTAATTGATTTATTATCGTCGTATTAAAAATATATGTATTTATTTATATATTTGTTTGTATATATTGTTGTATATTTGTGTATATAATTTCAACAGGGAAGTTTTATTGTTAAGGCAACACTTTTACACTTTTTCTTAAGTTCATTTGATTTCAATTGCAAAATTCTCATTTTTATTAGCTGTAAAATAAAAGCACAAAAAACGATTCCATGAGTTTAAAAGTGACACACACGTACGCGTTTCACGCGCGTTTCCCGCGCGGTTTGCTGGCGTTTAAGCGCGTTCGATGTTTGCGTTTTGTTTTTGTTTCTGTTTTCGTTGTTGTTTGTTGTTGATCTTTTGTTGCATATTTAACGTGTTAAAGCCAAAAAACACCCACAACTTAAGCTGCTGCCACGCCCACAAGCCCCATTGCCGCCTTGTGCCAAAAAAAAAATGAGTTTTCCACCAGGATTTCCAAATATTTAACCAGCGCGCACAAAGAAAGGAATGAACGAATCAAGGAGTGGAAAGAAGAGAATAGCGATGACACGAAAATGGAATGGGAGATGAGTATCGGTCAAAGATTGGTCGACAGGTGGCGCAATAACAGTAGCTCCAGTGCAAAGTCCTCCTGCATAAATACAGATATGAACACATGCACACACAAACACACACTCATACACATATGCACTTGAATGTGCGAGTATTTGTGCCATTGACTGGCTTCACACTCGCACAAAAGCAAACAGCTGTCGCCTTTTAAGCTCTCCCACACATGCTTTCTCGCTCTTCCACACATATGCTCCCCACTCCTTGCATTGCTGCGTTTTCTTTCTCTCTCTCTCGGTGTGGAAAAATCGAGAAGCCAAAAAGTCACAGACACACACTGGCATACGCAAGCAAACTCCTCCACGAAAAAAAAGAACCAAAAGAGAAAATAAAAGAAACAACGAGAACGTGTCTGTGCTTCAGCGTGTGAACATTGACGCCAAACGCACATCGCACCGTGGTAGTAAGGCAATAAAATATTTACGAAAAGTTTGTTATTATGTGCTTTGTGATTATTTACAAAAATTAATTTCAAACAAAAATGTTTAGAAAGCAGATGTCACAATATATGCACTAATATTAGCAAACTTGCATTTTATATTAAGCAGCAATATCAACAAAGCAGTAATATATAATTACGATTTCACAAGCAAGTATTAAGTCATTTACGTAAATTGTAGTCAGTAAACTACAATAATTACGCAAATCCATTCCCACATTAATAATTTTAACACTTTATCAGCACTGTTTAAAAAAACAGTAGAATGTCAATTGAAATACTGTTTGATATCACACAATATAACAGTTTCAAGCATTTAGATGCAAACAAAGTTATTGATAGTCATTAAGTTAATCTGTTCAGCTTTGATAACATGTTTGCTATTCTATTAAAGAACACAGAAATGATATAAGAAATTGTTGTTTATAATGCGAAATGTTAAAGCACCTGAAACTAGAGTGTTGAGTAACTCGCAGCTGGGCATTTTAAAACAGAGTATTTCAATTTGAATGAGAAATAAACCTTTATACTTATAATAAAGCATTGCGATAATTTTATAAGAATGCAAATTTCACAATCAGTTCGTTTCTATTTGCAAAACTATTTTCTGTAGTCACTTGGTGCATCATAGACTACTGACATAAGCATTCAATTATGATGAAATATACACAGATACTTGTATATCTATTGTAGATAAGTTGTTCACTGAACTGATAAAAGGAACCACATTACTATTTGTATAATATACTATGCATGCGTCTATACATACAAACATATATATTTTTGAGTGACTAAAATTCAATAGAGTATCCTCCACAGTGCAACAGCATGCCTAGAAGCACGTAGACAACGCAGACGGTCGAAGAAGAAACCAAAAAAAAAACAAGAAGAAGAAAAAGAGGCAGCAGCAACAAAAACGTTGAGAATGCAATATGACAACAACAAAGGCGTGCGCTCAATTTCATGCTCTCTTTCCATCTCTTTCGCTCATTTGGTTTTTTTCTCTTAGATCTCAACGGCGCTGACAGCCGACTGCGTTCTGACGTCACTGAACATGATGACATACGAAATGACAATGATGTTGATGGTGTTGATGCTAAAGCTGATGCTAATGATGACGTTCTGTCATGACTTATAGCTACACCCGTTCCAACCCAACCCACTGCACAGCTCACCAAGTTTTATGGACACAAAAGCTTCTGATGTTTCGAAGCGCATTTAGTACTTTGCTCGAAAGCTCTGTCAAAGGGCAGAGCCAGCAAGCCAGAGAGAGAAAGAAAGCAAGCTGCAGACGAAGAGACTTGTTTGTTGTTGTTTGAAGCACAAGCGAAGAGCAAGAGCAGGTGGTGAGTTGGTATGTTGAACTGGTGGGTGGTGAATTGCTGAGCTGTTGGCACGGCGCTGAGAGTGTCGCTGTCAGGTGTTATTATTTAATGTCAACGCCTGTCAAATGCAACAAAATTGTATAAGACGCATATAGACAAACAATTTGTCAAAGCTTGCACTTGACCTACAACACAAACAGGCTGTGTGTGAAACAGAGCGAGAGAGAGAGAGAGAGAGAAAGAGTGAAAGGAAAGGAGAGTAAAGTGTCACGCACAAATTGTACATCCGTTATAACAACTAACGGCATTTAACCCTATAATTTACTTTCTCCACTTCTGCATTTGCAAGTGCCACTCGACTCAATTACCCGTCCCCATACCCCTTTACACCCACTGCCCCGTCCACCCCCTGCTCCACTTATACCCTACTTTTTTAATCATATTGAGTGACATCATTGAAATTGTAATAAAATCGAATCCAACAACAATAATAACAAAATGCACACATACTAAACTTAATCGAATTTCCATTCAGTAAATCGATTCGCGTTTTATTTCATTTCATTAAGTAAACAAGAATAAGAGCAAAAACACTGAATAAGTAATCGAACAAATATAAGAAAATAGAGCAACACTGGCTTGAAACCTGCTTTGTTTGTTTGGGTTACTTAGAAAGTTTTTTATTTTAATTTTTAACAAATTTTGGTAGGCATCCTTATAGGGAATTAATCAATGATTTCTTTGTTCATTTTACGATAGCTAAAAGTTTTTTTAAAACCACACAATAAATTGCGTTGCTTGGGCTATAAATTAAAAACCATTTAAGATTTTAATACCCTGTATTTTAAAGTAAAATACAAATGTGTTTAAAATGTAGAGGGAGCCTTCGTAGGCGCCTTAAAAATATACAACTTCATAAGGTATATTTAAAAATATGTCTTAATGAATTATATTTAGAATTTGAAAACTATTTAAGTTTTAAGGGATTCATTTAGAATTTTTGAATGAATTAATAAAGATAAAATAATTTTTTTTAGCCGTAGAACTTTCTAGACTTTAAACTATCAAAAATGCATTTTAAAAATTATTTTTTAGAACTTTCTAAACAAATGAATCATGACTTTCGTTTTTAAAGCTTAAAACTCCCTCACATTATTCAACTGATTAATTTCAGAGACCGTTCATTGGGCCTAAGACAGTAAAATTATTCAGTTAGTATCGCTAATGGGTCGATTACGAATCACGTGAGAACAACGTAAAAAATGTTATAAATAGGTAAAAACACTTAAGGCGGAAACAACGCACGTAAAACACCTGAGGAAAAATGCAGAAAACAGTGGAAGGGGGCAAAGGGTGGGGGATTAGGCCGCCTTTGGTTTAGGGTGACCGTAGGCGCAATTAACAGAGGTGAGGGCCAACGTTAGTGGCATAACAAGCAAAGTGAATAATTACGCACAATTAAATGCACGCAGAGGCACGCCCACCGCCTGCCTTCACCTACAGAAGGGAGACGGAAATTGCACCAACCCACACATACACACACACACAGTTACACCTGTTGCAAGCATAGACTACAACAGCAACACTAAACGCAGCGTGTGAAAGTCTCCGTCGGCTTGTTGCATCCACGCTTCGTTCCTGCCGCAGCGTGTGGCAGCGACTTTCTCCTTTCACAGCCAACGGTAAGAGAAATATAACCAAAATAACAACTGTTACAACAAGAGATGCAGTTAAGTAAGCGGCCTGCAAAAGACCCTGTACTTATTCAACAGCTATCAATCAAAGACAAAAAGTTTTCTGAATTTAGAATGAATATTCCTATGACCGCTATAAGATATACTATATCTGGATCTGAACCAAATTTGGTCAGTTTATACCAAGTACTATAATTTATATCAGATATGAATTTTGTTGCGATATTTTCAGCACTTGTCAAGTTATGATATTTTGGAAAATGACTCGCTAGGGGATGTGGTTTAAGATACTGACTAATGATAAACAAGAACATATACATAAACCCCTATTGTTAGTTTTAAGTAAGTGGTCGAATTTCTATGCGAAAGCTAAAATGGGATCGATTGGTAATATAGATAAATTCCATAAAAATCGTGTACTCATCTCCATCGTCAGTTAAGTGCAAAATGTTCGGCTATGGATTTCAAATGCAATTTACTGATTTAGTAAACTTTTTTCTTGATTGATTGGTAGAGTAAGAATTTAAATTGATATCAAATGCCCAACGAACTGTTATCGATAGTCATAATCTAAGCCATTTAATTGACTACTGCAAAGCAATTTTAAGAAATATTTTAATATTTATTAATTAAGTAAACTTTATTCAGTTGTTTAAGAAAAGTTTTTTAAGCTTTATACGCGATAAATTTTCACTATTACATTTATCTCAGAGACATTTTAACGAGTCTAAAATCAATTAAAATTCTAAAAGTCTCTGGCTACATGAATGCTTCAAAAAAGTCTCAATTTTGTGTATGACTTATTTGAAACAATCATCGAGAAACAAATTTAAAAAATTCTTAATTTTTAATGTTTTGATTTTCCTAAAACTTTTTTCCAAAAAGATTTATTGTTTTTAACTATTTTGGTCACTTATATAAAGTACTACATAATTCTATGACTTTAAATTATTAAAAAGGACAGGACAACAATATTAATACTGAATTCAAATAGCGAATTTAATTTAATTTTTTTATATTAAACAATTAAAACCACTAATCAATACCATAAGCTATTATTTTTTTATTAAAAATTCAATAATATTGTTCTTTCCAGAGAGTTCAAATTTAAATAAGCTTCAAAATGTTTGCTAGTTAATTAAATACTTTTTGCTTTTAATTAAATGCAATTAGATTAAGATATTTTGCTTTTTTATTAACATTTTCATTTGTCTGCGCGAATTTTCCTAAGCAAATTAGGCAATAAAAAAATGCAAGAAGTAGCAACAAGAACAAGAAGAACAACAAGAGAAACAACAACAATAATAATAACAAGAACATCAGCAATTCATAAAGAAGATAAATGAACGGAAGCCGCAGTCAACGAGAAGAGCAGGAAGAAGCAGTAAAAGAAGAGCACAAAAAAAAAACAAAAGGAAAAGTTTTTTTTTACCTACAAGAATAACCGAGTGGTAACAGCAGGCACGGCTCCTGCCCCTACCGCAGCCCCTGTTCATGCCGCGCCCCCTTTGCTGGCGTGCAGTCAACAGTAAAAGTCAAATATTGTAATTATGCAAAATACATAATTTACTTTGAATTAACAGCTGAAAACGAAGGAAGCGGCAGCAAAAAAAAAAAATGCCGCATAAAATGATATTGAAATTGCCTCAAAGATAAGACTTTTGTGGCATGAGGCAAGTGGCAGGGGTCTGCCAAGGCGTTGCCCAAATGCCGCTCAAAAAAAAAAAAAGAAACGAAAAAATTCAATTAAATTGCAAGCGGGCCGCAACGCTTCGTCGGTCAACAGGTAACAGGTAAGAGCTAACAGGTAAAAAGGTGAGCGTCTGCCTTAGTTTTGCGGTCGCTGTGGCACCTGCCACAAGACTCAAGACTCATGACTTCAAAACTCAAGAGTCAGCTGTGCAGCACCTGAAACATGTGCGAGGATCAGGCGGCAATTTGCCCACAGCCAAAATATATCAGCAGTAACACCAACAGGCATCATCATTATCGTCATCATTAACAGACAGCTGCGATTGAGGCTGGGCAGGCGTGTCCCACTTCATTATTCACTTTGTTATCCAAAAAAAAATTAAATAAAATTAAATGAAGTACGCAATAAAATCCAAAAGTCAGTTTTTGGAATCCAAAATAAAACTCCTAACAACTTTTAACTCATTATTAAGCTATCAAGCACTTAAAGTTTAACTTACGCTAACAGCGTCACAATAACAGCGCTGTTAATTAACAGCGCTTCGCAGGGAATGCTTGAAGTTGCTTAGCAGGCAGTTCAGCAGTAAGCATTTAAGTAGTTTCTTAAACATTGTTTTAATTTATTTTTAATTAATAACAATTATTTTTTGTAGACACAAAACATTTTAAAAGGCAATAAATTAGTGATAAGTGGAGTGCAAAAAGATAGTTTAACGAAATTTGTTAGCAACATCGAACGAAAAGCGAGAAGTTTAATAGGAAATAGTTAACAATGAGCAGATGCAAGTTTGCATATAACAATAAAAATATAAACTACCGACTTTTGATACATAAACTGTATTTAAAAAAATATTTTCTAACAATAACATAGCAATGTACGTTAAAAACAATATTTATTAACTAAAAACATATAGAACTAATAAACTATTTTTATTGAATACCTAAAATACTTAAATAAAAATGATTGAAACTGTTAACCTATTTTAAGTTATAGTATACAATCAGTTTGCTAACATATAATTGACTTCAAAAATTTGTTACTGGATTCTAAAGTATTTTACAAAGTCTTTTTTACGAGGAACAAACAAAAAATATCCCCTCGCTTCATTAAGCTAAATTTATCGATAAACGTTGAACGATAACAATGTGCACATATTGTATGCCAAATTGGAAAGAATACGAGATGATTGGAGAGTAATCAGCAGTTAAATACATTCAATCAAGATAATGTTCTGCGACTTGAACAAAATGCACTCGATTTAATTCACGATTCGTTGAGAATTTTGCAATCTGTTTTTATTTTTTTATTTTTTTTTTTCTGTGCTGCCACTCATTCATTCAGCTCATGGCCCTCTCACCCTCTCTCTTTCGACCCTTGTGTCCTGCGCCCAAGTGCTGTGAATCGAAGACAGGTGCGAAATTGAGGCAAAAAAAAATGAGAGAAACCCGACGGAAAAAATCAGAAGAAACAATTTGCCAAATGAATAAAGCGCTGAAAAATAGCGAGGAAATAAACAACTTGTGGGCGTGATTGGGACGAGGGGCGCACAGCACAAAAGGGCAGGAAAAATAAGGTGAAAGCTCAACATGGAGATACCCAGTACAGGAAAATGGATCAGAAAAATTTAACTATTCGTTTTTATAAAGAATCACGTATCTTAGATATTTAAAATAAATTTAAATTCCAGAACAAAGTCTGAACTTTATAAATTCAACATTTAAGGTGTTTTTCCTTCCTTTTTTCTATAAATATTTTTTCATTTTTAACAATTAAAAGTTCAAAAAAATTGTCTTATATGATACCAAAGAAATCAGCAAGCCTACACATATAATATTGAAAGCCCAGTTGTTAATACAGCCAAAGTTATGCAGTTTTAGATGCTTGTAAACTCCAGTAGCTCAAAGAGGCTATAACTTTTTGTATAAATAACCGATTTTGAAACGGTTTAGACTGAAAAATTTTAGATGTTCAGTTTATCATAAAAGTTGATGGAATTTTAAAGCCTATTAAAATTA
Organism: Drosophila acutilabella; assembly: GCA_035046005.1. Taxonomy (NCBI): domain Eukaryota; kingdom Metazoa; phylum Arthropoda; class Insecta; order Diptera; family Drosophilidae; genus Drosophila; species Drosophila acutilabella. The sequence continues at coordinate 9,305,080 of JAWNOK010000020.1, forward strand.
AACTATAATAATAGGTTCAAACTAAATTTCCATCGCTTAAAACTACATGAACAGCATACACCACTTGCACAATTAATGGGTATGCAAATGGATATATAGATGGATGGATGGATGACTGGATGAACAGTTGTAAAGATGTTAGACAGAAACAGTTTACAAAGATGCAACAAAAACAATAAAAAGAAGAAGCATAGAAATCACAACAACAACAACAACAACAATAGTTTTATATTTTAATAACAAGAACAACAACATGTGTAGAAAGAAGTAGATAGAAGAAGAACACTGAGAGACAGAGGACGAGAAAATTTATGCGTTGACCAAAATACTCACACAGCAGGCTGTCTCGCTCTCTCTCTCGCTCTCCTACTCCCAAACGCCTACACGCCCACACTCTACCAAAATCACAGTCTCTATCTCACTTTCTCTCTCTCGTTCTCGTTCTCTCTCTACGTTACTTTTCTCTCTTTTTTTACGGAGATTTCAACTTTTTTTTCTGCTCGCACTTTTTTTTCACTTTTTTTGTTTGTTTTAAATTTTATTTATTTTCTTAGCTGCAAAAAAGTAGTCATAAAAATCAATCAGTGTGTGTGTCTGTGTGTGTGCGTTTGCGTGTGTGTGTTCGACTTTTAGGCCAAGTAAAAACCTCAACAACAACAACAATTTGTTGCCCATTTCGATCCGCGCTTTTTTTATTGTCTTTTGGTTTTGTTATTTTTTTTTATTTTTTATTTTGGTTTTGGATTTTTTTTTAGTTTCTGCTGCCGTTCTGTTGTTTTTGTTGCTGTTGCTATTTATTATTGTTGTCCGTTTATGGCTCATATTTATTCATTAGCTTTGTCGTCGCTTTAAGTTATTTAATGTGCCTCAAACTAAGCCAAAGAAAAATTAAAAAAAAATCAGAAACTAAATAAACATATAGAAAAAATCAAACAGGTAAGCAAAAAAAAAGGTGTCGCCGTTTTTTTGAAATGAACTAAACAAGTCGCAATACTCAAAATTCAAAAATCAACTGCCTGCCAATCAAATTAACACATTCCAATTAGCATTTCACACACACACGCACACACACTCCCTCTCTCTTTTTCAATGAATTAATCAAAATAATTTTGAGCACGGAATTTGAATTTAAATTTTATTTTTAAAAATCCTACCATCAATGAAATTTACTCAAGTTATCGATAAAAGCTTCATTTGGTTTATACCACATAGAGACAAGTTATTTAAAAATTAAGGTATTACTTTTAAAATATTTTCAATATTTTTTCTGTAGGTGTTTTTTTTTTATTATTGATTTAGTTGACTAAAAGGATTTTCTTTAAAATTAATTTCTCACGTAATTTAACAGTCTACAACTATTTTTGAAAACTAAAAACAAATACTCTTTCAATACTTTGTCTTAAATTATTTATTAACCTTGTTAAGTGCTTTCATTAGCTAATTAAATTGTTGAAAAAGTATTGATTTATTGTTGAAAAGTTAGTATCACCTCTGCTTTGTTTGCTATACTTTGAAGAAATTAAAAATGATTTTTCTGTGGTATTTTACAAACACAATGAAGCTTTGTATCGGAAGGGGTGGTATACAAATTTATCGGATTATTTTTTAATATATTTTATTTGAATAAATTTTGCTAAGCTATTGCTTTTTATAGCAATAATATTAATATTAACATATTATTATTTTCAACTTATTTATTTAGAACAAAGTTTGAAGAATGAATTAATAAAGTCTTGTGTTTTTTAGTTGCAGAAATTTTAAATGTCACTACACTTTAAATTATATTTCAGTGAATTCATTTCCATTATAAAAAATATATTTCTCATTAACAAAATATCTTGCTTTAAAATGTATTTGAAATCTTTGAAGAAAACTTAAATAACTTTATTTTAATAAACATTTATTAACCCAAGTACCCGCTTGAAAGCTGCACAACATAGTTGCATGAACACCCTATATCCGCAGCCCTAACTAACTAACTAACCAACTAGCAAACAAACTAACTAACAGCTAACTATTTATGGTCATGTGTATACATAAAAGTGTGCACTTTAAATCTTTTTTTTTTTGTTGTTGTTCATTTTATGTTTTTATTTAAGTTTTTTTTATTTTTATTTTTTTGGTTGTGGCTCAGTTTGTCGATGAATTTCGTATGCAAAATTTGCAAGGTTATTCCACACGCGGTTTTAATGACTCTCTGGGGGCAAAAGTAGTATTTGTTTAGGTATTTTATGATCCACCAAACCTAGCAACAACAACAGCAATAACAGCACTGGGCATTGCCTCATAAAGAGCAATAATAGCAAAATAAAAGCAACAAAAAAAAATATAAAAACAAATAGCATAAATCTCAAGAGAACTGATATAAATTTGGAATTCAAAAAATAGCTAGAAAAAATACATTACCAAAAATGTATTACAAAAATAGCATAGTAAAACAGTACTTAAAAAAAGATTAATCAAAAATTGTTTAAAAAAAAAAAAACAAATAAAACAGTTACAAAAAAAAATTTTAAATAAATATTTTTGAGAAATACTACAAAACATAAATTAAAAAAATCTCTTTTTAAAATATACAAAAAATTAAATTCAACATTAAAAATTACAAAAAATTCTTCAAAAATTAAAATTTATAAAAAATGTATAAAATTGACAAAGTACAAACATTTAAAAAATGGTAATCCAAAGTTAATCCACATGGTAAAATATTCGTGCATTGTAGGGCGTGGCAATTTTTAGTTGTTGTTGTTCTTTTTGTTGTTTGTGGCCGTTGTTGTTGTTGTTATTTTCGTGGTTTTAGTTTGTTGCACACTTTTTGTTGTTGTTGTAGCTTTTGGCTTTGTTTTGTTTAGCTGTAGTTGTAAGTTGTTTGTTATTGTTGTTGTTTGTGTTATCATATTGTTGTCTTGCAGGACCCTGCACTTGGCAAGTGCACAGGGTACTTACAACTCACGACTTTAGTAAGCAACAGTTTCAAAATCTAAACACAAAGAAAAACTTTAGTGTAAGCAAGTACAGGGTCTACAGCAGCCGGGTACACTCAAGACCATTCTTTAGAGTCTCAAACTATTCAGCAACTCGAAATAAAAGCAAGTACTTTTGTTTATTACAGGATCTATATCAGTCGGGTGCACCCCACACTTTGTTACTTGAGCTCGTCGTGAAAGCATTAAGTCTATTTAGAAGCTCACAAGTTAGGCAAATTCTTGTGCTTACTACAGGGTCTATTTAAGTCGGACTACCACACAGACTGCTATTGCTTGAGTTCACTCTGAACTCTCACCCAAACCAAAAAAAAACAAGAAAGAATGCTACAGTCGCCTCGCGACTTTAGGATACCCGTTACTCAATGTTCGACCGATTGTTCCTATGGGAGCTATGCGATATAGTTGACTGATTTGTATGAAACTTGGTCAGTACATTTATGTTATTGATAAATTTATTCAGTATCAGTTTCATTAAGATAGCTTGGTAAACACAGAAAATTTTCATACAAATTCATACTAAATGCAAATTTTTGACCTATTGTCCCTATGGGAGCTATACGATATAGTAGTCCGATTTCTATGAAACTTGGTCAGTATATTACTTATTTATTTTGTGTCAGTTTCATTAAGATAGCTTAGTTAATGCAACATTTTTTTATACTAATTTATATTTGGAGCGTGTTTTTGACCGATCGGCCCTATGGGAGCTATACGATATAGTTGTCCGATTTCGATTAAACTTAGTCAGTACATGTACTTTATAGACATGTAGTCTCCGTGTAAATTTGGATCAGATAGCATTGCTAACAAAAAAGTTTTCTATACTAAAACATTCAAGTTTTATCTGTACATTTTCCTTTATATGAAGATAGAACGCCCTAAAGTGGGCGTGTCAAAAAACAAAAACAAACTCGTACTGCTTGGGTATTGTACCTTTCATTTGCGACCCCTTTCACCTTTCTAGCTCTTATAGTCTCTGAGATCCTTTTGTTCATACAGACGGACGGACGGACAGACGGACGGACGGACGGACGGACAGACGGACGGACGGACAGACGGACATGGCTATATCGACTCGGCTATTGATGCTGATCAAGAATATATATACTTTAAGGGGTCTGCCACGCCTCCTTCTGCCTGTTACATACATTCCAACGATTACAATATACCCTTGTACTCTACGAGTAACGGGTATAACAAGAAAAAACCCACTCCTAAAAGGGCAAAACATTTAAACAATAAACACACTCAGTCAACAGGCATCAATCCATGAGATACTCGCACTTTCCAGCTCAAGCGACAGCAGCAACATCGGGAAGAGAAACAACAGCAACAGCAACAGATAAAAACTTCAAATTGAATTTGAAAATGACGGCAAAGTCATCATGTCTGACAGTGTGGCGACAATTTGTGCATAAATCAAATTAGGTTGTCAATCTGCTGCTTCAGCTACTGCTGTAAATGTATCTGTATCTGTGATTGTTACTGTCTCTTTAGCGTAGCTGTATCTTTGTAATAACTTCATTAGCATCTCGACCGTTTCATCTTCAGCATTGACTGACGTGTAGTAGTTTTCTTATACTACAATAAATACAACTTCTAAACGTACAGTAGTGAAACTGTGAGTGAAATTTGAGTGCTTTCAATCAGGTAGCATTGATGTGATCGAAAATCTTTTATTTTATAGATGTAATCGAATATATATATCATTTGAAGCCAACTGAAAATTTATTTAAGAGATCGTAAAAAGATTAAACGGATTTATAAATAAATGAAAAATATTTATGGTTAAATAAGACTGGTTTAAGAAAACAAACTGAATTCTTTTTTTGTCCTTTTTTTAAATTCTTTAAAAATTATGCGGTTTTTTTACAACAAAAATCAAGTACACACAAAACATAGAAATCGATTAAAAGTTGATTTAAAGAAAAATTGAAATATGGAAATCAGCACTTCCTGAAGTTTCCTACAACTTTCTGTCACATGCTTTCGAATGTGTCGCTATTTACCTGATTTAATCCCATCAAATTCAATATATAAAATACATAATAAAAAGTTAACTTCCCAAGCAGCCAATCAAAGTGTCATATAACTAATTTAACTAAACATAAAGTATGCAGTTTAAGCCTTTAAGAACACAAGTTTAAAGTTTCTTCACCTTTCGGTGTCACTTAGGCAGACTTGACTGTATTGTTTTTTATTCCCAATTTTTTGTATTTTATTTGGTTTTGGTATATTGACTTCTAAGTGGCATTTTAGCTTTAGCATTAGGCGCTGGCGAAATTTTACCAAGATACTTATTTCTCAATAGCACTTCACATTTCTGAAGATACCAAAACCGTCGTCGGGGCGCTCACTTAAAGCGTGTTACTTTCTACGGACAGCGGCGGCTCGAGGAGGTTACGAGGGCACTACGATAGAGTGAGAGGGACGGCGCCGAAGACAGAGACAGGCAACTGGAGGAGACGGAAAACATGTTTGAATCGACGTTCGAGTCTTTATTTTTTTTTTACTTTTCTGTTGTGTTTTTTTTTTTATTTTGCGCCGGCTTCCGGTTTCATTCGGCGAGTGGAGTGGTTCATTATTGTGGCTCATAGACTAAAGTAGCATTTGACGAATGCGACGCCGCCACCGTCGCCGTCGTCGTCGTCGTCGTCGCTTTGACTGTAAACGAATTAACATATGAAACTATGCGATAAAGTGTGGACTTGCTTCGATAGCAGTCGCCGCATTGCGCGAGTGCTCTAATACACTGAGCGAAACAGCAGTAAGTACTAACAGAAGTTCAACTGCTGTTAACAGAGCTAAGTTAAGAAATGTATGAAAAGGCAAGCCTGTAATACACTCGTAAGAATGAAACTAACCGCTGTTAACTAATTACATATTATGCGCTGTTAAGTTAACAGCTTTCCTTAACTGAAGTTCTCAGAGCGAAGTTAATATAAGTATCAAAAGGTGAGCTTTTATTACTTTCGTAAGTATGGAGGTAACAGCTGTTAATTGAGCACTATTAAGCTAACAGTTCCTGCAAAGAAATGTTAAGATAACAGAGCTTCAGGCAACAAAACTCGCTACGAAAACTTGCTTATAAATAAACATTTTATCCCAAAGACTTTTTAAAAACTAATTATTTTCCATTTTAATTAATTTATTTTTGACACTAACTTGGTAAATTAAGAAAATTTCTTTTTTAACCGTGCACTTTAATTTCTCTCTGTGTAATGCTCATAATAAGCAACGCTGGCGACGACGCGCTGCTATGCGAAGGTCACACACCATCAACAACAGCGAAACAGCAACAACAACAACAAGAGTGTCTGCCCAGTGGCGATAGTTGTGACGAGGGGGCGTGGTACGTGGGCGGAGTTGGAGACGAACGCGCTAACAAAATGTTAAGCGTAGACTTGCGAGAGTTGATTTGCATTCCATTGTGGAAAATTTGTCATCAGCAAGACAGATAGAAAGAGAGCGACAAAGAGAGAGAGCGGGAGTGAGTGGCAGAGAGAGAGTCCGCGAGAACAAGTGAAAGAAAGAGAAAGGCCAATAGAGTGGAAACTCTACGAAGCGATAAAAAAAATACTCAAAACAAAATACAGAAACAATTGTGTGGCAAGTGAATGTGCTCGAAATATTCACGAGTGCGCTCAAGTGAGTGCAGACATAATCCCTGATAATTCACTTCCAGCGATTACGAGCAGCCACAGGAAAAAATACAGAAAAAAATACTCAGAGATAATAACCCAAAATATTCACAGTTTTATATAGACTTATGTCAATTGCATTAAAACGATTTTCTGAGCATTTTGAATATGTGATTTATTGGACTGTGAATTTGTTTATAACTCAATTAGTATTAGTATTAGTAATGGTATTAACTTTAGCACAACTGCGCGTATTTGCGTGTGTTTATTAAAACAAATTAAATGAACTGTTTATTTGATCATTGGCAAATCGACTAAGTGACTGGAAAAATACTTCGTTTGATATGTTGTTGATCAGTTATTATTTATACTGTCTCCAGTGTTTTTTTTTTTTTTTTTTTCCATAATAGGAACAGAAGCAGTTGCTCTGCTATACGCAAAACTACCCTTAATTTTTCAATATATTAAAACATTTTCCCAAGTTTTTCTTTTTTTTTTTAAGTTTTATATTTAAAACTATGAAAATTTATTTATTAAAAATTATTAAAGATTCCACAATTTTTTAATTTTGAGATGTCTACTAATCCTTTCAAAATATTGCAGTCAAAAATTATTTAAAACTAAGCGAATTCCTAAAGTTTTAAATTTTAAATAGTTTTAGGACATGAAGAAATAATATCCTCTAATAATTTGAAATTTTATTGAAATTAAAATCTCCTTTTTTATTAAATCAAATTTCTTTGCATTATTTTTTAAGTTTGAAAGCAATGTTTTATTAAAAAGGCCTTTACAGAATCCATTTTTTTATTATGTCTATAGAAAATTTACTTTAACTATTTAAATATAATGAAAAATGTATAAGGAGTTCTATGGTTTACAGGGTATCTGAAAAACACTTGTATTGCTCGTGTCGTATGAGCAACGTTTTTAAATTACGCTAGCGTGTGGATCAAACCACAAGCTCCGCGCTTAACCAGCGGTTTTAACGACTCCCGATAATATCTAAATATATGCCCACATGCCCCTATATAGAGAGTTAACGATATTCTATATACAACTGCAGACAGTTTGGGGAAGTTGAACACTAAAGTGGATGGGATGAAGGGTGGTAGGGGGCGTATCAGCTTTTGAACTGCCTGAAATTGCCGTGCAAATGCAACTGCGCAGCAAATGCAACAAGAGAAAAAAAAAAAAAAACACATTTTCAGTATTGCTGCAGATATGTCGGATTCGGAGTCGGATCCAAATGGCAGCTATGTTTATTTATGAGTCGATTCAAGTCAAGTCGATCCGATACTCAACTCGAACTCGAGTCTATCGACGGGGGCCACTCGATTGCCCGCCGAGTTGCGTTTTGAATCAAAATGCAAATTTTCATTTGCCAACAGTTTGCATTGGAAAAAAAAATACACTGTTTAAAAGTAGATCATTTTCTGCAAACAGGAATAAAGATCTTATGTACTACTGTCTTTTATTTAAAACAAAATAAATCACTTATATAAAATATAAACCAGAAATGGTTTTTTAATGACGAATACTGAATTTTGTAGCTAATTAGCCTATCCCTGGAAATTGACCTTTTTCTGTGAACTTTTTAGTCCAAAGTTTTTAGCTGAACATTTTTGAAAAGAATTCGGCTTAAAAAATATTTTGAAGTGTTGTTATTTTTTTTTAGACATTTTAGACCAAATGTTATAATTTTAAAACACTTTTGAACAGTGTATACATTCAAGCTAAAAAAAAAAGCAAAAAAGCTTTGGTCTTAGGGGCTGTGCCAGAAGACAAGCAACTAGCAAGCGACAACAACAGCAACAACAAATTGTCGCTCAAGGACATTTTCAAAGTACAAACAAACGTCGCAAATTGTGAGCGAGATGAAGAAGAAGAAAACGAGTTTCAAATGCCATCGAGAAAGAAATGCGGTAAGAAAACCAAACATAACCCTAAACACCAGCTGACAGCTGACTCCCAAGTGTGTGTGTGTGTGTGTGTGCGAGTGTATACGAATAACAATACTACATTAATAACATGCACAACAACAACAACAACTGGGACAACCCTTAATTTCAATACATTCCCCAAAAAAATAAAACTTGCTGCAAACTAGTGGGAAAAGCTGCAGTCAACTCGACTTTTAAAGGCCGCGTAACATTACATAATCAATGTGAACAAATTCTGCATACATCTTATTGAAGTTGAATTAAATTTTCCTATGGTAGATATATAATATACCAGTTCAATCCGAACTAAATTTGTTCAGCATACTCCAAATAATCTAATTTATAGCACTTTTAAATTTAGTTAAAAAAACTTAAGTACTTTCTAAGTTAAAGCGTTTTGAAAACCTTTTTTCTTTAACGTGCCCTGGCTAGCTTGCACTATTTTCAAGTACAGGGTCTAAAAAGTCAAATTGAAAAACTAGAGAAGAGTGTAGAGCGTGGAGTTTAAAGAGAGCAGCAAAATTGAGGTGCAGCTATACATTTTATTGGGGCTTAGTTCACAAATTATAAAGTTTGATTTTAATTAATTTAATACCCCGTAAAGTTTTGATACAGAAATTAATCTCAGTTTTAACAAGCTGAATACCCTTTCGTGCCATTCTATGCTTTATTTTTAGTAATATTTATAATTGTATAAAATAAAAATAGTTCCTTAAAGTTTTCTTTATTAAACTCAAAATTTTTATGAATTTGTAAGTTCTAATTAAAATATTTATGAGCACATTTAAGTCTCTAATAGCTATAATTTTCAATTTAATTCATGCTCTGTTCTGTTTACTAAAATTGTAGCTTTTACTTGCATATTTAAAAATATGCAAATTTGGCTAAATTATAGTGCTTATTAATTCAAATGTTTATAAACACTGGTACAGTAAAAAAGTGCACGGCATATCAGCAAGATATAAAGGTTTCTATCCATTGAATTATAGATAACATTTTCCATTAAGATTTCCTGGTTATTCAACTTATTGTGCCATCTCCTTTTTACGGTGTATCTTGCTACAGTTTTCTTAGTTGTTGCTTTAAAATTTGCTACCAAATGATCAACAATAATAGTCATCATCATCAACATAAAAATGATGATGATATCAACAATGTGCGCTGCGTCATAGGTTGAAACACTCACAAATACAAACACACACACACACACGTAGTCATAGACACGGTAGTCTACACTCGTGCCACATAATATGCGGCATGATATTGAAGCAACAGCTTTTCTTGCTTCTCGATTACGCATACGACGCCTGTGTGTAACAACAACAGCAACAACAAGAGAAACAAAAGCAACAAGAGCAAAAAACAACAACAAGAACACTCTGTGCACAAGCAGGTAGCAAACAACGGTAAACGGCTGGCAAGCATAATATTAGCGGCCGGCTTAAGTGCAATCCATTCATAAGCGAACGAACAACTGAAACGGATAAGCGCCGACTACGAGCGTGAGAGAGGGAGATGTAGAGAACGGTCGTGCGAGCGAGCGAGCGCGCATGAGGATGAGAACAAGAATGAAAACAGGAACGGTAAAGGCAACGGCAATATGAATGGGAACGGGATAAACTATAAGGATAAGAAGAATTTCTGACTTCCTTGCTTGGTCTGTGCTGCCAGCGTTGGCCATTTGGTATACAAATGATTTTAGCTATAACGAGTTTGTTTGAAGGAATTATAGATAAATATCAATATTGGAAAATTTGACAAAAATAACAACTTTTGTTAAGAAATAAAATAACTAAAATAACAACTTTTAAATAAAATATTTGCACTTAAGTCAAGTATATTAGTTTGAAAAGCTTTAAAAATGAAGTATATTTATTATACTTTTTAATTAAATTATAAATATAATAGCAAGCAACATAATGAATGGCATATTATGGAAAATCTAATGAATTGACTTATTTTGTTTTGCTTTAGCGATCTTCTGACATCTGGCATTGCAATTGAATGATCAAATTTAGCTTGAAATGCTGCCAGCACTGTTGTTGACCCAACGCTCTCTTTTACCGCTCTCTCTATCTCTCTCTTTCTTACGCTCTCGCTGGTTGTGACTCTCAGGCTGCTTCTATTATTTTGTTGCTGGTGTGCACGTCCTGAGCGCGTGCACAGGCGGCAGACGGACGGAGGGACAGAGTGACTGACTGACTGACTGGCAACAACAGCCGTTTCTTATTGACATTGGAGGCCTTGTGGCTCGAGTAACACCCGGCGCAGATGCTAAATAAGAAGCAGGAATTAAAGTGCAAAAGTGTGTGGCAACAACAGCAACAAGCAGTAAGGAGTAAGAGTAAAAAGGAGAGGCAGCAAAAGGACTGAACATGTGTGTGTGTGTGTGTGTGCACTGAGTACTTAGCGTACTCACAATGCCAGGATACGAGTCAATATACAACAACAAAAAAAAAGCAACCAAGCGACTGCATTAAGAAATCTCCTCACAGTCTCTCTGTCACCCTCTCCCTCTTCTTTTCCTCTAAATCTCTCTGCCTATCACCTCTCACACACACTTAAACACTCACATGCAAATACATTGCCAAATACGCATTGAAATTTCAAAAGCGCAATTCAAATGGCTTTTAAGGGAATCATATTTTTTTTAACCTTTAAAAGCTAACACGCAGTTACCTTATTAATTTCTATATAGTAAAACCAACGGAACACAGTTAAAAATAGGTTTTAAATCAAAAATGGCATAAGAACCGACGATCAACAAGTTATCAATTCGTGCTTGAAAATTATCTATTCAATTGATCAGCAAAAACAAGTCTATAAAATTATTAGATCACTTTTAGAGAATGTACAGAATTTAACATTTAGTTCGTTTATCTTTTAGACAGCTACTTAATAAATTTTTGATAAAAGAGGAAAGTTTTTTAAATTCATCAATTAAGATATTGGTGCCCTTAAATAATTGAATAAAGGAATTTATTTTGGGCTTAACTTTAGATAAATGAAACTTGTTTTTAAAATTGCAACCTGATTAATAAAAATTAATTTCTTATTAATGAAACCCATTTTCAGTGAGTTCCTTTTAAAAACTCAAGTTTTCACTATGCTTGAGTAATCAATATAAAAGTTTCTATATAAAAAATGACATAATATTGTTACAAGTATAAAAGTAAATATCTTTTAAGTTGTAACTCGATATAAGACACTGTTTCTGTAGTTTACTGTTTCACTGTTTACTAGTTTTTTAAAGTTCCCAACGAAGGAAAAAAAAACTCGATTTATGTTTGCTTTCTAGAAGATTACGAAACTGTCAATTAATTGCTGCACTTATTTAAAATTAAATAAATATTTAAATTAGTAAGCAATTACAATAATAAATCTAAAACGTTTCATTCAACTTAAATACTTTAAAAGGATTTCATCCCAACAGTTGAGTTTTAATGACAAAACTAATAGATAAAAGAAACTAAAATAGAATAATCCAATTTAAAATAACTATCATTTTTAGTACTTATACAGATAATTGTATACAATTTTGTAGATATGTATGATCTTTTGATGGGCTGTAAGATCAAAGCAAGTGGTTTATGAGTGAAACTGATTGTGCGAATAAACGTGTACGTAAACACAACTGTTTTTAGGGTTTTTAAGCTACTGCGAAATTTGCGCAAATAACAGTTTCGCAAAAATACTTAAAAAATTCTGTTGACATTATCAACTAAATATCAAAGCAAATTGTTTAATCTATAATTTGTTATATCGCAGTTATGTTGAAATGCTTGCGTGTGTGTGTATTTGTGAGCGAACGGCGCACTAAATTGAACTAAACTTTATTCAAATTTCGCCGACTCTTTGGAATTTGTTGTTGTTTTTTGCCACTGCTGATATCTCGGCAAATTTAGCGGGAAAAAAAAGCAAGAAAAAAAATAAAATAAAATTCATTATCAAAAGTCACAGCACACATACAAGTGCATATACATGTGTATGTGTTAATACATTATAAATCTTCAAAAATTTCGAGTAATTTCGCATTGAAAAATTTGCGTTGTTTTGCTGTTTGGCGTTGTTGTTGTTGTTGTTGCTTATGCTGCAGGATGAACAGCAACAACAACAAGTAAACTTGTTGCTTCTTTAGTGTTGTTGTTATTGCAATTGTTGTTGTTGTTGTTGTTGCTGCTGCTGTTGCAGCCAGCGAATAAAATTGCCAAATAAGCGATGAACATTTTTGTCAGCCGCAAACTTGTTGCTCCGCATATGAGACTGTGTCTGTGTGTGTGTATGTGAGATGGTATGTGTGTGAGTTAGCTAGTGAGCGCGGCGTATGTATGTCTGTGTGTTTTTAGGCTTACTTTTAATAATTAATTATATTTGTATTTTGGTTGCTCCGCTTTTTACTTAGCGCACTGCTCGCATATTTTGAATTCGATTTTCATTTGTTGCGCACTTTTCACCAATAACAAAAACATAAAACAAACACACAAAACAAAAACAAACTTTATTTTACGTATTATTTATATTCTTGTTGTTGTTGCTTATGTTGTTTTTCGCGTTCGCAATGAATTTGCACGTCAAAGTCGACACAACCACAGTCACACTTAGATCCACACACACACACACACTTATAGACTTGTAGTCGTACACGTGTGAGCTTTTTGCATGTGCATAAGCATTTCGATAGTCTATATTTGCACTGGTGTGTGTGCATGTGTGTTTGTGTGTGTGCGACTGGGCGTATGAGCAACGATTGAGGCGAAAACTTTGCCACTTTGTTTCGTCGCCGATTTTTTGTCTGCGCAAAACAAAACACAACAAAAACAATAAAACACACACAAAACAAAAACAAAACGCAAACGTCAAAGTAACGCGCAAATTTTTACACACTGACGTCGCTGCTGCTGGTGCGACCGCGGCGGCGTCGTCGTCGTCGTCGCGTCGCGTTTTAATGCGGTCTCCACGCGCGTTGTAAGCGATTCGACAGGTAGAGCAGCACTGAATTCGTTTGCGCTCAGCACAGCGACCAAAACCGCCGCGACACGACGACGATAGCGAACCAAACAGCGGAGCAGCGAGTGTGAAACAAGCAGCATGCCTGACTCTCTCTCACTCTCACTCACACTGTTGTTCTCACTCTCTCGGAGAGTAAGAGTATGAGAGCACGAGCACGAGCACGAACGCAACAATTGCTTTTGTTGTTGTTATTGCTGCTTTTGTAATACATTTTACATTGTGTGGTCCACAAGTCGTCGTCATCATCATCGTATCCGTCGTCGGGCAGGCAACTATAAATGTTGCTTGCGTTATGCAACAACAGCGATAACGACAACAATACACGAGTGATTCTGATTGGTCACAGGACGTGCTGCCGAATGGCTTAAGCAAGCCGAACACACTGAACCGAATGAGCCGAGCTCACTGCTCTCACTCACACCAACCGCTAACGTTTGACCGCTCTCATAAGTACTACCAGCTGGTCAAGCAATTGAGCGTAAAAAGAGTAACTGAAGCCACCAAAGCCACTGACGTCGTTGCCATCGCTAACGTCGCTGCCGCAGTAGGCTTGTTATATTCCCAATGAGTAGGAAACGTTTCACTCGCAGTCGGTAGTGAGTTTGGCATAGCAACTAAAATGTCATCGTTATGCTGTTATCTCACTATCAACATCATTCAGACAGAGCGGAGAGGATATGCGATCAACTAAGTAGTACTAATCACGACTAGTAACCAAAAACACACACACGCATATCGACTGAACCGATTGAAGCGCTTGATATTTCATTTGAAAGGTATTTTAGAGCAGTCTAATGCTGACCAGTTAATCATCTAAATGGTCAAATAGTGGGTGGGTTTAAAATTTAATTTAATTAAATATTAATATTTTATTTAGTAGAAAGTGAGTAGAAACTATTTTTTAAAACTATTTGATAAAAAGAATTCAACAGGATGTACCCAAGTATCAGTCCATCATTCAATCTTTTGACTTGATGAAGCTTTTAACGAATCTAGAGCTTAAATGATCGTAAATATATATATATATATATATTTATAAATGATCGTATCAACATAGTCAAATGTTTAATCAATTTTTTATTGGCATCATTATTTAAATATAGTTTATCTCTCTGTTCTAAATAGCTTAAACATTTAGTTAATTAAAGTTTATTGTTTTGCCTTTTTAGCATTACTTTGGGAAAGATTTTATAGCAATTATCAAAGAAGAACTGATTTAAAAATATTTAGGCATAATCATATTGTGTGTACATTTTTAAAACCTTATCAAAATTCCCAAGAATTATTGAAAAATGATTTCATTACTTCAAGATAAATACACGCACCATAGTCTAGTTCAGTCTCAATGATGCAATCTTCACTTCCATTTCAATTCCTTTGTTCTATGACTAATTTCATCATTCGAAGTCAATGAATTACACAAATTTGTTTCACAATTTTGGGTAATGTGTAAAGTGCACTATAAGCGCTAGAAAAATACTATAACCAAACGAGAAGGAGCTACAAGTAAAAAAGAAACACCTTAAAAAGTCGCCTTTAACTAATGCATTTAATTTTTTAACTTTTTCCAACTCAAGTCAAAAGTAAAAAAAATTCTTATCGGATTCGTCTACACAAAAATCTGGTAATTTGAAACTCGACACACGACTGACATTTGAGTTGAACAGGAAGTGTCTAAGATTTAGTATTGAACTGGAACTGGAATTGGAACTGTAACTCTTACTCTAACTGTAACTGTATCTGTTTAATATCCCACTGTCAAAAAAAAAACCTAAAAAAAAATAAAGTTAAACAAGTACAAAATCCAGACAGCAATTAGCGATAAAGCATTCAAATTGTTATTTAGTTTTTCGTGGCGTTTTTATTGTAATAATTTTTTTTTTTTTTTTTGCGAGTTTTGACACAAAGCAGCGAAAATGTTTGTATTTCATTTGATTATAATTTTTGTTGTCGTTTTTAGAGATAAACTGCGTTTTTCCTCACTAAACTGAATCTGTTGTCGTCGAATTTTGTTTAGTTTGTTTGATTTTTTTCCTTTTCTTTATTTTTTGCACACTTTGTTGATAAGATAAGGCTACTTTCTGACTAGTATTGTTGACAGGGTATTACCCAGTGAAGCCATATACAACATACACACAGACACTCTAAAAAGTAAAAAAAAAAAATAATAATGCAAAAATATACTGTAAATTGAGCGCTCGTGCCGCATGTCCCTTGATAACACCGCTGAACAGCGACTGGCGGTGGTAACGAAGGAGGTCGCTTAACCAGCCTGTCTGAGTCATCCATATAGGGTATAAATATGGCGCGAGAGTCCATTAAAGGTGAATCATTCATGTCAAAAATACATATAAGAATTATGGAAAGCTCAACGGCGCTGTAAGACCCTGTACCAAGAACATTGCGGGTGTCTAAAAGAGACAAAAAGTTTATATAAAACCAATTTCGGATTTCTTAAGCACTTTTCTGATTTTCCTATTATTTTTTGGGAGCGTTACGCTAAAAAAAAATGATCTGCGTGCAGCATTAAGTCGCACACATGCTAAATTTGGCCACCCAAGCAGCTGTAGTCTCTTTTATACAGACAGACAGCCAATCCAACTAATTAAGAACGCTATATCGCCACATCAGTTCCTATGAATCAAGCATATATATGCTATAGTCACCAAATAAACTTTAGATGCATGTTTGGTACACAAGCCTTAGATACCCTGCTACCAAGTGTACATACAGACACCGATAGTGCAGACTGTCAATTTATTTTTTCCTTTAGCCCTCCGCCTGACACAGCCCCACACTGCCGTGCCTTAAAGCGCCCTTGACCCATAGCATTGCATTTTCCAGATACATTTGGGGTTTGTATCTTTGTATCTTGGACATAAAGGGCAGCTTTAAAATGCTGTGTATGCGGTGAAAGGCGTTGGGTAAAAATGCTGGCTTCAAACTAAGTTTAGCGCAAACAAAATTGCCCAAGAGTGATGGAGAGGAGTAAGGCAGGGAGGGGGAGAGAGAGGTAACTGCTGCTTATGTTTAATTTCTTTTCTATTTTCTTTCCATTTTTTTTTGCCATTATTTTTATTGTCTTTGCTATGTGTGTGTGTGTGTGAGCGTGTGTGTTTTTTGCTCACGTTTTGTGCGCCAAATTTCCATCGTGCTCTTGACCATGCTAACAAACTTGTTTGAAAGCCTACACGCTGCCCAAATTGTCGCCGCTTTCAAACAATGAATAGTAGTAGCTACAGCTGCAGTTGTACACAGATACAAAGATACACAATTACAGTTACAGATACATTTACATGCACTGCTGCCGATACAGATACAAATGCAGTGACGAGAGTGCAATGGACAATGGATACTTGAATGTGGACTTTGGAGAGACTTGGTGAGATTTTTATTTAGTTTTTCTTTCTTTTTTCCTATTTCTTTACTTTCCTACTTTTTTTTTTGGCGCAAGAAGAACGGAAATAAAATGGGAACGCACAAAGACCAGCCAGAGAGCGAAAGGGAGCGAGAGTGGGGGGAAAGAGAGTGCTGGGAGAAGAGAGCGTAATGATGTCAAAATGGTCACGGTTACTTGCACATGGGCAGAAAATTGTGACCGTCACAAAAGTGGGAGAGAATGTCGTGAGAACGCGTCGCGAGACTCTTCCAGGGACAAGGCACAAAGAAGGCAGAGAAGCGTCCAACCGTGCAGAGACTGCCCATGACGATCAGACAGAGAGAGAGAGAGAGGGATGAGAAAGAGAGAGAGAGAAAGCCAGAGGCAGAGAAGGAGAGCAGTGCTGACAAACAATCGATTAAAAAAAAGCTAGACAAACTCCAACAAAAGGATAAAAAAGGAAGAAAAATTGTTAAATTTTAATAATTTATAGAAAATTTAAAGAAAAACAAACTTAAAAGATCCCTCTACTCTTTTTTAGAGTACGGGGTCTAAAAATTAAATTTGTATCTATAATTTTAACATAAACCCAAAGGTAAGACATTAGATCAAATTTTTACCCTAAAACAGTTTTTTAACAACTAAGCAAAATCCAACTAAGTTCTACTGGAATTTACCTATGACAAATATATTTAATATAAAATATATATATTTAACTACTTTATTAATATATTTTTCAAAGTTAAGACTGTCAAAAAAACTAAACCTGGTAGAAGAGAAAGAGAGAATTTTCCATGGAAAAATCTATTAAAAAATGCTGACTAAAATTTCTGAAATATAAACAGGCAAATTTCTGCTATAAAGTTGGTTTTAAAAGATTTGTCCGAAAAAAAAGGCTAACAAGGCAGCACTGTTAGGGCCAGTGAATTGCCAAGGCGGACAGCCCAGGAATGGGGTAGTGAATGATTAAGTGCTGTGATAATCAAAACTGTAGACAACAAAAAAAGAAAGAATCGTCTGCATACACACCAATACACACACAAGCACACTGACACACTCACACCCACACGTACATGTTTGAATGACAAGTTCCTGAAAGCTTCAAAAAGGAAACTTCAAAAATAAAATCAAGTAGATTAAATTTAAGACAAAACTTTAGCACCAAACTTTTTTGAATTTTACTATATTTTTAGCTAAGACATTTAACTTTTATTTAAAGGCAACAGATTTCTCACCAAACGAAGGGTTTTATCGGAATTTCCTTAGTTTGTTAGAACTGATAGTTAAGGTCCTTAATGTAGTTAACTAAATTGGCTTAAAACTCAGTGCCTAATCAAATAAGCATATGAAGATTTCTGTTTTCGATCAAAATCAGCAGCTGCATCAATTTTGGCTTGGCCAAGTCAAATCCAGTTAGTGCCGTCTTTAATAACCTTGACCTGAAAATGCGTGCAACAGGAGAGAGTATCTCTTTATCTCCCGAGAGAGAGAGTGTAGAGGAAGTGAGGAAGAGACAACAAGTAGACGCCTAATAGATGGGCCAACAGGCAAAAAGCAAATCAGTGGGCGTGTCTGCACTCACACACACAACACTTGCCCTTTAAAACACAGCATTTCCCTGTTGTTGTACCTGTCCGTGGCTACCTGTGCTCATTTGACTAATAGAACAATTATCGACGCCCACGGGCGCCAACGAGCTGCATGAGGCGTGAGACGTGAGACGCAAGGCATGTGGCATGTGGCATGAGGCGTTGCATAAACATCACATTTGCGCTCATAATGCTGATGATGATGATGCAGATGATGACGTTAATGCTGATGGGCAGCAATAACCACAACAAGTCAACGCTGCAACAACAGGTTCGTCTAAAAGTCAGTGGCGTAGCCGAAGGGGGTTTCAAAATGGTCTTATGCCCTTTCATAAAGTATTCCAAAAAATTCAATTAGGCTGTTAGAGAAGAATTTATGTATAACTGTTTTAAAATATTTAATTATTAAATAATACAATTTTACACTAATATTTCAATATTAGAAGCTATTTTTTATGTTGTTATTAAAATCCACAATTTTAAATTAAATTCTCTTTTTCTGTTTTTCTTCAAAATTTTTGTAGACCACAATTTTTAATATTTTTTAATGATCAAGGTCTAAACTAAATTACATACTATCTGTGAACATGTGTAAAAAGTTTCGTGGCGATTGCTCTATTTTTGCACAAGTTATCACTTCCATCAGGTCGAGAAACACTATTTTGAGAAAAACGCATTCAACGTTTAAAATGAGTAGAAAATCGTTCTACCCGATTTTCTATAGGGTATATCTTCCGCAATTCGAAAGATAAGGCCATAAAACTTCTCGAATTCTTGAAACAAGTATCTAGCCGAAAATGCAAAAAAAATGTATCCAACAAAGCAGAAACCTCCCTTAAATGGTCGATAAAGTTCCCTTGATAAAGTTTCCTTCACATAATTATATATCAAAAAGATATTTTCATTTATGGAACTTTATTATTTGAATTATTTACAAATATTATCGGCTATATTATTTAAAAAAAAATAACATATCAAAATAACATATTTTAAAAATATTTTAAACATTTGGACAAACCCAAATCCCAGTGGAAAAAAAACCCCAAAGATTTGCAAGAAATTTATTTGCATTTTATACAAATTTAACGAAATATAAATTTGTAAAAAGAACTTACTGACTTTTCAGACTTGATTTATCCGAGCGAATAAAATAACTTTTTTAAGTTTCTATCTCTCTAGCAACCCCCTCTCGTATCACCTGAACTACGACCCTGCTCGTCACCTGAATGCGTGGCCAACATAAAGGTGAAAGGAAAACAAGTTCCGTTTCAAACTTTGGCTCATCATCGGAATCATCAAACCACAATCCAAATATGCTTTTAGAAACTAGATACATTTTGGGAACGCAGAAAATGTTTTAAGTAGTAGTTAGCAACACATTAGACCCAAAGTGCTGCAAAAGTGGTAGGTCACTGAAAATAACTTAAATTTTCTATAATTAAAAGCAAATTGAGTTCTAATGGGAATACAGTTACAATTTAAATAAAATATTTTATAGAAGCGATAAAAATTGCTCAAAACATGACTTCATTTTTCTATATTTAGAAATTTTGTTGATAAAATATCAAGTATCGCAAAAAGAAAAAATTAATTTCGGATATTTCTACCCACATAACTTGTAGTCCACTTTTAGTTTACAGTAATTCTAATCTTTGACAACAAATAACTTCTAACATGGATCTCATACAATAGGAGACTCCTATTAGGAGTCAGTTTTATATAGAAACATACGATTTAAACTTATATATCCAAGTAGAATTTCCTTCTAACTAGCTTTCACATACTATACACATTTTATATAGTAACTATATTTATAAACATGCAATCCATACATCATTCAAGTACAATCCTTGTAGGATTTCCACGCCCATTTTACATATTTTCAACATATAATCCACACACAGTCCACTGATCGCAATCAGCTTTTCACCAACAAATTCAATCACACCGATATACAATCCACATGTGTTTATTACAAATAATATCCACATACCATTCAATTACTATCCACATATTACCTACATACCATCCACAAATCTCCTTCATTTTCTGCGCTTTTTCCACATACCATCCACATACAATCCACACACCATCGAAATACCATCCACAGCACTCTAAACGTGTATCACCCACTGCAATTCAACACACCACTTACAATTCACATTGTAATGAACATATAATCCACAAATTTCCTCCTTTGGCTGCCCTTTTTATTCACACGTTAACTGCATACCATCCACATACAATCCACACACTATTGAAATACATACGCTCGTTAGACAACATCTACATTTAAATTTGCACTCTGCAATGCGATCCACACAGCTTTCACACACAGTAAAAACAGCAACGGCGACATCGATTCCTTTATCCCACAATCCACATTGATTTTTTCTGCTCTATATCTTTTTTTTCTTTTTTGTTTGTTATCTTGAAGCAACAAAAATGTGAAAAGTCTGATGCCAAATTGCTGTCTCTTTGGCAAAGCAAAGCATTTGCCTTAACAAGCTGCATATGACAATGGGCCCTAATGGTTCGGATGGTTTGGGGTGGTGTGGCAGCAGGGAGACAAAGGGATGAGTAGGAGAGCAGCAGATGCCACATGCCAAAACACAAAGCCAACAGGGACGCGAAAAACGCGCGGGTGGAAGGACAAAGAATTGCATGCATCCCGGTTGCAGGAAAAAAAAAAAAAAAAACCGAACGCAAATATGCGACAAGGACGCGAAAACAACAGAGAGGACAACAAAAAAAAAAAAGAGACGCCAACGAGGCCATCGGGCTCAAAAATGTCAAGGCCCTTGGGTTTTTTCGGTGGTCCTGGCAACCCGTTGGCCAACAAGGACAATAGCAATCCAGTTAACAGTCTCCCTACACGTTCTCAGTTGGTAACTTGCCACGATTTGAATTCATTGGCTAACAAAATTAGCATACTACTATTTACTCCATTATTTAAACATCTTCTCTTGTGTATTGTATTCAAATTTTGTAATGCGATACGAATTCAAATTCATTAAATTGTTATCTGAAATACAAATCATGAAATTTGAGAAGTTTTAATGAATTTTGAATACGATGTGAGACTTTCTAATCGCTTGTCGTTTCCATAAATCTTAAAACTTAAAACCATAAACGCAGCTTAAAAGCTTTATTAGACAAAAGCTAAAACCAAATCAAAATTTGGGATTGATTGAACAATTTTTAGCTGTAAAACTGTAAAACCTTTTGCCTATAGCTTTATATATAATCTGAGAAATTTTGACAGAAACCTGATGAATATATCATATCTTATATGTGTATGAAAAAGGGTGTATTAAATTAGGCAGCAAAAGGTCTTTTCGACCCCAAGAGGTATATTTGCTCTTGATCAGTATCTGTCCGTATAAACAGCTGGATCTCTGGATCTATTAGAGATAAAACCACCAAATTTGGAATGAAAGTCCGTCCAACTGTAAGGCAAGTCATGTTTGTTTCAAATTTCAGCCATGCCCTCTACAGCCCACCAGAAAAGTACAGGGACTTTAATAGCTGCTTCACTGTAGGCTCTTCTACTGCTATAACCCTTCTGTTAAAGAAATATCAATTGTAATTCCATTTATAAAGAATCTATATATTTGCTAAGTTTTTCTAGACTTTTCATGTTTTATATTCCAACTTAACAAAACTTTATCTGAGATCTATTATCATATTAAGCTTGAACTTCTGTTGGCCACACTTTGAACTACATTTGAATTACATGAGAATTTAGTTGATAGCAAATTGTAGAATTTTTTGCAAAAGTTTTGAATTGATTGGGTAAATGAGCGTGGAGAAGACGTGTAGCACAAATACCAAAGCAATTGGCAAATGGCCTCATGGATTAATCATTTTATAGCTGTTGTTGTGTTGTGATTGTTGTTGTTGTGGCAGCTGACGCTTAATCGTGTTCCAGCAAAACACTTTGGGCCAATCTTCATCGCAATGTTAGCCCGGAATATTTACACGCCAATCATTTGTTGTTCTGGATAGTTATACCCGTTAAGAGTGGCATTAAATGGGTATATTGCTTTTGTTGCAAATGTATTTTCAAAACAAATTGTTTGAGAAAAGTTAATTGACACTATAAAGTTTACCAAGCTGGAATAAAATAAAAAAAATCTAGAGAGAACTTGGGTTATCTTCTAATTAAAACTGGTAGAAACTGCCATTTATAGGGGAACATGTTCATCACTAAATTTCACTCTTAGTTTAAGCTTTTCTTGCAATACAAAAAAGTTTAAAGAATAGCACAAAATAAAATCCAAAATTGGCAAAGAAAAATGATTCTTTTAGAATTATTTTATTAAGGACATTTATTTTAAATAACCAGCAAAAACTTCTTGAATATTTTAGAAAATTATCTTTTAATTTTCTACAATTTAGCGAAAATATATTTATTAAAATTTATTATTTTTTGTGTATTAGAAGCTGGCCTAAAGCACATTTAACGGTAATTTTTTAGTCGTTTGTTCGACTAAAATATTTCAACCTGTTTCTTTCTAACCCACAGCTACTCACTCTTTTCCGCTATAATTTCTCCCCTTGTCACCTTACTGTCTTAGCAGCGTTGAGTGTTTAACTGAAACATTTTTTTTTTTTTTCATCTTTTGGATTTAACTTTGCGGCCAATTTGGTCTGGATTGTAAGACTGTATAGTTAAATTCCATTTAGTATGGAAAACTTACAGGGTCTTTTGCAGTCAGTTGACTCGACTGTGTCCTCTGCTTGGGCCTTTGCGTGTCAAATCAGATTTTGTAATTTTAGTTGTTGCCCCAACGCGTTTAAACACAATTCTCTTTGGTTTTCTAGTCGCTGTACGCTTTGACGCCTAGCACTACGTGCAAATGGGTGTAAGAGTGTGTGTGCGTGTGTGTTAGCGTTTAAGTATGTGTTAGTGTGTGTGTGGCTGCGTTGTTTATAAAGAGCAATAATGTAAATGCTGGTAGCACTTGTAAATGGTCTGTTAATTGCTAACGGTTTTTGAACACACACACACTTAGACACACACTGTTTCACACATAGGGCGAGGCAAGCAAAACGCTGAACAATACCCTAAATTCTACATAACCTAAATCAACCGCAAACCAAAGTTCTGCCGCCCACCGCCACGCCCTCTTGACACTCTACCCCCTCCCCGGCATACAGTGGGCAAACAAATGTTGCATGCAACAACAATTTTTGCACAGACTGTCGAATCAAACAGGTGCAACAACAAAATGGCCACCGCAGCGCCGGCAGCGCGAAACGGAAGCGGAAACGGAAACGATGCCAGCAGCGGTGCTGCCTAAACCAACCTAAAATGTTCACTAAATTGAAATGTGAATTGTGCGTGCAATAAAATTGAGTTTTTAGGCAAACCACACACACACACACACACACGCACAGGGAGTAACACACACACTCGCACACCCTTTTATACATATGGATTTCCCCAATAACCCAAATAATGCAGTGAGTGTGCGTGTGTGTGTGTGTGTGTGCTTTTGTCCTTGATGTCCTGTTGAGCTGACCAAAGGTCAAATGCTGTTGTTGTTGCGTTCCTTTAGGCCAAATTCATCAGCAATTTCATCATCGTGTTCCCTGCTCACTCTTGCACCCTTTCACTGCTTCGTGTGCCCCAGAGGCACGTTACTAAATGGCTGATGGATGCAAATTCGATTTCATTGTTTTCAAAATGCATCCAATAGAAAATTATCAAACGATTTCGTGCGATTTTGCCTATTTAATGCTTTTGGTTTTAAAGCAGGGAGGAGAGGTGGGGAGAAGTGAGAAGAGAGTAGGGGAGAGGGGAGTGGAGTGGAGGGATGAGGAGCTAGATTTCTATTCAAACTATTTGAATGCGCGTTAATCGTTGAAACGCAGGCAAATGGACTTAAAATAAAGCACAAAAGCTACAATAGAGTGAACCAAACATAAAAGACCGCGTGCTTATTCGGGAGCGATTTAAACGATAAGTATCTTAGGATACTTTTGTCCGGTCCGAATCCAACTAGGTGAGAATACTTTATGGGGTCAGACTAATACGCCCACTTAACTGCTGACAAACCCAACAAACTGTACAGGGTCTACAAAAGCACTTGAAATATGAAATTAAACTAAACAAAGTCTTCAAAGTGAATGAGCTTAAACTTAATTAACCCTTAATAAAGGACATAAGTTAACTTATTTATATTTTTCACCTAAAATATATAAATTATAAATACATGTTTATAAAGTACAGAGCATAAATGGTAGACAAAGGCACCTACTTGCCAAATAAGTGCTAATAACTGTTATAGTCCCTAAGCCTAAATATAAAGTTTAACTTGATATTCAAATTTACTATAATTTCTATTATTTGATGAGTAACTTATATTTGTGAAGCAATAGAAACTATCTTTAGGAACACCCCTTTTAAGCGGCCAGCTTTACACTGAACTTGTTAATGCCTCAGAACAATTGCATTACGGTTACCTTGTGAGAGTTTACAATGCATTAAGCAACTCGCATTTTGTGAATTTACCATAAATTTTTAACTATTAGCATTAAATTCTCTGTAAAATTCCTCAATCTTCCCAAATTTACAGAATTTACCAAAATACTTGCATATGTGCATATAAATATTTACCTGTTATAGTCGAGGAGCTATATAAACTGCCAGAGCTAATCATTGTGTCAGTTGGTAACTCGACATGGGACATGGGACATGGAACACAGAGCAGGTCACGTACGGATGTTGGCCAAGCTATCATGTCTACTAAATTTCTCCCCATTGCATGGATAAATCTCATCTCATTCCACCTTTCTCTACTCCTTCTCTCTCCTCTTTCGCCTGACCACCCAGATAGCTCCTCTTTTGCTCCACACTCACTTTTTTTTTATGTGTCACGTTGAGTTATTTTCAACGCGAATTTTGCGAAATTTATTTGTCGAACATTGGCTATATATGCTTTGAGGCACTGTAAGGGGGGGGGGGGGGGGGGGGGGGGGGTGAGTAGCGGGTTAGGTAGCACCACATAGAGCATAGGAGGTAGACAGTGGCTGAGAAGGGGGCAAGGGGTTTGGGGGATATTCAGCATGTATTTTTCAATATGCATTCCCATTCCCATTCGCATTCGAATTCGCATTCTTTTGACGCTGTTTCTCTTTTTTTCGCATACGCGCTACTTTTGTTGTGATACCCGTTAATACGGGGAGTAGGGGTATGCAGAAGTTATAGTAAGAGTCTACCTCAAGAGCTGAGTGCTTCCAGCGTTTAAGTTACTAGTTTAACGTATATAGTAAGGCAAGGTTTAAGTTATCGAGTGAAAATATAAGATGTTTATTATTCAGTCTACTAAAGTCTGTTCAAATCGACTAAATAATCTACAAGTTATAGCCGTTTGCAGTTTAAAAAGTGTCAAGAGCACCCAAAAGTATGCAGCACATTTAAATTTACAATTTTAGAGGTTAATTGGAGCTAAGGGTGTTCAGGGTAGAACAAGTATTTTAACCGTAGCTAATTCTCTATTATTTGTTATTATTTATTATTATATTTCCCTAAGAATTTAGAAAACAATCTATTATGTTCATTAATAAATAGCCTAACAGGTATTTTGTAGTCGAGTTAAACTCAATTTTCATGTTACTTTCTTCTTGTTCTTATTTATTTTGTTTGGTTTATTTTGATTTTGTTTTTGTTTTTATTTGCTCATTTCGTGCATTGGTTTTTTTGGACACTGCCAGCGATGGCATTTTTGTGGCCTAAATGCAAACGACTGGCAAAACACAGTGGTGGGGTGAAGGGGTTGCAAATGGGAGCGCAGTGGAGTAGATTGTGCTGGGCCGATCGATGCAATGTGTCAGCGCCAGTTGCCTCAATGAATCTGTTTACATTTGCCACATTGATGTCGCTCTCTTGCTGTCTCCTGTGGCGCTACGCTCTCACCACCGCTCTCACCTTCCTCTTATACGCTCTCGCACACGAATAAATGAAAAGCTAGGTATGTCGATGATTTGGCAGCACATGCCACATGAATGTTGCACGACTCGCTTATGTCTGTGTGTGTGTTGGCTTGTGCTGATAGCTGATAACAGCTAAGAGCTAACAGGCAAAACGCAAAACCAAAAAAAAAAAAAAATTGAACAAAAACAACGCAAAGACAACTTAACAGAGCAGCTGAATAGAAGAGCAAGAGCAAGAGCAGACAAAGAGAGAGGAAGAAAGAGAGACACAGGCAGCAGGCAGGCTAAAGCCACCGCCCACAGGCGAAACTTTTTGCAAGCTTGCAAGCGATTCTAAACACACACAGTCACACACACATGCTTGACCAAAAAGCACCGTTAAACGGTGACAGACTCAGCACAAAAAGCAGTTGCAAGCAACAACAACACCAAAAATGTCAAACAAAAACTCAAACGAGTTGACTTCGCTGCCGACGTCGACGCTAGCGTCGCTATTGCTTTTGCTGTTGCCATCGCCGCTATCGTTGCTGCCAACGACTTCTAATAAAAACCGGGACAGCCACAACGATAGGCGGCGACGTGCAGCAGGAAAAATTGTTCAAGAAAATTCTTAAAAGAAATTAGCAAAAAAAAAAAATAAAAACAACAACAAAATGAAGAAGAAAAATCTACAACAAAAACTAAAACAAACGACGGCGACGAGAACGATGCGATTTTCTGCCGTTAGCTTTTTTTATGCGGCGCACAGAGCAAAGCTCTGAGAGAGTGCAAGATGGTGAGCGTAAAAATCTATACGTGTATAAGAATGAGAGAGATAGAGAGACAACGAGACCAATAAGCAAAAGAGAGTACGCGGTTGTCTAGAGAGCGAAGTAGAAGGCGCGACTTGACTCGCTGTAGCCGCTGTCGGCGTCGCAGTCGCAGCCGCTGCATCGTTGCCCAAAGACGAAAACTGCAATGCACACAAGTCAAATGAGCAGGCGACAAATGTGTCGAAAATGATTTGAATTTCAAGCTTACGATTTCATATGGTTGGTATCATTTTTCTTTTAATTTAATTCAATAATAACATAGTATATAATATTTTATATATTTATCTTTTACTACTTACTAACTTAAAAAGTTCATCCGTAGCGAACTCTCTAAAGTTTTTAAATACTTATCATACTAAAATAGGTAATAAAATTAAAGATACTCTTTTGGAATAGAAAGAAAAGTCTTTTGAAATACATTAAGCAAATTTTCATAACTGGCAAGTAAAGAAAATATATAAAGCTAAACAAAAATTGTATTGCTTGCGAATTTATAGCATTCTTAATGGAAATTGACATTTTTGTCTGCCTTGTCTGAGAAAGAAGAACATTTTTCAGTCACAAACGCTGTAACGTCGTCAGCCGGATGCTTTGCTAGCTTTTGCTCAATAAAACAGCAGAATAAAAGCAAAAAAAAAACATTAAAAAAATGAGGAAAACAACTGAGTGAGTGTGTGTGTGGAAGTGGGAGGGAAAGAGAAAGAGCTTCAAAGAGAGTAGCAAAGAGCACTCGGCGCAGTTAAAAAATTGCGTTGTTCATAAAAAATCAGTTGCAATTAAAATTAACTGGAAAATGCAACGCTAATTAGATCTGCGGTCTGCTAAGTAAACATCGGGTCAACACTAACTGCGACTACGATGCACACTGCGCCTGGATTTCGGATCAGGACAGAAATTTAACACAAAACACGGAACACGAAACCGGCCGGCACTTAAACACAAAAGCATTGGACGAGGTGGGCCTGTACGAGGCGGGGCGGGGCTGTCAAACCGCAATGCAATAACAGAGAAAAAAAAGTAAAGTACAAAAAATTTGTTCAAATTGTGCAATAAACAATGCGTCATTTGTTTAATAACAATAATAAGAACAAGCACAAGCACAGCAACAACAACAATTACACCGAGAACAATAATAATAATAATAAGCGGCGAAATGCGACGACAAATCGTATCGTACGAGCATGACAATAATTGCCAATTGTTGTTGTTGTCGACGCTGCCGCTGCTGCTGACAACAACATGCAAAATGCCGACAATAACAACAACAATGACACGAACGACACGGCAAAAACAAAAAAAAATATAAACACACACACACACCCGCACGTATGTACGTGTAAGACAATAAGAAACAAAAACACACACAATTATTATCTACTAACAGAACGCGCGTTTCACGTTACGTATACGCAATATATGTACGTATCACGACAAAACGGTTGTTGTCGCCCGCTCTTTATTATCATCTTCATTATTATTGTAATCATTACTATGATTATCATCTGTGTATTCTAACCACAATTGTCGTCGGCATTGTCGCTTTCGCCGTCAACGTCACAGTCAGCGTCAGCGTCAGCGTCAACGTCACCGCTACCGTTTCGCTACGTTACGTTGTCGTCCCGACGTCTAAATGAGCACTAAAACGTAACATGTCGACAGACGCCGGGTAGCCGGCAAAATCAGAATAACACAAAACGAAAACTAAAATAAAAATAATAATAAAAACGAAAAGCGAATAACGAATAAACGTATAAGAACAACAACTACAATAGCAATAACCACATTGTATAACGGTCCTTGCTGCACTCTCTCTCAGATTGCACTCTTCCCGCTCACGCTTTCTTCTTCGCTCGCTCGCTCGCTCGCTCACTCACTCTCTCACTCCCGCTCCTTTGCTCTCCCTCTCTGTTATAAGCCGTTTGTAACAGAGACGCAGCAGCCAAAGTAGCAGTAGCTGCAGCCTTTGGGGAGAGGAAGAAGGTGTGAGGCGACAGGACAAAACGACGCTCTCTTCTCTTTTGACATATGTATGTATATGTTTGTATGTGTGTGTGTCTGTTAGCATATTTGCCTTGGTGTGTGAGCTTAAACATGGATGAACGAACGTCAAATAGAACATGTGCTAATGAATTATCAACTGTCAGCACATAGCGTAAAGTGCAAACACTCACGCGGACAGCGCGGACAGCGCGGACGGCGTGTACAAAGAAGGATGAATGAATGGATGGACAACAACAAGAACAAAATAATAAAAATATATGTATTGTGGGTGTGTATGTGTCGTTGTTTGTGTGTTTGTAGGACAAGCCAAATGGTAGCCTACTTAATAGAGTCTGTTAGACACTGTGCAATCACCAACAGCAAATGAATAACAGCTTAATGAATGAGTGCAGTCAAACTGAACGACTGAAAATGTGTTTGTGAATCATCGCTTAAGCCGATTGGCACCCTCTATTCCCCCGATTTACCCCTCTCCCACTCGCCAACAAAAGTCACAGATGGAATGTTGTGCGATAAAAAAAAAGCTTAAATTTCACAATTTGAAGAAAATGTGAGAAATGCTGGGAATAAATGCAACGTTGGAACTAAAATTCAGCATTACGGTAGTTTTAAAGGTGTTTTCAGTAAGATGATTCTGCATAGAATTGTAATTTAAATATTCAAAAAGCATGAACAAAAATTATTTCTTAGAGGAAAATTGTTTTGAATTCATGCCAAATAATTTATGGATCTAATTGTGAATATATTAACATATATATATTTAATCACAATTAAAAATAAATCAGTATAGTATATACACTAATTCGATTATACAAGTTATTGATATACGAAATCCACATAAATTTATTAAAAGCTTTAACAACTTTATATATCAAGTGGACTGAACTTATGCATTCCAAGCAATAACTATATTTAATCATAGTAATCGATATAAATACAAGGCCACAGTGAATTTATATACACAGCTACTCTAATTTCAGCTTTAATCGACTGTAGTAAGTTATAGCAACAAAATGCATCATTCGATAAATGATATTTAGTGAGAATTATTGAGACACAGGCACAATTGTTTGTGTCTATTGTTAACCTTGGGGCTGGATTTCAACTGTTTATGCCGTTAAGATATGTAGCACACTTTAAGGCGCCTTCAAAAGCAGCCTGCAGTATAACTTTTAGTTTGCCCGTGTTAGTGTGTGTGTGTGGCACGCCTATATCTGTCTGTTAGTACATACATATATGTATATATATATATATATACATACATACATACATACATACATACATCTATGTGTGTCTGTACCAAAAGGTAAATGACATCAATGGAGGTTGGCTGGCTGCTCAGTCGCTTCTTTTGCTCCTGCTGCTATGCCACCGCCAGCGCCAACGGCAACTGCGACGTCAACGTCGACTGCATGTTTACTTTTTTGCTGCATTCTTTGGTCTCGGTTTCGGTTTCCGTTTGCTGCTTGCCTGCTTACAGTTTCCGGCTTTTGGCCAACGCTCACACATAGGAAAAAGAGTTTCTATGCGCGCGCCTAAATGTATGCAATGATTTCGTTTTAGTTATTTTTCTCGCACAGCTCTTGCTTGTTAGCAACTTCTGAGCAAGGGGCACAGTGTTGTCTAGCAAAATGTAGTAATAAAATAGCTAAAGGGGCAGCACTGAAGGGGAATCACCCACCAACCTACAAATTATATAAAGTTTTGCAAATCTAGCTATAAAAAAGCTGAAACGGCAACACTAAGTAGTTTACAAACTCCAACACACATGTTTTCTGAACTTTCTGAACTCTTTGTTAACCCCTGTAAATATTTAATGAGTAAAAACTAATGGAATCTGGCTATAAATTGGCTAAAATGGCAACACTAACACACTACACACAGCAGCACACACACACTGCCTATAGTTTGACTCTTTGGCAATCTCTTTAATAACTAATCAGAGCCAAAATGTTGTGGGCCAATGCCTGAAAGGCGTTTGCCAAGTTATTGGATGCGTTGTAAACTTTTTGGAAACTAGAAATTGCCTCTCATTGTTTGCTGATAACTGAAATCAGAGCTTGTATGGGCGTAAGGGCGTAAGACCCAAGGCGTGGCACCCATTTAGGTTACCCTCTCTATGGCCCAGAGCCAAAAATTGAAAATCACTTCATTGTTTAACTGTAGAACGAATTACGTATGCCCTACAAACTAAGATGGAAAAATTTTCTTTTAAAAGTGTTCCAGTCTCAGCGTTCCAATATTGAAATGTTGCCTTTTCAACATTTTTTCTGTCGTTTTCAAATTACATTTGAGCAAAAAAATGTCAACTAACATGTAGGTTTGACAAATTTTAAGAGGAACGCTGGAAAGGAACATGTTTTGAAGGAATAACGAAATAAAACACTCATTTTAAATACTTTAACAGAAATGACTGCGTTGTAACCCATAAATTATGCGCCATTTTATACAATTTAAATAAGAAACGCCGGAATGAAACATGATTTTCAAGATAAACGAAATGAAACACTCAAATCAATGGACTTATAGTTAAATTTAACGCAGACCCAAACATTTTGTGACTCAATTTAGTCAGGACTGGTAGAATGGTACATGTTAGGGTGGAACAATGGATTGGAACACGCTATAACACACAATTTTCAATCTTTACTTTACTCTAATCAAGTAGTCGACTGTACCCCAACCACATTTGAATACCCTTTCCTTATTAGCAAGTCCAACCAAAGGGAAAATGAATTTAGGGGGAATCATGTAGTTCAGGTAGAGGTGGAACGACCAAAGTTCGACCACGGAAAAAGTTTATTATGCAAAATTGAAGTGTTCGACTTACCGCTGGGATCGTGATGCGGTGGCAACGCCTGCTGCTGCTGCTGATGATGATGATGATGTGGATTCGGTGCACAAAATGCGCTCGAACCACCGCCTAAGGTGGGCGGTGGTCCTGCCTGTGGCGGTGGCGGATACGCGCTAGCCCGATACGATGGTGGCGGTGACCCGACATCACAGCGATCCGGTGGCACTTGCGGTGGTCCACCCGGCGGTGGCCCATAATGCGCCTGCGGTGGCGGTGGCCCACCATAGTGATGTGGTGGTGGTGGTGGCGGTGGTCCGCCATGATACTCAGCCGCCTGTTGATAGTGATGTGCGTGTGCCGCATGCGCTGCATGTGCCGCTGCATACTGATGCTGGTGGTGCATGTGCAGCACACCGCCTCCGCCGGGTGCCAGCTGATGGGCGTGGTAGGCAGCCGCGGCGGCGGCAGCTGCTGCTGCAGCGGCTGCATAAGACGGCGGCGGTGGTCCATGGTGCTCCGGCGGTGCGTGCTCCGTGTGCAGTCCCAAATCGGGGGCGTGGTACATGCCTGCACTGAGCGGCTCGCCCGGGAGAAGCACATGCGGTGCCGGCGGCTGCACGGGAAGCGGCGGGGAACTATGAGCTGGGGGAAGATGACATAGTGGTGGTTATGTTAATGACAATGTAAATGTTAAGGCATAACTTAACGTCACTGTTAATGCTTACACTGTTAGTGTAAGGTGAAGTTAACGTTAATATGTTAATGTTATGATAATGGTTATTCTAAGGATAAAGTAAATGTTAATGTTAATGTTAATGTTAAAGTTAATGTTAATGTTAATGTTAATGTTAATGTTAATTTTTATGTTAATGTTAATGTTAATTTTAATTTTAATGTTAATGTTAATGTTGCTGTTACTGTTACTGTTAATGTAAATGTTACTTTTAATGCTAATGTGAAGCCTTATGGTAGTGTAAATGTTATAGTGGTTAATGTTAATGTTACAGTTATGCTAACATTTCTGCATAGCTAATAATTCTCGTTCAGGGTTGATAACTTACCCTCGCTGAGTCCCGAACTGGCGCCCGGTGGCAACATGCTTGACAAGGCGCTGAGTGGTGTGTAGGATTTTGGAGGCTCCACGGAGCCAGGACGCAGCAGACGCTCCTCGGTGACACTCGACTGTACGCGGTACTGCATTTTACAGTAGGCCTCCTGGGCGGCACCATTGCTGGCATTTACATAGACACCGGTGATGGTGACATCCGTGTCCTGGACAATGACCACACTGGAGGATGTGGGTCGACTGCAATCCTTGGCATCCTTGGCACTGCTCGAATCACCGCGATAACCAGTCGTTGTGATGGTAGTGTCCGTGTTCGTCTCCTTGGTCTCCTTAGAGTACTTGGAATCGTTGCTCTCCTCGATCATATTGCTCTGCGGTTTATTACAATTCGCTGCCTCCCTCAGCTCCTTTAATTCCTTCAATTCCTTGGCCTCCTTGGACTCACGTTCCTTGGGCTCCCGTTTGATCTCCGCTTGAAGTTTTGCCGACTTCGTTGTGCTCGGCTTGGAAACCACTTTGGTTACCTCCAGTTCGTCATAGCTCTCAAAACTGCTACAGTCACTGGCCAAATTCTTGTCCAGATGCCGTTCCACCTCGTAGGTAGCAGCCACTATGGCGCTGGCATTGAGACTGGCCATGCGTTTTCTGGCCAAAATGCCCTTGTAATCCCCGATGAGCTCTTCGGTGAAGGCGCTTTTGCGTTTCTTGGGCAGCTGTTTCGGTGCCTTTGTTTTCTCCTTGTCTTTATCCTTCTCTCGCTCCTTGCCCTTGTCTTTTTCCTTGTCGTGTGTGTCCTCCTGCGACTGCTGCTGATCCCCATCATCGCTGTCCTCGCATACAATTTTCTTGTGACCCTTTGGACCCCGTTTGGTCTCCGTTTCCGTCTTCTTGGCCAGCGTTTTCTTCTGCAGCTTCTTCTTCTTCGGCTGCTGTACACGCTGAAGCTGCAGCTCCTCTACCTCACTATCGCTATCGAATTCCCAATGCTTGCCCACGCCACGTCCACCGGTCACATGACGCAGCTCTCGACGCGGCTCCAACGTAACCACCGGTGGCGATTCTCTCTCCACTTTCTCCCTGTCTTTCTCCGCTGTCCTCTCCCGCTCCTTTTCTGCCCTACTCTCTTTCTCTGCCGGTGGCAAATCACTGGAACGATTGTTGTCATCATCGCTGCCATCGAGCGTGCGTATACGCGGTGGCTGCTGCGTGGCCTTCGAGAGTCCCAGCTCATGTGCCGTACGCGATTCATTCTCGTAGAGGCACTGCACCTTGGCCAGCGCATTCAGCGATGCCATGCGATGCCGCTTGGCCCCGTAGCTGCTCAGCTTTTTCTCATCCTCCGAGTCGCTGCTCTCAGAGTTGGAGCTGTCACTGGGTGGAGGCAATGGCTTTGCTTTCGTGGCCGTTGATTTCTTTTTGGCAGTCACTGTAGTTGTAGTTGTTGCGGTTGAGGTTGTTGCTGTAGCTGCTGCTGCTCCCGTTGTTGTGGGTGTGGGTGTGGGTGTATTTAGCTTGCGTTTCGTCTGCTTTTTATTGCCACCTTTGGCTGCTGCTGTTGGCGGTGTTTCTGGCGGTGTTTCCGCTGCAGCTGTTGCTACTCCAACCACTGTTGCGCTCTGCTCCTCCTCTTTGATCACCTGCTTCACCGGCTCCACCTTCGTTTCCTCCACTTTGGACTCCTCCTTCGGCTGCTCTTTTGGCCGCTCCAGCTGCTTTAATGGTTTGTTATCCTCATCGGAGAATTCACGCAGCTCCTTCAATGTTGGTAGCACCATTTTTATTGGTTCCTCATCATCCGAACCCGACTTGAAATCGTATATATCCTTGGCAGCATTTAGCGCCATTAACGAGCTTTTACTGCAGGCCTGCTGCAGTCTGGCCTTTGCCGCTGAGGTTTTACTGTACTTGATTTTGGGACGTTGCTTTGCTGGCGCTGCTGTGGACGCGGCCGTTGTTGCTGCCGCCGTTGTGCCACTACCCGTGGGCGTTGCCTCCGCCGGTATGGCTGTGGGCGTGGCTATAGCTGTACTTGTGGGTGTTGGTGTGGGCGTAGCTTTCGCTGTAGGCGTCACCATGGACGTTGGTGTGCAGCTAATCTCCTCGAGCTCCATTTGCACTGATTCGGTGTTTGAATCGAGCTGCGCACGTGACGCTGCTTTTGATTTTTGGGTATCCACTGGTGATGCGGTTGTTGTAGCTGTTGTTGTTATTGAATTGGCTGCTGTTGTTGCCCCTGCGTTTGCCTGTGTCTTTTTGCCAGCCTTGGGCGCTGTCATGCTCTTGGCCAGCTTCTCCTTCTTGGTCTCGGTCATAGGTTTTTTGGGTGCTGCTTTGGATGCTTTGCAGCTAATAGCGGTTGTTGCTGGCGCCTCTAATTTAGCCTTTTTGGCCGTAT
The DNA here is from genome assembly GCA_035046005.1 of Drosophila acutilabella. NCBI lineage: Eukaryota > Metazoa > Arthropoda > Insecta > Diptera > Drosophilidae > Drosophila > Drosophila acutilabella. Next base: position 9,340,635 of record JAWNOK010000020.1, read on the forward strand.
GACCCTTTTGACCTTTAGTTGCGGTCGTTTCTGTTTGTGCATCCCTGGACTCATTTAATACTGTCTCCGGCTCCTTGGATTTTTCCTTCAACTTTTGCTTGTCTTTCTCCTTTTCCCTCTCCTTATCCTTCTCTTTATCCCTTTCCTTTTCCCTTTCCTTTTCCCTTTCTTTCTCCCTTTCCTTCTCCTTTTCCTTCTCTCTTTCCTTCTCCTTTTCCTTTTCCTTCTCCTGATCATTGCGTTGTCGCTTCACATTGATCGGCTTGCCGGGATTTAGACTGGCTATAACTTTAACCGCTGCTGCACGCGATTTTGTCTTGACATTTTCGGATATGGAGGATTTGAGACCTTCGCTCATTCGCTCCTCACCGCTGGGCAGCAAATTATCAAAGCCATGAATTTTAATGTCCAGACTTTTCAGCATTTTATTGATGGCTCGTGCTTTGCCATCCTCTTGACGCTCCTCTGCCGACAGCTTTAATTGCGTTGAGCATCCAACTTTGTCTGCTTTATCCACTTTATCCGTTTTATCCACTTTATCTGCGCTGCCACTGGCTGCTGCTGCTGTTGTTGTAGTTGTTGTTGTTGCTATTGCACTGGATAATTGTCGCTTTGTCGCTGTCTCCGTTTTGCTGCTTTGCTTTTTATCATCCGTTTCGTCCGTTAACTTTTGCTGCTTGCCGGCCGTACGCTTTTTTGACGTCGGCGTCGACGCAGCTGCGGATGTCGTTGTGCTCGCTGTCGCTGACGTCGCTGACGTCGCAGCAGCAGCACCACCACTGCCAGCACTCGCCGTTGAGCGCTGCAGTCGCTCCGCGACGCTGGAACGTTTCTTTGGACCCATCTCTTTGCGCTGCCCAAGCAAGAGACTTTTTAAGAGAAACGAACGAAAGGCATTCCAAATTTGGGAAGAGAAGGGAATTAACATAAAGAGAAAACATAATGGCAGCAGGAGCAGAGTAAAAAGCTTAATGAATATCACTTCAAAGGGTCAAATTGAAACTAGTCTTTTCTTTAATAAGTCTGGCTGAATTATACCCTGTAGCCAAGTTTTGACAATTTAAAAAAAATTTTGGCTAAAAATACCCTAAATGAATAATTAAATTTATCTTTTAGCAGATAATCTATGATTTAACGTGTTGTCTTCTAAGCCACACGACTAAATAAACACCCGGTATTTGATTAAATAATTAATTTGCTATTTAAAAACAAAAAAAAAACAGTTTTATTATATTTTTAACAAATTCTAATAAAATTCTACAGTCCCCTGAAATATTTGACAATCTGAATTACTGAAGGATTTCTATAGTAAAAGATAAATGTTAAATATTTAATCAACCTACTACATGCTACTTAATTAAGGAAAATAATTAACCTTACCAGGAAACTATTTGGAAATTTAACCCTACTCTATTACTTACGAAAAATATTAATTGGCATTACCAGGAATTTGCAGATAATTTATTGATTTAGGTGAAAGCAAATATAAAAATAAAAAAATCAGTTTCCTTTTCTTTTTTTGTTGCTTTTTGTTTGAATAATTGAATTGATGTCAAAGCGAGCAACGGGCTCATTGGATTGTGGATGGAAGCAACTTTCCACTTCACTTTTCATTATTTTCTTGTTTTGTCTCGCATTTTGTACTCAAGTGCCGGCACGTGACAAACAATGGGAAATTTTGTTGAAGGAGTTTTTCCATACAGAATTTTCATCTTGTCAAGTCTCTTTTCATTAAATCCTGAAGCAATGCGAAGCTAAAGCTTGCAAAATTGCAAAATTTCTTTTGCAAAGAAAATAGCTATTTTTAAAGGTGTGGCAACGCTGCAACACTGCACTTTCTAAATTAAAAAAATTGACAATTTTATTATATTTTAGCTAAGCTTAAAAGTGAACTTGAGCCAAGGACTAGAAATTCTGTTAACTTCTGTGCACGACATTATGAATATAATAGATAACAGTTACCAGAGATACTTATAATCTTGGCTTATTGGATAAACTGTCTTTAAAAGATAATCTTCCAAATTCCAATTTACTTTGCTGCAATTTTCCTCTCGCACGAGTTCAAAAGCTTGGCTTAAACCCCACATGCCTCCCAAAGAGAGCATTGCTCTCTCCCAAAATGCAACTTTAACTCGCTCCCTCTCTCTCGCTCTCTCTAGATCGTTATCTGCCTAATACTTTGCAGCCACACAACAAATAAACAAAGTACCGCACACAAATGCAAAAAGCATCTGCATACATGTATGTCTGTGTAGTGTTTTTGTGCGTATATCAGTAAGAGATCTTCATGTTGTTTGTGTACTACTTACCTTACTCTCGCTCTCTCCTTGGCTGGCGCTCTCTTTTGGGTGTTTGTATTAGGTGAGCTGGGAATACCAGTAACAGTTCAAGCCAAAGCCATTCCTGGGCATTGGCTGCCACAGCGCCATTTGGCCAGCGTAGGCGCTATGCGTTATTTTGTTTGATTTTATATATTTTAAATTTTGTTGTTATCAATTGTATTTGTTATTGTTTTGTGTACATGTAAATGTACTGTCTTTTAGCTTGCAATTTTAATGCTTATGCGCACATTTAGCCTACAAAAAATATGCAACACTTTTTTGTTATTAAGTGATTCAACATAAACAATACGGTAAACACGCATTTTAAACAGATTTCGTCATAATTTATGCATTGCAACGACAGCGTCGGCTGCTGCAAGCGTTTTATGTAAATGAGCTAGCACTCACGTACACACAAACCCATAATACGCACACACACACACACATACACTCGCGCACACACTCACTCACAATACCGTTCACACTTATTCATGCAGACATGTGCATAGATGTAAAGCCAAAAAAGTTACAAGACATTTGTTTACGTTTGCTTAAATAAGACGATATGGCAACGCCGCGTTTAGTTTGCTCTCGTATACATACACACACTCACACACAGAAGGCACACATTGCTAAAACATCAACAAAAGAAAAATGAATTTAACGCAGCCAATACGCACACGCACTTAGGGATACACACACAAGTCTTTCATTAAAAAAATGAAGCGAGCAATATTTAGACTCATTTACAAAGTGTATGCATTTCGATTTATATTTTCCAAGCAATATGACAACAGAAGTAGCAGCAGCAGCAACAACAACACACACACAAATACATGCATACACACGCACACTCGCCCATAAAATACGAGCATTGGGGAGTGAACACGCCCGCCCGCTAACCCGCTGTCGTTTTGACAATATTAATGCATATTGGCTCTTATTGGAAGTTAGATGCAAAGCAAGCAAATTGCTTGTATTAAATGTTAATGCACATTCACAATCGAAATCAACAAACAAGACAAAAACAACAAAAAAAATTATTAACAACATCAGCAGCTGCTGCTGGTGCTGCTGTGTAGCTAAAGCACACGCACACGCAGCGAAAAAAAATTGTTTAACACGGACGCTCGACACACACGCTCACGAGCATCTTATCAGACTGCCGCTCTCCATGGAAACGACTAAAGCTATCGATATCGAGCTATCGACCAACTGACAGCTGTAGTTACCTATCGATGGTGCAGCAAAGCAAGCTATCGGTACAATATGTTCAGTGCAGATATCGATTCCGTTACTTAATTATTGCTTAAATAAATAAATACAAAAATAGTATTTTCTTATTGCGATTTAATGATTTTTATATTAAAAAAGAAAAACATTTTCAGCACTTAATATGTTTAATATGTTAATATGTTTTTTATTTACTTACGCAAATTCAAATTTATACGTTATTTAAATTATATTATTTTGTGGATTTACAAATTCTTTATAAATTAATTCCAATAGATTAGAATTAGAAAAATTATAGTTCTCAAAGCTGTTAAGAGACCGCAGTCGTTTAACTTTCGACCGATTTGACCTATGGTAAATATTTGATATAGTCGCCCGATCCAGACCAATCCGGACATTACGTGTGAGTCGGTTTTCGACACATTTATCCTATGAGAGTTCTACTCTATAGTTACACTCTTAATTCTACTCCCCATACTCTTGTGACAACACATCCTTTGATATCGCCAACGTAATATTGATTATTTTGAATATATTGAAATTTGATAAACTAAACTTAGATTTTTTTAGGTAATTTAATTCTCGGACTGTCCTTGGTTAGCTAACTGAACAATTATGTGGAAATCGGGTGTTTCTAATGACCAGAAAACTCTATTATGTTATAGTCAGTTCCGTTCCAATTGGAAACTTCAAGCAGGACTTGAAGTTGGCTGCGAAACAAACAGTGTTAAAATGGTCTATGCCTTTTGGGGACTCACTTATAGCCCATCGTATTGCGGATCAGCCGTATATAGCAAAATCTGTTCAACTAACGACACCTCCGATGCAACAAAAAATTCTATAGTTAAATGTGCTGGCATTTTGACTATTTTATAGCTAAATTTTGCATTGAGCCGACTTTCATAGATCCCATACCCATTAAAGTGCTCATTTCAACAAGTTACTAATTTTTTACCGACTTGGGGGCTATATTATATAGTTGTCCGATCCTGATCAAATTTGATGAGGATATTTAGAATCATCTTTGTGACTGGTCTTGAAAGATCTAGCATATCCCAGTTATGGTGTTATGAAACTGCCAACAAAATGAATAGTAAACTTGATCTGCGTACAACATAAACACATGGACTTTCAAGCCAAATTTGGTGGCTCTAAAACTTTTAGTCTCTGAGATCCAGTCGTTTCTACTAAAAGGACAGATATCCATTACTCTGGCCTTAATGTGCAAAGCAGATCAAGAGCCTGTGTCAATCAAAATTTAATTTAAAACTGATCTGCGAGCAGCAAGAACAGTTTAAATGCCAAATTTAGTAGTTTATCAAACGACAATACACAACTACTGGGTATAAATACTAAAATAGAAACCGCACTTACAAACTCAAATGGAATTCCATGTTTTTATTGTAAAGAAATTCATTTTCTTTTTGTAGTAAATTAATAAATGCAAGGCAACATTAAGTATTCGCTAAGTTACAGTTAATACAAGTCAAGTTCGATCAAAGTTGATCAAAAATTGTCAAAACTGAATACAAATTGGTGTCAAGTTTTGTTTTTTTTTTTTTAATTTCTATCAGTTCAGTTAGTTGTACTAAAGCTAAAGCCTCCTGATGGTCTCTCTCACCTAGTCTGCTAATCCTAATCCATTTAGGGCCTGCTCATGGTGGGCACGAGTTCCTCGCGAAAACCGCTATACAAACTCCATTTCTCCAGGGCATCCAAGGCGCAGATCAGCTCCTTATTGTCACCAAAGGTACTGCGAAAATGTTTGGCCACCCTTGAGGCGATACGCAGACCTTCGCAGTAGAGATTCGGATCCTGTTTATCAAAGACTATATCGACATCGTCGACAGTTGCTCCATCATTTCCTGCTTGATTTCCCCTGCGATTGTCGAGCAATTCGTTGCTCACAAACGGCTCAATGATTGTGGTAAAAAGTCCAATCAAAAAACTGCCATTTGTGGCATAATCCTGCAAATTGTCGAGCAGACGTTGCAGAAAGAAGATTTCGGCAGTCATGGGCAACATGGCCACATCGTTAAGCATTGAAGGACATTGCTTCAGCTCCAAATAGCTGTCCAAACTACTGGCAATCATTTCGGCCATATAGTTGCGCACCAATTCGGATTCATCCACCAGCAATTGAAGCACAGTGCGTATATATTTGCCAATCAGTGTGACATCGGCGCTGGCAAGCAGTTGACGCACATCAATGGTCAGACGATCAATCAGTTGAGCTGCTTTGTAGCGCACATAAGGACTCTGTGTGGGCGCACTAATCTCCAAGGCATAGTCCATGAGTGGCACCCAGTATTCCTGCTGTTCCAGCTTGTGCATACCCTGTTTGCCGACCACACGTGTCACACAGATCACCAGTCCCGGTTCGATGCCGCAATCACGACGTCTTAGCAACTCCGGCAGCGTTAAATCCAGTCGTCCCAGCAGTGCGAGCAGCGTATAGACACCATTACCCAATCCTGGATGCTTCTTGGGCTCCTGGGCTATACGTTGGGCCAAGTTGTGTATGTAGTCGATAGCCTCGTCGGATTCACGCAGAAAATGCGCCACCAATTGATGCAGTTTGGTGCCCAGAACTTTGCAATACGCGCTGACAGTGGGATCAAACTGATAATTTTTGGCTTCAAAGGATTCGACAAGTCCACGAGTCTTGCTCGCATTGTTGGCCAGCGGAAAGAGCATACAGAGCCACAGATCTACGGTTAATTGTTGCACCATTGCGGGCACATAGTCGGGACGCACCAGCAACGTCAACATGCTCTCCAAAATGGTCTGCGGTAGCTCCGTTAAACGCTGAACATGCAAAGCAAAGACGTAATAGAATTTGGATGATACTGCGTAATCCTCGCAGCGTTTTAGCAACGTCTTCTGATCGAGCGTGGCGAGCACTTTGAGTGCACTGATTTCATCAGCACCCAAGCGATTTTTATTGCCTACATCCATCATGATGACGGTGAGCACATTGAGTGCCGCTTGGAATACATAAATGTCCACCTCGAAGCACTGCAGGGCCACACTCGACAGCACTTGCACCATAGCAACGATCAACTCGGGACGCTGCCAGCGCACCAGGCGATAAAGTTCCAGCAGCTGCAGTAGATTGCCATGCTGACCATTCAGATCAGGAGTGTAGGGAGTGCTCTACAAAAGGAAACGGTAGAAAAAGGGGTTTTAATAAAGGAAGAAATCAAGTGCTTTAGTATTGAGCTGGGGGGAATTAGGCAGGAAAGCTCTTCTATAGACCTGTATATAAAAAACTATAACTTTACCTAGTTTGAACTGCTCGGAAACACCAAATATTTTGACGTCTCTAGCTCTTATAGTTGCTTAGCGCGACATTTTGAGTTTGAAATATATCTAAGTCTGAGACTTGATATATAAAGGGGTATTTTACAGTCTAGCTGCCCCTACCTAATAGTTGTTTATTGAAAATTTCATTATATTTGCTTTAAAAGTATATAATAAACTAAAGGCAAACAAAGTGCTTCTAATATGCGAGACTCTGGTGTAAAGTCATGAGAAAGAAAGAGAGTAGCAGAAGACTCTGTAGGAAAGAGCGAGAGAGGACACAAAGAGAGGCAGAGAGAGTGTGTGAGGAATGTATACACAAGTGGACCCTTGACAAGTTGCAGTGTAAATAGTTTTTTACAATTTGCGGGGGCGGTAGGGGGCGTGGCAATAATTTGAAATAAACTTAAGCTGCCCAACATATAGATGGACTTTCATTACAAATTTAGTAGCTCTAGCACTTATATTCTCTGAGATCCAGCTGTTTCTACTGACAGACGGAAAGACAGATGGACGGACATCGCTACATCATCTCGGCTGTTGCTGCTAATCAAGAATATATATACTTTATGAAGTCGGAAGGAGGCATTCATTCAAACAAACTTAATAGACCCCTCTACTCCTTTTTGGCGTACTGGATTTCTTTCTGAACTTACCTTCTGGTGCACAAAGTTGACCAATTTGAGGCGAAACAGAATGCGCGTAATGCACTTCTCGGCCAATGCGGGTGTCATGAAGTTGGCCAAGACCTGACTGGCACGCTGACGCGTCATATGATCGTGGACACAGCAGATCTTCTGCAGAAAAGGCACAAAGGCACCAAGCTGAACAAACAAAAGTAATGAAAAAAGAAAATTAATAAATGCAAGTGACTAAAGTAAAATTCCACTCACGTTGAGGGTATTCTCGGTGCCCTCGAGAGGCGAGGGATAGAGGCGACTGAGCAACTGCAGCATGGCCTCCATTTGAAGGGCCTGTCCGCCCGAGGACTCTCCGCGCTGCTTATCCACCGCCGCACGACGCAGACATGCGTGGAAGTAATCAAAGAGCTTGGGATAACGTGTGAAAAAGATGCGTCCGGTCATGCGGTTACGCACATGCAATTGTCCAGCATCATCACGAGCACGTTCCACGCCAAAGATGCGTATAATGAGAGCAGAGAGCAATAAGATGCCACTGTTGCGTTCCAACCAATCGGGGGCATCCAAACTCTCGAGGGCGCACTGTACGCCACGTCCAATGAACTCGCCCACCAGCTCCGACAATTCGCTGCAGCGGAAGAGGGCGCGCATGATGTTGAGGGCGTGGCTACGTGCCACTGCCGCCGCTGAGCCCGGCTCACGACGCTCGCAGACCTGCAGCAGCAGCGTCATGCTACGACTGAAGGTCTGATGTGTGCCCAGCTTCAGTTCGGTGCAGATCAAGGCCTGCAGCATGTAGGGCACACCGGCGCTGCGTCTGGTGGCACAGATGGACTTGCCGGGTATGCCAGTGATGACGCCAGAGTAAATTACCAGCTGCAGTGCCTCATTCAGCCAGATCATGGGCAGTTGATTCAACGAAGGCTCATTGCTTGACCAGAAGCGACGACAGAGTTGGGTGAAGCCCACATAGGCCTGTTCGAAGGCACCGCGATGCTTAATCTCCGCCAGCAGTAGCAGAAAATGTTCACCAATCTCTGACAGCTGTTGATTGTTAATTAGATAGTTAACGGGCTGCTCCCGCTGCAGTGGCGCCTGCTCCACCAGTTCACCCAGAATGAGGCAGACATCCTTCATGCTGCGCCAGGCGCAAAGCAGCACCAGCTGTGGTGTTACGGACAGCGTATCAAGCTCCCCAGTGGACTCTGCATCGCTGTCGGCTTCATTATCGGAGGTTTCATCATCTACTTTCACCTGCTCTTTCACCTGCTCTTCCTTCTCAACCTTCTTCTGCTCCTCTGGCTGCTGCTCCACCTTAACAGGCACATAACCCTCGGGTGACTCACTGCCCACCACGGGCAGCATCAAACCGCTGATCTGCAGACATGTAGACACCAGTTCCCGTATGTAATCACGCCACAACTGCTCCTCAGCCAGCTTTTGCAGCTCCAGCAGCTGCAGCAGATGACGACTGGCTGCCAGCAGACCATACAAAGGATTAGTTTTAGCTGCCTCCGTAATATCCAACTGTGCCAACTCCACACCCTGGCGCAGTTGTTGTAGAAGCCACTGCAAGACGGCATAATAGCGTGGTTCCGTTTGAGGCAGTGCATCGGTCACTTGCGGCACAGGCACGCCCTTATACTTGGACTGACAATAGACTTGCAGCTGATAGGCAGCGGTCAGCGAGTCCGGCGGACGTAGCGATACCAACAATTCCAACATTTCATTGGGCATTAGAGTGGTGGGCAATTGGACTAGTTTTAACAGATCCGCAGCCAGAGATTTGTTGTGCTCATAACTGTCGCCCAGGCAGTGCAGCAGATAGATCATTGTCTGCGACGGCAGCTTGGGTATCCAGCTCTGACGATGACGCTCCATGACCTCAATGCAATCCTTGAGCAGCTGCATCGATAGCCAACGACGTCCATAGTTGGCAGTGGGAAATAGATTCGACATGAGCATATACATCAATTGGTTAATGAATTTGATTAGCATGTGATCATCGGATAGCTCTGGTTTCTCCCTAAGCTGTTGCCCCAAATTCAGATCAAAACGCTTGAGCGCCTTCTGCAGTATGCCACGCCCAATTTGACGCAAATGGGCATTGGGACTGTTGGCATTATGCTCCACATAGGTAAGTATCACATCGAGCTCGAATTGTGTATAGGGTTCACTCAATTTTGGCGTCTCTACCACAAATCCCAGTGCCATCAGACGCGCATTATCATTCACGCCCACAATCGAGCCATTGATCTGATCCGTAAAGTCCAGCATTAGAGTCTTGACCTCTCGATGATGGCCATTAGCTCGTGCTTCCAGCATTGCGGCCAATTTGCTGCTAAAGGGCAACGATCGCTGCTGAAGCACCAATTCGAGCACATTGTGATCCAGTTGTACGGCCACTTTGATTAGTCGCTCGATGACCGGCAGACGATCCACCATGGTGTTCGCCTGATTCATAAGGTTTACGCACCAGCTGTTGAACCAATCCCTGAAGTTCTCCTCCTTGTGCGCTGCGGTCATCATGCCTAAAAGAATTCATTGCAATCAGTTTTTAGGGGTCTGTCATATCCAACTGGTCTACTTACACTTGTACAGCGTGTTTACATTATCCTCCACACCCAGGTAACCCGAAAAGAGATTCTCACAGACACCAGGACAGTGCTTAAAGACCGCTTTAGTGCCCAGATTATCGACAAGTTGTTGTAGGATCAAACAGATGGCATTCAAGGGAACAGTCTGACGCTCGAAAGTCGCATAGATTTGATTAATAATATTATGTTGATTGTTCGCCTTGCACAGCGTAATGACCTGTGACAAAAGGTTTGCGGTCATGTGGCGAATGGACTCGACGTTGCTGGGAATATGTTCAATGGCGAAACGTATCAAGGTGGCCAATATCAGATTATATATGACCAGAGCACGATCCGTTAGTTGTATAGCCGCCAATGACTTGGAGTAAGTGTACAGATGTTTGGACATGTAAACCAATAAGTTGGTAACATTATTAGCCTCCTTGACCTGATCGTGCATCTGCTTAAGTATGTCAAAAGCTATGCCTATATGCTGTGCATAATCGGTCTTTTGTAGCACCAATAAAGCGGCTGCCTTAATTGGCAGATACTCGGCCTTCATGGCCTTACATTGAGCCAAATAATCCTCGAATTCGTTGAAGAAACGCGCATTATGGCCAATTGCCAAACCGGCCACGGAGCGCACATCCCAAGGTGTCTCCACATGACGAGCCACCAGCTTCGCAGTGTCATTGATCAGACGCAAGTCCTGACACTTCTCAGGCTCCAGCTGCTGCTTGAAATCCACCAGAAAATTAACATGGAAACGCAGCAGACTCTGTATAAATAGATAAAATTCGTTGCGCCGTGTGGGGGACACATCTTCACCAGCCTCACTGCAATTACAAATTGGTAAGATAATAGTTTGGTAAGGATTTTAGGCCAACTTTCCTACCTTATGGCAGCCCAGTACCGCTGTAAAGCCCTAGGCAGCACTGGTATAAACTCATAGATCTGTTTGGCTAGCGCATTGCGGCCATAGGGAAAATTATGCAAACAACCGCCGACGGAGACAATGACATCATTAAGTAAATCAAGTGAGACATCGGGCGCCGCAACACTACTCGCCAGCTGAGCAAGTGCAGCACAGAGAACACTCTCAAGCGCTTCCTGTGTGTGCGTTTCGTTGGCACGCTTGTTGGTCTCATAGTTGGAGAAGAGTCTGCCAAGCAAATGGTTAATAATTTACACACACATTTCATTGAACAATTTCATTACTTTGTTAGCGTGCCGCGCACCGAGTGCTTGAGGGGACTTGCGAGCAGTAAATCGGCCAGAAAAGGAAAAACTTCAGGTGCCTCAAACAATTGTTTTACCGCAGAGATTTGCTCCGTACAGCTGCTGGCGGCCGCAAATTGCTGCACATATTTGCAATCCGCTTAAAACGACAAGACAGTTTAATATTTTGTTGACAGCTGACAACGTGCACGCCAAAAAAAAATTACTTACAATTTTGCCATTTCACTGGTATTTGCACTAAAGCGCCGCGCATTTCAGAAAATCGCTTTGGATGAGCGCATAGCTTGAGCGCAGCTACGCGCAAATTTAAGTCATTCATTTTACGTTATTTTAATAGAAATTAATATAATAAAGAATAGTAAACCAAGTACAAATAGCCGGCGGCATAAAGTGTGCAGCTCGTAATCAAAATCGCGTTCGATAAGTATTATCGATAACATCACTAGTGTTCAATAAGCGACAGCTATCGATGTGGGTTTTTAAGCAGGGTATGCTGCGCGCACCAGTCTTTTGGAGCACCAAGCAAAAATCATGCGAATTTACTAAAATGGAATTAAATATGTATTTAAAGTCATTGAAAAACAATAAAGTATAAGAAAATATAAATTTGAAATCACTTGAAATCAAAAAAGTAGCCGTCTTTATTTTTATTTTATTCGATAGCTATCGATGTGGACTTTTAAGCAGGGTATGCTGCGCGCTCTGCCTATAGCGCCAAGAAAAAATCGTGCGAATTTACTATAATGGAATTAAAAATGTATTTTAAGTGCTTGGAAAACTTAAAATGGTTAAAAAAAACTTTAAACCACTTGAAAGCAAAAAAGTAGCCTATATTTTAAGCACGTCTTTATTTATGTTTTTTATGACGTGTTTGTTGATAAAAAGCTATCGGCGGTTAAAACTTGCATTTTACATTCATGTTTTCTGATTTATTTCAATGATTTTAACAATGTATTCATTCAATACAAAAGCATATACACAGAGATGAAAAAGAAAATGCAGAATTTGTTGTTGTTGTTGTTTTTTTCTGTTTGTCTCTGTTGTGAGCGCAGCCAGTTGCAGATTTATAGACGGCGACCACGACGACCGCCCTTCCTGCGTGTGGAATCGGATGGAATGGGTGTAACATCCTCGATGCGGCCGATTTTCATGGATGAGCGAGCAAGAGCACGCAGAGCAGACTGAGCACCGGGTCCGGGTGTCTTGGTCTTGTTGCCACCAGTGGCACGCAATTTGATGTGCAATGCAGTAATGCCAAGCACCTTGCAACGTTCAGCCACATCCTAAATGGGAAATATAAACAATGTTTTATTTCTAGAAAAATTCTATGCTGTCGTTTGGGATGTCTCACCTGAGCAGCCAACATAGCGGCGTAGGGGGAAGCCTCATCACGATCAGCCTTGACCTTCATGCCGCCGGTGACACGTGCGATGGTTTCGCGACCGGACAGATCGGTAACATGCACGAACGTGTCGTTGAAGCTGGCATAAATGTGAGCAACGCCGAAAACGTTCTCGCCATCGCGCACCTGTGGTCCAAGGGACACTTGCACTTCCTCTTTTTGAACTTTAGCCTTCCTGGGAGCCATTGTGCAGCAATTAACGGGTTATCAGCAAACTGTAGAATAGGAAAAAACAAATAGTAAGTAAACAGTTTAACAATTTGTTTTAATAACTTGCACATGGCATGGCACCGGACGGCACAACCACACACATATACACAAGCCGCACACACACTAGCAAAAAACAAAACAAAAAAAATTGAATGTTCCAATGTGCAACATTGCCAAAAACAAAACAAAAACACGAATTCGGGTGCACTTTTTATATGAATTGATTGTTTGCATACTCTGCTATGCCGTTCATGTTTTTGTTTTGCATTTTTTGCGTATAAACATGGTTTTTATTTAAAATTTAAACAAGAGATTGTCACAACACGAACCAATTGCGTGAACCGGATATTAAAAAAGAAGGCTATGTAGCAGATGTCAGTGCAGGGTTGCCACTCCATTCACAATAGACAAATGAACTGTCAAGCTGTGCACATGGTTGCATTGCAGGGATGATGAATATTAGAAGGTATCACTTTGTGTGCACAGCTTATGGCAAGTGTTGGACAGTTTAATTAGTTTTTAAACACATATAACATGTATAAAAAATTCTTTAAATATAGTACGATTTTTTGAAAGTGTCATAATTATCAATCACATGCAAAATTTGACAACTGTGATGAAATTTGTAATGGCTTTGTCGTCACCGCGATTTAGCGCCATCTTGTGTCCAATGGCCACAAATACGCGGCCGCGGTAGCGATGTATCGATAGTTTTGCAGCTCTGGTCACAAGATTATTTATGTTGGAACTGACAAGATAGGGTCGAGATGTCGTGGGTTTCGGATTATAAGTATACGTGGATACAAAAGATAGCATTCCAAGCATTGCAGCAATCAAACCAAATACCCCACCACATCGCCTTCGTAATGGATGGCAACCGGCGATTCGCACGCTCCAAGCATTTGGATAAGATCGAGGGCCACTCACGGGGATTCTCCAAATTGGCGGACGTGTTACGCTGGTGCCTCGACATGGGCATACGGGAGGTGACCACATTTGCCTTCAGCATCGAAAACTTCAAACGTTCCAACGAAGAGGTCGACGGTCTCTTCAATCTCGCCCGGGAAAAGTTTGCCAAACTACTGGACGAATCTGATCGTTTGGATGAGCATGGCATACGTATACGTGTGATTGGCAATATTGAGCTGCTCCCTGTGGATTTGCAGCGTTTGATAGCCACTGCCATGTTGCGCACGGAGCGAAATGATAAACTCTTCTTGAATGTTGCCTTTGCGTACACATCCCGCGATGAAATCACGCAAGCTGTCGAGTCCGTTCTTAAGGAGAATAGGCCAGAAGATGACAGTGAGGAGCTGCAGCCCACGGACATCAACGAGCGTCTGCTGGAGGCGTGTCTGTACACACGACACTCATCGCCACCGGATCTTGTATTCCGCACGTCGGGTGAGACGCGTTTGAGTGACTTCATGATGTGGCAGGTAAGGATTATAACTAGCGATTAGGGCGTGGCTATGGGTTCCCCTTGCTAGTCGTTTACCCACTCACCAATCACTTTTCTCTTGCTCTGCAGATCAAATCTTCTGTGCTATACTTTACGAATGTCCTCTGGCCCCAAATAACAATCTGGAACTTTATGGCCGGCATTCTGGCCTATCAGAGGGATAGATTCTATATCGAGGATTACAGGAGGGAGGAACGTCTGCATAGCGCGCAATTGGCCAAATCAAGTGATTTTTATAGTCATCGTGTCCAAAAGTTTCTGCATAAAATGGATGCAAACCGCAGGAAATTGCTTATAACATTGGCTTCCAATTAATTAAATTCCGGCCAAATTGTTAACTGCATATTGAATGTTGTTTGTGATAGGGAAATAATTTAAATGTAAATAACAAATAAAAGTATCACAAGTATTTTACCGTTACTGGTTTCGATTAAACTTATACATAGGCAACTCTGTTCAAAAACCAATATTATGCGGGTCACTATTATTTATTTTTCCCAGTAATTCACATTCATTCACCGGTGCTTTAAGTTCCAAGGGGGAATAAAAGGAACATTAGTCCGATAAAGTTTTATATAAATCGGCCATAGATATTAAGCAAAGTGATATATTTTAAAGTTGCTTTAACATTTGTGTATTCATTTTAGAAATAAATTTGTACATTCCAGTTAGTGAATAAATCAACGGAGTTTGCTCAGAGTTTGCTATTGAACGAAATAAAAATCTTGTCAGCAACCATTTAAGGGATCCCTTTAAAATATCCTCAATATAATCTTAATTCTTTTTATGAATCGATTTAAATTTGAACCAAGACAAACGAACGATATAATTGAACTATATGATCGAACAATCAGGGATGTATTTCGTTCGTTCATCAAATTGAGTAGTTCGTTCAATCGAACTTATCCTGAACGAACGATACAACTTTACAATACAACTCTAGTGGTAATTGCTGAAATTACCATCTTGCAAAACTTTTTTTGTTGTAAAAATATATATACAAATACACACAAGAAAAGTAATAGGCATTAGTTTTTCATAAAATAGTGTAAAACAAAGTACACTTTTAGTTAGCTTTAAAGTTAGTTTTCAGTGTTAAAAGCAATTAATTTGAAGCTCTAGCTCTAGTTTTCTTACACTAGGCGTGACGACGAAAAAATCGACAAAAAAAAGAAAAAAAAAACACATTTCACTCGAAATCCGCAAATAAGATTTACACGCGACCGCATCAAATACGACAACTATACGACAAATATTTTGTATAACAACGTTTCAAAGTAGCTCAAAATTATTGAAAGTCAACAACTAACACGAAAATAAAGGGTAAGTAAATGTGCTACAATGTGTGTATGTATGTATGTACATATATACAGCTCTGTAATATTTATGTGTGAGTGTGTGTGCCTGTGTTTGCGTGTGTCGTTCTGCATGTTGCTCTCTTTTTGTTCTTTTTTTTTTTGACTTCCCTTTTGGTCGGCCGTTGGCGATGCTGTATTGATTTTTTTACGTGAACGCTACGCCGCCTCGTCTACCGGCAGTGGTTGTGCGAGGGGGCAGCGGCTGTTATGGTACATTTTATATGCAGTTTATGGAATAGAATTAAGCAATAGAAATGGCCTTATGTGTGGTTCAAATTGCATATGCGCAACTAAACTAATCAGCACTTGAGTGCAATTCTTCCATAAAAAGGTAGATTTGCGCTCGTTTTTATTTTTATTCAGCTTTTTTTTTGCATTTTATCAACGCTGCCTCCGTCTATATTAGCGGTTGCGGCTCTCTCCGGTAAGGTACGTCATGCCGGCTGTCGATTGTTGTTAAACCACAAAGGACAAATAATAAATTGAATGTGATTGAGAAAAATAAGAAATTAAATACTAAGTGCATGTACAATGAATGTGTATGAGTGTGTGTGTTGTGCATATGTGTGAGTGTAATATCCATGTCACGTGTTAACAGTGCTGAAAAACATCTGCAAGTCACTATTTTCAATACTAACTTCAAAATTACACAATGGTGTGTAGTGGAGAAATAATGAAAGAGTGGTTCCGGTTCAAGGATTGCAGCTGAACCGGTTCTCTGTACTCTGTGCTCAGTGCACTTTGTGAAACACAAAACTAAACTTTTATTTCAAAACTTCATTGATGTTTTCATTGATTACTTGATGCAGGGTATTTTGTAGTTGATCACATTAACATATCTTGACATTTAACAAAGCAAGCAAAGAGTTCTTTAGTTTAAAAAGTCTCAACAACTGTTCACGTGCACACAAAATATTGCGGTGCAGACTAAAAAAAAGAAAAAAAAAGTTCGTGGTTTGTCTCCGTAAAATTTGGTTCGACGTTTTGTTAATTTATGTTCTTTTATGCATTTGAAACGCTAATTTTATGCATTTCTCTATCAATTCAGGCGGACGTTGAAGAACCGCCAGAAAGGAACGGCAAGGATAGGAAAGCACAGTTTGAGTCAAAAGTGAAAGAGAGAGTTATCCGGATAAAGAGCGAAAATGTACGCACCCGCATATGCACCCAACGCTGGAGGCGTTCAACAACAGCACACTGGCGGCTATTATGGCAACGGTGGCGGCGGAGCAGCTGCTGGCGGCGGCAATGGACCACGTCACGAGCGTCCATATTATCCGCGTAATAATTTCGCTGGCGCTGCCGGCAATGCGGCATCATTGAATGGCGCCGGCGGCGGTGCAGCAGCTGGTGGTATGCATTTTGGTCAACCTTACGGTGTTATGACCTATGGCATACAGAATGGCATCAGTATGAGTGCTGGCGGTAATCCATATCGTGGCGGCGGAGGTGGTGGCAATGCCATGCAAAATGGTGCATTTGCCGGTGCCAATGGCATCACTTTCCAGGGCGGACCACGTGCCAAAAATCCCAATTATACCCAACGCTATCCGAAGCCTCACAATGGCATGGGCAATGGCGGTGGTTATCAGGGTAGCGGTGGTGCCAATTACAATGCAGCCGCATTGGGTATGCTCTCAAAGGAGGAACGTGCCGAATTGCAGCGCGAGAAGGCCAAGAATCCTGG
Source organism: Drosophila acutilabella (assembly GCA_035046005.1). NCBI lineage: Eukaryota > Metazoa > Arthropoda > Insecta > Diptera > Drosophilidae > Drosophila > Drosophila acutilabella. The sequence continues at coordinate 9,358,067 of JAWNOK010000020.1, forward strand.
ACGTAATTTGGTCAAACCGATATGGGAGGATTTGCGACCATTTCTAAAGGATTTCTACATCATGCATCCCAATACGCAGAATCGCAGTGAGCAGGCCGTTGCCGAGATGCGTCACGAGCTCGAAATTACTGTGTCTGGCAATGATCTACCCCATCCAGTGGCCAATTTCGAGGAGAGCTCATTGCCCCAGCATGTGATCGATGAGATGAAGCGTCAGGGTTTCACTAAACCGACCGCAATTCAATCCCAAGGCTGGCCAATTGCCCTAAGTGGACGTGACCTTGTGGGTATTGCCCAAACCGGTTCGGGCAAGACATTGGCTTATATGTTGCCAGCCATTGTGCACATTAGCAATCAGCCACCGGTATTGCGAGGCGAGGGACCCATTGCCTTGGTGCTGGCACCCACACGTGAGCTGGCCCAGCAGATACAATCGGTGATCAGGGATTATGGGCACTTGAGCAAGCCAGAGATTCGTCATACTTGCATCTTTGGCGGATCCTCAAAGGTGCCACAGGCACGTGATTTGGAACGTGGTGTTGAGGTTATCATTGCCACACCCGGACGTCTGATTGATTTCCTCGAGAATCGTAATACCAATTTGCAGCGTTGCACGTATCTTGTACTGGATGAAGCCGATCGTATGTTGGACATGGGCTTTGAGCCACAAATTCGTAAAATTATCGAACAAATTCGTCCGGATCGTCAGGTTGTAATGTGGTCAGCCACCTGGCCCAAGGAAGTACAAGCCTTAGCCGGTGATTTCCTCAACGATTATATCCAAATCAATATTGGTTCAATGAACCTGTCGGCCAACCACAACATTCGACAAATCGTCGATATTTGCAATGAGAACGAGAAGCCGCAGCGTATGGTGCGTCTCCTTAAGGAGATCACTCCGACCACCAATAATGCGGCTAACAATGGCAACAAAATCATCATATTTGTGGAAACCAAAATCAAGGTATGTTTCATCAAATACGTAGGGTAGTTGTAGTCGTCAATTGTTGTGATTACACCATTAATTGTTTAATCTTGATTAATTCCACCTTCATGCGGTGCTCAATATCACGTTTTGTCCGTTTAAGATAAGATATTAGCAACATTTGGAGGTAGTCGATACAAGAATTCCATTTTAAACAGTATAGCAAGGAAGCAGACCTACACTACTTAGTCAACTTGTGCTTTCAAAGCACATTTAAGCTTCTTGGAGCCGCATTTCGTGGAAATAAAGGGAAAGTTTTTCAATTGTTGTCAGTTTGTTAGTTTCTGTTGTAATTTTAGCATTTAAAACACTTGAGTGGGTCAGCTTTTTATTTTATACACTGAATATTTGTATTAAATTATAATAAAAGGGCTTATATTCTTTTAAAACTACATATGTGCCTTTAGGCAACTGAAAGAGCTTCAAAAAATTGTATCAGGATAAAAGGGAGCAATAACATTTAGTTTTATTCAAAGGCCATGGCCAATTTTTCCCCTCAGACTTTTAAAAACAACTTTTGGTTGTGTAAATAGTTTATTACCTTAAAATTATATTAAATTGTGTATATTTTTATTAAATGACAGCACATGAAAGCTCTTAAGTTTTTAGTCTAAAGCACAGCTTTTCTGAAACATTTGGTACATTTAAATTTGAAAGCACATTAAAGCTCTTCAGAGAGGGAGAGAGAAAAAAACCAAGCAATTCATATAGTTGATTATGCTGAATATAATCTGAAAACACTGAACAGATTTATTTTATTTCTAAAGCTTCTCAAAGAATAGGGAAATCAACTTATTAAAGCACATGAAAGCGCGTTGGAGTAGAATATAAACATTTTTTTGCACTAACAAAATCTACCAAGAATGGAAAAGAATGAAAATTTTATTTCGATTTCAGGTTGAAGACATTTTGCAGATAATTCGCAGCGAGGGCTACACAGCCACATCCATACACGGCGACAAGTCGCAGAGTGAACGCGATTCGGTGTTGAAGGATTTCCGTAATGGTAAATCGAATATATTGATTGCCACCGATGTGGCATCACGTGGCTTGGATGTGGAGGATTTACAGTATGTGATTAACTATGATTATCCAAATTCATCGGAGAATTATGTGCATCGAATTGGACGGACTGGACGTTGCCAACAACTGGGAACCGCCTATACATTCTTTACACCCGACAATGCCAAGCAGGCACGTGAATTAATCTCAGTGCTGGAGGAGGCTGGACAGACGCCAACACAGGCGCTGCTCGATTTGGCTCGTGCCATGCCCAATTCGGCCAATTATCGTGGCAACAAACGTTGGAATAACAATGGCAATGGTGGCGGCAATAGCATTGGTGTCTATCAGCAACGCAGCAATCCGCTCAACTATCAGGCGGGCAATAACATTGGTGGCGGCAACAATGGCTACAACAATCGGATCAACAGCTATCAGCAGCAGCAACAACAACAATATGCCGCTGGCGGCAACAGTTATCAGCCTAATGGCGGTGGTGGCGGTGTTGGCAATTGGAATCGTGGCGCAGGGGCTGCGCTCAATCAGCAAACCGGTCCTGATGGCATCAATCGCAATGGCAATGCCACATATCGTCCGCGTGCACCATTCAATAATGGTGGACCGCGTGCCATTATGGGACACAACGGGGCAGGCGGTGGTGCTGGTAATGGTGCTGGTGGTCATAATGCTGGACAACCGCATCTGGGACAACAGGGCGGTGCATTTATGCAGCCAAATTATCGAGGACGTGGTCAATTTGTGCCACCAAATGCAGCAGCAGCTGGCAGTGGTATGCCACGTTTCCAACAATATCCAAAGCGTGACTATCAGCAGCAGCCACAGCAGCAGCAACAGGCGCCGCAGCAACACTATCAGCAGCAACAGCAGCCACCACAGCAGCAGCAGCAACAGCAGGCACAACAACAACAGCAGCAGCAACAACAGCAAAAGCCAAAGCATCCCGGTGTCGTTGATGATAAGAACTTCAAGGAGTATGCACCGACAGTTGTTAGCACACCGCTCGTCCATTATACGCCAGCAAATTCGCCACCAATTGCCGCTGTGGCAGCAGCAGCTGCTGTTGCCGGCGGTGCTGGGCGTGCAACGGTTGCCGCTGCACCCGGAGCTGCCTATATGTATGATGCGGCAGGTGTATTGACAACAACAGCGGCACCCGGCACCAATCCCTATGCCAGTCAATTTAGCATGCCGCCCGCCTACTATGCCACACAGCATCATCAATTTGCTCCAGCTGTGGCTGGACCCGGTCCAGGTGCTGCCATCGAACAGGCTGGACAGCATTAAGCGGCGACCAAAAGAGACAAGCACACAAAACAGAACAGATTTATATATATGCATATAAATATATATAAATAACTATGTATGTATATAAATATATATGTATATATATGTGTATTAGAATATATATGTATGTATTTATATATATGCATACATATATCTATATATACATATATTTATATATATGCGAAGAGAGCTCCTGTTTTAATTTTCTTTTCCAAAAAGTCCAAAACAACAACAACATAAACAACTGCAATATCCAACAACACAACAGAAGAGATGCAAGCAAACAAACAAACAAACACACAGACAGACACAAACACAACACAGCACACACTCTTACACACTCATACACACCTTTATATATATGTATATCTATATATATATAAAAAATGTATAATGTATAACGAGGCATCAAGGGAGTTTACACATTTGCTGCAACTGAAAACATTTGAAATACATTGTTTTGTTTATAGAAAATAATGTTAGTTATACAACTTATGTGCTGTAAGCTTGTGTGAATCATCAGCAAAGTGACAGCAGCAACATCAACAAGAACCACAACTATCAAGTCCTAGGGAGGCAGACAAGCAGCAACAACTCGGATACAAATGGCAACAATTTGCAAGTTAAAAAAAACAATACCAAAAAAAAAACAACACAATCTAAACAAATACAAACAAAATCTAGAGGAAGAAGGAAAATCCACATGAAGCAACACAAGAAGAAAAAACAGCGAAGGAAAGAAAAATGAAAATTTATTTTCGCCCTTTTTTTTTACTTGCAATTTGTTATATACATATGTGTGTATATATCATATACTTCTCATTTATATTTATTATTTATCTGCTACAACACACAACTACACACACTCAGACCTACACACACTGACTTATTTGCTTGGCGGCTGCAGCAGCAGCAACAACAACTGCAGTAACAACAAACATTAAATGGGTAAGTGTCTATTGACTTTATAGTTTAAACGATTTAGCAGTTCATCAACTCTTTTCTGTATACTTTCTTAAAACAGCAGCAAAATACAAAAACAGCGCCGTTAAAAATATAAAATTAAATAGCAAAACTTGCGACTGCTTCAAACAACGCTTCGTAAATAAACAACAATTAGAACCACCACCACAACAACATCTACAACTACTACAACAACAACATCAGCAACTAACTGTTCAAACTAATTAAAACACACCCAATATATATATATACATTTATATATATATTCAATTTTAAAGCATTCTTTAACGCGGACAAACAAATCGCATGTTCTTCGAATGTTTAAGAGTTAAATAATTCTTATTCCTCAATTCTTATAATTATAATTTTTTTTTAAATGGATTATAGAAATATGCTTAATATTTTGTTAATTTAAACACAACACACACATACACTTAACAACGCACACAATCCATACTTGAAATTTAAACAGAATTTGTTAATTATTAATTTTAAGTGTTATACACATAATGCGTATACCATAAATAACAACAAACAATAACTAAATCTATACATTCAGTAATTTGTTAAATAGAAAACAAACACACCCACACACGCACACACCCCAACACACACACAGACAAACAGGGACACATACAAAATTATAAAAAAAATTGAAAAAGAAAATTTTGTAAAACCTTTTCACTAACTTGGTTGGTATGAAATTAACGGTTTGCTTATATAATATATTAAAAAGATTATAAAAAGAAACACACACGAAACAATAACAAACTAAAATTAAATAATACTCAAAATACTGAAAAATATAAAAATAAAAAACACACACACACACACTTACACACGCACACTGAGAGAAAAAAATGCAGCTAATCGTGAAAAGTCGAATTGCTAAAACCAAAACGAACTGAAAACAAAACCACAAGAAACAAAAAAGAATACAAACAAAACTATTTAGAAAATTTGTAAAGTTCAAAACAAATTCGGAAAAATAAAAAGAAAACTCCTTAAAAAGGGGTTCAAATAAAAGTATAAATAAAAAGAAATAAAAGCAGCGCTGCTTTGGTAGAAGTATGTAAACGAATCGGAAGAAAATCAATGAAAATATGTATTGGAAAACAAATGAGATAACAATTCAAAGTTCGAATAATATATATATATATATGTATAGATATATATATATACGCGTTATGTATATATATATGTATACGTATAATTCTAATTTTTATAATTTTCGTTATTTTTTTATTTTGCATATCTTGAAGCTGAAACGCGATCTTATTTATTTAACTTCTATATATATAAAACGAATATATATGCAATACTTTTTTGTGAATATTTAATTTTGAATAGGCTTAAAGGGAAAACTTTTCATTTAAATATAAAAGAAATATATATATATACATATATAACTGCTTGATATATTCACACATTCGAAATACATGTTTTTTTTTTTCTTAAAAGTCAAAAGTTCTATGCAAATTACTGAAAAAATTAAACTACAAACTTAATTTAATACAAAAAGAACCCCAAGAAAAACAAAAAGAGAAAGAAAAAAGAAATAAACGCCACATTCATCCATAAAAAAAAATAAAATTTAAAAAATAATATTAAAAATGAGTGCAAGATGATAAAAGAACAATAGTAATGAACAGGATTGCATATTAGCATATACATAACTAAATTGACATTATGTGTATGAACATATATGAAAATTAATTAACAACAACAAGAACAACAAAACATATATATACATATAACAAATTAGTGATTTTGTTTAGTGTTTGTAGCAGAACGTTTTCACATAAGTAACTATATCTGGATTGGATTAACATCCCCAACCCCCACTCAGTACGCCACGCCTTGTCTGTCGCCCCCCAAAGGAAAAAAAAAACAGAATTGATTAAATTTGTAGTTTTTATGCTTCAAATTTGTTGTATAACTTTGCCAATAAGAACACAAAACGAAAATGTAAAATATTCCAAGTTCATCCTTAAGAAAACCAAAAACACATACAGAAAAATGCAGTACAAAGAAAAATTAGGAAAAGGAAATGCAGTAAGAGAGAGAGAACAAAATGTGTGGAAAAGCAGGGGAAATAAACTAGAAAAAGTAAGAGACAGGAAAAAGCAAGGGAAAAAAATGAATTCCTTAAACTCTACACATACTAGCATATATAGATATATACACATATATTTATTTACATACTACATACATGGAATACATAGATATTTGTATTCGATGTACATCTTTAGCTACTAAAATGGATTAAAGCCGGAAATCGAATGATAGAACAAGAATATATATCAAAAGCACATGGATCTCCTTGTAACAACAACAAAAACTACATTTAAATTAAATAAAAAAAGAAATTTATGTATAAAACATTTATGAGAGGCAAGAGGAAAAAGAAAACGAAATGGAAACTGGAAACTGGAAACTGGAATAAGGAAAATGGAAAACGGAAAATTAGCATAAAAAAATGGCAAGACATTTGTTTATAACGTTTACTATTATTAGTTTTGTTTTTGTATTGTTTTTTTTTTTTCTTTTTTGTTTATTAATTTTTTTTTTAGACTTTCCGTTACATCTCATAGTATTTTTGGTGTTTTTGGTTTTAGAAAAACTGAAAACTAAATACAACTACTACATTTATTTTTTATATGTATATGTATATACACAATGTTACTAAGTGAAAAAAAATGAACTCCCAGATATGGCTGGTGTTTTGGGCGGTACCGGGCGGTACGACGGTGTTTCTTTTTTTTTTTGTTTTTGTTCTCGGTTAATCTAAAGACCATCAGTACCACCATGACCCCTCCCGCCCTTCTGCGCACCGTTACGCCCAGCCCCGCTTCGCCCCGCCCGCTATCTAGGCATTTTTTTTAATGCAACCAAATTGTGATGATGTGATAGACTTATAAAAAATACTAATTAATAACCAATTAAAAACTTAAAAAAAAAACGAAAAAAAATCGAAGTAACAGCCAAAAAAATAAGTTATATATATGTATATGTATGCCAGTGTATTTGTATGTATATATATATATATGAACACGATCGATGGCTATTAAAATATATATGTATTATGGATGAAATGAGGCACACATTCTCTTTTTTTTTTGATTTATAAGAATTACAGAAAATATATATTAAAAAAAGGCCTATAGAACGCGATATTTGTATTGTATTTTACCTATAAGTTGTTGTGAGCACACATACAGGCAGACACACACACATACGCCGCCCCACACACACACACACACACACGAAACAAGCAAAGAAAAGCGAAAACAAAAAAAGAGAAAAACAAGTTGAAACTGAAACTGATAAAATTTAAGCGCAACAAACTGAAAAGATGCAACGAAACAACAAAAATGAAAAAAAAAAAACAACTTGAAAAAAATCCTAAAACCGGGACAAAAAAAATCGAAAAAGTTGAAAAAAAAATTCATTGTTTGTTTGATACAAACTTTTTTTTTGTTTTGTCTTGCTTTAGTCGGTAACTACCTATCTCTCTCTAACTCGGTCTCAGCCAAACTCGTCTCTCTCTATCTAGCTTTAAACTACTTGCTGTGTCTGTCTCAGTCAGTCTCTGCTCCTCTCTCTCTCTCACTCTCTCTTAACTCTATATGGTAAACAATTTTTACAAATATATATATGTATATATATTTTTGAAAGTTTCAAATAAAATACAAAACTTTTGAAAGCAAAAGAAGTTGAATTCAAAATTACGTAACGCAACGCATCGTAACGTAACGTTTCGTTTCCCGTTTGTTTCCAAATAATTTTTAATACAAGAAAAACAGCCAAAAAAAAAAATTTAAAAAATACCTATATATTTATATATATATAAAGTCCGTTATCTTTTATAATATATATATTTTATAAAAATGAAAATGTTTTTTTTTTTTTGTTAGTTTGTCATGCGTGTGTGTGTGTGTACGTGCATGTATGTGGTAGTGAGTGAGTGTTGGTTGTATTACATTTGCTTCAAGCGTATCTCTTATGTTTAAAATATTCATTTTGTTCAGATATAAATATATATATTTATATGTGTATATGTTTGTATGTATGTACATGCATAGCATATATGTATATAGACTCTTATATAAATACAATACAATACATAATTTTATACATACGTTTATCAAACGCCAGTCGCGCTACTAGTGACGCAAGTGAGAGTGAAACTGCATTTAAAAAGAAAACCAAAAAAAAAAACAAAACCAAACAGACCATACAGTGCTGGCCGTAAAAACGTTGACAGCTCAATTAAAGCGCTCGACCGCACAATTTGCCAAAATGCACACAGACACACACACACACTGATACACACACACACACTAACATAAATACAGTACTTTAAAGCGCAAAAAAAAAATTAGCTGCAGCTTTTGGGACAACAAAAACAATAAACACAAAAAATTGGGAAATTTAAACCAAACAAAAATTAAAAAAAAAAAACAAACTAAAGCAGCATTGTAAGTGATAAGAAAAAAAATTATATACAAAAAATTGGAAATTTTTGGCCAGCAAAAAAAAAACAGCTTAAAAGGAAATGAAGAAGGAACGCGAATGAAACGTGAAAAATATGAAAGAAAGAAGGATAAAAAACCCCATTGTGATACAGTTACAAAAAATAATAAATAGAAGAAAGGAATGTGTAGTAAGAATACGTAGATACATACGTTAAATGTTTAAACATTGCGCATAACAACGGGAATTTCCATACATATATAGTACGCATATGTATGTGTGTGCATTTATAGGCTATGCATACTAAAAACTACACACACACACACACTGACACACAGTGATACAAATACAATTGTATATATACATATACATGTATGTGTATATATGTGTGTTTAAGGGCAATGATGACAACTTGACGTTTATATCACAATAAACAAACATAGAAATTTATGTTTGTAAGTATTTCGAAAACAGAACGTTCAGAAAAACTACAAGAAACGAAAATAATAAAAACAAGAAAATAATATAACTAAACAAACACAAACAAGACACACACACACAAACACACACACACACACATCTAAAAAGCATAATATTAAAAAGCAAGCCAACAATTTATACAAACTAGTTTTAAAAAAAATACTCACACTAACACGACACACACAACACACACTCACACACACATGATCCTCTAATCTGTAAGCAATTTGGTTAATTTTCAAAAAGAGCAACCAAAAGAGAACGAAAAAAGAGAAAAAATAAGCAAAGAAAACATATGAAATTATCTTAATTTTTTTTAAAATAGTATTTGTTGTGTTTAGCCGAAAAAAAAAACAAACAAAAACAAAATGGGTAAATTTTGAAAAATGAAAACATTTTAAGAAATATGCAAATTCTTAGCCATTTCGAAGGAGTGTGCATTTAGACATACAAGCAAACATACATAGACACACGTACTAAGTAGTATGTATGCGAAAAATGGATTTACGAATTAACAAATTTGAAAATTTCAATTTTTTCACAATTTTTGAATTGGAAAAAACTTGAAAAACAATTGAAATTGTATTAGAAAAAAGAACTCTTATAAAAAAAACAAGCGATAAATGCTTGATAGAGAAACAAACTAAATAAAAACGTGGACAAAAAGTAATTTGAAAATAAATTGAAATCAATTTAATCGAAACTTAATTAAATTCACAAAGAAAAAAAAAAAATGAAAAAAGAATATATATTTAGAGCTTAAGCGAATCCAACAAGAAGCACACATTCAAACCTTATTATAATAAACATATATATTAAAATAAATAAATAAATACATACATACATACATATACATATATATGTATATATACATACAAATACAAATACAATTTATGTATGCTACACATATGCACAAACATGCACATGCATGTTTAATAATTCAAGAATTTTGAAAACGAATTCGAAAACGAGTTCAAAATATGCAACAAGTAAAAATGAAGTAAACTAAATGTATTCAATCTTATCTTATGTATATTAAGCTAACACAACACACACACACACTTCCCCCACCCCGCCCTTTCCCACACCACACTGTTCGCAACAGACCCAGCACCCACCCAAACTCCCCCTCCTAACACAAACCCTAGCCCTAAAATTAGAAATGGTCTGAATTATAAGAAGTTCGCAAAATATATACATACATATATACATTTTTTTGGGCAAAACCAAATTAATAAATACATTATAATGGCATACAACACATACATAAAACTACTATGTACAAGTATGTTTACGATGCGAATGATATCTATGTAATTAAACAAACACTTTTAAACAAACGGTCTATGTTTCAATATATTTTCATGTTGGATATTTCTCAACAGCTGTGGTAAGTAACAATTTAAATATACTTCAAAGGCGGACTGTCTGAAAATATGTACATATCCCAAAATTATGGCGAATTATAGTGATTGTCTTAAAAAAGTGAAACAGATTTGGTATACAACTTTTAAAACACATTAAAACTTTTTACAATCTTTTTGGTAATAAAAATTTGTTAAAAACCGTCATTAAATCTTCACAGAAATATTTGTAAAATAATTTTACACATATTTTTTATTTTATTTTAATTTTAATTTGCTAAGTTTACTATTTTGATTTCTACTAACGAATGCATGAAACTTTTGACCCAATTTTGAATCTAACTTTTTCCCGCTCAAATGTGCTTCCGTCGGTGTCATGCAAAAATGGCGACAACGTGAAAGTGTTGGTATTTTAGTATTTTTGTTTTATTTTAGTGCTTTTGGCGATTTATGGCCTGTCCAGCTTTGGTCACACTGCTTCAATCTTTCGTAATCTGAATTGTTGTTGATATAAATATAAACGCGTTTTTCGCAGACGCTCTCTGAAAAGCGAAGGACAAACAAGGAGCGAGTGCCGTTGTGAATTTGATTCTTCTGTTCTATTTTATTTTATTTTTTTCTATAAATACAGAATTATTGCAATTAAAACAAGAAAATATTCAATATTTTGTAAAAATAAACTCGGCACGTTGTGTGTGCGTGTGTGTGTTCCCGGTATTTAAAAGCCCAGAGTGCGTGCGTGTGTGTGTTTGTGCACAATTATGCGTGCCATAATTTAAAAATATCGCCGCTTGCTTTACCGCATTAATCAGCACATCAAATCGCCAAACTAACCCACGCAATAGTTAGACAAGACGTAGAAGCAGCAGCATCAGCATGTCCTATACGGAGCTGGAATCGGGCTATCAGGACCTGCGTCAGTCCACGCAAAGCAACGTCGGAACTACACAACTGCACCAGCAGCAACAACAACAACAACATCAGCAGCAACACCAGCAGAATACGCAGCAGCAACCGCTGACATCGCATTCACACCGCGTGGGCTTTTACTTGGGTCACGATGGCAATGTATGCAGAAAACGAAAGTTAAAAGTTTAAACAAATTAACGTTCACAAAATAGATTCATTCAATACATGCGCATTTATAATCCATACAATGTGCTAATGTCAGGACGATGTCAAAATCAATACACATACATACACATACAAATTAAATTGTTGTTGGTGTTGTTTTTGGTGTTGACCCTGACTTTGTCATTTGCGTTGTTTTGTACCAGCAGCCGCAGCACTATCACAGCTGACTGTAACGTCCTCTCCCGCTCGCTCTCTCTTAATCACTCATTTACTCTTACTCTCTCGTTGCCAATTTGTGCTTTCGCTGGTCGTACTTGAGCTTTTTTATACCGAATCGAGCCGAACATTGAGTCATGTTGTGAGTGTGAAGGTGACAGCAACAACAAAGTTGCGCTTGCTGCTCTCCCAGGGACACTAAACATTTTGACATTTACCACGGTCATTTTGAGCTAAACTGCAGCAAATTGCAATAAATTTGTCAGTCAGTCCTGCGCCTGTTCTTTGATACATGTTCATACTTACACACATACATATATGTATCTATCGTATGCATAGAGAGGTACAAAAAATCAGACAGTTATAAAAATGGGCAATAGTTTTGAAAAATTTGCGGGCGGTGGAGGTGGAAATAACTACAATGTCAACTCACGTCGCGGTTGGAGTAGACGGCGACGTCGCCTTGCGGTCGCAGCGTCAGCACCATCAGCTGTAGCGGCAGCAGCGCCGACGGAAAGTTCAGAATGCACAAGCTCTAATGCAAACTCACGACGCTGGCTGACACATGTCAGCTCAACTCCAAATTTAGGTGGTGCGTTAGTGTGCGTGCGTGCGTGAGTGTGTGTGTACGCTCTCATGTGCTGTCAGCTGTTCTCTCATCCCTGCCGTTTACATTCTTTGTATTCTTCCGCAGAGACAACATCCGCAAATGACGCACTGGAGCCCCGTTCATCATCCTTTTCTTATGTGGTGAACATTCTTTTTATTTCTTTTTTTTTTCAACAATATTATTTACATTTGTTGCGTTTGTTTAATTATGGCTTGAGTTTAAGTTCATTGTGCTATTTTTTTTTGTCTGCGGTTGATTTTCGTTGAAATTTTTTTTTATCGCTTTTTTTAATTCTCATATTAATTTGCTTACACATTTGTTTGCTCATTTGGCGCAACGCCTAATTAATTTGTCGGTACACAGACATACCAACAAACATACATACTTATGTATGCCTTTGCCTGATTATCTTATTTTATTTGTTCTACCTGTTTGCTTTCGATTTTCGTTGAATTTCCACCAACCATTTCCACCCCAGAGTTAACAAATTTAGTTGCTAAATTGCCACAGAGCTCATTTCAATAATTGCGGTAAGTCAACGCAGTTGCACATTGCTCGATTTGTGAACGGATCCTTCTTACGACTCCTTTCGTCTTAACGCAAACGTTTGTGCTTTAGTTTCAACGTAATGTAGATTCAAAATAACGTTGCATACTTTCAAGCGAAGTAAAAAAATTGTGCATACATAATTTGCGTGCTTGATATTGCAGTTGAAATTTGAAAACGTGAAGTTTAAAATTGTCTTGAATAATCAAATTGAAAAATATTATTTTGAAATATTTAATTTTTTTTTGAGGAATTAAGTGTACGAAGTGTTGACATACATACAAACATACGTATAATGTCTATTTATGGATTCAGGGGTACATACATTTACTAATGTGTAGTGACTGATTAAAAAAGTTTTAGAGTAATCAACATCGCTGTGAAAAAATGTTAAAAGTCACAGCCTCAAACAAATTAGTTGCCACAAAATAGATATCGAATTCATTTTAAATTTATTAGTTTGATAATTTGTTTATTTTGAAACTGTTGATACCCACAGCAAGTGTTTTTTTTTTATTGAAAGATGTCCTTTAAAACTTCTTTGAATTCCAGAAACTTAAATTCAGTTTGTATCGATCATATATTTTCAATAAAATTTTGTATGTTTATTAATTTAAATGTTCAGCAATATAATTTGAGTTGCAACAAAAACGCGTCTATAAGTTGTCTTTGGGAGTTCAAGGAATCAAAATTACGGTGCTGAAGTAGACTTTTGTCATCCACTGTGCACTGAGTTTTAGAAATCGCTTGGTTTTGAATTGTTCCTTAATTTTTCTGCTAATCGATAGTTTTTTTGAAATTTATTTTAAAATATTTGTTAGAAATTGAAGTGAAAATATTATGGAATTTGAGAAACTTACACTGGAAAAAAGTAATTTTAAATTTGTTTCAATTTATGAAAGCTTTTAGACATTTGCAATTGGTTGTTAAAAAAAAAGAAAGTTGAGAAAATCAACTCAAAATTAAATGGCGTGTTATTAGGTTCCGATTCAGTCGAAAAGTCGTCATAAAGTTAAATTGGTATTTATTACTTTTAAATTGTACCCTTAACGGTGTTTTTACTGTAGGTAGCTGCACTGGGCGGCAGGTAACCCTGCTGCTTACTATTGCACCTGCTGAATTTGGCATGCGTCATTTTTTTCAGATCGTTAAGTCAAAAGCTGTTTTAGCTCCATTCAGTTACTGAGTTCTCAATGTAATATTTACTCTCACGCTCTGCATTTCGCACTCCCTCTCTCATTTTCTGTCTCAGCTACCGGACGTGTATGTTACGAGTATTTAAGTTGTTGTTGTTGTCTTTGTCGCTGTCAACAAAGATAACGTATTCAAACAATTGCCACACACAAAGAGTAGAATAAGAAACATCGGCAAAAACAACATCAAAGAAAGCTCCTATAGTCTTTGGCTTTGTCTTAAAGATGTGGAAGAGAGAGAAACACAGACAGAGATAAAGAGAGGGAGAGTAATTAACATGATCAACGACAGAGAAGACCAGACCGTTTGGCGCACAATCAAGAGACGCAAAGCGACGCGCTCAAATAGCTTCGCTTCGGCTTGCTTGGAACTAGAGGTGGGCGCGTGACAGTTGTTATCGTAGTTTCTGCTGTACTCTGATATTTTGAGCGATATTAATAAGTAATTTACTGAACGCAAAGTTATTACAAAGTAATTATTGAAAAGTAGACAAACAATTAACTTTAAAAAATTACATAAGCCTAATTCAGTTGTTAGGAATGTCGAGACAGTGCGAAAAAGGCGTATTTATAAAGATGTTTGGTGTTTTGAGTTCATACTTAACTTGTTCGCACCAAAATGCTTATTTTTAAATATGTTGGTGCTGTATCTTCTTGCCAATTTTGTACTTCTGTGCTCGTTTTTGTGTCATACAAATTTTATTTTTATTGTGTCAATAAAATTTTTGATAGTTAATGCATATCAAAGACTAGAAATGTGTTGCGTTTCTTTTTAACTTTTTACTTGCAATAAAAAAAGTATAGTTTTTGGTTTTCCCAACCGTTTAAGTATATAAAACGTTTTATTAAAAAAAAATTTAGATGTGTAAGCATCGATAGTTTCATATTTCTCAGCAAACAATTATCGCTCAAGTTGTCCGGAAGTATATTGCTGGCAATAGTCCGAAAATATATATAAAACAATGTTTTTATTTTGTGGCTTTCATCTTAAATTGAGTCACAAGTTTCTTATAATAAAGCGAGGCCGCCTATAAATACATATTTCGAAATGGTTTAATTTTAAATATTTTATTACATTGAATAAAATGTGAGTTTTTTTTTTCAAATCAATTGCTTTGCTTAAGCAAACGATAGTGTATATGCTCCGCGAACGTGGCCTCGTGCTTCAGTTCGCACATCGCTAGTCCGGATCGGAGTGTGGCTGATAGCCGATAGTCGCAGCCGTAGTCACAGTCGAAGTCGCAGTCGCTGCCGTGTCGTGGCACATTGTTCAGTTCGTAGTGGCGTACGGCGCGAATTGCTACCCAAAAATTAATAACAAATACGGCAAAAAAAAAGCAAACGAAACAATAATAAATAACAGAGAGGGGGGAAAACAAAATATAATAATAATAACAATAAAACACGAACTGTATTTGTTGCTGTTTCGTGCCGTGTGCTCTAAAAAACAACAACAACAAACAGCGGGCAATTTGTTATAAAAACAAGACATCAATTGTTTATTTGTTGTTGTAATTGAGTGGCACTTAAAATTAAAAGGGCCTTAAGAATTTAGTTTGCATGGAGTGGACATGGTTCAAGGACTGGTGGCGTCTCAAAAAGCTCCGCTCGCGTCATCAGCGTCACAAGAAAAAACTTGAAGCAGCCGCTGCGGCAGCGACTACAGGCAGCGCTGCCCATTCCGCGGACGAAGCAGTCGCCAACGAAACCGATGAGGGTTCAACGGTAAAACCCGATGGTTTAGCAGAGCGCAGGCATAGCCTGGATACGCATACGAGAAGAAGACGACGAGGACGAGGACGCGATCGTCTTGTGCCGCGTGCACGAAGTGTGGACCCGAATAAAGCTCGTGGCCAGTCGAAGGAGGGGCGGGGGGAGACAGAAGATGATGATGGCGAATATGGACCATTCAATGTTAGCGATTACATGGATTTCGATTATCGCAATGCTAATGGCGATAATGACGATGAAAGCGATGATTTTTGCTATTGTGATGAGTGTCTCAATGTAAGGTGGCCCTTATCGGGTTTTCAACTGTATGTGTGTGTGCTAGTGTGCGTGTTTGTGTGGGTGTGGCTATGGCCTAAAATACGTATTACCCGCTAATCAGTTGCGTCAACTGAATTGCCGACAGCTGCTAATTGAAGCGTTAAATAAGCTAAAATATAACGAAAAAAACTTTGACAACAACAACGGTTGAGTTCATTTGGAGCCGTGTGGTTTCGACTGATTCTAACCGTTTCAAACCTGTTTTAAAACCTTATAGTTTGCCTAAAAGTTAAAAAACTTAACCGTTTCAAAACGGTTACCAAGGCAAACGAGTTACAAAATCAGCGATTCGGTGCTCACTTTTAGACAGTTTTTGAATTCAAACTTAATTTGATATTCAACACAAATAAGTTCATAATAATAACGACCGTTTAAAGCCCGACTTAATCAACTACAACTAATTATAAAGAGATTTTAAGCGTTTGTAAAACATTTAAATTTGTCACTTTGGTTCTTAAGCGTGTTTGACTAACTTTGTTTAAAAAATCAAGTTGATATTAAATTGGGTAAATTTCCCCTTAGCTGTAAACGGCTTAAAATTGAAAACTCACTGACCTTTTTTGTTTTTACCGCTTTCCACCCGATACAATTAATCAAAGATTAAATCGACATTTGTTTTCAAATCTCTTCAATGAACTACCGTATGGTATCAATTCTCATTATTTATTACTGTCAATTGTTAAGAACTCTAAAAATATGATACTGTTTTGGGGTACAGTAAATACTACAGTTTTCTGAACAAAAGTCATGAGAAAATGAGTTTATCTTTCCAAAAAAAATTTTATGTTATGTTTTTTTGAGTTTTTCAAGAAAACTCGTGATAAATTTCAATATGAAATTTTATTTAATTAATGCAAACTTAATTGAGTTTCTATTTTAATAAAAGTGTGTATAATTACTCTTGGGTTCTTTGGCAAGATCGTAAACTAGGTCGAATCGGTTAAATTTATATTATTTCTTTTTAAGTAAATTCTGATTTCAACTCTCCTGAAAGATTTCTCAACAATGTACCTTTCCCAAGCATTTCAACACACCTGGAGCTCCTCAAAAAATTTACACAATTAGTTCACATCTTACATTTGAATTGTATCCAATCCATTAAAAGCAGAGCGCCGTTTCGGGAGGGTAAAATCAAAGAACAAATTTCCAAACTAACAAATCATAATGCGCTGCATGAAATTGTTTATAGTTAAAAAGCATTTCTGTCGTGCCATAATAATTAAAAATTCTTAAAATATTAATTTCATTAAATCAAAAAGGGCGACACGGACTTTGGTGATAGCAATGACGGTATGGATTCGGATACGAGCACCTCATCAAGCAACAGCAAACAGGTCGTTGTTGGCATCTGTGCAATGGCCAAGAAGACACAATCGAAGCCAATGAAGGAGATCTTAACGCGTCTCGGTGAATTTGAGTTTATCAAACTGGTGACATTCGAGGAGAATGTGATTTTGCGTGAACCGGTACAAAATTGGCCCATCTGTGATTGCCTTGTCTCATTTCACTCAAAAGGATTTCCGCTGGAGAAAGCCATCGAGTATGCTCAACTGCGTAATCCATTCGTGCTCAACAATCTGCACATGCAGTACGACATTCAGGACAGAAGACGTGTGTATGCCATACTCGAGAAGGAGGGCATCGAGATACCTCGCTATGCTGTGCTCGATCGTGATTCACCAGATCCAAAGCGTGAGTATCAAAACTAGAAAGATATATCGGTTGTTGTCCAGGCTAAATACTCTAAAAAGGTTTTCTAGTAGGAAAACAAAGCTTTAAGAAAGCTCTTTCAAGAGAGTCTTTAAAAAGAACAAAAAATATTCCTAAGTTAAATAATTGCAAAAAAATAATTTTTATTTAAATCTTTTATATTAAAATTAGATTTTTTAAATGTTCCCATGTTTGTACATTTTTTTTCTAATTATTTCACATTTTTACATCCTACTTTTTGCAGATCATGAGCTCATTGAATCGGAGGATCATGTGGAGGTGAATGGCATTACGTTTAACAAACCGTTTGTGGAGAAACCCGTATCAGCCGAGGATCACAACATCTATATCTATTATCCGACATCGGCAGGCGGTGGTAGCCAACGGTTGTTCCGCAAAATTGGTAGCCGGAGTAGTGTTTACTCACCGGAGTCGCGAGTACGCAAAACGGGCTCATTCATCTATGAGGATTTTATGCCCACCGATGGTATGCTAAACAAGTCTTTGCCTCTTACCTCAATAAATGCTAAATACCACAAATGCAATTCATGTACTGCTCTAGGTACTGCTCTAGCACCGTTCAAAGCTCAAAAAAAAAATGCTGGATTTGTTTCTAATTTGATTTCCACACAGCTAATATACACATGCATAATACTTATATATTTATTAGTGATGTAGGAAAAATCGATTAATCGATATGTTCAATAATTTTACAACGATAAATCGATTTTTTATGTCCTTTTATTTTGATCGATCATGACATTTTATTTTGGAAGTCATATCGATCAATTGTTACCGACATATTAATCGATAAATCGATTTTTCTTTGATTTTATTACTATCGACTTCGATATTTTATTTATATTTATTGCTCATACATTTTTATTTGCAAAACGCATGTTTTATAACTATCGATAAATCGATGGAATATAATCGAGTTACAAATTAACTAAAAATCGATATGTCGCTGTGTTTCCTACCTCACTGATACATATATATAATATTGTATATATTGCTTAGTTATCCAGTTGACTTAAAGTCTCCACACCAAACCTACACCACCCGATCCCCGCAATTGAATCCATACACTATATAGCATTTATAAGCATTATGTCATTTGACCCATTGTCTTGCGTCTCGCTCGCCGATCGTTGCTCGCTGCTCGCCGCTCATTTGCCGAAATTTCCCCCACAAAAGAAAAAAAAAGAGAAAAAAGAAAAGAAAAAGAAAATGAAAAGTGGCCGCCAGTCGAACGCACTGAATCCAGCATTACCTTTACAACTTAGTGTACTTTTCAGGCACCGATGTGAAGGTCTATACCGTTGGACCCGATTACGCACACGCCGAGGCACGCAAGAGTCCCGCCCTCGATGGCAAAGTGGAACGTGATAGCGAGGGCAAAGAGATCCGTTATCCGGTCATACTCAATCACTCCGAAAAGCTCATTTCGAGGAAAGTTTGTCTCGCCTTTAAACAAACCGTTTGCGGTTTTGATTTGCTCCGAGCCAATGGCAAAAGTTATGTCTGCGATGTGAATGGATTTAGTTTTGTGAAGAACTCAAACAAATATTATGATGATTGTGCCAAGATCTTGGGCAACATGATCTTGCGTGAGTTGACACCGACTCTACATATACCCTGGTCGGTGCCGTTCCAGTTGGACGATCCGCCCATTGTGCCCACCACGTTTGGCAAAATGATGGAACTCCGTTGCGTAGTCGCAGTCATCAGGCACGGCGATCGGACGCCCAAGCAAAAGATGAAAGTGGAGGTGCGACATCCCAAGTAAGTGATCCACTAGTTACATTTTTTAATGTGTACAAAAAGCGTTTTAGTTAAGCTTTAATTCAAAGATTTACATTTTGTTTGGTCATTGAGGTAGAGCTCTTAAAGTACAGCTTTAAAATTAGAGCTTTTAAAGTAGATCTTTAAAAGTGAGGCTTTTGAGCCTACGAGGCTACGAGTTTAATAAATCATCGATATAATTCAACTACTTTAAAAGTTTTGAAAGCTTTCAACTCTTGAAAACTTAGCTCGACTAACTATGAGTTTTAAATGACTTGCGCTTTTAAAACACAATGGATTGCGAACTTAAAGCATTGAACGACTAAAAGGGCTTCAGATCCCAGTAGGTGCTTTTTGGATTAATCCATATTATTGATTGATTTTGATCCCAAAATGTTACAGCTTTGCTTCGAATAGCAATTAACCAAAAGCCCATAAATCACTTTGAGGCTTTTCCAGTTCCAGGCACTTAAAGAGCTTTCAGAAGCTTAGTCAGAGTGAAGAGCTTTAAGTAGCTTGCAAGTGTTTACTTAATTTAAGAAACACTTGGTATAAAAAGGGAACCAATTTTAAAATTCTGAGACCCCAAATTCATAAGACACTACTTTGCTATCCTTTGACGAACATTTTTCGTATTCTTTCGCAGATTCTTTGAAATCTTTGAGAAATACGATGGCTACAAACTGGGTCATGTGAAGCTGAAGCGACCCAAGCAGTTGCAGGAGATACTGGACATAGCACGTTTTCTGCTCAGCGAGATACACACAAAGGCGCACGCAGAGATTGAGGAGAAGGAGAGCAAATTGGAGCAGCTGAAGAATGTGCTCGAGATGTATGGACACTTTTCGGGAATCAATCGAAAGGTGCAAATGAAATATCAACCAAAGGGACGTCCACGCGGTTCCAGCTCTGATGATGGTAGGTTCTGATCAATTTTAGGTAACATAGCTAACCATACGCTAAGTCCTATCCGTTTCAGCTGAAACCCCCGCCGAACCATCGTTGGTCCTGATCTTGAAATGGGGCGGAGAACTGACACCCGCGGGACGCATTCAGGCCGAGGAGTTGGGTCGAATCTTTCGTTGCATGTATCCCGGTGGCCAGGGCCGTTCCGATTACTCGGGTACCCAGGGATTGGGTCTACTGCGGTAGGGTATACTCACTTCGCTGCTAAACTTCTTTTCTAAACATTTTTTTCTTCCCTCAGCTTGCATTCGACCTTCCGTCATGATCTGAAGATTTATGCCTCGGATGAGGGGCGTGTCCAAATGACCGCCGCTGCCTTTGCCAAAGGTCTGCTCGCCTTGGAGGGCGAACTGACACCCATTTTGGTGCAGATGGTCAAAAGCGCCAACACTAATGGATTGCTCGATAATGATTGCGATTCGAGCAAGTATCAGAATCTGTAAGTAGCCCACAAATTGATCAAAATCATATCGAAATTGATGTCAATCATTTAATTGAGCAATTGCTTAAACGATCGCTGAATGTTTCAACTGATCAACGCAAATGTTTCAAAGAATTTGTTGACTTCTTTAATTTACTTAATTGTGCAGGGTATTCAAAAGAACTTGTTTGCCTCTTTGGCAATTAAGTAACTAAAAAGTGCAGTGGTTTGAGTTTTCATTAGGTTCATAAACAGCTACCACCTATAAGACATATTTTCATGAAGGTAGCTAATGTTAGTTGAGCGATCCCAGCGAAATTCACACATTTTGTGTATATCAGGATTGTAACTATCCTCAACAAGTTTAATTCTTATCGGACAACTATATACTATAGCTCCCATAGGGAAAATCGATCAAAAATTCCATATTTGTGTGGAAAACTGTAAAGAAAATTTAGATAAAATTGAAATGAGAACGGTGTAGTCCAAAGCTATGTTAGGTTCACACTGAAGCACTTAACAAAAGTTAGAAGTTAAATAAACCAATTGAAATATAGAAGAGAATGTAAATATTAATGCTGGGTTCACACTGTGAAACACTCTAGAGCTAAAAAAAAACTTCGGTTCTAAGTTTAAAGTTAGACCATAGTACAGCAACGTGACACAGTGTGAACCCAGCACAACCTTTAAGAAATTCCCATTATAGCAAAAATTTTCAATATTTTTAAATATATTTTTATTTCTCTTTCCCCTCTAGTGCCAAAGGACGTCTGCACGAGCTTATGCAAAATGATCGCGAGTTTACGAAGGAGGATCGCGAATTGATCAATCCATGCAATAGTAAATCGATAACGCAAGCACTAGATTTTGTCAAGAATCCCGTCGACTGCTGTCATCATGTGCATTTGCTGATACGCGAACTGCTGCACATAATCAGCATCAAAAAGGACGATCCAAAGACCAAGGATGCGATTCTGTATCATGGCGAGACATGGGATCTTATGCGCTGTCGCTGGGAGAAGATCGAAAAGGATTTTAGCACGAAATCTAAATTATTTGATATTTCAAAAATTCCGGATATTTATGATTGCATTAAATACGATCTGCAGCACAATCAGCATACACTGCAATACGATCAGGCCGAGGAGTTATATATATATGCAAAAAATCTGGCCGATATTGTGATACCGCAGGAATACGGTCTGACACCTCAGGAGAAATTGGCAATTGGTCAGGGCATTTGTTCGCCTTTATTGCGTAAAATCAAGGGTGATCTGCAGCGTAATATCGATGAGATCGAGGATGAGTTTATGAATCGCCTGAATCCGCATTATAGTCACGGTGTGGCCAGTCCACAGCGACATGTGCGAACACGTCTGTATTTTACTAGCGAATCCCATGTGCATTCGCTGCTTACCGTACTGCGTTACGGTGGAATGCTCAATGTTGTCACAGACGAACAGTGGCGTCGTGCCATGGACTACATCTCGATGGTATCAGAACTCAATTATATGTCACAAATTGTCATAATGCTCTACGAGGATCCAACCAAAGATCCCTTATCCGAAGAACGTTTTCATGTCGAGCTACACTTTAGTCCCGGCGTCAATTGTTGTGTCCAAAAGAATTTACCGCCAGGTCCAGGCTTTCGGCCGCATTCGCATGGCGATAATTCCTGCGGCGCCAGCATGCAGTCCAGCGAGGATGCGAATCCCTCGCGCATCGAGGAGGAAAACGATTGTGCCTCCAACGACGAGCAGCAAAGCAAGAAGCGCAGCGTACGAACACACAAATTTATTTATAAGTTTATACAGTTTAAGACCTGTACTTAGCAACAACAAAGGGTGTTTGGCGTATATGTTCATGATCAGCATTTACAGCTATCTGTCTGTCTGTTTGAACCCTTAAATCTCAGAGACTATAAGAGTTAGAGCTATCAAATTTGAAATTAAGTTTAGCTTAAAGTTTACCACTGACCAATTGTAGTTTGGATCGAACAACAATAGCATATAGTTATCTTAGGTCAAATCGTTAACAAATTTCAGATTTTGTGTTTATTCACCTCAATCAAACTCACAGATTTTGTGTATAACTTAGTTCTTTACATAGTTGGAATGGTATAACTTTGTTTTGTAGCGTTCATGAGTACCCTTCTTATAGTACAGGGTCGTTTGCAGTCGTCTTGCTCGACTGAAGCCTTACTGCCAACTTATACATAAGATTAACATGCCAATCTGCTTTGTTTAGTGCACTCTGAGTGGAAGCCAGCGGAATACATCGAGCAACTCGTTTGGTTTCAATCGCTTGGAATTGCGTAGCAAGCAGCTCAAATCAAAGCCAATACCAATTGGAGCACATCACACAGTGAGTGGTCATGAGGCAATGGATTTGGCTAAGCGCCTGAATGAGGAATTAGCCTCACAACAACAACAGCAGCAGCAACAACAACAACAGCAGCAACAACAACAGCAGCCCCAACAACTGAGACCGATTAGTCCCGACATTAGAGCTGTGAGTCCAGACTGTGAGCCGCGTTCGCGTAGCTTTGAGCAGCGTGGATCACCGTCAGCGAATCGTGGCAAGGAGGCTGGTATGTATGGTTGGTTGCTGTGCGCATACACTTGGCTACAAATTGGCTTAGATAAAAGAAAAATGAAAAGAAATTCCCGCTTCGGCCTGCAACAATTTTCCCATTTCAATTTTCAAACTTTAATGATTGATTTGATTTCTTTCTCTCTCTCAACAAAAAAAAAAAAAAAGAACACCTATTTTGTCTACAGTATTTAATACTCTACTATGATCTCATAAATACCTTTATATACTTATATTTAGTAATTTACATAAATATTATTATTATGACTATTTTAATTGTCCATCCGTCATTCATATATATTTATATTTTTCAACTTTTCACTCACTCATAACTACTGACCAAACAAAAGCAAAAACAATTGGCGTATCAACCACTAACTTTGCTAACCGTTTTATCACTGTGCGTTATTTCCCTCGCTCTTCATTTGGTTATAACTTAATTTATTGCGTTTTTTTTTTTTTAATTATTTTTTTGATTTTGACTCAATGCATGCATATTTTGTGCGCGTTTTGGCCAGGTTTGACTAACAGCTACCCCAAAACGCCTAAAACTCCATATAAAGCCAACCTCTTTCCCCAACTTTTCACATTCGAACACAAAATACTTAAAAAATACCAGAAAAAAATATCAAAAAAAGAAAAAAATTCGTAAAAAATTTGGAAAAAAGAAAATAAATGAAGCAAAAGCAGACCCTCGACTTGTGTTACTTTCATTTCCATACGTATATTCTCCAAAATTAATTTATTTCGTACGTCACATACCATTTAAGTTCTCTATAATTGTTCTCAAACATTTTGTATTAAGTATTTTTTTATTGCTGAGCGCTAAATTCCAAGTTTTCTTTTCATTGCAAGAAATCTTAAAAAACAAAACTCTACTGAGCCCAACATTTTTGATTTTCATACTTTCCACACAACAAAAAAAAAAAAAAATACCAAAAAAATACTATGGCAACATAAATGAAATATTTATTTATTTAAAACATTTCTACAACTACAAAATGATATGTGGTGCTCCCTGAGCTTTCTAAACGCCCAGAGGCGTCGGGAGTTCTCGGAGTTTGGGAATAAAGTTGGGAAATTAATGAAAATCTATAGGCATCTGGCCGCGGAATCCCGTGTACTTGGCAATGCATTTAAGCCCAACATTGCTTAGAAGAAAAGTATAAAATAGTTCAAGAAACGTCCCGCCCACCCAGAAACCCCACTCCCTGACCCCGTGACCCCTTGAGCCTTTTGAGGGGTCGCCGTCTGTAAATTTGAACATAAGTTGTGAGTCAGCTAATGCTGCCACGCCCAATGGGCGTATACGCGTGCATTTGCTGACTTTGAACTTTTGTTGGCTTATTTAACTTTGTGGCGTTGTTACCTCCCTCTCTCTCTACCCCTCTTTCTCTCTCTATCTATATATATATATGTCTCAGTCTTTCTCTTTATGTGTGTGTCTCGTCTCGGTCTGTTTTGCTGTCTCTCTCTCTCTCTCTCTCTCTCTCTCTCTCTTTATCTCTTTACCTCTCTCTGTCTTTCTTACTCACTCTGTCTATCTGCCTCTTTCTATAATTATATATGTTTAATGCATGAATCGAGGATAATTTTCAATACAATTTGATAACATAAAATTTATTTAATTGAACAGTTTTAAAAACTGTCAAATGTTCGCTGTTTTATTGTTAATTGTTCGTTGATCGTTCGTTCGTTGTTGTTGTGTTTGTGTTGTGCGCAAAACACATACAGAAAATAAATAAAAAAGGGTTTTAAAAAAACCTCAGACTAACCTTTATACTAAATGCCAAACTTGACGTTAACTCACCGCCAACTAACTGGACTCATTTGACTTGTTTTTTCTTACTTTTTGCCTGCAGTAAGTTCAAAATTCTGCTGCCGACGCGATGCTCTAAATCAATTAAAAAAAAAATAATTAAAAAGAAACCTTCCTGCAACGCATCACCCTGTATATATGCTTTAGTCACCAGCGTTAACTGCTGTCCATAGCAGAAGCTTACCCATAAGAAATTATTTAAACTAGTTATTAAATTAAACTTGAGAGTTTCTCACATTTTTTTTCTTAAAGGATAAAGTAAAATAAAATTATCGATTCTTGATATTGATAATTTTAAGAACTACAAATAATTAATATATAAAATATTTTTTAAATTAAAATTCTAGTCAATTTTCCCTTTAAAACAATTATTTATATAGAAGAGGATATTTGAAATTTGAAACCCTTATATTTTATATATAAAATAATTTTTATTGGTAATATATACAAAAAAGAGGGAGATTTCATAACTTTTATTCCAAAAATCCCAAAAAAAAAAATTAATTTAATGCCTTGAAAGCGCATGTTTAATAAGTTTATTTAAAATTAACGTAACGTGCTATACCGACTGTCACGTGATTGACTAAAGTAAGACTTAAAGTTAATTTAACTTAATAGAAGCGAAATCATCAATTGTAGAAAATATTCAAAACTTCAATAATTAAAAAAGAAATAACATTTTTGTATATATTTTTTGAGGGGTTTTAATACCCGCTTTGGCCCAGTTCTTCTTCTTCAATTCTTTTTCATAAAACTATAAATGAAGCTGGAAAAGCTTTAAAATTATAAACTTATTGAGACAAGTTAAATTGTTAGGAAAATATAGTTTTAATTCCTTAAATCAGGTGATCAGTTGATGTAAAAAACACCTTTTTTGATGAAAATTTCGAAAGAATTTTAAAATTATAAATTTTTATTAAAAATTGTTTAAACTTATGGACTCAATACTTTAATACTTTTCTAAAAGAATACAAAAAATAAGCAAAGTCTTGAATACTTTTTAGATTGATAATCCTTACAAAGCCGTACAAACATATAGTTAATTTTAATAAATTTGAATAAGGACACACTCCCACATATTCAATATAGAATACACATGCGAGTATGTGGTAGTATGTGTGTTTTGCAGGATGCGTTCAAGTTTCGGCGCTGTCGAAAATTCCGTTTTTTTCTCTTTCTTTTCTTCTTCAACTACTTCTAATTTAATGAGTATCTTTCGGCTAATTAGTTTTCTGTTTGTATACTCTATGACCGCACCCACACACACACACGCACATACATACACACCAACATACACAACAACACACACTTGATTGGCTAACTGAACTGAACACTTTGTCCCGCTTTCGACTCTTAACTAATAACCAAAATAAAACCAAAGTGACGACAACTTTCGATGAGATTGCCAATGCGCGTGTGGGCGTGGCTGATCGTGTGGGCGGTGGCAGCAACAGCAGCAGCGGCAATCGCACTGCACTACAAATTCGTGTCACCGATCGACTTTCGTTCTTTAAAATCGATTCATCTACGAATGAGTTGCCCTTGTCGGACATTGATTTCTCACTGACACCTGGCACACCACAGTGCCTTAACTCAGGTGCTGCCGGCGGCTGTGGTCGTGCACATAAGCGTCATAATCTGCTGAGCATGCGTCGTATGGTTAGCGGTGATGAGGCTGAATTTGAGGGACTGCCACCGCTGCAACACTTGCCACAAATCTCACCCATGGCCACCAATGAGCGACCCTTGAGCTGCAACTGCAACTCTATACCGTTGGGCACCACAGCCCATGCGCACTCCAAGAGTCTCATGCAGTTGCATGCAAGCGGTGGCAATAATGTCACCGCCAATACCACCGCTAGCACTGCCAACAACAGCATTAATGTTGTTACCAATGTCAGTACTTCCGCTGCCATCTGCAGCAGCTTTGAGGAGGATTTTCAGCTCTCCAGCTCGGCACCAGCGGTGCTGCTTTCCAGTGCCTTTGAGCTGCGTGACAACAGCAGCAAAATGCTGCAACCGTTGGCGGGGCACAGCACCACTTCACCCACAGCATCCACGCTGAAACTCTGCATGGATCTTGAGACGCATTTGCGTCCGTTGGAACGTGAGCAGCGCAAGATTACAAGTCATTCGTGTGGTCAGCTGTCGCTGCTGATGGCCACGGCGCCCATTTCAGCGCCAGTGACCAGCGAGAATCCATTTCGCTTTGCAGCAACGGTAGCAACTGTGGCAACGGTGGCTACAGTGACAACTGCTTCCGCGCCCATTCCCATGTCGGGCACCTTTGTCAGCTGCTTTGCGCCCATTGCCGAGTGTGTTACACCCACAGCCACGCCCCAAAGCCAGCCCTTGGCCATGCAGCTGGTATACAATATACCCACTGTGCTCATAACAGCAACAGTTGCTGTCACAAGCAATGCAGCAACAACAAACAAACCCACAAAAACAGTTGCAACAACAACAACAACAACAACTACAACAACAGCAACAGCTTTGTCTTATACTACAGCAACAATGTCTTCTAATCAACCTTGTACTAACCAATTCAAACCAATTGATCCTTCCTCAATTGACGCTACACAACAAAAACTACAACAACTACAACAACCACACAAAATCATAAACATAACGAACTCGAATACAACAAATACGTACACAACAACAACAACCACAACAACAACAACAACTACTACTACTACTACTACAACAAATACAACTACAATAAACATCACAACGCCCCCGTCTTGTTGTACAAATACAATCGCCACAGATAGCAACGTTTCGGTCTCGATATCGGCATCGGTATCATCGGCCAATTCGTCCACATCGTCGCGTCGCCAAAGACACAGTATTGCCGGCCAGATGTCCTATATGAAAATGTTGGGTTTCGGTGGTTTTAGCAAAAAGATGGCAACCAGCGCGAATAGCCTTTTCAGTACGGCGGTCATAAGCGGCAGCTCATCGGCGCCAAATCTACGCGATATGATACCGGTATCATCATCCGGTGAGTACACGTACCCAAATATACACCCAATACACACACCCACACATACAAACACACACACACACAATACCTTTACCTACAACCAAACACTCTCCAACACCAAAAGCATTTAAAGAACCACAAGACAAGAGTGTTGGACATAATTAAAGAAAAAAAAAATAGATAAAAATATTTATAAAATAAAAAAAATATAATATTAAAAACCTTAAACACTTTCATGGCTTATTTGACCCACTGTCTTCACTTACAGTATTATAATTTTTTTAATTGAATTAAGATTAAAGTTCATTTAAAAAAAATTGATTTTATACAGTTTTTTTTTTGGTATAAATTAATTATGTATTAATTTTAATTTAATACATAAAATTTTATTTTAAAATATTTTATGCAATACTTAGTTTAAAAGAAACCTTTTCTCCATTTTTAACGCCGCTCTCATAGCATTCAACCCTATAAACAAAAAAAAACAGATCCCAAAATATCATTCCCTTTTTTTAATAATATTATAATAATTAATATACATTTTTTAAGCTTTTCGCCCTAACAAATATAAACTTTATTTTAATTAAATGAGTTATATTTTTTTATTGCTTAACATTTTTTTTTACTGTGTTGGATTATAAATATAAATCAAAATGAATAAAAATTTTGTTTAAGAATCTACTAAATTTTAAATATGATAATATTTCTATTGGGCTTTCTGAAAGTTATTTTAAATAAATTTTTTTTTTACACTAACAAAGTAAAGAAAACAATGTTGAAATTTACCAAATTTTAATGGACGTCAGCCTGTTTTTTTTTTAACTGTTTATTAACCTTCTTTGATAAAACTTTGAATAAATTACTTGCAGTGCAAACT
Organism: Drosophila acutilabella; assembly: GCA_035046005.1. Taxonomy (NCBI): domain Eukaryota; kingdom Metazoa; phylum Arthropoda; class Insecta; order Diptera; family Drosophilidae; genus Drosophila; species Drosophila acutilabella. Next base: position 9,387,489 of record JAWNOK010000020.1, read on the forward strand.
ACCAAAATTGCATAAAAGGTTTCTATAGAAAATTAAAATTAAAAGAAATTTAAATATTTTTATAAAAATTCCAATTGATTATGATAAAGATAGGAATAGTGGGCCAAATAAGCTTTGAAAAGTTTATAATGTACAAATCGAATAATAGCAATTATTATTAACCAAGATAATAGGAAAAGTGCAAGTGAATCCTACCACAAACTGCGAATCGAGAAAAACGCGAAGAGAAAATAATTTAAGAATGAAAATTTCAATGAAAACTCAAGAGCAAATTAACATACGTACAAAATTGCAGAATCAGATAAGCAAAATTCGAATTTTCTACATAACCTCTAATCGATATCGAACTATCGATAACTGAGTTTTGTAAAGAAAAACACAAATATATTTTTCTTTTTACAGTTAATTCGTTGATTCACAAACGAATCGACAAAATCGTCAGAGCTGAGAGATAAGTATAAACACAAAACTTTAAATGAGAACTTCAAGTAGCAAACTAGAAAAAAAATACTGCTATTTAGTATTAATCGAAGTAATTCTCTCTGTACTGCAATGGGAATAAAAAGAAGTTATTTTTTGGGATTATACAAAATTTATAGCAAACAAAGTAAAATTTTTCTGGAAAAAAAAACAAAAAAATACTAAAAATGTCGATTTAAATAATTTTACGACGTAAGCATTTAATTACGTATATAACTCTATGTTAGCTCTAAAAATGGGCACACTCGTAGCTGATTTCTGTGTAATGCACAATAAACTAAACTTCTGCTACTACTATTTCTATTTAGCAATTGAATAAAAAAAAAAAAATACTGATGAGCATATCGTGTGGTATTTTTTTTGCAATCACGTACACTTACAAAAATACGCACACAGTTAATAATCTTGTAATTTGATAAGAAACTTTGCCAAAAATTAACTCCAAAGTGTTTCCACTACCATTTCCACTGTTATTTCCTTTAACCTTAGTCCTACCCCAGCCCAACCACACCCCCTACCGCCCCCCACAATTTTATTTGTGTCACTTTTGTTCTCTGTGTTGTTTCCTATATTTTTTCTTTATTTGTATCTTTTAAATATTAGCTGAAACATTTTTTAACTTGGTGTTTGTGTATTTAGGATTTGGTGATGTACCGCCGATACGACCACTGGAGACTCTGCACAATGCGCTGTCGCTGCGCAAGCTGGACAGCTTTCTGCAGGACATGATCCTTGCGCAGATCTTTAAGACGCCGACGGGCTCACCGCCACGTGTACATGATGCAGCTGGTGCCAATAAATCATCACTGGTGACGGCCGGCACCGTGGCTGCCCTCTCCACTGGCTTGGGCTCAGCCGATACTATGGGTGTGGTCTCCTCCATAATGGTACGACCGGATTCTATTGTTGAAAGTAGCACATGTCGACGCGATACTTCTGATATCAGAACTTTGGATATGCCATCCGGTAACAGTGAGCTGAACTCAACAACAACCGCTAGTCGTGTGTCCCAAATACCCGTTAACGAGGAGTCCGAGGAGACGAACGATGATGAAATGTTGCCAACGAAAAATGAGCGTAAGTTTCAAAGTCGTAAGTCAGTCATCGGTTGGCGCACATAATGTATGTTCACTGTACTCTACTGCCTTAAATTCACTGAAAGGAATTTGAATTATTTTGTCTTTTAAATGCATGCTCAACTCGTATTGTTCTAAATTTTCTATTGTTTGTTTTATAAAGAAATCATATTATTTTATTTCAAACGAATTCTGATCAAAACTTAAATGTATTTTCTTTTTTATTTATTATTTTTCTTTAATTTTCAGTGGATTGAAACATCGGCACTTGATACAGTTTTTCTTGAGTGCTTTTTGTATATTTTTAAATTGTTTTTTTTTTTAAATAATTTTTTTTAAGCAATCCTGTATATATTTACTGCAGTCAATTCAATTTGTATCTAAAAAAGTTTATGATTTCACAATGTTGTATTAATTTTATAATTATGAATAATTTATGAAGCGTCTGAGAATAAAAAACTACAAACACTCACACGTTGAGCACTTTTTTATGCTAGAGTAAATTGTTATATATTTTTTTTTTTTAAACATGCATTAGTGTTGTCAAGGGATAAATAGGCTAGTAGAAAAGGTTAGGCAAGTAACTGTACTTGCTTAAAAAAAAGGTAACCAAGAATTATTTTTAAAGCTCATTTTTGCGCAGCTATTTAAAAAATAGATTTTTTAGTAACTCTTCTTGTAGACTACTTAAATATTTTGTATAGAAAGGAATATACAGGATGTGATGAAAATATTAATCGATTTATTATATTAGTATTAATATTTGATTAATCTATAATATTATTAAGAGATGGTTTAGGGTTAGTTTCTTATTAAGACATTTATTCTTGTTGTGTCACATTTTAAAACTCTGTGACACTTTAAATAAGTAGAGGGATTTCATTGGCTAGAAAATAGCCAAAAGTGGCAGCACTGATGCATGTTTCGTACTTTTAATCCTGCACGTTGCTCCCTCTGCTAAAACAATCAACGTTTTTCTTTTTTTTTTTTTTACTCGCACGCATCTTTTCTCTGGCTTTTCTGTCTCTCTATCTCTTTCTTCCTTTTACTCTACTTCCAACTATTGCCTCTGCCTTGAAGCTTCAGCTTGTCAATGCTTGCGCTGAGTTTCGCACTCTCTCAGCACCTATCTCCCTGTCTCTCTCTCTCTCACTCTGTAATTTTCAATGCTGTTTTACTCCTTAACATTCATCGTGTTGTGAATCATACAACTAACAATCTAAAAACAATTAAAACATAACTAACAAACATGGCAAACAAGTTTGCCCAAAGCAACTGGATGCTAACGAGCATTTGGAGCAGCTGAATCCACAACAACAGCAACTACAACAACCGCTACACAGGTGGGAGTCCTTACCGTTACTATTTTGTGTACATAATTAATAGCTATTTACTTTTGCAGCCTATCGACCACTGTGGACATTGTAATGATCGATGAAGCCGATCAACAGGAGCTGCGCTCCTTTGAGCCCATGAATCAGGACACGCTGTCCACCGCTGCAACTGCTGTGCACAGTGGAAACATTCTGCTTACCGTCTGCGATGAACTGGAGCCTAGCAGTGCATGCCTAACTCCAGTCAGTGGCATGGATCTCGAGCTGGATCTGAGCATGGTGGCCAACAAGGGCTCCATGACGCTATCAATGGATGTGAGTTGTTGATAAAATGATTTTTAAACTCCAAACTAATGTTTCTCTCTATGCAGGGCTTCGATGACGACGAGGAGGCGACGCTATCGGCGGCTACAACGCCCTCGCTGCCGCCTGACATGGAGCCCAAATTGGAGCTGTGCTACTGCTGTCCCACACATGCTGAACCGCCCCCCGAAGTGGCCAGCGATGATCCCAAATATTGTTTTGCTCTGCCTGTGCAAATCACGCATGCATCGCCGGAGCACACACGGCCCAGTGTGCGGCGTGTACACGATCCGATATCGCCGCGTATGCAGAAGCAAATCAGTTTATTTGAATGCGGTCCCGAGGCGAATGCCTTGCATGCCTCCATCAATTTGCCAGCGGCAGCACAACAATTGCGCCAGGATGCAAGATTAAGAAAATTCGAGAATCTCACACAATCCACGTCCAATTCGAATTTTCCATTTGAGAGCAATACGCTGAAGCGAGTGCCACTCGTGAGCACCAAGGATGATTATGCGAATGTATCGCATACACAGAGTTGCATCAATTTGAAGAGTAGCGGTGCAGCTTCCGGTTCCGGTTCGGGTTCTCTACACTACGGCTCACCGCAGCATCAACGCGAGGCGGAGCGTGAAAAGTCTCGACTAGCCACTGGTGCTGTGCCTACACATTTTCAGCGTTTGCCCAACGCTTTGTCCGTCTGCTGTTCCATGGACACCGATGCCGGTTGCAGCACAACAACAACAGCAGCGGGTGGTGCAGGAGTAACAGCTGGGGCAGCCGCTACCGCTACCACACTCACCATGACCACACCGCATCCGGGTGCACTCATTGTCAAGGAACGCTTCATTGAGCCACCAAAACGTGGCGTTGTCCGTGGCTATCATGGCAAGACTCAGTCCATGGATGCCGATTTCCTTTTTAATGAGTTTCTACTGTTGCCCGCCATGGCCCCCACACTGGACGATGACCTCGTCGATGTGGATATTGAACAGCCAGCGGAACTGGATCTCCAGCTGCCCAAATGAAGCAGTAAACCGAATTCTTTAAATATTTAACAAATATATATTAAAAATTATAATACATATAAAAATAATTGTAATGGGAAATCTCACTCTTAAGCTATTTACTATACTTAAATCATCGTTATTGTCGCATGTTATGTGCATTGTTGTCTAGTCTCAAACTGAAATAAAATGATCTATTTTTCTGTCCTACAAACAAAAATGATTATAAACTTACGGCTTAAATGGGTTAAGTTACGGGCTTTAATTTGGGGGCAATATTTACAATATTTTACTGATAGTTCTACAATTACATATGTAACTCGATAGATACCGACGAAACATTAGAACATCTCTAATGCCACTGTTCCGCCTTAACCCATACTAGGCCAAAGTACCTAGGAGCACCACTACTACACTCACTCAAGGATGCCTTTAAAACAGAGTTCGGGGTGCTGCTGGCTTCTGCCAAGCACTCTCGCATCTTGCAGTACTACACGTAACACCACGAGCGGATTACTAAGTGCCACCAATTAACCTACGCACCGCTCTCATGAAGGGCGGCCGGCTTAACCTAATACATAACTTAATATCTTAACTCGATCTCTTATAGAACGTACGCTAGGTCTAATAAACTTGTCTAGAAACAAGTTCGTCGCTTTACTGAACTATAATAGCTAGACAGACAGTATGTACACAGCCAGAAATTAAGTTCTATTTTATAATTTTGAATGCCCGGACTCAAAAGGGAAAAATTGGCAATATACTTATATTAAAAATGTAGTTACATTTTCCGGTTAGGTTAATTAAACACATAAACCAGCTAGAACTACCCTATTTAGCCATCGGTTCCCAGAGAATAACACGATTAAAAATGGTTCTAAGCCTTGGCAGCCTTTAAACAGCAGCATTCGATTTGACTTTATGTTGTTTTATGTTATTTATACAAAACTACAGGAATGTATTATATAAGTCTATTGAATTTTATATCTGTTTAATATTCTGGACAAAGGAGCCTATAATCGCTTAAGTAAGCAAATTGTGCACACAGAGTGCTAGATACTTTAACTAATTGCCACGCCTCTCTATTTACAATATTTCGCTCAAAAATCAAGTAAATTCTAAAATTCTTTCTGCTTGACACCTAATTATTTAATTCTAGAAGAAGTTATGACTGCTTAAAGTCTGGTAAGTCTAAGTTCCATATTAAATTCTGATATCTGGCTAAAAATTACTAAAAAAATATTGAAATGAAAACATTCTGCTGTCTGCTTAAAACGATTACTCAATGATGAGCATAATCTTGATGATGATTATGTTGTTGCTAATCAAGATGATGATGATTATGAAGTCTCAGTGGAAGTCAAGTGAAAGTGAGACAACAAGCGCTGTCAATGACCAACCCAGACCCAAATTGGTCGAGAGAGTGGGAGTGGTTGTGGTATTGGCTAGTGAAGGTGATAGGAGGGAAGAGGTAGTTAAGCGGGAGTGGGATGAGGGTCAGACAATATCAGAATTGTGAGACGTAGCCGGTTTTTTATTTAAGATTCGTCGTCGCAAACGTTTTCACTTGTCGAAGCAATGAGACTTGTACTACTCAGTTGTATGTATGTATGTGTAGCTAGAGTGGAATGCATTAACCTCGATCCACATTCGATTGCAAATTTTGAATTCGTGTTCAGCATTTGCACTCGCATTCACATGCGTATGAATACATGTATTCGTTTTTTGCTATATTCGTATTCTAAATTGCGTATGCAAGGCGAGTGGTGACGAGCTGGTCGAGAGTCGACATCACCCACTGATTAACTTGTGGCCCTCAGACACTGTACCACAAATGGGTGTGAATACGACTACGAGTCAGACTCTGAATGTGAATAAGAATGTGAATACTTTAGTGAATACGTGTGTGAAGTATGTGTAATGAGCTGCAACGCATTGATGCAGCGGTGGAGTTAACTTACAGCTCGTACTTGACAGCAATTACACTCTTTTCAGACAGTCTTCATGCACTGATAAAAAAGAGACAACTAAATAAAATAACGCACTACAATTAGGCATATGTGTCATAAAAAGAACGGTCTTGAATTTAAGAACTGTGCGCTCTATAGTCATTGGTTTTGAGGTCTAAACTTTTGTTTCTTAAAAAAAGTTTTTAATTTGATATTAAGAAATTTTCAATGTTTTTAGCGAGTCACCAATTGAATATAACTCTTAAGATAGATAAATTAATTTTTTAGTTTTATAAAAACTACTTTTGTGGTATTAAAAATAAAGGCTCTAAAAATAGGATGAATATTGAGTATGGTAATTGTATGATATTGATTTTTGATTGTTTGGATATTGGCAGATTTTACTTCACAAGATGAGAGCAGTGTCAGAACATGTCGGAGCATCTCATCACAGTTACCGGTAGAAGAGAGGGAATCAAGATCAGTCTTATCATAATGTCATTCTGTCAGCAGGTTCTTAACTCTCGATAATAGGTATTTATCCTAGCCAATACTAACGATAAACGCTTAACGATTTATCGGTAATCATTTTGACATTACAAGCATTATCCATATTCACATATTTAAAACACCTTACACTTCCAAAAGCCTTATTTACTTAGTTTAGGTAGTCAATCTGACCAAGTGACGTCCAAATCAAATTACTATTTGTGTCATAGAATAAATCTTGTCATAGAATAAATCGCTCGTACGAATTTATATAAAAATCATTTCAGATTGTTCTTTTCTTAAAAACTAGCGTGCAACACCTGAGAAATTGCAGCAATATTATGATAACACCCCATTGTTAATCACAAATTAAAATAGAGCAATGGCTATCCCAATGTTGCAAGTCGACTATAGCTTAAGCTCAACAAGTTTATATAAAAATTTCTATGATTTTGTTAACATTTTCTAATCGAATTCCAGTTGTACTTAATGTTGTTTTTTAGATCAGTTTAAATTGAAATTTGTAAATGCATTTAAGCCCAATTCTAATTCGCATTGTTGATAATTGACTTGGACACTGTGCAAGTTTGTTGCTCAAGTCTTTTGTATTGCTCGATGCTGCAGAACGCATTTAAATCTTAGCTGCTCTCGTTTTGTGTGTGTGTTGTGTTTTTGGTGTTTTGTTGTTTTGTTGTTTTCATTTGCATCAGCAATTTTCATTTTTGGTGCGCACCTTTAACAAATGTAATTAGCATTTTTCTCAAGTGCCCACATACCTCACACACACACATACTTCACTTTACTTATATGGAAAAGTTTCCACTCAATTTATTTTTTTGTATTTTTTGCTTAATTTTGTGCGCCAAGTGAAAAGTAGAAAAGAAGACTCAGTTCAGCTGTAACAAGAGTAGAAGTGTGCCCATCAAACACACACACACATACACTACTACTGGTGTTATATACTATATATATATATACCTATATGGATATGCATTAGCTGTGCGCTGTTTGGCATTTGGTTGGGTGCGGGTGTTTCCGAAAGTTTCGCCATGGGGAAAGTTCTAGCTTAAAGCGATTTTAAGTTTGCCAATTTATGCAAATGCGCGAGCAGCATATCAACAACAACACACACACACTTAAGCACTCATAATCTATATGTGGTAATATACATTGGAATTTCATTTATAAAAGAGAGCTGCAAATTTGCCTTTTAAATCAGCAAACAATATAAAAAATACTGAATTTCAATTAGCAGACGAAATCTAAAAAAACACAAGAAGATTATGATCTGATGCCTAGATGGTAGAAAATTATTTGAGTTAGAAAAAGAAAATAATCCTAAGTATAATAATAAAAATAATAATAATAATGATAATGATAATAATAATAATAATAATAATAATAATAATAATAATAATAATAATAATAATAATAATAATAATAATAATAATAATAATAATAATAATAATAATAATAATAATAATAATAATAATAATACTAATACTAACACTAATACTAATACTAATACTAATACTAATACTAATACTAATACTAATACTAATACTAATACTAATACTAATACTAATACTAATACTAATACTAATAATAATGATAATATTAATAATAATAATGATAATGATAATAATAATAATGATAATGATAATGATAATGATAATGATAATAATAATAATAATAATAATAATAATAATAATAATAATAATAATAATAATAATAATAGTAATACTAATACTAATACTAATACTAATACTAATACTAATACTAATACTAATACTAATACTAATACTAATAATAATGATAATATTAATAATAATAATGATAATGATAATGATAATGATAATGATAATAATAATAATAATAATAATAATAATAATAATAATAATAATAATAATAATAATAATAATAGTAATACTAATACTAATACTAATACTAATACTAATACTAATACTAATACTAATACTAATACTAATACTAATAATAATAATAATGATAATATTAATAATAATTTTAATAATATTATTATTTCTAATTCATTTTTCATAAAATTTCAAAATTAAAAGTTTCATATAAACTTACCAAACACATGCAAATTTTAAATACATAAAACAATGAAGATTTAATTTAATTTTTTTTATAATGTTAAAACAAGTCAATCTTTTGTAAATTTGTATACTTAAAATTGTAGGTAAAACTGACCACACGATTTCTTGAATAAACTTAAGTGAATGTTTTCTAAGAGAAAGCTGAGCTCAGATTCAATTTGAAACAAGATGAAAACAGTCCCAAGTGGAATAAAGTTAGCTCATCGTAGGTGTGGCGGCTCTTCCTACCACTAAACCTGAACTTTGTTGTGCAGTGTTGTACAGATTTAAATGCACTAATATACTAAGCTGTTGTTACTTAAATACAAGCATCTACAATGTTTGTTAGTTAAAGCTAAAGACAAATCTGTTGACTTTAAGTTTTGGCCAATTTCATTAGCATAATAGAAAATCTGTTAACAACTGTCGCGTGTGTGTGTGTGTGTTTTTGGCATGTTTATAGCAGAAGTTACAAGCAGATCTAAAATCCAAAATTGAATTTCAGTTTGAATTTGGAATTTGTTCAGTTTGCTGCTACTATTTTGACCAGCTGCCAGCTTCACTTTCTTTTTCACTCGAACAAATTTTGGACTGAAAATCGATGAGTGCTGATAGCAGTAGTTGTTGTTGTTGCTGTTGTTGTGGTCGAAGTGTTTGTTGTTGTGTTAGCCATGCATATTTAATAGATTTCGTTGTTTAGCACCCGCGCGCTGTGGGAAAGCAGCTTAAGTGGGCAGCAAAACTTAGCTAGAAAATGACAATAACAATAATAATAATAATGATGAGAAGAGAGTTGGAAAAGGCCAGTGAAAGAGCGTAAAAGAGTGGGAGAGCATTAGAGCTAACTGTATCCTGTTTTCCAATTTTTAAAATTTATTTTTTATTTCATTTTGACAACCCGCTCATTATGTGTGCGCTCAATAATTACTTCAGCTGGACAATTGTCCAATTGGCCAGCGTCTAAGTTCATTAATCATTTGCCTTTTGCCAAACTCACCAGACGAGTTTTTACATTATCTACACATCAGCCACTGCTACTACTTCATCATCTCCCTCATCCTCTTCTTCTTGTGCTTCCTCGACGTGTGCGTCTTTGCCAATTGCGCGCTAATTACGCACGAGCATCAGCGCCGGCTGCTACACGGACATGGCAAATTGCGCATACGCCGCGTGTGCGGCTTGGCAACAAGTGAAGTTGCTGGCATTTCATGGGCTACTAAATAGTTAGCTTTATGGGAAAACGGGGGGGATAGGTAAAAGAAGCTAGGTACCAGGTACCAGGTACCAGGTAAAAGAAGACCCAGTACTTAGTCTCCTTTTCTCCTTGTGTTTCCACATAACTTTAAATCTGCTTAAAAGAATGTGAAATCCTCAACTTTTATTTAGTTTCATATTTAATTTTAAATATTTTTATTTCATATATTTTATTTTATATATTTAATTTTTTTAATTGTTTGTTTTTATTTTTTAAATTTGTAGCTTTAAATCGGCTCACCTGCCAACACGGCTGACACAAGTAGAAAATGCTAAATCGCTTGTCGTTTTAACACTTTTATTGCTCTTTCTCTTTGTTAGTGCTGTGCATTTGGCTGCTTTTCGCTGTCAATTATTAAAAAAGTATAATAATATTTATAAAAACAAACAAAAGAAAATCTATTAAAATATTATAATTGTTATTTAAGCCATAAACATTTGATACAAAGTTTTGCAAACAATAAAACTTGTTTGAGTTTTTCTAGCTTGTTCCAGCTAAGCCAAACCGCTGTCAACACTACTCAGTGTCAGTCTGTCTGCGAACATTCGCTCTCTTGCCATACACATGCTAAACAGCAGTTTGTCTACCTGTTGTGTGTGCGTATATGTGTGTGTATGTGTGTGTGTGTGTTAAATTTATGAAAGAATCCAATGAAGAGTGAAAGCAGTCAAAGTTGTAGCCGGTAAAAAGTGTAAGTTGTTGCCGGTGTGCCACAACGAAAGATCATTGGCATATTTACATGTATTATCAGCGCTTTGTCTGTGTCTCTCTTTATGCCGCTCTCTCTCTCTCTCTCTCTCTCTCTTACTCTCTCCCCCTGTTTCTCTGTGTCTTTTGTCTGTGCGTCACTTGTGCTTTTGACTTTATCGCATTGTCAAGCGATTAATCAAACATCCACAGAACTTGAGTCACAGATTTTTGCCACTTGCCCAATGCCACTTGTCACTTGATTAGTGGGTATCTCACAGTATATCATATCAATTCTCTGCCATAAAATTCCATTTATTGTTAGCTAACATTTTCGTGATACCGTTAGCTTTAAGCTGTTCTTTTGTTAGCCAAATTTTGCACAAGTTCAATACGGTAAATTTTTGTTTAATAAAAGTGTGATATAACTGCTTAAATACAGTGTTGGAAAGCACTTTAAATATTATGCATACATTTATTGAATTAGGTAAATTATTAATCATAGCTAAAGCTTATTGGAGCTGTACTTTAAATGCTTTTGCAGATTAGCTTAACTTTAATAAATTGATAAATAATTTTTAAAACTAAGCTCAAAAACTTTCCTAATAGTACAATAGTACAATTTAGTACTTCAAGATTCTTAACTTTTTTTATAGTCTAAGTGAATTTACCACTTGCTGTTTTAAAATGGATTTTTAGAACACTTTTACCTAATTTAAAATATTTATGGATTATAATTTGTATAGTCTATTGGTTTTACGGTAGAACTTTTCTGCTGTCTTAATTATTAGATGTTTTATTAAAGTTTCTGAGTCACAGGTAAAGACATTTGATTACTTAAAAGACATCAACAATTTATGGTGTACTTATTTGGCAGTCCCCCTCAAACAAATTGAGAAAGCCCCTCGAAAAGAAGAAGAAAAAATATTGCAAGCTGATTGCAGCATACTTGGCACATAATTATTTTTAATTTAAGGTATTGCTGACTTGCTCAACTCGTTAAAATATTCATTTATACATGTATATAATTATTAATTGGATTTTTTTTTTGGCCAACAGCTAACGCGCAGTGGTAACTGCAACTTGTTGGGCCAAAAATGAAAAGTTGCAAACTGCAAACTGCAAAATAGCACAAAACAGAAATGTGCAATGCATCGATTTGATTAAATATTCTGCTTATCATGCTGTGAGTTGGTGTGTGTGTGTGTTGTCTAACTTTTGCAATGCCGCATGAATAAAACAAAAAGGGGGAAAAAGTAACAATTTATGAGCACCAAAAACGAAAGACTTAAGACACAAACTTGTCGCTTGTCGCTTGTCGCTGGCTGCTTGCCGCTTACATAAATAAGCAAAACTCGCGCGCTTAGGATAAACAGACAAAAAAAAACAACAACAACGACAACAAGAAATGGAAACCAGTCAATGCTGCCGACTTGCCACTTGTTGCAGGTAGTAGAAGAAGTAGGAAAAGGTATCCGGGCACTTGCTGTGCACTTGCGCAAATCCGTTGACCACTTTCAATGATGCTTAATGCACCATGGGATATGAAAATCAAAATGTTAATGGAAAATCATATAGAACGTCGCTTTCCAGTAATTTTTTTATATTACAAGCTAAGTATAAACGATGCTTAAATAAATTTTTATTAATTTGTATTTCCTTTACCAAATATAAAACTATAATTATACCCGTTACTCGTAGAGTACAAGGGTATATTGTAATCGTTGGAATGTATGTAACAGGCAGAAGGAGGCTTGGCAGACCCCATAAAGTATATATATTCATGATCAGCATCAATAGCCGAGTCGATATAGCCATGTCCGTCTGTCCGTCTGTCCGTCTGTCCGTCCGTCCGTCCGTCCGTCCGTCCGTCCGTCCGTCCGTCCGTCTGTATGAACAAAAGGATCTCAGAGACTATAAGAGCTAGAAAAGTGAAAGGGGTCGCAAATGAAAGGTACAATACCCAAGCAGTACAAGTTTGTTTTTGTTTTTTGACACGCCCACTTTAGGGCGTTCTATCTTCATATAAAGGTAAATGTACAGATAAAACTTGAATGTTTTAGTATGGAAAACTTTTTTGTTAGCAATGCTATCTGATCCAAATTTACAGGGAGACTACATGTCTATGAACTACATGTACTGACCAAGTTTGATCGAAATCGGACAACTATATCGTTTAGCTACCATAGGGCCGATTGGTGAAAAATACGCTCCAAATATAAATTAGTATGGAAAAATTTTGCATTGACTAAGCTATCTTAATGAAACTGACACAAAATAAATAGGTCAATAATATAAATATACTGACCAAGTTTCATACAAATCGGACTACTATATCGTATAGCTCCCATAGGGACAATCAGTCAAAAATTTGCATTTAGTATGAATTTGTACGAAAATTTTCTGTATTTACCAAGCTATCTTAATGAAACTGATACAGAATAAATTTATCAATAACATAAATGTACTGGCCAAGTTTCATACCAATCGTTTGACTATATCGTATAGCTCCCATGGGAACAATCGGTTGAACATTGAGTAACGGGTATCCTAAAGTCGCGGGGCGACTGTAGCATTCTTTCTTGTTTTATTTGGAAACGTATGTCTCTCATACTTTATTACACGATTTGCCCCACTGTGCTTGCTGCCCCTGGTCCAAAACTCACTAACAAGAATAGTTTTTTTGCCAGTGTTGCAAAATGCTATAAAGCATATTTTGATTTATGAAATTTTTGTAATGTTTCCCCCTATTATACTCTCTGCAAGAGTATATTGGGTTTGTGAAAATGTATGTAACAGGCAGAAGGAGGCGTGGCAGACCCCATAAAGTATATATATTCTTGATCAGCATCACAAGCCGAGTCGATATAGCCATGTCCGTCTGTCCGTCTGTCCGTCTGTCCGTCTGTCTGTCTGTCTGTCTGTCTGTCTGTCTGTCTGTCCGTCCGTATGAACAAACAGATTTCAGAGATGGTAAGAGCTACAAGTTCGAGCTTGGTCTCAATCGATCACATATTTAGTCAGTCAATACAAGAATCTTTTTTTTTTCGATGCCACGCCCCATTCGCCCACAATGAGCAAAAAACTAGACACACCTCGGAAAAAATTGGTGTTTTGGGCGAATATCTCAATAACTATTGCACCTAGGATCACCAATTTTGGTATGGAGGTTGCTAGTGACAGCGTAAATGCATTGACATTTAAATTTTTGGACTGCCACGCCCCGTTTTCCCACAATTAATAAAAGTAATTCTCAACTTTTTAGGCATTCTTTAATATAGTACAGTATTGTAATTTATAATTCGTGTGAAGACTAACTATATCAAACTATCCTGAAAGGCGCATTGAAATCGCACTATAAACAAGATAACTAGAAGCGTTACAATATTGATAACTGAATGCAATATCATGTATGAGTGCAAGTGAGACAGAAACATACAAGCACATGTTTGCTTTCGTGGCGGCAGCGCTGCCCGCAGTCGCTGGCCGCGCTGAATACACACATACATTCATGCATGTATATGCATCATATATTGCCTTTCGTATGTGTATTCGCATACAGACAAACAGATGTATGTGTGATTATGCTTAGATTGTTTTTGTTTCAACGTGTTTTAATGCAAGTACTATACATTGTAATATCTCTAGACCGATTTTAATAATTAAATCGCGAAAAAATGCAGAGAGTATTTTACGGTCGGGCGTGCTCGACTGTACTTTTCTTACTTGTTTTTTTGCTGGCTGTGACGCGTGCCACATTTGTTGCAAGACTCTGGGCTTTCACATAGTCCACACACACACACACACACACTGGCACACACTAATAAAGTTGAATGCTCTAGTTAAGGTGCCGCTAGCTGCACTAACTCGCATTTAATTACTCAATTTATGTTTTGGGTTTCGTTTCGTCCAAATGGCCTATAATAATTTTTAAGCTATTTTTTTGTTTTTGTTTCAACTACATTTATGAGGCTTGAAAAATCCGTTTATCGTTGCAACAGTTACGATTTTTTTTTTTTGTAAATCTTTTAAATGAGTATAACGACCTCTGACCCGTTTGATTATATAATTCACAGACAAAACGCATCCGAAAAAACCCAAAAAAAGTGTTTCGATTGTGTCACGTTTCTGCACGAAGCCACAAGAACACTTGACAACAATTTCAATTAACATAAAGACTACAAACATTACAACAACAACAAATCAGCGAGTTTAACGCGATTTTAGCTGAAGTTAAACGAGTTTTGACTTAGCACACAAAAAAATAAATACTTTCAATTTACTCAACGTGCACAGCTGACGAGAAACAAGATTCCAAAAAAAAAAACTTAAAAAATAACAAATATGTGACCAAACAAAATTATGTTGTTAGACCCTGTAGTCAACAGAACGATGGATGGCGGGAAAAGTATTTTCAAAATTAAAAAATAAGTAAGAAACTTTACCTAGAAAATTAGTTTAGTACTCAAATTAATAAAAATTAATAATTATTAATCATTTTAATATATTAATATTTTAATAATTAATTTTAATATATTAATAATTTTAATATATTAATTTAACTGAGCTTCCAAATGTTTTAAAAATGTATAGCTTTTTCTTTAATATTTTATGTGAACTTTCGATGTACTTCTTTGTTATTTATGATATTGAATTTATTTAATATAATTTAATTAATATTTCGAAATGCTACAAGCAAACTTTTCTTTCTTTAAGCTTTTCTAGAATTTTCAATATTTGTTGAGTAGTTTTTAAATACTGTATGTAAATCTATAAATTAGTTACATTTTATTTAAACTAAAATAAGCACTTATGGCCTAGTAAAACACTTTTAAATAGAGCTCCTTCAAAGTGAACTTAAAATCCTCCGATTTCAACGTAATAAATTTGAATAATTTATGGCTTTCCATTTATGCAGTTATATTTAGTTTAACCCCATAATAATAAAAAATTTGGGGTATTTCAACATAAAAAAATAGTCATTAAATGCAGTGCACAATTTTCCAGAGTCAAATTAACTTAAAACAATTGAAATGGTTTTTAGGAACGCCCTTCAAGTATTTGATGATGTTTTCAAACACAGTTAAATACTAAAATTCAACAAATTGTATGAAAAGTGTTTTAAAAAAGCTGAAAAACTTGAATTTTGTGCAAATTTTAGCTGGCAACCAGTTAAAAAAAAGGTTAAAATTAAAAATCAAATATTTGTAGAAACAACTATAAGGCAGAAATGCGTGTGTATGCGTGTTGTGTGTGTGTAAGTTGTTGAGATAAACTTATCAGGTGTTTGGCTAAAGAGTTTCGAAAAGTGGAAGAAAACGCACTTGGAGCTTTCAATTGGTTTCACATTTCGTCTTAAGAATGTTTGCTGACGTCAGAGCGACAGGCAGTGCAAGCAGCACAATAATCATAATGATGCGATGATGAAGAAGATGGGAGGCCAAAAAGTTCAATTCGAAAGCAGCCGTCGTTGTTGTTGCTGCTTAAGCTGCGGCCATTGCTGCCGCTGTCGCTGCTGTTGCTGCTGCTGCTGAGCGCATGCGCTGCACGCTCATTACCGTTTGTTGTCGGCACTTCTTTAAACGCAGATTTACGCGAACAGGTTGTAAAGTTAACGTCAGCAACAGCAGCAGCAGCCACATTGAGAAGAAAAAACAATAACAATGCGACGGCATACCAAAGCCCAAGTAAAGCTCAAAGCGCAGCTTTACAGCAGTTAACGTCGCAGTCGACAAAAAAGCGAAAAATCGTTACGTTCGCGCAGCCGCAGTCGCTAGTCTCAGCTTAGTCAGCGACGAGCGCGCCAAGCGATCGCAACGCAAGCACGCAAGAGCGCAAGTCAAATAAATAGCAAAAGCAACAACAACATATAACGTACGAATTGAAAAGGAAGAGCGAATACGAAAGAAGCCGAAAAACGAACAAGTGTCTTGTGCTTTTGCAGTCAGTGCAGCTCAAACTGTGAGCTTTAACGGTAGTGTGCGTGCAAGTGTTTTCTGTTTCGCTCTCACACGTTGTATTAAGTTTGATTTGGTTTTTTTTTTTAAATTTTGTTTCATTGATCGAACGCAGCATCTTTATCTAACTGACTACGGCGTGCGTGTGTGTGTGAAGTATACTTGTATTCGTGTTATTTTTTTGCCTGTGTTATTTGGTTGCCGTGCATATAAGTGTGCGCGTGTATGCATATGTGTTTGTGTGTGTTAAAGTGAAATGGAATTTGTTGAATTTTAATTGCACGCAGCATAGTTTCAAGAGCTGAGATCAGCAGAGTAACAGAAACAGACATTTCATTCAACTTGCTAATGAAAAAAAATATAAAAAACAACAACAACAGCAACGACGACGACAACCAAGAGAAAATAACTGATAAATAATAACAACAACAATCGACACCGGCAAATATCAGCAAAACAAAAGAAACTTCAGCCTCTTCAATTAACGTGTGTAAGTTGAAAAATAAATAAATAAACCACAGCAAAAACTTAAATAAATAAATAAAAGTGAATTATGCATTGCTAAAGTTAGAATATTGTATTATCTTTAGTAGTGGCCCTTAAAACAAGTGTAAACTTATTTTGAGATCTAGAAATTCTTGACGCTGACATAGTTTAAAACTAGCGCAAGTAAACACAACGAAAATAACTTAACGAAACTTTTTTTTATTGAAAATCTTTCGCTTTGACGCTTCCTCTTCCTTTATGAAGTGTTTTAGCCAAATTAAGTAATTTATTTAGCATAATAAATTAATTAATGCTGAGCAAAAATGTGGAAAACAAAACAATTAGGAAGTTAAAATAGTAGAATCAAGTAAAGGAAATAAATCAGTTTTCAATTATTTTCTACATAAAACTTATTTCGATAACTTATTTAAACTAATCAGTTATCAAAAGGGTTGTAGCAATGAATGAAATTAAATATTTATTAATTTTGCTTAATAAAGAAGCTTAGGTAGATATTTGCTAATACTTTGTAAGGTACCAAATAATTTCCTGACTAAGTTAAGAATATTTATGTTGCAACTGGATTTCCAAAATTAAAATTTTTCCATCTTAAAAAAAACAGCTTTTTTGGTCATAACTTATGACTCTAGATAAATGATTTGCGCTCAGACTTAATCTTCAAACATGAATACAAATATATTAGACGACTATAAAAGACCAAGCATAAAATATTTTTGAAAACTACAGTGATTCAGAAATAGAATCAGCTGCTGTAAGAGGTAAAATTTGTTGAGTGTTAAAATATTGAAATCTGATTTGTAAACGGTTTTAAGAAGAAAACATAATTCTACAGACTGGTTACAGCAAAGCCATTTTTCCACTGTACCTTTTCTAACTACAGGGTCTAAAAAGTAAAGGCAAAACTACGTTAAGCCTCCTCTTAAGTTCCTCAAATCTATACTAATGTCTATTTGCATTGCTCGCATTAGTGTCGTTCAATGATCATCGATCATTCAGTTGTAGTTTTTCATAGCTTTGGATTTTTAGTGTGGAGTTTGAAGTTTAAATTTTTGGTGTTTCGGGTTTTTGTTTTCTGGTCTAACACTTGTCTGGGACTGGCTCTAAGTCTGGGGCTGGGCACACATCAATTTAGGCCAAAAACGAAACAGAAACGAAACTTCCAAGCGAATAACAATCAAGTAAAAACAAAATAAAATAAAGTAAAGTAAAGTAAAAAAAAACCTGTGCAGTTTCTTTCAAAAGTCATGTCAATTTTGTTTTGTTGGCCATAAAGCACAACAATTATTAGAGTAGTAAAACAACAACAACAACGAGAGTAATAGCCACAATTTGAGCACATGCCACATAAAGTCGGTTATAGCATTGTATATAGTTGTAAAGTCGTAGATAAACGAGTACCAGCATGTAGCTACAAAATGGAAAGTATTCGTATTCATATTCATATTTCTATTCCTTTTGGTATTCAAATTCGTACTCGATTTTGTGCACAATTGTTTTAGTAACACATTTTTGAATTTTTTATTTCTTGTTCACTTTTATCTTAGTGTGTTCGCTTTGATTAAAGTTCAATTAAAATCCTTTCAATTTTTGAATTCATTTGTATACCCTTTTAAACGGGTAGTTGCGTGTTTTGTTGCAGTTTGTGCATGAGTTTTGTATATGTAGATTTGGTATTTATTTAATTTGTTAATTTTATTCAATTGGCATTCAGGTATTTTACTTGATTTAGTAGGAAAACTTTATAAATCTGTGTTCACGTATCTACACTAATTTAGAACTTAACTCTGTTTACACCAAAAAATTAAACAGCTGTCTTGAGTAGATAAAGACTTGAAAATAGAATGATAAAAATATATTATTATTTTTTTTTAAGCTCAAACAGTTCTTATAAAAGATTTAATAAACAAACTAACAAAATTTTCAGTTACAATTAAATTATTTTTATTTTTAACAATAAATAGTGTAATCTAAAAAAAAAATATAATTATATATAGCTTTGAAAATGATCAGTTCATATTAAATTAAATTACTATTGTAAACTCCCAATTAAACTTTTTCTTAATTCACGACGGCTTTGAGTTAACAAATAAAATATAAAAAAAAAGTATTTGTATAAAGTTGTACTTAAAAATTATTAACCTTTTCTTTAACGAGCATAATTATCTGCTGAGATTCCCTTCAAGTTGTCACTTTTGGCTACAATTCAATATCGTGTCTCTAATCGGATTTATTATAAAGTATTTTCATAGGTTCAAAGTCAATCCCTCAATTTGTTAATTTTCCAATTGTCGGCAACTTTTGAATGCCCTTGTGTTTGTTATTATTTTAACTGCCTTCGTGGAATTTACTGTCTTACCCATTGAGCATTCCTCTAGCTACCGGAGACCACTTGTATGTATCGAAATTTTCCATTACATTTCCCCAATTTTCCCAATTACCCAAAATTACGAGTGCTTCAAAAATATGTTATAATTTTTAACGTCTTTATCTTTTGGGTAATTTTGTAATTTAAATTAAGTTTTTATTATTTATTAGGTCTGCGCCAATGGACAGGAAATGCTGCAAAAAATTGCATGCAGCGAAAGTTTTTCCTTGAAATGCGTCATAATAAATAAAATTACTCGCGAAACTAAAATAAAAACGAAAAAAACTAGAAAAAATATGGCAAATGCGGAAAAAACCGTTGAACTGCCCACTGGGCAATTGAAAGTGAAAGGGGGAAGGCATGGGCGGTACTGAGGTGTGTGGGGAGGGGCGTGGCATGGCAGAGACAAGTGCAGAGCGTTTTTAATGATATGCAGACCAGTAAATTGGCCACAAGGTTTTTCAAGTGCCGCCAAATTGGCCAAAAACAACAACAAGTTGTGGCTAGAAAATTGTGTAGTCTGTGCTCCATTGGTTTTCCAGTTTATCAGTTTTCCCGCTTTTCTCAGTGCGTTGCACTCAAGTTGTCTCGCCTTTGAGACTCAACTGGATTTTCATTTCGCAGTTTTTCAGTTTTCCAGACAATGCGTGTGTTAAAAAAACTCCATTTTCTATGCCAATTAAATTTTATTAAGTCATTTGAAATTTTAATTTGTTTGTTCGTTTTTCGTTCAGCGAAACGACGACCTTGCCACGCCCATAATTGTTACGCTGCTCAAATCAAACAGCAAATAAGTTCAAATACGGCTGGAGTTTGCTAGACTGCAAAATGCGCATCTTTCATAAGTTATGACTGTTTTTTTGAGTGTAGCCTACAAGCTTCAAGTTGCCACAACTTTTTTGTCTGTGAGACGATTTTTTTGAAACTTGTAACAGTGTGGTAGGATACTAAAAGCTACACAAATACTTAATTTTAAAAATTTTAATTTTAGTTGTAACCGCCAAAATGGGTAGTCAAATATTAGTTAGCTGCATAGTGGGGAAAGTGGGCGTGGAACTAAAAAAATTTGCTTACCTTATGCAGACTGCCTATGTAAGCTGTCTATATGCCAAATTTAATCTTCCTAGCTCTTTAAGCACACACCTTGCACATCTTTGGCATACCCCTGCTACTGGGTAGCACAACACACAAATGGCCAACTTCAAAGACGTGTGTGCGAGTGTGAATGCGTGCAATGATTGTTGTTTAACCAGATTAGGCAGCTAGCTGGTACTTATATATACTATATATAGTATATACAAAGTCTGCTAGTTACTCAGACAAAGACCGTTTTAAAATGATTTTTCAAATTCACGTCACTGCTGCAGGCAAATGTGAATAAACTGTAATTGTCACAAATTGCATAACGATTTTCAAACCAAAGTCAATGCAATAAAAATTAAATAATTTTATTTTGTTTTTTTTTTTTTTTAACTGTCAATTACCATAATCAACTCTTAGTTTATTAATTATTTTCTTTTTTCACTGCAAAGTTCAATCAATTAACTTGGCTATGACATAAGTGATTACGTTTATGCTTTATGCACACATAGTTAATTCATTAATCAGACAATTAATTGCCCAAGTGTATTATTTATTATTTCTCTTTATTTTATTTATTTATAGCACTTTAATTACTGTGTTTACTAGGCGGTGTCTATTAATAGATTCGCATTGAAATTCAATTTAATTTTCAAACGATTAGCTAATAAAATGTTCAACTATGTGCGGTCTTTAGTGGCAGAAGGGGTGGGTAGTGGAGAGGGTGTGTAGGGGGGTAGTTTGGCTAGTCATAAAAAATCCATAAATAACAATAATTTATATTTAGTTAGATTTGCTAAGCATATGGCTAAAAACAGTGGTGGCACTTGTGTTTTTGAGCTTCGCTTTTATCACCAGCGTGGACGTGATAGCCTGGAATATTAAAAAAAAGTATTTATGTAACTTTTTTATTGCCTTTTTATGTTGAATCCATTTTAAATTATAACTTTTCTTATATGATTGTATTATAAAGCTCTGCTTTTGTCACCAGCGTGGACGTATATAGCCTGAATCATTTAAGAATGTATTTTTTTACATTTTTTTAATTGCATTTTTATGTAGTTTTGGCACTAGCGTAGACTGACAAACATATAAAAATAATTTTCCATTTTTAGTTTCAACTTTTAAAAGCCTTTTCTTACATGTTTGTGTTATAAAGCTCTGCTTTTGTCACCAGCGTGGACTGACGAAAATAAATTGTCTAAGAATATGCAAAATTAAATATTGGAAAATATATTTTATATAGAACTTATTTTAATTGCCTTAAGTTTTTGATTTTTGTTACCAGCAGAAGCTTTAAAAATTATAAAATAAATAAGTAAATATTTTAACAACTTTTGTATTTTTAAAAAAATTATTTATTTCATCTAAATGAATCTAAATCAAGTTTTATAAATGAAACTAATATAATGAATATTTAAATTAATTATTAACGGCTAGAACCTAACTAAATGATTTATAACTTTACTTGAAATATTGAGATAAAACATTTTAGCTTAAGAAACTCTTTTCAACAGCTTTTTAAGACATTTTTCAACTTTAATAATTTTTTAAGTATATCAGCTTCGATTTGAACAGTGTATAAAATTGGTTTAAAGTATCAACACTTTTTCTGATATTTAAAAAAAAATAATTTTTGTTTTTGTTTTGATTAATGATCTCGATAATTTGCTAATCCCCTCGAACACATCAACAGCACATACAAAATATATGAACATTATTTGCGGATATTAAACTGTTTATTATAGCTGCACTGCAATCAATAACAACAGCAATGACAACAACAAATTATCTTTGATTATGTGTATAGTCAAAAAGACTCAAAAAAAGTTGTTAAATGTTGAAGGGTTAACGCGTTGATTTATAATTCCGTTTCGAATTATTAACTGCCTGAAATTAAGGCACGACACTTTGAAAGACGTTTATAAACACTTGTTTATATAATCACAGCAACAACAACAACCAGGTCTTAGTAATTGTCATTGGCATTGCCTAAAAGCTAACAAAATTCCCCAGAAAAAAAAAAACTTGAAACGAAATGAGAAAATGTGAGCGACAACTGCTAAAAGTGTTGCTGGTCGTTGCCATTGGCCAAAAATTAACAGACACGTACTAAATTCCTTAAGAAAACACAGTAAAAAATAAAAAAAAAAATTCAATAGAAATAAAAATAAAAATCTGTGCCCAAAAAACAGACGCACGTTTTCAATTGAAGGCTGCTGGGGCAGCGTTAACCCATTGTTGCCGACACAGTCTACAAAAAATTGTTGTACAGCTGTGACATAATTGACGACAACAACAATTACAAGAAGACAATGCAAATTTGCCAGCGACTGCAGTTTTGGGACCTAAATGTTTTGACATTTCAACTTGTGGCATGCCAAAGGCACACACACGTCTATGTGTGTGTATGTGTGTGTTAACTCCATGTCGATCCGTCAACTTCATCAGCAATTCATTTGTCTGCATTAAATGCCTGCATAAAAATTAAACATTCAAACGAAGCAACTCGACGGCAACCAGTTCAATTCTTTAGAATTCCCAAACTGTGGGAGTGCAGCAACAGCAACAGACAACATTGTCTCAGACTGTACCCTAGCACCATAAGTAGTAAATCAAAAACAAACTAGAGGAAATGGCAGAACATTACAGCTAACAGACAGCAAAAGGCCCTGTATACGCGTTTGAGCAACTCGATTGGGATGGCACTATAAAAACCGATTAGGTATATGATACAGTTGTTCGATCCAAACTAAATTTAAACAAGAATTTCTACATGGTACTACACACACAATGTGTAAATATGATACACATAGCTCCAACTGTTATCAAGTTATGAAAATATGTTTATTATAGGCTGTTAATCTGTAAGATAAAGTTACAGTTTAATTATACTTTATGTACTAATTTATGCTACGCCTACTTTAGAACAAGCTCAGCATGCCTTTCTAGTTTTCTACAGGGTCTCTGAAAACATAACATTTAATTAATTGTTGTCGCACAGCGTAACAAAAGACTCAAGCAACGAACTTGATAAACTCGATTCACCGATTGGTTTCTTACTGTTCTGATTGGTAAACGGAGCGCATGCCAATTGGAGATTGGAGTGCAGTTAGTGGACAATTTGTGCAGTCACTTAGTTGACAACTAACTGTTTTGCCACGCCCAGTTGGGCTGCATGTCGCTGCACTCACCCACGCCACCGCCACACCGCCCAATCACCAATGCAAGTGCGCATGCCAGTAATTCTGTGGAATGAAGTTTCTAAGACCTGTAATGCGCAGCTGCAAAGGGTGCATTCAGTGGAATTTATGTGCTGCATAGACTAGAACTTTTAGACTAGAAGTCTGTGGTCTGTAATACCCTGGGTGTATCCTAGTGACGCTAAATGGGGTATATAGATTTCACTATACTTTTAAAAGTAGTAGAAAAGACAACAGTCAACCAAACCGACCCCTTACTCACTCTAGGGTAACTATATAACAGCATCACATAACGTAACCTAATATTACAAAACTGAGATGATCACGCACTTTTGGACAGACTACACTAATTGGTATCTCATGTTTTTAGTGGCTTAGAATCGATTTGGTATACATCTAACTAAACAGTTAACAAAATGTGTAAATTCATAAACAAATTTAAACAAATTTAAATAGTTTGCTAATTATTACACTGAGTTTCGATTGACTATTCCAAAGGGAATTACACAATTTAGTAGCTTACCCAATAGCCTGTAAAATAGAATGCTTAAACTCAAGCCCAAAATATTTAATTCCAATAAAACATTAAATAATAAATTATTAAACAAAAAACTATAAAAAACCGTAAAACACAATTACATATACAATAAATTTAATTATACAGTAGAGTCCGGTTATAGCGACTCCGCTTAAAGCGTCCGTCTGGTTATTGCGACGGAAATTCGATGACTTGGTTGGTTCCCTGCTCCTTGGTCTCCTTTTGGTTAAAGCGTCTACCGGCTATAACGACGTATAAACGTCGGACCCTTGAGTGTCGTTATAACCGGTTTCTACTGTAGTTAGATAAAATCAAGTTGTTCCATCTTACCATTAAAATATATTTGGTACAGCGCAAGAGAAGTTTGAACCTACAAATTTTGGACTTATTTCAGTGCAAAAAGAGAGAAAGGTAAGAAATGGAATTGCTTGGCAAAAGTACAGGGTATACAGCGTTACTTAGAGGTGCCTACACTAAGCTGACTTAGGTCTCTATGTACAAACTGTTGTTGTTGTTGTGGATGATGCAATGCAGAGCTTCAAGTGTCGCTCTTTTGTAGCTGCTGCTGCTGTTGTAGTGTCACATTTCACAGTTAGTGGTTGTTGTTATTATTATTAATATTATATTTCTTGTTGTTGTTGTTGTTGTTGGTAATGTTGATGCTACACGTGCTTTTGATATTTTAATTTAAGTCGCTACGTCTGTCACGGCAGGCAATGTTTTAATTACCCTAACGTGGCTCAAATGTGCGCTCTGCAACTGCCACAAACTGCATAATATACAGGCACACCAACACACACACACCTACACACACACACACATGTAGCTGGCACAATTATAATGTCTAGATTGTTAGTTGTGGGTGCACACATGATGCAGGAAATCAACAGGCGGCAAAGTCTTAGACAGTCAATCAGTCAGTCATTCAGTCAGTCAGTCAGTCAGTCATTTCCTCAGTCAGTCAGACAGTCAGTCAACGCCTGGGAGTTTTCACAAGCCAATTGACAAATTCTATGCTCTAAACAATATGCTCTCATAGCACAAGTAAAAAATAAAAAAAAAAATAATAATAAAATTAACATACGAGTATTATGCAATTAATTGTAGATCCAGTTTAAAGTCAAACTAATTAACTTTCATAATATAAATATAATTTTAATTAGTGTGTAGTGCATTCAACCATCCATTTTGCATAAACAACAACTAAAGCTGATGCAATTAAAGGTTTATAAAATAAAAGTTTTTTACTTATCTACTTAAATTACTTAAGTTAATGCAAAGCAAACAAAATTAAGTGTTTCAACTTTTGCAGTTATTTGAATGTGTTGAAAGTGCAACAAATTTTTCATTTAAATAAATTAATAAATAAATTAAATATAACCAACTGTTTATAGCTTAAGAATCAATAAAAAAATGTTCAATTTTATTTTTATAACTTGGAAAATTGAAAGCTTCACTTTATACTACAAATACAAAATTTAAACTTAGTTAATTAAACGCTATCAATCCAAAATCTTGACTATTTTTAGTATAGACCGTCAAATCTGGACAGATCTGCTGAGAGTCTCAGTTTGATGCAGTTGCGCAATTTGGCCAAAAAAAAAAAACAAAAAACAACAACCAAAAACTGCATTTAATTGCCAAATTGTAGCGTGCAGCTGGCCAAACAGCTTGTTGATATATACATAAACATATGTATATGGGGGATGCCTAGTACTGGAGCGTAGTGGGGGGGAGTGGCTGTATAGACTGTTGCGTGGGCAGACAGTCTTCAGAAATGTAGCGACACTTGCATTTGGCTCTGCCTAATGCATTGATTTCCATGCATAATTTAAGCCAACACACGAGCTGTCCAAAATTTTGGGCAGCCAATTTACAATTTCAATTTGCATTGGAGTTGGTAAGAAAACGAGTCAAGACGATATGTATCGAAATGGAACTAAAAACATAAAAAAATATATAAAGTTGTCATAAATGCAGTAAAATAGTTTAAACTAAATTAACAAACATTTTAAGTTTTATATGCTATGGTTTCTAATTACCAACTTAAAGTTTGTACTTGTGAAAAATCGAAATAATCGATAACTTCGATTTTTGCTACCATTTTCATCGCTCATTTTAGTGCTCAATTTATGTGTGTTTGTGAGGGCGTTCTGGGCGTTAATTGCAGGCTTGCTGGGCGTGGCAGTTGCTAAATTTAAGCAGTCACACCAACACACACACACACGCGTCCAATTAAACAAGCCACAATTAGGCAGTCGCGCCAAGTTCGTTGCTTAAGTCTTTCGTTGCAAGTCGAACCCAAAAAACGAAAATTATTCGTATTCGAATCTTTCGAAAGTTTGTTGCGGTTGTTGTTGTTGCTGCTGCTGCTGTTCTGCTACAAAAGGCAGTCCAATCGATATGAGGAAATCCTATGACAGCCGCCGTTCAATTTTAAAATAGTTTTGTAAATTAATTGCAACAAATTACGAGCTGCAATGAATTTTTGTTCGCTTCGTCCCTTTCGCTCTCTGGCTCTCTCTATCTCTTTTTTTTAACTTACAAATTTTCGGACTTGTTGGTTTTTTTTTCAATTTTTTTTTTTTGTTGTTGAACGACAAGTGAAAGTGACGTCGACGCAGCAGCCACTTGGGTCCAGTTTTGCGGATGAAGCTGTTAAAGTTGTTGACTTTGTTGACTCGCATTGCCGTTGTTGTTGTTATTGTTGTTGTTGTAATTTTACTTTCAGGAAAAACTCATCGACAACTGCACTGAGCATCGATGAGTGGTCTTAGTTTCCTCCATTTTCCCTGTCTCCCCCCTCACAATTTTCTTTGCTGCATTTTCTTGTGGTTTCCGTTTTCTTATCTTGCTGCCCTTTCGTTGCTGCTGCCAAAAATGGTTAAAAACAGCTAAAAGTAAAGTCACTAGCAGCAGCAAATGCTTAGAAAACTTTAGTAAACCTGTTGCTGTTGCTTGGCATTTTGTAGTTGTCTGTTTGGATTTATTTTTCTTGCTTTTCCAGCAATATTTTCAGTTGATATACCCTGCAACAAAGAAATATTTTTAATGAATTTAAGTAAAATATTTGTAAGACAGTCTGTACTTATTTTTGTTTTCTTTTTTTAAAGAGTTTAACTGAAATATTTTAACATGAAAATGTATTCCTCAAGTAGCATAAATTTTAAAGTAATTAATTTATGTTTAGAACTATTTTAACTAGCGCTTGTCAATTATTAAATAAATAGCATTTGTGTAGAGATAATTGTTTATTTTTTTTAGTTTCTTCTACAGTTAAATTGTCTTTAAATTTATAAGTTTGAAATTTTTATTTACAAACTTGCTTAAACAGTTTTATTCTAATGAATGTCCTAAATAGCAATTATCATTATTATAATTAAATGATTAACTTTTAACTAACTACAGCAAGATTACTCAATTAAATGCGTTTTTAATTTAACTTAAACGTTTGTCTAGGATTTAATTTTTTTCTAGCTAGAGTATTAAACTCAATGAGCAAAACAAGCCAAAAAAAATAGTTAAATTTTAGTAATATAATTTCATGTTTGTCATATTTTTTTCCCACAATTAACTTTTTGTACATAAGTTTTAACGCATTTAAAAATATTATAAATTTGTCTTAAGCCAAAAAATAAAACTTTTATAGTTTTGCATTTTTTAGATGCCTATTTTGGTGGTAATCCTTAAGAATAATATATAAACGAATGATAGGGTAGCTCACAGTCAATCCTTTAACTACATTTGTTTTTTTATCTTCTTGCTGATTTATCGACATTTTGAATGTTGCATTTTTCCAGCGGTTTTTGTGGTTTAAGCGCTTGGGCGGTTTTTAAGCGCAACTGCGGCAAACAAAAATAAAATAAAAGCAAAACGGCAGCTGCCCAAAAAGGCGGCGAGTGTGGGAAACTTGTACGAATGAGGGCGTGGCTCATACATCACAAACATGCCCCAAATTTTACACAGAAACAACAACTGTTTTGTCTATGCTAATTGATGAATTTTACACTCACGTCTCTCTCCCTCTCTCTCTCCCTCTCTTTCACTCTACCTGTCTCACTTGCTTTCCCTTTCCCTCTCTGTCTAGTCAATTAAGCCTAATTGCTTTCAAGGCGACAATAAACACAACTAATAGCAGCACGGACATTGGAAAGTGTTATTATTATTGCCATTGAGTATTGTCAGCGGCAAAACGTTGAAAAAAGAAATACACAAAAATGCCAAAGTAATACCAGCTCTGTAAGGAAAATACTTAAAACTTATTGTCCGAAGTTTAACTAAATAGTTAAACCATTTTTAAAAAGAAAAACCTTTCAGTCAGTTTTCATACCCTCGCACAAGTCGCTATTAAAATACCAAAAAGCGCTGGTAAAAATTAAATCTAATTTTAAAATATTTGGAGTGTTATTTTAAACTGCTGTTACTTACTAAAATAAAATACATTTTTCGATACTTAAGTGACAAGTTTTTTGAAACTGCTTGCTAAGCATAAAGCAGTTGGTATTTCTAGTTGTTAGACAACAGGTGGCGTGTTAAGCGGAGCAGGGACACTTGCAGCCACTCCCTCTACCGCCCGCTATGCCAGCACACACATGTGGCAACTGTCGCAGTTTATTCAGTTTCAGTTAGTAAAATTTTGTTTTAAATTTTCTATTTTTTTTTCTTTTTTGGCTTAATTGCCAACAATGTGTGAACCGGTTAGTTGTTCAGAACAAACTGCAGACCTGTGAGGCTGGCAAATGTCAAGGAAACAACAATAACAATTACAACAACAACAACAATGCGAACAACAATCCATAAACTATCACAATGTTAACGAGTTGACAAATGTTTTTCGGTTTCATTTATTTTTATCTTTTCACTTGATTTCAATGGAAATCAGAACACAAAAGATTTTGATTCAGCTCAAATTTTCGAGTTGATTTTTGGTTTGATTGATGGCTTGACAAAGTGATTATTGAGCAAATTATCTGTTCAATTGGCTGCTTGTATCAATAGATCAAGTAGCGCTTATCTCATTCTATATTTTTGGTGTTGAATCAAATGAAACTTGACCACTTTTTGTTTAAACTGATAGCTGGGTAGACAAAGTGGTAGGAGGTATGAAGCTGACGCTTGATTCGACCTTTGATAGACTTGCTTACAAAAGTTTGACTATGATATACTCTGTAGCTTAGACTTAAGAAGAAAGCTCCAAAGTTGACAAGAAGCTTTTAAAAAGTTTCTTTCGACCTCAAAAAGCCTTGTTAACCAAACTGTGGTTATGCTATACCCTGTAACTGATCTTGCTGCTGGTACTGAAAACATTTACATAACTATTTACTACATTGTTAATTATATAAATAAATTTAAGGTCAGTCCTAGACACTTACATGCCTAATTCAATAGTTAAGAGTAAAATTATGTTTACAGGGTATACGTACGCATAATTAGACATACACTCAAGCAATCAAGAATTGATTTTAGCCAACGGCAACTTTGGTACGCTAATCTTTTGTATTTGTTAAATCATTTTCGACCTTCCCGTTGCTAACTCCTCTCTTTCTTCTCCTTCTCCATCTTCATTCTTTTGTACAGAATTCCGCCAATGAGGCATCAGTGACATCAGCAACAGCAACAGCAACAGCACAGCAACAACATGGCCACAGAGTCAAGCAGCAATCCGACACAGGCAATTATCAATGGCAGCGATTTTAATGGTCGTCACTCGGCGTCACCTGCACGTACCATAGATTCGCATGATTCCACAACGGGCAGCATGGACACAATTGTCGATCGCAGTCTGAATCGTGAGGAATTGCTGCAGGTGACTAACACCATTGAGCAGAGCACAAATACCACAAACGGTGGCGGCAGTTTGACCAACTCACAGATTGCAATGCTACAAAATGATGCACAGCAGCAGCAACAGTTGGAATCGGAGTCCGAAAATCCACAGCAACTGGATCTGGATGCACGCCAGCAATTAGATGCACAAAGTCATATATATTCGAGTCCTGTCTACGATGAGAAACCAATGCCAATGCCAATGGCCATGTCCACGCCAACACCATTGAAGCTTACGGCGGCCACATTGTTGGCCAATGTAAGCGATGACAATGCCAAGAAACCCAAGCTAATTAGCCACGAGGAGTTCAAGCAACAGCTGGAGGAGGCCATGGCCACACGTAATCCATCGGGATTGCCACCAAAAAGCATAAGCAACACCATCGATTCACGTATCAGCAAGAAACAACGTTGTCCACCCGAGTTCATCAAATACAAGGGCGGCAGCGGTAGTAGCGATGGTGCCGGCGATGGTTCCACAATGTCATCGAAAGTGCGACGTAAGCGGCGGGCAAGCAATGAATGTTGTTCGGCATTTCCATTGCAAATTGTTTTGGGCACGCTGCAGTTGGTATTGTCCATTTCATTGGTGGCACTGGGCTCGCTGCTGATTGTACGCGACGCGGCCTTGTCGATGGCCGGTTGTGGTATTTGGACCGGACTGATTGCCGCCGTCACGGGCTCATTGGGTGTGGTCAGCATGCGCAAAACCCAAACGGCCTTTCTGGCTCTCAGTTTGGTCTGCATCGCCAGCAGCACGCTGGCTCTGGCCATTTCTGGTGTGGGCCTGTCGCGCGACCTCAATCGCATGGCCGAGCAAAAGGGTGAGCAGGTAAGAGTACAGCAACAGTAACTACAATTGCAATTGCAAAACAATTAAAGCGTTTCCATTTGTAACCATTGTTATTACTTAGCAGTTTGACCTGATGAATGCCAATAGCGAAGTTTCTGCTGCCTGCGGTTTAATATTTGCCCTATTTTTGCACTTTGTTGTAAGCATTGTTTCCGTTTACCGCTGCGCCCTTCAGATCTGCTCAAAGTAAGTACACTAATTTCTCTCTATTTAATTTAACTTTAAAATTGCAATTAAAAAATGCGGTTAATTGATAAGTATCGATAGTTTTATTGTAGACAACGATACTTTCAGTTGTTGCTCTTTTCTGCCGCTGGTAGCGCTGTCAACTGTTAATTAACATACTGCGCCAGTGCGCTAACAGTGGTATCGATATATTAGCTCTGTAAGCTGTGCTTGCCCAATTGGCAATTTTAATTGCACAATTTTATTCAAATAAGTTTAAGTGTATTAAGCAGATATCTTATTAGCCGTAAAGTAAAGCACAATCAGCCGCGCAACAAGTATAAAAGAAACAATACAGCATAATTCTTTTTCTGATAATCTTCGACAACACTTGAGTGCGAATTTTGGCGCAAAATAACAGTGCAAAACAGTTGATTGATTTACAGCGATACATCGGTGTAAATTTTTAGCGAATTACCGATACATTGCATCGATGTTGTTTCACATCGCTAGCACGCACAAAAACTAAAAGGAAAAAAACACAAAAAAATAGAAAAAATAATAAGAAAGAGAAACAAAGTGAAAAGTGTAAAAGCAAAAGCAAACGCAGCGAGCAGCTCAAAGCTCTCACACCTACGCCGTTTGCCAGTGTTAATGCGTCCGTTCTGCAAAAGGCGACAATAGTGTAACAGTAATAACATCACATAGAAGAAGGTAAAACGGAAAGAAAGGCACACAAAAAAAGAAAAGAAAAAAAAAACGCCCACGAACAACGTGTACGTGCAGCAATTGAACGCCAACAGGGCAGCAACAGTCATGCCACTGGCTGACTCCAACAGGGATCTACGACAGCAGCAGCACCAACAGCAGCAGCAGCAGCAGCAGCAAAACGAAGCCAACAGCAGCAGTAGCAGCAGCAGCAACAACAACAATGCCGAGCAGGCGCAGCTGGACAATGTCAGTGCAGCGACAGCAACAACAACAGCAACAGGAGGCACTACAACAGCAGCAGCAACCACAGCAACAGGAGCACCAGCACATCCAACAACAACAGCAATGGGCTTACAGTTGCGTCAACGCATGCAGATTACATCCTCTGGATGCAGCAGCTTGGCGGTGACCCCCATGGAGCATACGCCCACCGATGAAGAAAGCGGTGCTGTGACAACTGTGACGTCATCGCAACGTCGCCAGCAACAGCAACAACAACAGCAGCAACAGCAACAATTACAAGCCGCACTCGAACAACATCACATAACACCCAGTAAAACACCCGAACAAATGGAACTCAGTGATTCCGAATCCTATGGTGCAGCTAGCTATGATGAATTCGAACTCCGAGAGGTGGTTAAAGAGGGACACGACAAGGCCGATCCCTCACAGTTCGAACTGTTGCGTGTTTTGGGCGAAGGTAGCTTCGGCAAAGTGTTTCTAGTGCGCAAGATACTGGGCAAAGATGCGGGCACACTGTACGCGATGAAGGTGCTCAAGAAGGCCACACTGAAGGTTAAGGATCGGGTGCGTAGCACCAATGAGCGTAAGATATTAGCAGATGTGGGACATGCGTTTATTGTGCGATTACACTATGCTTTCCAAACACCTGGTAAATTATATTTAATATTGGATTTTTTACGCGGTGGCGATCTGTTTACCCGCCTCTCCAAGGAGGTCATGTTCACCGAGGAGGATGTGAAATTTTACCTGGCTGAGTTAGCCTTGGCCCTCAATCATTTGCATACGCTGGGCATTATCTATCGGGATCTAAAGCCCGAGAATATACTGTTGGATGAACATGGTCATATTGCACTCACCGATTTTGGTCTGTCCAAGCAGCCCTTGGATGGCTCCAAGACTTATAGTTTTTGTGGCACCGTCGAGTACATGGCCCCGGAGATAGTTAATCGTAAGGGACATGATTTCGCCGCAGATTGGTGGTCATTTGGAGTTCTCATGTATGAAATGCTGACGGGGAATCTACCGTTTCATGGCCAGACGCGGCAGGAGACCATGAACCAAATATTACGCTCTAAACTGGGCATGCCAGAGAATCTATCGCCAGAGGCACAATCCCTGCTGCGTGCTCTGTTCAAGCGAAATCCATTGAATCGTTTGGGAGCTGGTGCCCAGGGGATTTTGGACATTAAGGCGCATTGTTTCTTTGCCACCATCGATTGGGTGCGTCTGGAGCGGAAAACGGTGCGTCCACCATTTATACCAGCCGTTAGTCGAGATGACGCCTTCTATTTTGATGTGGAATATACATCGAAATCACCGCGGGATTCGCCCGGTGGTCCCATCTCTGCGTCAGCGCATGAAATCTTTCGAGGCTTTAGCTTTGTGGCGCCCGTGCTACTCGAGAATAGCGCCACTAACAGCAGTTCCAACAATGTTAGTCCATTGCATACAGCGCTGCCGGTCGCCTCAGTGCCGCCGGCACCAGCGCCAGGAACACGTAGTCTTCCCGGCGTACTGCCAGGCAACTTCCTCACCGAATACAATCTACTCCAGGAACTGGGTCGTGGCACATTCTCGGTGTGTCGCCTATGCGAGCATCGATCCTCCAAGAAGCACTACGCTGTGAAGATCATCGAGAAGGCAGCGGTAGCCGCTGCATCATCCGCCACCGCCGATTGCTGGGAAGAAGTGGAAATAATGCTGCGCTATGGCAATCATCCAAATATTGTGACACTATATTCGGTGTATGAGGACACCACCTCGGCGTATCTGGTTATGGAGCTACTTAAAGGTGGTGAACTCCTTGATCGCATTCTGGCCGTAGGCCAAATGTGCGAGAGTGAGGCGAGTGCCGTGCTCCGTACGATTGCCGCTGCTGTAGCGTATCTGCATGAGCATGGAGTCGTCCATCGGGATCTAAAACCCTCGAATATGATTTATGCCAGCATGCGGCAAACGCCCGAGACGCTTAAACTCTGCGATCTGGGTGAGTTATCGTTAGCCGTACTATGATCTTGGAAAGAATTCACTTTTGACCAGTGTTGTACAGGAAAAAAAGGTTTCAGCCTGTGTAGTAGGGGTTCCTTTAAAACTTGGTAAGTTTAGACATTCCCTAATCGCAGGTTTTCGGTGGTTTTACAGTATTAACATTTCTTGAAATCTTTCGATTATTTGGTAACCCTAAAAACTTGTTAAAAAGCTCCAGAATTAGACAAAGTTCTTTTATAATGAACCCAACTTAATTTATGTATGTATATTGAATGATGGATAAGAAGCTTAACTGCCTAAAAACCTATACAGATCTATTTAAGCTTTGGAGCTTTTAAAAAATGGAAGCCCATAATATAGCTATCTGTATTTTAAAGAGTTTATAGAGAAAACTTCTTAAAAAGTAGTCAAAGAAATAATAAGACAGGTTAAGCAAAACATTGTGATCTTAGGCAGCAGTATCCTTGTCCTTTTTTACCTTCCTCCCTCTCTCTCATTTTGAATATCCTTTAATCTACTGAGCTATTCTTTTATCTCCTATCGCACATGCTATTTTTACCTGTTGTCCCTCTCTCTGTCTGACAGTTTCATTCCCTTTCTTTTAGTGCTCTTTAGATCCTCTTAAACGTTACATTCCCTTTTAAAAATGTAATATCCACTGTAATCTAACCCTCTGTAATCCTCTATATTTCACTGTGCACTTGTTTTGCTCTCTTTTAACATTATCTAATCGTTTCTGTGCTCCATCTCAGAGATGGTAAAACATAGGAGTAAGAAACTTGGCATATAAACTCCTTACAATTATAAGTGTATATAAATCCTGCAGGCAGTACTGCTTTCAGCTCCCTTCCTTTCTGTCACTTGGTCAAAATGTTTTCTTTCCTCAACGAAATCAAGAACTCTGCAACGATTCCCGTTGAGTGTTGTGTGCGTGTCTGTGTAAAAATGTTGATTCAATTTCAGGCTTTGCCAAACAACTGCGTGCGGACAACGGCCTGCTGATGACACCCTGCTACACGGCTAACTTTGTGGCCCCTGAGGTGCTCAAGCGGCAGGGTTACGATCTGGCCTGCGACATTTGGTCACTGGGTGTGCTGCTGTACATAATGCTATCGGGTCGAACACCGTTTGCCAGCACACCAAATGATTCGCCAGATGTTATACTAAAAAGGATTGGTTCGGGTCATATTGATTTCAGCAGCAGTCGCTGGTCTTTGATCAGTGCACCGGTGAAGGATCTACTGCGTCAAATGCTGCACATTGTGCCAGAGAATCGACCGACGGTGGCACAAATTATGGAGCACAGTTGGGTGCGTGATCAGTTTGCTGGCAATGTGCAGTTAACTGAGTATCCAATGCATCCAAATGTTGCTGGTGGAGTAGGAGCCGGTGGTGGTGTTGGCGGTGGTATTGCCGGTCCTGGCGGTGGTGCAACACAACCATTGTCATTAGGAGCACAGCAGCAGCAACAGAATCACATCTCGATGGCATTGCGTGGCGCTGTGGATGCGACATTTCGGGCTATTGCAATACCGCAGGCAGCAAATGTCGGTCCCGTTGAGCTCTCGATGTTGGCCAAACGGCGTGCCAAAGATCGCGCTAATTTGCATTCCTAATTGTGGGCGGGTCTAGGCCCGAGAAGCCAGGCCAAAACAGCAGCTAAATCAACACCTATAGTATTTTAATGCATTGATTTGTGCATTTGTTCGCCAACGCCTTTTTGGAATGACCAAACCGCCCACATAATCACGAGCATAACCATGCCCACAAATCACAACCAGCACAAATTTTGTCACTACAAGCGACACAAATTGTCATGGCATCAAAGAACACATCAATTTTTTGGCATGGAAAATATGAAATCGGATTATGATTTGAATTGGGATTGGGATTGGTTTAGAGAATGTATTGTATTCTTCAAGGCAGCGCGACAACTTTCTAGTATTTGACGTGTATTTGAAGTGTTAGTTATTTATTTTATAAAAATATCAGATGATACGATATATACAATATATATGTATACAAAAAACAACACAAAACAATAACGATAACAAAAAGTTAAGTAAACAAGAAAAAAGGCAAAGCGGCAGCTTCTAGAATAAATGCTTATTTACATAAAATATATATATATCAATGTACATATATATATATATACATATATATAATGCCTTTGTAAATCTGTGCGATCTTCCTTAGCCCGAATCTCAGACGAGCATCCAAAACAAAAGCAACACTAAATGTTGGCCAAAAAGCGTGCTAAAGAAAATTTAAAAATAATAACAGAAAATGAAACAGTTTAAGAAAAATCAATATTATATATATATATATATTTAAAAACAAAAAAAGGAAAGAAATAATGGTAACTAAAGCAGCGTGAATATTTTAATTATCCTAGCTAAATTTTTTGACATCACGTGTTATTGTTGTTAAATAAATTAATAATTAAATTAAATTAATGAAACCAAGCAAAATAACCAAATCCGAAATTTATATATATATAAATATATACAATATATAGTATAGTAAAAGAAAAACAGAAACCTTTTTAAAAAAAAACATTACAGTGTAAACTATCTTTTCAATATTTTGGAAATTAATTTCTATTTGTTGTTTATAAACAAACAAAATCTTTACTAAGTCTATGAATGTCAATTTGCAGCAGCATTATCTTAACGAAGTTGTGTATTTGTTAAAAACAATTTGCATTTAAGTTTCGCCACAACTTCTGTAAATAACTATAAAAAAAAGAATGTATTTATTTATAGTATTTACATTATACCAAATGAATCTAAATCTTCCATATATTTTCATTTCAAAAGAGCAAACGATTTCAATAACTACTGAAAAAAAACCTTAAGAAATTCCCTTTTACGATTTCTGATCCATTACCAGTTAATGGGTATTACTCTCTGCCATCAAATGTAGCTTATATACAGACATATATATATATATAACTGTGAATAACTTGGAGCACAAATTTTTGGGATTGTCAGAAACAATTAGGCGATTGTAATAAACAAAAAAAATATGTGATGTTCAAAACTAATTACTGATTACAGTGAATAGACTCAATGTGAGCCGCAAAAAGTCGCAAAAACTTAACCTACCTATACGTAAGGTTCTCATATAAACCGTGTGTATCTGTACTATAGTAGAACAAGATCAAGGGAATATATAAAAGAAAAAACAAAAACAAACAATTTAAAAGAAAGGAAATAAGTGAAAAAAAAAGACAATTTCATTAACATTTGTTGTGTGTGTATATAATATAAGTGTTAAATGTGTATGTGTCGTCTGCTTTTATCACTCACTGTTAAAACATTTGTAATTATTATAAAAAGTGAGGTTAGTTTTGGTTAACCTAACCTCACTATTTTTTGGTATATAATATTAATAATGCATTTTTATGATCGCTGATTACAACTACAACAACAACAACTACTAAGGGATGCGTGTTGTGTGTAAACATTTTGCGCTGTGCTACTAAACTTATGCTAACAAAACAAACAACAATAATAAATGTTAGTTAAAGAATTCCAAATTTTATGACAGATTGCGCTCTCTGTCTCACTTATGTATATAGTATGTATGTAGTGCTAAAGTGAACATACATACATACATATATATATATATAGGTATATATATATACACATGTGTATACAAGTAAATTAGTTAGCTGATTCTGAGGAATAAACGAAACGGTTTGTTAAAAAATGCTGTGCACATACACACACACACACACGAACACACGCGAAACTGTCAAAGACACTACTTTAATCCGCACAAATACACCCACAGACACACACACACCCACACATACATACATGGATGCTACATATATTTTCTTAGTAGATTTTTACAGCTTCCAAGAAAACTGCAAAACTCGAAATGAAAAGCATGAAAAACGCTAGAGAAAAACTCACTTTTAAATGTAATTGATTCTAAATTCTTGTAAAACTCATTGAATAAATATACAAAAAGCAAAATAAAAGAAAAACATAAGTGAAACTATATTTATAAATATAATGATAAAACTATGCAAGCAAAAACCTTTAATAAAACATTCAAAGTTATGACACAATTCTATGGCTTTAATAAAAATAAAAGATGAGAAAAGAACTATTAGTTTCTCTGGGGTGCTTAAAAGTTTGTTAAAAAACAGTTGAAATTTGATTTTTATATGTTTTTAAATTGAAAGTTTATTTTTAGTAAATAAATTGTTCAAATTTATTCAGACTTTTAATCTTTTTATTAATATTTAAGTTTATATATATTCTTATATAATTTAAATTTTTAAGATTTATTATATTTTATACCTTATTTCATTTATTTTTTTCTTTTTGTTTAGATCGGAACACAGCAAACTGCGCGATGTTATCATCAAGTCGAATGCATCGGGATTGGCTCTGGATCAGCAGAAAGTGGATCAGTATATAAAGGCGATGTCCTTAAATGGCAGCGAAAAGGTGAGTAAATCAGCAAAACCCACAAATAAAATTTTAAAAAATATATATATATTATATATTTGAACTCAATTTGATTTGCAGATGAACAACGAGAAACTGGCTGCCATGTGGATGTATGCCACGCACATGGGATCTCTGCCGCCACAGTCTGTGCGAAAATTAACGCCACCTTCACGATCCATTATGCTGATACCGGCCACAGCCGCTGGCAATGGGGTAAGTATTGTAAACATGAGGAACTTAAAGCCCCAACTGACATTGATTGCCTTACATTGCAGATGCCACCACCGCCGCCCACACGTCTGCCCCCGCCACCGCCAGGAATGGGAGCGGGCATGCTGCTGCCAGTGCCAACACTAGTACCGCCACCACCGCCGCAGTATCGGGGTATGACACTTCCATACATGCGACCAGGATCTGTGCTCTATGCGCATCCGGCGAGTCTGACTGGCACTTATCGCACCCACAAGAGCACCAAGTCGGCGGAGATGAATGGACAGCGGCGACGTCGTCGTGCTGGCAAATCCGATGCCAACCGACGTCAGCGACGTAAGTCCGAGGCAGATGTCCTAGACGGTGGTGCACCAAATTTCCAATACACTGGTCTCGATCGGGCCATTGCGGATAGTTTTCTAGCACGACAGGAGCAGTCACAGGCGGGCAGTCACATTGATTACTCCTCGTCAACGTCGTCGGCCCACAGCGATGGCTTTGGACAGCATCAACATCAGCAACATCCACACCAGGGAGGTGCATCATCCAAGTCCAAGATCATCTGCCGCGATGTGGTGATGTGAACACTCAACTCAATCCCATCCAACGACTTTTGTATATAGTAACTCTTATCTGATCGCCAGTTGATCTGTTTCCATTACTGTCTTTGTTTTTTTTTTTAAATATATATAAATATATTTTATATGATATGAGAGTGTGTATAACATACATACCTATGTATGGACATCGATATGTGTACATACTACAAACATTATAATTTACATACTTAGTTTTAGTCATCTTTTTGCATATTTCAAACGAATAAAGTATAGTCGATAAAACAATTGAAAACTTCTTAGTGCAACGGATTTGTGGGTTCCCAAAGTCATGCCAGCCGACTGTAAAATACACCTTACTCAGTCCATACAAATATTCTATTTCCAACCGATTCGGCCTATGGGAGCTATAGTACAGAGTTGTCTGATCCAGACCAAGACATGGGGAAGATATTTATAATGGTACCATATACAAAATGTGTGAATTTGAAATAAACTTCCTGACATAAAGACGGACTTTTATTCCAAGCTTGGTTGCTCTAGCTCCTATAGTCTCTGAGATTCTGGTATTCTTACGGACAGACATACAGACGCTCATCGCTACGTCGACTGTTGATGCTGAACTAAAATATATATACTTTTCCGATCGAAAAGCCGCTTTCTTACCTGTAACCTAGTACTGTCATTTTTTAAGCAATCCATACATAAAAAAAACAAGTGTTTAATAATAAGATAAATGGAGGCTGTTTAACCTCTATCTTTAAAATTCTTTCCTCTGAACAAACTGTTGAATATGCGCATTTTTTATAGCAAACTTACCAATGGGCTGTTAGTGGAACGCCTTCGATCCGAACTAAGCAACGTCAGTTTAAGACATGGAGTAAGCTCATAATTATAGACATGTGTCCCCGTAACATGCCAGTATATATAACATACACTTTATAAGACGAGATTTGTACAAACTTTACAAAACCCCAAGCCACTTTTAAGTACGAGTATACAAAAGAGTAAGCGCTTTTTTAGTTTATATGTAATTCTATTGCAAACATTCGTTTATTTATCTTATTGATAACAATACGGTTATCATTATCATCATCGTCGTCATTATCATTGTTATCGTATTGATCATCTGTGCTCAACAGTCGGTATCGTACCAGGCAGCCAAGTTATTGTTGTCATTGGGTGGTGTCGGCATGGCATCCAGATCAAAGTTCAAAGCGCCAGCATCAATTTCACCGACATCCATGTCCATGGAGTAAGGGGAAGTGGGTGCACCGCCCGGTGGTGCCCCATTGCCAGCAGCACCGCCACCACCGCCTCCCACTGGACTGCTGATTTCGAGACCTTGCATTGAATCTATTGGTAGAGTATCATATCCTGTTCGAAAAACAATTCATTCATAAATTTTATGTTTATAAATATAAAAATATAAAAAAAAATTATATAAATTTACAATAATATTCACACAGCTATATAAATTTATGGTATGCACATACATCTTAATATTATAGGGTATTATAGCACACGATTTTGCAAAACAGCATGCCAAACTTAAATCAAAAAAAATTTTTAAATATTTTGTTCAAAATAAAATTTTAAATAGACAATTAAATATTAAAATATGGCAAATAAATTTTTAGTGACACTGTCAAAACTAAATTGAGTGTGTGTCTGTGAATTATTGTTCTTTGTTTGCAGTTAAATTATTTTTAATTTTCAAAAAAGGTTAAGCGTTAAAATTGTTTCCCTTTTTTGTTCTCCAAAATCTTTAATACTTCTAACCGCAACCTATTTTGAATTAAAATTTAGAACCCTGCACTGAAAACAATGCATTTTTATAATGTCAGAAAGATAATCAAGTATAAAAATTAATTTAAATATTTGCCTTTTTTTAAGGACTGAACATTTGCATGCTTTTGGAATCTAGACGAACATGAATTAAGTTATTGAATGGCATAAAAACCATTAATGAGTAATATTTGTTTAGGATACCAGGGCTGGGTGTGCTTGACCAGGGCTGTGATTAACAAAGGGTGGTGTGACATTCAAAGTAGTTCAATTAAACCCACAGTGTCATCTCTTTTACTCCTTCTCCAAAGATGCACAAAGAACACATTTAGTAAAAGTTATTAATGAAGGGCAAGGGGAGTCACAGGGGTGGGTGTGGGTGTGGTTAGGGTACATGTGTTTGTTGGAAATGCTGTTGGTTGCTTGTAGATCCTTACACGCTTGGAGGGTGGGTGAACCAAGTGTACATACCTTGCTGATGGAATGCGCGACCTCCGTGCGAACTGTGCACACTGGGCGGACCTTGTCCGTAAAGGCCCTCATATGCTTCTTCGGGTCCAAGCATATCCTGTCATCGATATCATGATCGTGGTGGAGTTGGTGTGTGTGGTGTGTTCGTATGTGTGTGTTCGTATTGTGTATGTGATGTCAGTGAAGTGTGGGTTGATTGGTGGTGTTGTGATTTAATATTATTATTTTTTGTTTTTCGGATGGATGGATCAGAAGTGAAAAGTTGTTAGGAAAGAAGAGACACACACACACACATACACAAACACAGCAGACGAGTGTTTGTGTTGTGCATTGTTGTAAGAAAGGATTTGCAGTAGGATGTGATCGTGTTGTTGATGTTGTTGTGGTTGTTGTTGTGCGTCGGTGTTTGGTGTTCGATGTTGTGTGTCACATTTTGGTGTTTGTGTTTGGTTTGTTCGATTTTGCACACAAAGAAAACATAATGAAAGAAAAAGAAACAAAATAAATCAAAATATAAATTAAATACAAAATCAAAATTAATCATTAATTAGTTAAACAAGAACTAAACTAAACAAATCTGTACATATAAATAATATATAACGATGACAATTTGTGTCTCTATCTCCCTCACTCCAACGGCTTTCGAGTGTTGGGTATTTCGTATATCGATTTCAGTTTATCGATAACCAGCTACGGCCAAATGCAGTTTCTACTTAAACTAAGTTCAAATAAAAATCGATCTTCGAATTACAAAATGAATAAAACATGAATCAATTGCAATAATTATAGACTATAGAATACTGAATAGTTGTAATCGATATATACAATAGGATAATAAGTGATATGCTTAAAAATAGTTTCAATTTTATGACTACAACTTTGTATGTACAAACTGGAGGATTAATCGAAAGGGAAACAAAAAAAGCAAAAGAAATCGATTAGTCAGTGAAACACACCTGTAAGTCGGGACCCATGCCCAGGTCAGCGTTGGCCCAGATGTTGTTCTCCTCGCGTAGGAGCGAGTTGGTCAGCTCAATGGAGAGACGCTTCTTGTAGTCCTGCGGCTTGTCCTCGCTCATGCGGAACAGCACAGCTGCTGCGTAAGTTGCCACGCCCTCGTTGCGCGAATGCAGCAAATCAGTGAGCGGCCCAGTTGCCCCTTCCTGTTCAATAATCTCGGCGCCCTCCTTATCGGCGGCCAGCTCACAGAGCACGCCAGCTGCAACACGCTGCAGAATATGGAAAGGATTAGTGATTAGTGGGATCCTTCGACTGAGCGACCACTTGAGAAACTTACCTGAATGTTCTCGATCTCGTTGAAGAGCAAACGCACAAAGATCGGAATCACCGATTGCTGACGTATTAGAGCACGATTGTGCGATTCCCGTGCGAGGATATGCAAGGCGCCCACTGTGCCCTCAACGATCTCCTCCATCCGGACACCATCTGCATACGCAGACGGCTGCTGTGACCCAGTGGTGGCAATAGACGAGCGTTGCTACAGAGGATTAGAGTGTATTAGGTCTCATTGCTCTAGAGAAGGTGAGTACTGGATACTTACGCGTTCTGTGTCCTGGAAGGCGCGCATCAGAAGACGCACCAAGTGGTGGATAGCGCCGTGCTCACGCAGCGGGGCATGATTGGCCGGGCAGAGGGCCAAATTGCGGATTAGACCGATGACAGCCTTGATAAGAGGCCAGCGAGATGGTGGATGCAAGAGCTTCACAATTACAGAGAGGCCGTAATTGAGACGCACTGCATTCTGGGCCAGCTCCGAGTCGACGTGGCGCGATGTGAGGTGACGAAGGGCGCAGACGGCCGGCTCGGTAATCTCCTCGCGATCGCCGGCATTGATGATGGTGCGAACGAGAGCGTCGACGCCGCCCACTTGGCAAACAGTCGCCTTGTTGCGCTGATTGTTGCAAGTCAGATTGGA
This sequence comes from Drosophila acutilabella, assembly GCA_035046005.1. Taxonomy (NCBI): domain Eukaryota; kingdom Metazoa; phylum Arthropoda; class Insecta; order Diptera; family Drosophilidae; genus Drosophila; species Drosophila acutilabella. The sequence goes on from JAWNOK010000020.1 coordinate 9,431,036, forward strand.
GAGTATGCCGGCGGCACAGGTCACCACATTGACATCGGTAGAGGCCAGTACCTGAACAAGGGACTGGAGGAGCGCTTCGAGACCCTCCACCTTTGTGGCTGCGTCCGACAGATTACGCAGTGTCCAGAGGCAGTTCTGGACAAGACGTGGCGACATATTGCCCAAATGCATGGCTAGTGCCTGCATACCACCGGCATCCACAATCGCCGGCTTGTTGCTGGAGCAGACGGAGAGAACTTTGAGGACACGCGATGTGGTCCACAATAGCTTCTCGTAGTCGTAGGAGCGCATGATGCGCACCAGCTCATTGGGACCGCCCGAGGCGAGAATGATGAGCTTGCTCTCTTGATTGCCGTAGGCCAGGATTTGCAAGCAGTCGGTAACAATGGCCAAGAACTTGACATTGTTGCGCTGAAGGAGCGTCACCATCTTCTGGAGGCCACCGGCTAGGCGTACGGCCATCTTGGAGCCATCCTGATGCAGGAGGAGATTGTGGAGCGTTGTAATTGCATAGAAGAGTACGCTCTCGACGGGCGAGGAGAGCAGCTTCACCAGAGCCGGTATGCCGCCGCTCTTGAAGATGGCCAACAGGCCCTGACGATGATGTGACAAATTGTGGAGCGTTCCCACAGCGGCCTTGGTGCTCTCCAGATCGTTGCTATTGGAAATGGCGCGGACCAGAGCGGCCACCATCTGGGGGCTGTTCATGATGGCGTGGCGCGAGGCCTCCTTCTTGGACAGCTGGTGTACCATCATGGCTGCCTGGGAGACGACTACCTGATCCTCATCGTTGAGCAGCTTGATCAGCTCCGGAATGGCGCGTGTAGCCAGCTCAGCGTCGTCTTGATAGTTGATCAGATTGACCACCGCATGCTTGAGCATCTGTGATGGCTCCGATAGACGCTGGACAGCGGTTGGCTGCTGTGGATCAAACTGTGTTGATGGTATCTCAATGCCCTCCTCGAGAGTCTCTGGGAACATGGCGGCGCGAACGCGTTGGGATCGGGTCTGGCTCAGCTGTTGGTTCATATCGTCCACCTGATCCTGTGTAAAGTTCTGGGGAAATCCCGTGTCCAAATCGAACATCAGCGGGTCACCCTCCATTTCCTCATCCTCCTTTCCCGACAGCGAGGGCACTTGGGTAACGGCCCCCGAGTGTATTCCGGAGTCGCCCATGTACGAGTTCTGCTGCCACAACAGCGTCTGCTCCTTGGCCGACACCATTGGTGGCAAGTCCGGGGGATTGTATTGATTGTTATGGGACACTGGAACAGAAGGCAGAAGACATAGGATTCGTTATACCAATAACTCTGAGTTCCTATTCTATTCTTAATCCCAATCACATTTCCCGAAGTCCTATACCAATCCCAAGTCCATTTAGACACTCATTTCCAAACATTACTCCTATCAACCCCATTAGGAAAGCTTCTACCTCCTCTAACCTCCTGTGACTTCTGCTCTCGATTACATTTCAGGATTAAAGAGAACATTAGACGGAATCAGGACTCTAATGGATTAAAGAACTGCCTCAAATGCGACATTTGAAATGGGAAACGAAGCGACGACAGCAAAGTGACAGCAAAAACAGAATCAGAAACAGTGGCAGAAGCAGACGAATGAAGAGAAACAGAAACAGTAGAAGCAGAAATACTAGGAACATGACAGATTGAACGCTGCAGGACATTTCAGTGTGTTGTAAAAAAGACGATTCCCCCTTTAAAGTAAGGAAACACACATACAAACACATCCACACACATGGACTCAATGTGTCTCAACGAGCAGCCAAAGCCAAAAGCGAGCACCAAACGAAGCCCTGACGAGCGACGCCCAGCAAGGGGTGTATGTGTGTGAATGTGGGTTGGTGTGTGTGTGTGTGTGTGTAGCCATTGCCTGTCGGGAAATTTGGCTTTAACTGCAAAAGCTGAGTCCTTTAGACGTTTTGTTTGCCACTTTGCCTTAATTATGCCTACTCAGCGATTTGCTTTATTCTGAATCCGCATCTGCTTGTGCATATATCCCAGATCGATTAACGCTTTGTGTCCTATTCTCAAGCGGGATCAAACACCCTCAGTTCCTTCTAGATGCTGTTCTAATTACATTTTCAAGCCAAAAATACAAGTTTAAACGTGTGTCGCTCGTTGAAGCAGCGCAGAAGTGCAGCCAAACAACAATGGGAGCAAGGGAGATAGGGATACAGAGAGAGTGCTCAATAAAAGGATTGCAAATGAAGTAACTGCCGTTACAAAGCACACTGTGAGAGTGGGGGTGTGAGGGAGGCAGCATACACTGTTTAAAGCAAAGGGGAATGAAGAGAACGAAATGAACAAGCTTGCATTGCCAGGGACGGATAAGCGGGATGCATGAGCAGAAAGAATTATGAATTTCAGCTCAAAGGCTGACAAAAGAACATAAACATAAGCAACAACAAAAAGCAGCGATAGACTCAGTTGTTGTTATTCCTTTTACCGCTACACAGTGGAACCAGCCACACGATTTATAATCGATTACAAACAGTGCGCTCTGCAAATAATCGTTTGTCGATGGGCATTGAAGCGCAGAAGAGCCACAATGTAGCTCCAAAAGGAATGCAAAAAGCTTCACTTAAATAGACAAACGGACAAATTGATGTCGTTTTTATGTAGCTCTTTAAAAACGTTTACTAAATCAATCGGTAATGCTCTACAACAGACTTTGGGGGGATATTGGTTATTTTACCCAAAAAATAAGTTAAATATTAGTTAATAAATAAAATACTTACTGGTACGATTCTGTGCTGGCATGTAACTCATCTTGGTGATTTAGGCGCTTTACAGCAGACCTGCAATTAAATATAATTAAGAAAAATAATTAAGATTATATTTTAGGTCAACTTAGATACGCATTGTATTCTAATGGTAAGATCAGACTGGTAACCTTTATCTAAGTATCACTCACAAGCCGTAATATCAACATAAATTTGTTAAATAGTGTTAACATTGACACTGTTAAACCAGTACAGAACTCAATGTGAGTAAGCCATAGTTTACAGACTCTCAGCTCAAGCGGAGAGAGCAGGTAACTATCGTTAAATCGTCGGTCACAAATATTGTAGTCAAGAGGTACACACATACACCCCAACACTCACACACTGCGTATTTCCGTTCCAAGACATTGCTGAGAGCAAACAAAATATGTTACGAAGCATACTTAAGATTGTATGTGTGTGTATGTTCACATACATATGTTGGGTAGCCAAAGTAGTTTTGATAGATTACCTGCCAACCGCAATGGAACAGACAGAGAGGGAGGGAGAAGGCACAAACCTGTAGTAATTTAAATCACACAAGTGATGACAACAAATACACTTTTGTTTTAAGCAACTCTTTGAAATGCTTTTTAATTTGGTGCACAACAAAAAAAAGTAAATAAATATGTTTTATGCAAACGAGTTTTCCCTTTAAGAGTATTGCATTGGTTCTTGACACGACCAGCACCGAACGAAACAGACAAGTGACTGTGACTGGAAATAAACGAGAACGCTGCTGTCGTAGCGGCAGCGTTGCATATACTACTTTCATGCACATATACTTCCATACATACGTAAGCAATGCAGCCAGCAAACGAAGAAGCGAGAAAGATAGAGTTCATTCATACACACACAGTGTATATGAGAGCGAGAAACTCCAATGCAGCTTGCTGGTGTTGCCAGATGCCACAAAGGCCAACAACAATAAATGTAAACATAAAAACAATTTCTGTTAATATTAACGTCAATGTTATATGAAAAGAAATGTTCGTATTAAATGATTTAATTATTTATCCTTTTAGATATACGTTTAAAACGCAGTATCTCCGTTCCCCAAATTAATGCCTATGTATGTATGTATAAGCGAATACAAAACGGAGTTTTAACATACATATTTTTTTAATATTATTGACAGTGTGTAAAATACGGAAACAAGATATTTTAACTTTCCATGTTTACGCGGCGAACCACTTGTATTGTTATATTCAGCATTGAACACATACCGATATGCACACATGAGCCTATGGAAAACATTGTATTTGCCTCTGTATGTGTATATTTACCACACCCCCGTTACCTTAGCTTGTATCTGTACCTTGTCTGCTAACAACTTTCTTACGTTTCTTTTAATTTTTATGTTTCGCATTGGACTTACTTTTTATCACACAGAAACTAAGTAGAACCATTAAAGTTCAGTTACTTACAGCGTCAATAATAACTATATCTGCTTTACAGCAGGTTTTACTTATTTTCTCGCACTTAAATACACGAATTTTCCAACAAATTCTCCAGTGAAAACAAAAGTATGTGTGTATATGGCAAAGACCTGCAAAACTTTCGATACTATCGAACAATGTACTACCTAAACAAATATCAGCATCGACTAGCCTATCGGCGTACTCGATAATTCTGCCATAATGAGTACAACAGAATATGGATATATCGGACCTATTTATCGAAATGAGAAAGTTCAAAAACATTAATTATGTTGCAATAAAATAAATACAGCATAACAATATAATTCATTTTACAGTCTTTTCATTACTGGGAATTCTACAGATATTATATATATTATTAGATTATATTAGGTTGTATTCTGAGACGATTCAGCACTTTGCGTTCTTCTGTTTTGCTGCATATACTTAATAAACGTATCTCTGTGTCGATCCATGCCCATGAAATCGCAAATTTGCGAGAATCCAAAATAGGCAACAACGCCGAAAAAAGCAACCGCAACTGCTAAACTTCCGATGCAGGCGAGAAATATCATTATGACAACCGTTAGAAGTGTCCCTGGAACAAAATATATCTCATGCGATTTACATTTGATCAAGGGATTGCAATTGTAACTACCTTCGAGAACAAGAATGCCAGTGAAGGTGATGGCCAGGGCGGCAATGCCAAATCCAAAGATTACCATCAGCGGAAGCAGGAAAACCAAACAGGCGGCCAGGATACAGATGGCAATGTCTGGATGTTGAATGCACCAGTTTGTTGCAGCATTAACGAAGTCATTTCCACCATATTCTGACATGATCAAGTTGAAGACGCGACGTCCCTGCAACCCTACATAAAAAAATGAAAGAAATTATTTTAAATCAGCTTCTAACATCTAGAACGGATCATTTGCGTACAAAGTTTATGCAGGGTATGAAATATTCCATCAAACAATTGGTCCACATTGAATGGAGTGGAACTTTGGTCAAAATTGCTCTCATAATTGTCGCTGCTTCTGCTGCTCGTGTCTCTGTCGGGGCCACTACTTGGCCTATTTGGTTGCACCTGTTATTTATAATTTAATAATCGCAAAAAGCAAATGAACTTCGACTTAGGGGCCTCGTGGTAAATTTGATGTTAATTTTCTCACCATTTTCGGCAGATATGAAGAAATTATTCAAATTTTAAAGCCTTATACACTTGAGTCCATTTTAATATATACTTATTAGCAAATTTTATTGTTTATATGCTTTATAGTTTAAATTACATTGTTGACAAAAACAACTTCTGCAATGTTTACTAGTTGCACCGATTGAGCTGCCAACTTGTTCTTAATTGCGGTGCTGCCACTCGATATTCATTTGGGTGTGATCTATTGTGAATTATATTTGTTATTTATCGGCCCTCTTTCATTTACAGCGATAGCAAATCCATCGATAGCTTTGTGCCCCTGCAATACACACACATTAAATTTTCGCTGGAGAATACGTTGTAAAAATCGTGAATTTAAGTGCGATTAAATAAATTAAACCTGCTGTAAAGCAGATCAAATAAAAATTGACGCGGTAAGTAATTAAATCTTTTGTTTTAAATATCCGTCATGACTCTACGAATTAAAATAATGCGAAGTTTAGTCATGGTAAGACACGAACTGTAGGAAAGCTTGGCAGCAATACAAGCCAAGTAGCGGGGGTGTGGTAGTTTCCCACACATACAGCTACAAATAAGGTGTATGGCATACTCGTACGCATATGTGTATGTGTATTCAATGTTAAATTAATCAGATATAAACATAAACAACGCCAAGTGTTGATGCACATTTGTTAGTAACCGATTTTGTATGGATCAATATTACAGATAAGTGACTACTGTCAGTAGGATCGTTATAACTATAAATATTTAGAACAGATTTATGCACATATACATATATGTATGTAAAATGGAGCTGCCAGCTTTCTGCGCAACATATTACATATCTATGTACATATGTACGTATAAATGCATTGGAAATTGCATGCTACATTTATTATTAATGGCTTTAAAATTCAAATACAAATTCAAATATAAGAACATATAATATTGGTAGTATTAGTATAGACGAAAATCACTTCAGTAATTAATATTTACCCTTGTTATTGTTTGCCATTGAATCATGTGGCAACTCTGCCAAGCTGCATTGGAGTTTCTGACTCTCATTTACTGACACACACACAAATATTGTCTATCTTTCTCACTCCTTACTGGTGTTGCACTAGAGTGTACTTATGTAGGAGTGTACATGCATCGCGTCCGGTAACGGCATCGTTCTCGTTTATTTCCAGTCACAGTCACTTGTCTGTTTCGTTTGGTGCAGGTCGTTCGAGATATCCAGTGAAGGGAAAATTCGACTGAATACAATTTTTTTTTTATACATATAGTGCCAAGTACTTTATCAAAGAAACAAAAAACTATTTGTTAATTAGAAGTGCGGTTTATTGCTATCATCACTGGTGTGATTTGAATTATTTAAGGTAATATTATAACACTATTTATCTTACTTAACAAATATGTACACAAAGTCATACATATGTATATAGTATGTGTATGTGCAGGCAGAGCATGTATAAATGTGTGTACATAAAATCTTAAGTATGCTCCGATGCGGAAATACTTGTTTATATGTATGTGTGCACATAATTGCTACAATACAGTGTGAGTAAACGATTGCATACTCGAGTTACCTGAACTCGCAACTTAAGTAGAAGAGAACATTTCTCTCTCTCCTCTCATTTCGTTTTGAAATTCGATTCTGCAGTTCGCTCACAACTTCAACAGTGTCAATGTTATTTTACTGTATTGCATACAAATTCAAATGAGTAAATACCACGATTAAAGATACAAAAGTATTTAACACCGTTTTCTAAACCAAGTACATTTACCGTTTTATAAAAAAGGTATTTGCGATTTTTATTTTTAAATTATAATACATTAGATTGAATTACTGGTATTAAGCCGGTCTTATAAAATAATCTAGAATCTTACCTTTCTCATAAGGAAAACTAAATTTTTTGTATTACTATTTATATTTACAGGTGTGGTGTAAAGCGCCTAAATCACCAAGATGAGTTTCATGCAAGCACAGAATCGTACCAGTAAGTATATTATTTATTAACTAATATTTAACTTATTTTTGGGGTAAAATCACCAATATCCCCCCAAAGTCTGTTGTAGAGCATTACCGAATGATTGAGTAAACGTTTTTAAAGAGCTACATAAAAACAACATCAATTTGTACGTTTGTCTATTTAAGTGAAGCTTTTTGCATTCCTTTTGGAGCTACATTGTGGCTCTTCTGCGCTTCAATGCCCATCGACAAACGATTATTTGCAGAGCGCACTGTTTGTAATCGATTATAAATCGTGTGGCTGGTTCCACTGTGTAGCGGTAAAAGGAATAACAACAACTGAGTCTATCGCTGCTTTTTGTTGTTGCTTATGTTTATGTTCTTTTGTCAGCTTTTGAGCTGAAATTCATAATTCTTTCTGCTCATGCATCCCACTTATCCATCCCTGGCAACGCAAGCTTGTTCATTTCGTTTTCTTCTTTCCCCTTTGCTTTAAACAGTGTATGCTGCCTCCCTCACACCCCCACTCTCACAGTGTGCTTTGTAACGGCAGTTACTTCATTTGCAATCCTTTTATTGAGCACTCTCTCTGTATCCCTATCTCCCTTGCTCCCATTGTTGTTTGGCTGCACTTCTGCGCTGCTTCAACGAGCGACACACGTTTAAACTTGTATTTTTGGCTTGAAAATGTAATTAGAACAGCATCTAGAAGGAACTGAGGGTGTTTGATCCCGCTTGAGAATAGGACACAAAGCGTTAATCGATCTGGGATATATGCACAAGCAGATGCGGATTCAGAATAAAGCAAATCGCTGAGTAGGCATAATTAAGGCAAAGTGGCAAACAAAACGTCTAAAGGACTCAGCTTTTGCAGTTAAAGCCAAATTTCCCGACAGGCTATGGCTACACACACACACACACACACACCAACCCACATTCACACACATACACCCCTTGCTGGGCGTCGCTCGTCAGGGCTTCGTTTGGTGCTCGCTTTTGGCTTTGGCTGCTCGTTGAGACACATTGAGTCCATGTGTGTGGATGTGTTTGTATGTGTGTTTCCTTACTTTAAAGGGGGAATCGTCATTTTTACAACACACTGAAATGTCCTGCAGCGTTCAATCTGTCATGTTCCTAGTATTTCTGCTTCTACTGTTTCTGTTTCTCTTCATTCGTCTGCTTTGCCACTGTTTCTGTTTCTGTTTTTGCTGTCACTTTGCTGTCGTCGCTTCGTTTCCCATTTCAAATGTCGCATTTGAGGCAGTTCTTTAATCCATTAGAGTCCTGATTCCGTCTAATGTTCTCTTTAATCCTGAAATGAAGTAGACTGGAATCGAGAGCAGAAGTCACAGGAGGTTAGAGGAGGTAGAAGCTTTCCTAATGGGGTTGATAGGAGTGATGTTTGGTGTCTAAATGGACTTGGGATAGGTATAGGACTTCGGGAAATGTGATTGGGATTAAGAATAGAATAGGAACTCAGAGTTATTGGTATAACGAATCCTATGTCTTCTGCCTTCTGTTCCAGTGTCCCATAACAATCAATACAATCCCCCGGACTTGCCACCAATGGTGTCGGCCAAGGAGCAGACGCTGTTGTGGCAGCAGAACTCGTACATGGGCGACTCCGGAATACACTCGGGGGCCGTTACCCAAGTGCCCTCGCTGTCGGGAAAGGAGGATGAGGAAATGGAGGGTGACCCGCTGATGTTCGATTTGGACACGGGATTTCCCCAGAACTTTACACAGGATCAGGTGGACGATATGAACCAACAGCTGAGCCAGACCCGATCCCAACGCGTTCGCGCCGCCATGTTCCCAGAGACTCTCGAGGAGGGCATTGAGATACCATCAACACAGTTTGATCCACAGCAGCCAACCGCTGTCCAGCGTCTATCGGAGCCATCACAGATGCTCAAGCATGCGGTGGTCAATCTGATCAACTATCAAGACGACGCTGAGCTGGCTACACGCGCCATTCCGGAGCTGATCAAGCTGCTCAACGATGAGGATCAGGTAGTCGTCTCCCAGGCAGCCATGATGGTACACCAGCTGTCCAAGAAGGAGGCCTCGCGCCACGCCATCATGAACAGCCCCCAGATGGTGGCCGCTCTGGTCCGCGCCATTTCCAATAGCAACGATCTGGAGAGCACCAAGGCCGCTGTGGGAACGCTCCACAATTTGTCACATCATCGTCAGGGCCTGTTGGCCATCTTCAAGAGCGGCGGCATACCGGCTCTGGTGAAGCTGCTCTCCTCGCCCGTCGAGAGCGTACTCTTCTATGCAATTACAACGCTCCACAATCTCCTCCTGCATCAGGATGGCTCCAAGATGGCCGTACGCCTAGCCGGTGGCCTCCAGAAGATGGTGACGCTCCTTCAGCGCAACAATGTCAAGTTCTTGGCCATTGTTACCGACTGCTTGCAAATCCTGGCCTACGGCAATCAAGAGAGCAAGCTCATCATTCTCGCCTCGGGCGGTCCCAATGAGCTGGTGCGCATCATGCGCTCCTACGACTACGAGAAGCTATTGTGGACCACATCGCGTGTCCTCAAAGTTCTCTCCGTCTGCTCCAGCAACAAGCCGGCGATTGTGGATGCCGGTGGTATGCAGGCACTAGCCATGCATTTGGGCAATATGTCGCCACGTCTTGTCCAGAACTGCCTCTGGACACTGCGTAATCTGTCGGACGCAGCCACAAAGGTGGAGGGTCTCGAAGCGCTCCTCCAGTCCCTTGTTCAGGTACTGGCCTCTACCGATGTCAATGTGGTGACCTGTGCCGCCGGCATACTCTCCAATCTGACTTGCAACAATCAGCGCAACAAGGCGACTGTTTGCCAAGTGGGCGGCGTCGACGCTCTCGTTCGCACCATCATCAATGCCGGCGATCGCGAGGAGATTACCGAGCCGGCCGTCTGCGCCCTTCGTCACCTCACATCGCGCCACGTCGACTCGGAGCTGGCCCAGAATGCAGTGCGTCTCAATTACGGCCTCTCTGTAATTGTGAAGCTATTGCATCCACCATCTCGCTGGCCTCTTATCAAGGCTGTCATCGGTCTAATCCGCAATTTGGCCCTCTGCCCGGCCAATCATGCCCCGCTGCGTGAGCACGGCGCTATCCACCACTTGGTGCGTCTTCTGATGCGCGCCTTCCAGGACACAGAACGCGTAAGTATCCAGTACTCACGTTCTCGAGAGCAATGAGACCTAATACACTCTAATCCTCTGTAGCAACGCTCGTCTATTGCCACCACTGGGTCACAGCAGCCGTCTGCGTATGCAGATGGTGTCCGGATGGAGGAGATCGTTGAGGGCACAGTGGGCGCCTTGCATATCCTCGCACGGGAATCGCACAATCGTGCTCTAATACGTCAGCAATCGGTGATTCCGATCTTTGTGCGTTTGCTCTTCAACGAGATCGAGAACATTCAGGTAAGTTTCTCAAGTGGTCGCTCAGTCGAAGGATCCCACTAATCACTAATCCTTTCCATATTCTGCAGCGTGTTGCAGCTGGCGTGCTCTGTGAGCTGGCCGCCGACAAGGAGGGCGCCGAGATTATTGAACAGGAAGGGGCAACTGGGCCGCTTACTGATTTGCTGCATTCGCGCAACGAGGGCGTGGCTACTTACGCAGCAGCTGTGCTGTTCCGCATGAGCGAGGACAAGCCGCAGGACTACAAGAAGCGTCTCTCCATCGAGCTGACCAACTCGCTCCTACGCGAGGAGAACAACATCTGGGCCAACGCTGACCTGGGCATGGGTCCCGACTTACAGGTGTGTTTCACTGACTAATCGATTTCTTTTGCTTTTTTTGTTTCCCTTTCGATTAATCCTCCAGTTTGTACATACAAAGTTGTAGTCATAAAATTGAAACTATTTTTAAGCATATCACTTATTATCCTATTGTATATATCGATTACAACTATTCAGTATTCTATAGTCTATAATTATTGCAATTGATTCATGTTTTATTCATTTTGTAATTCGAAGATCGATTTTTATTTGAACTTAGTTTAAGTAGAAACTGCATTTGGCCGTAGCTGGTTATCGATAAACTGAAATCGATATACGAAATACCCAACACTCGAAAGCCGTTGGAGTGAGGGAAATAGAGACACAAATTGTCATCGTTATATATTATTTACATATATGTACAGATTTGTTTAGTTTAGTTCTTGTTTAACTAATTAATGATTAATTTTGATTTTGTACTTAATTTATATTTTGATTTATTTTGTTTCTTTTTCTTTCATTATGTTTTCTTTGTGTGCAAAATCGAACAAACCAAACACAAACACCAAAATGTGTCACACAACATCGAACACCAAACACCGACGCACAACAACAACCACAACAACAACCACAACAACAACACGATCACATCCTACTGCAAATCCTTTCTTACAACAATGCACAACACAAACACTCGTCTGCTGTGTTTGTGTATGTGTGTGTGTGTCTCTTCTTTCCTAACAACTTTTCACTTCTGATCCATCCATCCGAAAAACAAAAAATAATAATATTAAATCACAACACCACCAATCAACCCACACTTCACTGACATCACATACACAATACGAACACACACATACGAACACACACACCAACTCCACCACGATCATGATATCGATGACAGGATATGCTTGGACCCGAAGAAGCATATGAGGGCCTTTACGGACAAGGTCCGCCCAGTGTGCACAGTTCGCACGGAGGTCGCGCATTCCATCAGCAAGGTATGTACACTTGGTTCACCCACCCTCCAAGAGTGTAAGGATCTACAAGCAACCAACAGCATTTCCAACAAACACATGTACCCTAACCACGCCCACACCCACACCCACCCCTGTGACTCCCCTTGCCCTTCATTAATAACTTTTACTAAATGTGTTCTTTGTGCATCTTTGGAGAAGGAGTAAAAGAGATGACACTGTGGGTTTAATTGAACTACTTTGAATGTCACACCACCCTTTGTCAAGCACACCTAGCCCTGGTACCCGTTATTAATTCAACTAAAATAGTTAATCATAAGTCATTTATGTATCCACCTTTGACAGCCATTTTGTGTGCTGGATTGAGCCCCCTTAGAAAGATAATGCATGTCAAATGAGATTTAAATCGACGTTAACTTATATTCCAAGTTTAATCCTACCATTTTTTTATTACAACATTACAAGTATTTAATATTTAAAAAGAAACGCAACAGTTTCAGCATCACACATACACATGTATGTATGCAACTATAAAACAAATCGCAGCCAACTTCACTGGGTATACTTTGTGAGGATATTTTTGGGATATTTTTTTTATGTGTCACAACAAAAAGCCAGTAATAGTGTTATTATAGAATGGTATGCAGATCACTTGGCATAAATAGAAATTCTCGTATACCATCCTGGCACACATACAAACACATACCCATGAATAAGTAAAAGTACTGCAACACACCTTTTTTTTTGAATTTGGTATTTTGGCCAACTATTATTTTTAACTAAAATAATTTAAATACCATTTTTTTTTGTGACTATTGATTATGAATTTTTAGTTTCATTTGCATGTCAATTTTCATACCAATGTTTAATAGCTTTACATATGTAAATTAATGTGTGTGTATGTAAGTGCATGAACAGCATACTGCCTCATGAAAGTTGTGACGTATGAAACTACGCTCAGTGAATGCCATAATAATTACTTATTTTTTGCACAGAAAACTTGTTTAATTGATCATGTTTTTAATTAATTTTCTTATTTTATCGTTCGGCAGGATATGATACTCTACCAATAGATTCAATGCAAGGTCTCGAAATCAGCAGTCCAGTGGGCGGCGGTGGTGGCGGTGCTGCTGGCAATGGAGCACCACCGGGCGGGGCACCCACATCGCCCTACTCCATGGACATGGATGTCGGTGAAATTGATGCTGGCGCTTTGAACTTTGATCTGGATGCCATGCCGACACCACCCAATGACAACAATAACTTGGCTGCCTGGTACGATACCGACTGTTAGGCACACATACACAAACACATACGAAAACATACACATCACATACTGGCAACAGTCGATTTTTAATGTATATGAAAAATTAAACGAATGTTTGCAATAGAATCATAAACATAATCTTAAACAAATAAATTCTGCGTTGTTTATTTTTCGATTGATCGTATACATGTGGAAATTCGCTATTGGAACGACTGTTTCCAATATGGAAAATTTCCCGAAGAAATTTTCCGTTCGATGATAATTACAGCAATTGTTGTTTTTGGGCAGTAACAGATTTAAAACATCCATTCATTTATTAAAAAACAAATACCAAGTTAACAAATTAAACGATAATAATCTATAAATGCTTGCCGAACCATTTGTGATCCACGGGCGACAGCCACCTGTGGCAACCATTCAGATTATTTTGTATAACATATTTCATGGTGAAGGGATTTAGATTATCACGCGCTAGACGATCAGCAGCTTCCGCTTCCTCATCAAGCATCTGCTGGGAGACAACTTTCGCGGCGAATGGTAGCTGGTTGGCCACTTGCTGCAGGAATCCTTTGCATTCGATAAATTCACACTTGCCAGCGATTTCGACGATAACACGGCCAGCCTTTATCGGTGTGACATAATGATCGATTGCGCCTTTGCCACCACCCATGCGTTGGCCCTGTCCCTTTTTGGTTATCGGTTGCCATGGCGCCGGAACACGCCAAGTGGCAAACATAGTATTCACATTCATTTTGCGACCAATTGTCAGACGCATCATCTCGTAGTGACCCCAACGCAAGCGTCCACCTCCGGTGGCAATAATGGCATATTGTTTATGCAGCAGCTGGTTGTGCACAAGTTCTGGACCACGCATGTAACGGAGACGTTTCTGCATTTTTGGGGGTCTCAGATTGGGTGGATGTTGTGGCATACGCTCCATGATTCGAAGCTTCGGCCGTTCTACCTTTTCAATGTCTGCAAATGCCAACGAAAATTAATATTCCAATTGTTATTGGAAATGTGTATTTAAAACTTACTTTCATATTTGATTGGTGGAGGAAAATACTTGAGGCCGGCTACGCAATTGTAGTTAACGTTGGCAGCTAAATATTGAATAACATTGTATTAAATATTAATGTACTCTTGCTGGCAGACAACAACTTACATGCTATGCTCTTTTTAACTAGCTGTGTAACAGTTTTAAATGACCACATTTTGAGTTAATTACTAGTTCCAATCTATGTATTATTTAGCCTACTGTTGGTTGCATCAGCGAAGCGTTGCCAGACTGCTAGTGGATCCATTTAATAAATTTTTTTAAACAACTTTAATTCGAACAAAATAAAATAGTATTAAATAAATATTGTTTAATATTGCTACTTGAAGTATGGTTATATTTAATTATAAGTATCACTATTTTGTTTTATTAAATGCTATTGTTATAATTTTTTCATCAGTGTGTACACACTTGCCTTAGTGTATCATTATCGATTAAGTGTTTATCGAAAGAATCTGATAGACAGGATCACATCGTTTGTTTAGAATGAAATATAAATGATTTGTCGATATCTTGTTCTTGAACAAAAGTGTAAACACATTTGAAGTTTTTAGAGAGAGTGCATCTACTGAAATAATCAAGCAAATTGTAAAGATTGATTAGTTAGATACTCTGTGTTTGTAGTGTGGGTGTGTGTACTTGTTGTTATCGAAAAATGCAACGCTGCCAAAGTGTGGTATTTTTCTTCATATATTATCAGTGGCTAAAGTTTAGGATACACTGCTGCATACACGAAAATAATTTTTTGTCTAAATAGTGTATGTTTTGAAACATTCTCTATATGTACATACAAATAGATATAAAACTAAATCTAAGTGCATTAAGCATAAAGTGCTAGCGATTAAATGTGTGTGTAGCCCGTTAAGATTGTTGTTATGAATATATCGAAAGTGACACCATCGCTTGCTGCTGCGGCTGCTGCCGCCGAAAAAGCGAAACCCGAACGTGTAACATCTGCAAGCGCAGCACTCAGTTTTAATACAATCTCGATACAGAAGCGCAGCAGCGTCGATGATAATGATGATCCAAATCGCAAGAAATTAAAAAGGGATATTGTTATATGCACGCCAACGAGCAGTTTACCCGCCAAACAACGTGCAGCAACTGCTACAGCTACAGCAACAACAACGGCAGCAACAACAACAGCAATATCAATCGCAACAGCGTCCTCAGCAGCCACAAGTTCATCAGCATTAGCAGCATCAGCAACAAACATAAAAACAACAACAGACGATCAACAACAAACGTCAAACATATTAACAACAGTCCCATCTAATCTCAGCAGTGGCAATTTTGTGGCAAGTCACACGAATGCCAAGCCAGAAGTTATTACTACTGGTACGGGCACTGCTACTGGCACCGCTGTTGATGTTTGCTGGGAGCAACGTGATGATCAAATTATTGTCTGTGAAATGAGCGCAATTAAGCCAGAAGACTCGCCCGCTACGAGTAGCACCACCGTCAACGCTAACACCAACAGTAGCAGCCAAAAGCAAAGTAAGTTCACTTCGAAACAATAATTTAATCAAATATTTATTGTATATGTTGTTTGGTGAAATTCTTTATTAGGTTTCGTCAGCTTTACCAAAAAAGATGCCACCTTATCATCGGCTACCTCAGCGTCCACCATAGCGTCAATAATCTCAATTGAGCCGAGCTCAGAGCAGCACAACAACAGCAATGAACAGCAGCTGGGCAAGGCAATAGCTATCGAGGAGCTGGATTATGTGCTGCTGCCGGCAACAACAACAGCTGAACTCAAGACAACAACACTGCACGATGTCTCACAAATCACAAACAACAACACTAGCAGTACCAATAGCAGCGCTAGCAGCAACAGCATTAACACCAACAACATTGCCAGCAACACCAGCAGTAACACACCTGCTAACATAATAACCACACAAAAGGCAACGCCAGTGACACAGGGCAGTTACACCATGTTCAATAGCGGCACAACAACAGGAACGGCCACAGCAACGGTATTAAATCGTGTCAATTTGCATACGAAACTTAAGGGACAACAATTGATGGTGAATGCTAAGAAATTGGCCGAAGTGACACAGACAACGGCCAAGGTGTCAATTGGCAATAAGACGATATCGGTGCCATTGCTTAAACCCTTGGCCAGCACACAGATATTGCAGTCGGGTCAACTGATGAGCGCCAGTGGGGCAACAACAGCGGGTGGCGCAACAATTGTTGAAAGCAAACAACTGCAGGCTGCACAGGTGACAACAACATCGGCAGCCTCAGCTGTCGCCCAACATCAAATACAACAAAATCTAACGAGATTGTGGAAGGGTACACGCAAGAATCCACCAACAATTGTCTCATTAGCCGGTGTACAAATAAAACCTGCAACTACCAAAATAGTAACCGCCAAAGTGGTAAGCAAAAAGATGTCATTGCAATTTCAACAGCAGCAACAATTGCAGCTACAGCTTCAGCAGCAACAACAGCAACCAACCACAGGCAGCATTGTGACCATAACACCAACAAATTCGAATCATACCTTTACAATGGTGCAACAACAGCCGCAACAGCAACAACAGCAGACCGATAAGCAACTGGATGGCGAACACACAGAGCAATCGGAAACGGCAACAACAACAACAACTGTTGCTGGCCGCTTAACCGCTGTGACAGCACAACAGCAACTGCCAAAAACAATAACCTACACGGAGAATATACATAAAATCCTGTTGAACAAAAGTAAATCATTGGATGCGAGCAGCGGCGATACAAATGAAATAGCCAAAATAAATAATGTTGTCATCAAGCCACTGGATAGTAATCAATTGCACTGTACGCCCAGCATCAACATCTTCAAGCAGCAGCCGCAACAAGTGACTACAGCAGGTGCAACATCCATCAGTGAGCTGACAACGGCAGATGCATTAACCAAATCAACAACAGGTGCCACAATTTGTACACGTCCCATTATATCCATACAGAAGAACATCTCCTTGGTGGTGTCCAAGACGACAATAGCACAGCAGAAGCCCAAAATGATAACAACATCGGCCAATAGTGGAACAACAGCAATACAAATACAGCAGCATCCATTTAATCAACTGGATTCAGTGGATTCCACTGTAGGCAAGCTACAACTGAAGGTGCATCCACAGATTGTGACGGCCAAATTGAATGATAAAACGGATGGCAGCGATGCCAGCGAGCCCAAGGCAAAGCTGAGACCCACGGAAGTGTTGCTGTTGAAGCAAACAACAACAGGAGCAGCAGCGGCGGTTGCTGCAGCAACAGCGACAGCAACAACCGCTTTGGACAGCAATAAATTGGAATTGGTTACGGAGCAAACCCAGTTGAACAATGAGGAGCTGGTGACGGTGGAGAAACGCAGTCGTGTGGATGATTCGAATAATGCGCTACTTAAGCAATTGCTGCAGAATAGCAGCAGTTGCAACAGCAGCAGCAACAATAATAACAGCAGCAGCAGCAGTGGTAACAGCAGCAACAACAACAGTCACAACTTGCAACAAATTTCTATAACATCAGCGCCGCTTTCCGCACGTAAAGTGATCAATGTGCGTGCGCCTAGCATGGGATTAGTCAGTTCGTTGGAGGCACAACTGGCACGCCCAGTTATACCGCCTGTGCCGGCGGCGGTAAGCAGCAGTAATGGCAGCAGCAGCAGTAGCAGCAGCTGTAACACAACGACAACCACAACAACGGCCACAATGGTGGCAATTAGTCAAACGCCAACAGCAACTGTGTCAACAGTCACAGCCAGTGAGCCGCAAAAGTTATTAGAACTGCAGCAGCAGCAGCAACAACAGCAGCAGAAACAGCAACAGGAGGTCGCAACAACAGCAGCAGTGCCAGTAGCAACAGCATCCGTAGCTGTTGTTGCAGCTACAACAGCAAAACCAGTGACAGTTGTGGCACCACCAGCAGCAGCAACAATAACCACAACAACCACAACACTTGCTGCCGCAGCCGCTGCAGCTGCAGCAACACCAACAGCAGCAGCAACGGTGACCACCAGCAGCAGCATGACGCAAATCAAACAATCTGTGCAAATAGTTTCGAAAGAAACATCGTTTATATCAACGCCAGTGACACCAACAGCTGCTGCTGTGCCAGCAACTGTAGCTGGCACTGTCACTGCAATGCCCACCGTGGTCAGCAAATTGCCTACGCTAATTGTTGAGTCAAATATGAAAACTGAACAATTGCCACCACCGCCATCCTATGAGCTAAGCACCGCAAATGTATCGAATGTAACCATTTCGATAACAACCAAACCAAACAAAGATGTGAAGCTCAATAAACTGGAGCCAATGGATGATACAGCTGCTGCAGTTGTTAAAATTGAGCCAGAGAAACATGGTGAGAGCTGGAAACTGCAGGAAGTTGTTGAGCCCCAAAAACGCAAGCTGGTAATGACACAGCAGCAACAGCAACAACAGCAGCAGCAACAAAAATTGGAGGAGAAGCCCCTGTTGGAGGCTAAAACGGAAATTGCTTTGGTCAACAGCAGCAACATTAACAGCAACAATGTAGGTCATGAGATGTTGCCGTTGATTAAGACGCCAACAACAAATGCTGCTAATGTTGCTGTTGCCGGTTATGAAAAATTGCAGTTGATAAACACAAACATTGGCGCTGGTTATGCCAAGAAGACGGAGATGCAGCAGCAACAACATCTGCAACAGCAACAACAGCAGCAGCACCTGCAACAGCAAGCACAACAGCAGCAGCAACAACAACAGCAGCAGCAGCAGCATTTACAGCAGCAGCAACAACAACAACACCAGCAGCATTTGCAACAACAGCAACAACATCAGCAGCTGCAACAATTACAACAACAGCAACAACATATGCAGCAGCAACAACATCTGCAACAGCAGCTACAACTACAACAGCAGCAGCAACAACAACTGCAGCAACAGCAACAGCTGCACACAACAGCAGCAACAACAACTGTTGCTGAGCCAAAGGCAGTGGAGCAACGTAAACGTCGCAAGCGTGAAACACAGAAACCACGACGCAGCAATGCAAATGCAGCAAACACAGCTGCCAACAGTCTAAAGGAGATGACGGGAGCACTGCCCGCTGGTGCTGTGGTGCAGCTAACAACCATGTCCAGCAATTCACCTATGACGGGCAATCAAATGCAACCGGGCGGACATATGGGCAATCTGAGCAGTCCGAGCATTGGTTCGCCAATGCTTAAGAAACGCGTGCGCAAGTTATCCAAAGTGGAGGAGGATCACGATGCATTTACCGAAAAGCTAATGACGCATATACGACAAATGCAACCGCTGCAGGTGCTCGAACCACTTCTAAATCGGAATTCATTGATTGGCAGCGGTGCGGGTTTCGCCAGCAGCAGCAGCAGCAATGCTAACAGCGGCAGCGGCGGCAACAACAGCAGCAACAGTGCGGGCGGCAACAGTAGCAACAGCAATAATTCTGCTGGTGGTGGTGCTGCTGGCGGTGGCAAATTGAAGGCCATTTCACGTGCACTACAACTACAGCGACAGTTGGATGAGAGTGGTGCAGGATCTGGCATGGATTGTGATCAATTGCTGGGACGCTTTGGTCACGTGCGACATCCGAGCATTAAATCATTGTACGACAGCGAACGCTTTGGCGGCTGCGGTGAAGCCACGGGCACAACAGCAGCAGCTGCAGTGTCATCGACTGTTGGTGGTGCTAGCGGTGCTGGTGGTGCAACACTTTCCTCCATACAAAATGATTTCTATGATCAGGAATTCTCCACGCATATACAACGCAATTCCCGTGAACATTTGCAGCGTTTGATAACAGCCGTGCGGGATTGCAATATTGAGACCACTGAGCTGGTTGAGAGCTACCATCAACTGCAGCAGCAGCAGCAACAACAACAGCAGCAGCAGCTACAACAGCAACAGCAATCTGGTCCCTTGGCCTGGTCACGTCTGAGTCGTTTTCCTGGGCTTGTGTTGCTCAACACCAACAGCAATCAACGCAGCGCACCTGGACGCATGTCACCTGTAGCTTTGGCCATGGATGCATCCAGCATGCGTTTGCCAGTCTCCTCCATAATGCGCAGCTGTGGCGAAGAATTGCGCAGAGCACAGCAGCTGGAATTGGGCATTGGTGCAGTGCATTACAGCAGCAGCAACAACAGCGGCAGCAGTGGCAACAACAACATCAGCAGTAGCAGCAGCAATAACAACATGAACAACAACAACAATTATCAGCAGAAGAACCAAAATGTGATACTCTCGCTGCACACATCATCAACGGACAATATTGCCGGTGTGCTGAGGGATTTGGCAAATCTGTTGCATTTGACGCCTGCGTTAACCTGTAAGCTAATCGATGGCAGTAGCGGTGGTAGCAGCGGCAGTGGCGGTAGCAGTAGCTTGGAAAAGTTAGACAAGGAACAGGGCGAACCAGCTGAACCAGGTCAGGGTGAAGCAACTGGATCGGGAGCGGGAACGGGACCGGGACCGGGACCGGCACCAGTGACAACAAGTCATGGCAATCTGCGTAAAATACTCACCGGACAGCGGAAGCTGTGTCGATGTTGTGGCAGTGCCATTGCCGCCTTTGGTCTGCGTGTGCCGCATCAGAATGTGCCCGAGGAGACGACGGTGTCGCCCATGTTGGCCATGTTGCAGTCGCTGTTGCCACGCAAAACACAACCACCGCCGTTTATATACTTTTGCAATCGCAGTTGTTTTGCGCAGTACAAATGGCGTGGCAAGGATGAGACGACGGCAACAGCAACTGCTGCTGGTGCTGCTGCAACTGCAGCTGCTGCGGACGATCAACTGCAGCAGCAGCAACAACAGTCAACTGTTAGCGCTGATTTGGCCACAAGCACAACCATTGTCAAAACAGAGCCAGAGGATGTGGACATGGAGCAAACGCAGCAGCAGCCACAGTCCAGCAGCAGCAACAGCAGCGAATCACAAACATCAATGCAGCCGCAGCCACGCAAATGTATTATTAAATGCTTTAGTGCCAATTGTTTTGCCATCGACTCGGAGATTGCCATCAAAACGGAGAACGGCGAACCGAAAGCTTCGGCAAACAACACCGTCTGGGAAACGGAGGGAAGCAATGGTACAGCGGAGCCTCCAGAGGATTCGCGGCAGTGTGTCTTCTGCAATCAACGCGGCGATGGAATCGCCGATGGACCATCGCGACTGCTTAACTTTGATGTAGACAAATGGGTAAGTTTCAGTCAAGCTTCGTTAGAAAGAATACTTGAGGAATTATTTACGTTCGCTCTTTCTTGCAGGTGCATTTGAACTGTGCCTTGTGGTCGCACGACGTGTACGAGACGGTATCGGGAGCGCTGATGAACTTCCAGACAGCACTGCAGGCGGGACTGAATCAGGCGTGTAGTGCCTGCCATCAGCTGGGTGCCACCATCAAGTGCTTTAAATCCCGTTGCAGTAATCTCTATCATCTGCCGTGTGCAATCAAGGAGGAGTGTGTGTTCTACAAGAACAAATCGGTGCATTGTAGTGCACACGCAGCGACCAGTTCAACGGGTGTCCAGGAGAATGAGCTCAGCTCCTTTGTTGTTCATCGTCGAGTGTTTGTCGATCGCGATGAGAATCGTCAGGTCGCCACTGTGATGCACTATTCGGAACTGAGCAATCTACTCCGAGTGGGCAACATGACGTTTCTCAATGTGGGACAATTGTTGCCACACCAATTGGAGGCATTCCATACGCCACACTATATCTATCCCATTGGTTACAAGGTGGTAAGTATCTACACATTGTCCCTCAAAATGAAATATGAATGATAACGAATTCCTTGTGTATTTCCAGAGCCGCTATTACTGGTGCGTACGACGACCAAATCGGCGTTGTCGCTATGTCTGCAGCATTGCTGAGGTCGGTTGCCGTCCGGAGTTTCGGATACAGGTACACGATGCTGGCGATAAGGAGCCTGATCGTGAGTTTCGTGATAGCACACCATCGGCAGTATGGCAACAGATCCTTCAGCCCATACAGCGCATGCGCAAGGTCTACAAGTGGCTGCAGCTTTTTCCACAGCACATCAGTGGTGAAGATTTGTTTGGTTTAACTGAACCGGCAATTGTGCGTATACTCGAGAGTTTACCTGGCATCGAGACCCTTACCGATTATCGCTTTAAATATGGACGCAATCCTTTGTTGGAATTCCCGCTGGCCATCAATCCATCGGGCGCTGCACGTACCGAACCCAAGCAGCGACAGCTTCTCGTCTGGCGCAAACCACACACGCAACGTACCGCCGGCAGCTGCAGCACCCAACGCATGGCCAATTCGGCATCGATTGCCGGCGAGGTGGCGTGTCCGTATAGCAAACAGTTTGTTCACTCCAAGAGTTCGCAGTACAAGAAGATGAAGCAGGAATGGCGCAACAATGTCTATCTGGCACGGTACAGTAGAACCTCTCCATGTAGTACACCAACACTTTAAGCTAACCGATTTAATTTCTCTTGAACAGCTCGAAGATTCAGGGACTGGGCTTGTATGCAGCACGGGACATTGAAAAACACACGATGATAATTGAGTATATTGGCGAGGTCATACGCACGGAGGTGTCCGAGATACGAGAGAAGCAGTATGAATCTAAGGTGAGCATCGCTTGTGACAAGTAAAACGAGTAAAGCATTAAATATAAAAAAAACTAGAGCGCAAAGACTCTGTAGTAAGCAGGTCACGGAAAGGGGCGAGTGGAATAAATTATGTCCGTGTCTGTCAGTCAGTGTTTGGCATAGAAAACATTGTTACTTTATCATATATCTCGTCAAAGATTATTAATTTTTGTTCTGTAGTAAATGTCGGGCAGCTTTAGGAACTTTCCGTCTAACAAACATTTCTTTTGATTTAACATTTTAAATGAGGTTTAATAAACAATTATATCTCTTTTATAGAATCGTGGTATCTATATGTTCCGCTTGGATGAGGATCGCGTTGTTGATGCAACGCTAAGCGGTGGATTGGCACGCTACATAAATCACTCCTGCAATCCAAATTGTGTGACTGAAATCGTTGAGGTGGACCGGGATGTACGCATTATAATCTTTGCCAAGCGCAAAATCTATCGGGGCGAAGAGGTGTGTAAAACATATAAACCTCAAAAGAAAATTTCTCTAATAAATTTGTTCTATTTCGATTTCTAGCTATCGTATGATTACAAGTTTGACATCGAAGATGAGTCGCACAAAATACCCTGTGCATGTGGAGCGCCTAATTGTCGAAAATGGATGAACTAAGAAACGGGAGGAACATATTACAAGCAGCATCACAACAATCGGGAGCGGTTCACCAAGATGTGACAGCCCAGTGAGAACACGAGGAATTGTTGTTAGTTATTATTATTATTATTAGTTATATTATTATTATTACTATTATAGTTGTTGTATCAAGCCACATTATCATACAAATTTGTATATTCTCTAAGCAGTCTATATATATTTATATATATATATATATACATATATGTACATATATTTATTACATCTATACATATTTACAAACATCTATATGTATGTGTATCTATATATCTAATATCTATATGCACGAGTTGAAATGGCATTATAATCTTGTAAGTTTTCTGTATGTACATCCGCCACGCCCCGTCCCGCACCCTTTCCCAGCTCCGTCACACCCACAAAATACGCCCCTCGTGCATATTGTAGCTAATTTGTATCCTATTATTGCTCATAAGCCAAAAGTGTTTTGTAGGATAAATTTAACTAAAAAGTAAACAAAGCAAAAAAGGAGAAGAAAAACAATAACAAATGAAACTTCATGCATAAAATATTTATAGATAAAACTTAAGAATGTATTTTATGTTACTCACTTGATGATCTTTCAATTCGTGTATTTGTATCTGTACATTTTCCAAGAATTATCTTCACTTTTCTCTTGTCGAACGTAGAAGGAAAAATAGAGAGAGAGAGAGAGAGAGACAGAGAAGGATAATGAGAGCGAGAGAAGCAGCTTGAATTATAGCTGAACTGGGTGTGCCTTCGTTTTAATTTTTAATTATTATCAAGTTTTTTTTTCTTTAGTTTTTAATAGACTGTATAGGAAGCATAAATAGTATAAATGAAAACTAAAACTATAAAAAAAGAAAACAAAACACAAATTTAATCTCTTTCCAAGCGGTGTAGTAATTTATTAATGTACATCAAATTTGAATGTATTTTTTTTTTACTTAATTTCATCTCTTATTTCTTTAAACATACTATTTAACAATAAGGTGTATCTATAATCTTTTAAGTAAATGTAAACACTTTAAAATCTTATAAACGAATATGTTTTTTTTTACAGTTGATTTGCGTTTATTACGGTTACATTCATATCATTTTATGTTGATAGATAAACAATTTAACTAAATTTTAACAATTTCTTTTCATTTTTTTCTGTAAAACTTTGAATCCTATTTATTTAATTTTTTTATATTAATTTTCAAGGCTTTCTTCTGAATCGGTTCACGGAGTTCTGTACATTTACCGCGAATGCTAAGGTCAGCATATCGAAATTTTTAAGATACCATGAAAGGTTGTACATCATGTGTATGCGTCTATTTTTGTCCAAAAAAGATTTGTAGAAAACACTCATTTGATCTGCGGTTATTTCATCGGATCCATTTAGTTTGTGCAGACGCACAAAATCTTCTTTTTCCTGTAGTAAAACGAAGTAAACAAATGCTTATAAGAATCCCATGAATAGAAAGGAGATAGAAACACTACGTTCGTTAAATGTGCGAGCGAGAGGGAGAACGTCTCTTGCCAACAAGTGTTAAAAATACTTCAATGCAAACACAGATACACAAACACACTCATACGTACCTCATAAAACCGTTTGTTATGCTTGGTCCAGAAATCCATATTCCATTTTTCTACCTCAATGCGTAACAGTCGCAGTTTTTTGGCCAGCTCCGTTTCATTGTCATTGTAATGCCGTATATACGGCCGCAGATTGGACTTGGCATCCGGTGGACCAATATAATCGCAGCTCACCGTTTCCGGATTTGGCGGTTGTGTAAGACCAACGTAGACAGGACTCTTTTTAGGCCGCGCCTGTGTTTGGGTTTGTGTCTGTTCAGTTGCATTGCTGCGGGACCAATGCTAAATATTTACAAAATTATATTAGTTGCACAAATTATTTTAAATTTTTTGCACCCACTTTGATAACGCTAGTTAATTGATGAGGCCTCAAACTTTTATTCATTGTTATTTTTGTATTTTGTCATGTGTACTTATGTATGTAAATCATATGGGGTGGCTAGATGCTTATCGATGTCAGTATCGATATTTTTTCTGTTTTAGAGCAGCTATCGTTGGCTTTGAGCATCGATAGTGTGAAAGTCGCATCGCTATCACAAATAAGTAACGAAAATTCCTAAAGTAGCTCAAAAATTCCTAACATTCTTTTCGTTTCTGTTTGCCTGGTAAGCGCATACTCACGAAATCCCAAACAAATTCCAAGCTGACTTACATGAAATGTTGGGCGTGCGATTTGTTTGGTATGCAAAACACGATTTTATACTAGTATGAAATAAATTTGAATTTTATTGTTGTTATATTTTTGGACCTACCAAATGCTTAAATGTAATTAATATAATTAGAGACCTAACAGACATATCATATCAGACTTTTTGAAAACCGAGAAATTCTTATTTGCTACTTTGTGTATATCTACATTAATATTGGGATTTGTTCGAAAATTGTGCGAGTCTTTTGTTTAAATGGATTAAAGCTGATAACTTTTGAACCAGAATTTTTGGTGCAGATAATACAGAATTAAAATAAAAAATGAATTTTAAAACGAAAAGTTTGATAATACAAAGGAGATGAAAATGGAAATCAATGAATATTGCTTAACGCGACTTTTGTAATTCTATTTGACCCTCGAGCGTTTTAGCCAAATAGATGACCAACAATTGCAACAGAGCTATAACCAAAGCGAATCCTGCTATGGCATAGAGATTCCTTTCAGCCCAGACTCGTACGATTTCAATGCAGCCACTGGTCCAAATCAATTTACTTGCAGCTGCCACCGAATTCTCTTGTATATCATAGCCGCACATAATGTTGACCAGTCCAGAACTAATGTCGGTGGCATTAATGCAACAACTGTATGGCACACCACACTTCTCCACCGACGGCGAGGAGCAGTTAAAGTATTCATTTTTCGCCCAATCCTGATAGCCAGCGTTGCTAAGGCCACAACACTGGAATTCTTGCTGGGCAAAATCAATAAAATTCTGCAAATCGGGATCATCGCGATACGAGTGTATTATCTTGTCGGTGAATTGGTATTCCACAAATGAGTTCATGTGTTGTGGAAACACAAAGCAAATAATTGCTATAAGAAAAATGAATATTTATAGTAATTGATTTAGATAAAAAGTAGAAGCAATTTACCTATAATCATTTCCATGAGAAAGAAGAGTAAAAGGCATTTTGAGTAGAATTTCAGTAGAATCGTGTTCTCACGCAATGCACCCAGGCATCCAGCAAAACTGACCACAAACACCACAATGCCCGCAATGATCATGACTAGAGATATATTAAGCACGACATCGTAAATATTTTCCAACTTTATGCCCCAGCCATCGGAATCGTTCCATTTGTCCATAAATGCATATACACCGATGCCCAACAGAAGCCCACCAAAGAGCCAAAATATGAAATTTAACATAAATATCATATATTTGACACAAGAGCTAATGTATGTGAACTGATAGGGATACGAAATCCGTTGATGCATTTCATGTACTTCAATGCCATAGTATCCATCCCCGCCACCTCTGCTCCCACCATGGTATCTGTAGTTGCTCATCTTTGGCTTTGCGTGCTTTGCATAAAGTTCACCAGGTGTAACGTGTCGGAACGTTGTGCACTTTTCAACATCTACTCATGTTATCACATTTGGTAAATGCTTTTATAGTAAAGTGCAACTTTGTTGATTATTGCATTGTTTATTAATTTAAATGATTGTCAGATGTGTTTGGTTTACATACGAAATAGATATGACACGCGTTTGTGTATATATCGATAGGCATGGAATGTCATAGGCTAAACTAGGTGGTAATACATCGCATAGCATCGATACTGTAATCGACTAAAGTTGCATCACTATGGGACAGAAGCCAGACGATCGTGCAATTTGAGTGAATCAGCGCAGCTCCGATTTGATTAGAGCTGCCTGCAAGTTGTTAACAACTGATAACAAACGGCTTCGGCCGTTCAAAGTTTGAACTTCATTCACACCATGCAAATCCGGCAATAGCCAACATTATCGCCGATAAGCAAACCAATTACACATGTATTAGTTATGTGCTGCAATCGATGTATTTAATAGCCACCGACCCTCAGTTTGCGAGCAGACACACTTGTTGCTACGTTCGCCGGTCGCCGCTGTCGCCGCCGTGTACGCCAACATAATGAATTTTATTTTACGTTTCATCGTTTTTTGCTTCGACCCACTTGGCTTGGGTCGACGGTTCTTTGTGCGTCCGGCTGTTAATTTAACGCTAAATGTCTACGATCGATTTCGCAGCAAAGCCGACGAAAAAGTGGATACAATCCGAGAGCTCGTCTTGCGTCTGGGACTCATTGCATTTGCCGTTGTGCTAATTATTTGGTTGGCCGTATTCATCTATGCTGCCTTCTACTATGTCTACATGCCACCCATATCGCACACGCGTCCCGTCCACATGCAGTTCAAGTGAGTAAAGGAGGCTTACTCTTCGGACTGACCGAAGATATAATACCCTAGAAAACTTTAACTTGGGTTTAGTTTATTGCATAGGGAAATTTGGTTTGTGTTTTTAGGCAATATCGATTATCACACAAACAACGAATTTTTAATACCCTACAATTTTCAATGGATAGGGTATAACATAGTTTAGGTCTATCACTGGATATTTATAGATATATATGAAAACTATTATTTTAGGCAGACCAAAGATTTCATTCCCTAGCCAGTTTTATTGGATTGGGTATATCATAATCAATAAGTTTAGATTTAAATGATAGGGCTTTATAAACAAAAGTGTAATTTATACCTAGGTTTTATTTAGAACCGATAGCGCCTATATCACTATATGATTGGTATGTCTTAACAATAAGACCTGAACTTTGGTTCTACCCAATAGTTCCGATAGACCCATTTAATCAGTATATATTTAAAATGACAATGTGTATTTCTCTATTACCTTTGTAAGCCAGTGAGCGCTGCTTAAATTTATAGCCCACTAATTGGATGACTTATTTATAGAACATGCTTGGAGACCAGCACACCCTGTACCTTCCCGCATGCCCATGTATCGCTGACGAAGAAGCAGCAACTGCTGATGGTGGGACAGGCGTACAAGGTGATTGTTAACATCGATATGCCCGAATCACCACAAAATCTGGAGCTTGGCATGTTCATGGTCTGTGCCGAGATGCGTGACTATGATTCAATGCTGCGTGGACACTCGTGTCGATCGGCTATGATGCGATATCGTTCGCCCTTGATACGTATGATCTCGACTTGGGCGCTCAGTCCGCTCTATGTGCTCGGCTGGAAGGAGGAATTCCAAAAGGTGCCAGTGGAAATATTTTCACGATATTTGGAGGAGCGACAACATCCAATTACGGATGTCTATGTTGAAATCCAGTCACAAAAGATACAATTCTATACGGTAACGCTGCATATTGAAGCTGATTTTACAGGTCTGCGGTATATAATGTTCAATTGGCCCGTACTTTCGGCCATTGTGGGTAAGTTCAAACTGAAAGTGTTTTGTGTGTGAATTGATTGACAACTAAACTGATATTAACTCCCTTTTCAGCTATTAGCACCAATCTATTCTTTATATTGGTCGTTTTTCTGCTCAGCTGGTACCACTGGTCCGATGCCAACTGGATCCATAGCCTACAAATCCGATATAACCGCATTACGAACCAATTACAGAGCAAAGCCAGCAGGATGATAGTGTCCAGCACGAGCAGTTTGCGTGATGAGGATGATGATCCCAGTTATTTGGATGATAAATTCGATATTTCTGATGTTGGTGAGAATGCTGATGATCTTCATGGGTCGGACAAGTCTCTGGATAGGGCCCTGGACGATCGGGCCAGAGATGATCGAGCATTGCGTCAGCGAAAAGTTAAAGATAAAGCGTAAGAACTGGTTGATACGCACGTCACAACTAATAAATCCGCTATTGCCAACGGAAGGCTGGTGCCAAAGACTAATAGGTTTAGGATTATTGTAGTTATATGCATTTCACTAAAGTATTTGCTAAAATTGTACAATTTATATAAACTTGAAGTGTACTTAATTGACTTAAAAATGAACAATGAAAAGGATATAAAAAAAAAAAGAATTTTTAATGCCTACAGGGTAACTTCTAGTCGGTCAGTTCAAGAAGTCCAGTTTTTTATGTTTAAATTCGTTAAAATCTTTAATATGAAATTAATTCTAAAGAATCGCAATATGAATATAACATTATTCGGATGATTTCTCATCTTCGGGGTCCGATTCGGACGGCCAAATCGAATCAACTGGCTCTGGTGAGTCCGCTCTGCTCTCCTCGTTGCCTGCATTCTCAGCAGGATTATCCTTTGTGTTTGGCAGCAGAGGATCACTAAAGTTCAAGTCAAGTATTAATCGTCCGATCTCTTGGGCAGGAAAGTCAATTAGAAAGGCGACAACGATGGCGAAAATCACTATCAACGCTACTTCCGAAAGACTGATCTGTGGATAGCCAATAAATTATATGAAAAGCGGCTATAAAAACTAAATGGATCTAACTAACTTACTAACTTACCAGATCTGATATGAGAAACTGTTGTGGCTCCTTGACACTGGCCGTGTTCCAAAGCACGACTACGTAGCTGGCCAGTTGAAGAGGTATTTCAATCCGTGACAGTAAAAAGAGTGCGCTGGCAATTCTTGGATAACGTTGGACTATACTTTTATCCCAGGGTGCCATTAGAATTGACCAACAAATGCCTAGGCCAAGAATCAATGGACTCCAAGCTAGATAGGCAGCAGCATCGCTGGATTTGTACACGTATTTGCTCCGTATGCCCGATGCCGGTGACCAGAAGCACCAGGCCACGGCCAGCATGGCCAAGACCCAACCCGTACGCCGAAAACGCGGTGCAATTCGAAAGACTCCAGATTCACTGCGAAACAACAACGCAGCTCCAATGCCCAGCAAATAAGTTGTGGCTCGGGTGATCGGTGATGTATAGATTAAGTTTGCGGTGCGATAGAATTTGCTGACACTATAAAAGAAAATATGATTAATCAGATTAATATTAAGTGACCTTTTTGGGGTTCAAGAACACACTGAATGCCATGAAATAGGGATGGCGCCAGATGGTCCCGCTGGGTGCGAGAATAACGTGCTGCCACGGAAATTGCATGAAAAGCACCGCAGAGGAAAAATCCTGCTTCCGGATCAGTAAAATAGAGCCACACGACTAGGGCACCCAGGAAGTACAGTTGCATATCCAATGAGAGTTGAACTGTAAGCGGTGAGCACTGAAATCGGGAAAGGTCATCCTCTTGTTAGAGCAGTACATAGTTAATTATTTTATCTACTTACCATCTCCTCCATATCCGCGGTATTTTGAACATTAAGAGCACTACGCCACATATTCTCCTCGCAGAGACGCGCGTTCTCGCCCACCAACAAATTCCAGAGTGGCCCAGCGCCCAGATGGGGTAGTATCCAAGTTTGAAAGCCCAGCACGGCCAGAATACTGGGCACATAACGACACGCCTTGGTGGCAACATTCCGCAGAAAGCTGAGGCGACAAGTTGCTTCCATTTCGTTGGATAACTTGTGGGCAACTAGGAAACCGCTCAACAGCAGCAACAAATCGCTGTAGAGCAACGGAACTCGATAGACAAGACTCCAGTAGCTGTTGATTGTGCCCACGAAAGCATCTCGATTTGTTATGGGCAGGTGACCGGCCATAATGAACTTCAGATTCACATAGATCATAAAAGTGGCGAGAATTTTGAGCAAATGGATGAGAGGAAACTCGATATCGGGTCCATCGAGCGATACCAGAGATTGCCAGGTGCGTTGCGGTGAAAAAGCATTCAGTATTCTTAAATGTAAAGGTGGAGAAATTTCCTCCATATCCTTTTCATTCTTTTCCTCTGATTCGTTGACTTCCTCCACTTTGTCCTCATCCTCCGTTTCTACTGGTTCTGCCTCAGTGGAATTGGTATTCCATATGCTAAGTCGCAATAGCTTTTTGCTTATCCAATCCCAGTGCTCCCAGACACCAGATAGCACGCAAGCGCAACCAAGTGAGCCAATTAAAAATCTTTAATAAAGAATATGTTAGTTTTTTTATGCAAATGGCAGTTTGTTTTTCATTTAAACGAAAAGCATCGATGTTTTGTTACAATATATCGATAGCTTCAAACATCGCACGCAACGATGTTTTCCCTATCAAAGTATCGCAATGTATCGCACACTATGTTGAAACACCAATGCATC
Source organism: Drosophila acutilabella (assembly GCA_035046005.1). Taxonomy (NCBI): domain Eukaryota; kingdom Metazoa; phylum Arthropoda; class Insecta; order Diptera; family Drosophilidae; genus Drosophila; species Drosophila acutilabella. The sequence continues at coordinate 9,462,883 of JAWNOK010000020.1, forward strand.
GTTATTGTAATCGATTTTAGTGTCAACTCTAGACGAAATTATGAGTGAGGCAAAAGGTGCAAACAATGCACCAACTTTTAATAAGGATGTGCAAAACGCTGAATTTACAGCTCATCTAGATGCGTTGGAAAGGGACCTGAAAGTTGCCTTGGCCGCACACGATGTCACAACATTATCGGCCGAAGAGCTAATTAAACTGGACACATATTTGGCCTATGCCAATAGCACGTTGTTTTGGATGTACCTGAAACTGAATGGTTCCGATGTGTCCCAGGTATGAAATAAACAAATAAATTAGTGTCTCTACTAATGTATATGGTATTAATATTGCAGCATTACATCCTACACGATTTGCGACGTGCAAAACAGATGTTAGCCCGCGAAAAGGAAATAAATGATTCATTTGGAGCACAACGCTTGGATATTCCAGCAAGTAAACGTTTTATTGCCGCTGGATTACATATGAACCCTAAAGACTTAAACAAGGAACCTAAGTCCAGTCCTATGGATACCAGCAGCAGCAACTGACTCAGTGCTGCAGAAAATCATGAATGCAGACTGACTGACACACACACACTTAGAAAAGTAATTTTACACACATTCTTTTAATCTAAATCAGTTCGTGACCTGAAGCTGCTCACGACTGTGCACTCACACATACACACACAGATGCAGATCAATGTATATAAATAAAAACTCTGGGGAAAACTATTTGAACACTGAAAAAAATGTCTTCGTTATCACACGGATTGTAATACATTTCGTGGTAAGTGATTGTATTCCCTATGATTCAAATTGCGCGTTATAATCAGAGAGAGGCGTGGCAAATCCCATTAAATATATCCCCATATTTGATCAGTAGCTGCTGTCGTGGATTGTAGGAGCTAGAGTCTTCAAACTTGGAATGAAAGTTTGAAGATTGAGAATTACTGAAATATTTGACTTGGGATCTTATACATATTTTATGGGAACAAGCGATTGATTGATTAGTGGTAAGATTGGATAATGCTAACCTTATTGGTATAGCAAGAAGGCACATGTGTGATTTAAAGTTAATAGGTTACTCACATGCCCAGAGCCAAATTGTTGTCCTTGGACAACAGTTTCATGAAATTCTTTCTGCGTTTCGTGCTGCAATGCTCATCCCTTACATCGATGTGAAACTGAATGCCCGTGTCGTTGTAGGGACGCAGACTCGTCTCAATGATCGTGTGCACAACGTGAGCGGAGCAGGCGTGTGGTAAACAGATACCCCAGTTGGCAATGCTATAGCGAGGCACAAAGTGTTTGGGCTGAAATTGAGCTTACAATTTAATTGGTTTCCTTAAGCAACTTTCTCTCTACATACGTTCTTTAGTTGGGCATGCCAGAGACCACGTCCATGCAGCAAGTGCAGTGCATCCTTGAGCTCCGTTGTTGTCGATCGCATCTCGATTTGGGCCAAACAATATTTGCCATTCACACGCATCGGTTTAGTCCCTTTCCCTACCTTTACCGATGTGGACACTTGGGTGCATTGGTCAAAGTCTCCGAACTGATTGATGTTGCCGCGCAAAAGTCCCGAACCAATTTTACCTGTGGCATCGAGCACTGAAATGAAGCAATTTTGGTATATTAAAGTTGAATTCCAGACTATAAAAGTATAAAGTGGTAAACCCCAAAAGGAAATCTCGAGAGCTAAAGGAACTGATTCTAACAATTTTTGAAGCTCTATTGTGATATCTACTCGTTAAGCAGCTTTAGACTAAGTTGTGAGATTTAGGCGATAGTTAATCAAGTTTCTTAGAGTACCTATTTTTACAAGTTCAGGGTCTATAACAGTCGAATAAACCCTGTACTTGACTGGCAAGTACAAGGAATACTTAGCAATTTCAATAGACACAAAAAAAGATAATTGTTGTTTAGAAATCAGTACAGGGTCTTTAAGAGTCAAAATAAGTTTGGTTTTTATCGATTGTTAATATGTCATAATAATCGAATTAATCGCTAATTGCCTTATCTACTAGCTACACCCTGTAATGCCCGCCCTGTAGAAGCGTACTCTGCAGTGTCCACAACTTGTGGTCTCGCAGCTGTTGATGCAGTAGCTCCAATTGCTGGTGACACTCGCCGCTCTTCACTTGCGCCACATTGCCAAAGAAAGCGGGCAGCGAGTGTATCAGTAGCTCCATGTACTCCTCGCTCTTTGACTGCGCACGTGATGCTGCATCCCTGGCACGCTGCCGCTGTTGCTTCTCCTCTTGTTGTTGTTGCTCCCTCTTGGCTTTAGTTCGTTGATCCGATTTGGTTTGCTCGGGAAAAATGCTATTGAAGGGCCAGCGTTTGAGGTACGTGAACCAATCGATGTCGGTTTTAATGGACTTCGATTTATCTTTTTTTTTGCTCACTTGAGCGGTTTCGTCGTTGGTTTGCTCTATTAGCCAGTGGTACCAATTGATAATATTCGGATATTGTGATTTATCTTTCTCTTTCTCTTTAGCTCTAGCTTTCTCTGTCGCACGCTCGTTGGCGGTTTCGCTAGGTGCATCGCTGGTAAATATGCCCAAAATTTGGCTAAAAACTGAGGGTTTTTCATCCTCTTCTTCGTCTGCTTCGTTATCGTTGTCGTCATTGTTATCGTCATCGTTATCGTCGACGTCATCGTTATCGTTATCATCTTCAGCGCCATCGCCTTCGTCTGCGTCATCTTCATCGTCATCACCATCATTGTCTTCCTCCCCCGCTGAATTGGCCTCATCATTCTGCTCCGATTTCTCATCATTTCTCATTGTTGCAGAATTATGATCATCATCATTTTCATCGTTATCATCATCATCATCATCCTCTACGCCCGCATTGCTGTCATCCATTCGTTCAATTTTATGGAATTTAAATTTACTTTTAGCCGCACGTCGTGGCATTGTTTTGCGTGCTGCCGCTGCCACGCCCACTGACACCGCTTCCGGGGATTTGGCACAATCGGCTGCATCATCGTCTGACCCTTGGCACAGGTCACGGCTCAATTCGTGTGTGCTTAGTGGCAACAACAAAATGACAAATAAAATTGCTAAACAAATGAGGCGTTTCGTTGTTGTTGTTCCAATTGTTGTTGCTGTTGTCGCTGTTGTTCTGTTTGTTGTTGTCATATTAATCCTGTAGTGGCCCAAAGTATTGGGCGCCCGTGTAGTTGCCACAAATAGTTTATTCAACCTTTTCGCACAGACTAATTGTGCTCATAAGAAAAAGTCCCAGATGAAAATAATTTATATGCCATCATCATCATCATCATATGCAGTCCGTGATCCCTCTCTCTTTTACTCTCCCTCTCCCTCTCTCGCTCCCTCTGCCTCTCTCTGACTGTCTCTTTCTCTGAGCAGCTCTCTGGGCCTCAAACCTATTTATAAATTTCTGCATAAATGAAGCATTCGCTTGCTCAAATAGTGGTACTCGCATATTGCATTTTTTATGCGTCTCCCAAAAAGACCCTATCAGTATTTACATACCCCCTCCAAAAAAAAGAGCACACAAATAAAAAAATGGCAAACGTTTTTGTATGCGTCACTGTGAAAATACCCTCGTTGTGAGCAAACTGTTTTCATAGGGTAAGTAGTCAAAAGATTCAACTATTTATTAAAAACAATATTTTTAAGAAAAAATAAATAAATGTTTACAAAAAGCCGTCTGATTTCAAAAGGTTAAATACCCACAGAATATTTAATCTCTGCCCACGCCCGTTTTGCATTGAAAAATTCAATAAAAAACTGCAGCTTTCTGCGTATTTTGTCATGCGTTCCATCAATAAAGTCAGTCACTAAGTGGGGAAAAAAATTGAGTTAAAATTTTTATCATTTACCATTTGCTTTAAAGCTTTTTTTTTTTTTTGCAACTGAAACTGTGGCAACAATATTTTTGCTGCATCGCCTTGCTGCACATAAAAACAACTTGTTGCAGTAGGTAGTACTACACTTTATGGTATTTTTGTTGTTGTTTATTTATTCTTTTTGTGACCTGCCTGAAACTGTTGGTATATTATTTTTAAACTGATTACTTGCAGGGTGAGTTGTGCTCGTCTTGATGGCCAATTGTACGGTCTGTCAGTTTTGATGTCGACATGAATTGTTCGCTCGTTGTTCAGTGCGCTTTTCTGTCCTATGTTACCTCCCCTGTATGACAAATGTCCCAGCCAAATTGAGGGCGTTTTTCAAAATACCTGCGAGGTGTGTTTAGGCACGCGATTTGCTCCTCCTTTGTGCTTTTTTAAGCGCTTTTACAACTGACTCGTATCTTACAAGCTGCACAATGCTTACAAAGTCGCTTTTAGTCACCTTAAGTAGAAAAATAAATTTTAAAACATAATTTAGGCAACAAAGAATTTTTTTTAAAGAAAAGAAAATAATAATAAATAAATAATATTCACCTTTAAGCTCATGCAATAACTTAAATATTTAAAAAGCATTAAATATTTTGACTTTTTTTATACCCTTGCCGAGGGTATATTGTTTTTGTCACGAAGTTTGTAACGCATTGAAGGAGGCGTTTCCGACCCCATAAAGTACTTATGTTCTTGATCAGCATCAACAGCCGAGTCGACATAGCCATGTTCGTCTGTTTCAATGCCAACTAGTCTCTCAGTTTTTAAGCTATCTTAATGAAACTTGGCACAGATGTGTATTCCCCTGGCACGCAGATCATTTGTTAAAATTGGACAGATCGGAAGACTATATCATATAGCTGCCATAGGAACAATCGGATGAAAAAAACATTTTTTTTGAGCTTTGTTAACCAAATTTTCTCCATATGCATTAAGCATAAAATCCCATGTGTTAACTAAATTTCATCCAAATCGGACTTCTATATCCTATAGCTACCATAGGAAGAATTGGTGATTGAAACCAAATTTACGCCATGTGCATGACTGAAAGGGTATATAATCTTCGGCGAGCCGCAGATAACCGTTTTTTCTTGTTTTTAGTGTTTTTAATAGTACTATCTCTAGAATAATCAACCTAAAAGCTGTTCAGACTTTCCTAATAGTTTATTATAAGTACATATATGCACATGAACCGCTATTATAAAATATATATAAAATCAACTATAGTTTACAAGTTACACAAAGTTCATGAATCGTTTGAGACGTAAAAAGTTCACAAAGGAACCTTAAAAATGCCCAGCATTCAATGGACCCTTCAATGTCCATTTAGCTACAAGTTTTTATTCCACAAAATGTAAGCATTCACTGTCTTCATCTTCGATTACATCAAGGAACTTTATCTGACCATCGACCATGCTGCCAAACAATTGTTTGATGGACGGTGTTTGTATCGAGTAGGAGAAAAAGATATTCGAGTGCTTCTGTAGCGTCTCCAGTATGAGGGACATGGTGTATGTGGTGCTGGAGAGCCAGAAGGATACCATATGGCGGGTTCTTGATCTGGAAAAAGAGATAATAGAGATGTCGATTAAATATAATGTTCTTATTTACTTACTTAATAATGGCATGTGGAAATATGTGCTCTATTATGGCGCACACTTGCAGATAGTTCAACTTATCCTCAGAGATGGGGCTCTTCTTGGTGTTCGTTACCATTTCCTTGATTTCATTGATTGTGATATGCGTATCGACTACAAAATAGGCAGCAAATTGTTCCAATTGAAGCTCCTGTCGTTCCCCAATGACACACAGACTGGTAGACTGTAGTATGGCCGTGCGATGGGCCAAATCCGAGTAACGAGGATCCGAGCATGTGTAGAGTACAGCCTGACCCGTTTCGCATTGCGTTTCAATTATCGAATAGATTTTACGCCAACTGCTAGCATCCAGAAACGAGAAAGGATCGTCCATCAGTATAAGTCCAGCATACCCGATCAAGGCGATGGCAATGTTCAATCTCTTCAAGACTCCACGACTGCAATTGGGCAACAAATGAAAGCGACTTTCGTACAGATCAAACATTTGCAACAAATTGTTGGTTTGTCTAGAAATGTTAATCTTATGTAGTCCCCTTATAATTAACACAAACTGAACGAACTCCGTTACGGTTAAGGCATCCTCGACATCATCTTCCTGTGGACAATACGATAGGTGCATACAATTCGCCTGTCCAGCGTTGCGAAAGAATGGATTACAATAGCTGTTGATTGTTCCTGTGCTGTGCTCCACTGTGCCCAGGAGAGATTTGATCAGCACCGTTTTACCTGATCCACTCACACCGATAATTGACAAGATTTGATAGCTGGAAAATGAAATTAAAGTACGGGAAAAATAGTATGAGTAACTATCTGCGAATTACAAGTATTTTTCGATATAATCGATAAATTTGTTGTACTAAAATGGCACACTGATCTATCGATATAATCGATTAATAACGCAAGTTATCACTATTACCGCTCCAACATAAAGTTAATCCGATGTAGCACCACATTAGTGGCGAAGAACACGCTTAAATTCTCCACGCTCAACGCCTTTTCCCTAACAACGGGACGCTCCATTGTTCGCACACGTATCTTTTCCTTAATCCAGGTTTTATCCCTAGTATTCCGACTGGTAAAATGGAGCACACTTTGGTCAAAACAGCTGTCTGAACTATAAAAACAAAAACAGTTTAGTAAATTTCATTTTATAAATCTGCTGATTTATAATTTAACTGATTAATTTGTTATTTTTTGTTAAACTATCTTACTTGCTGTCTCTCGTCTCCTTGTCCATTTTTTTCTGTGGCTTCAGTTTTGTTCTGGTAAAGTTAATCACGTAGAAAATAATCCATATTAAGACAATCAGTAAGTAAGTGGACCATAAAATGTCCCAAAAGAAATAATTCCGTGGTATGTGCACTAAACGGAGAGAAAAAATTTAAAATCTTACAAAAAGTCGACAGGGAAGCTAAATTTAAATCTTTTTCAATGTCAATAAGGAATTTAAAATTTCATTAAACATCAATACCAATGCAAAGTTAATGAGTCAGTTAATGCTAATAATTTGCTATAAATTTGATCCATCCAGAGTTTCATTAGTACTACTTTTTTAATGCGAATAAATACAGAATTTTTAAAAAAATAATTATTAATGAAAAAGTTAATGAATCAGCTGATGGTAATGATTTACCTTAATTCAAATTCAATACTGATGAAAAAATTAATGACTCAGTTAATACTAATAATTTGATCCATCCAGAATTTCATTAGAATCAATGCTAATAAATAATACTGAATTTTATTAAAAATCAATATCAATGAAAAAGTTAATGACTCAGTTAATGCTAATAATTTGCTATAAATTTGATCCATCCAGTTTCATTAGTACTGCTTTTTTAATGCGAATAAATACAGAATTTTTAAAAAAATAATTATTAATGAAAAAGTTAATGATTCAGCTGATGGTAATGATTTACCTAATGTTTCAGCAACCAAGATTTTCCTTAAAATTTCGTTTTTAATGTCAATGAAAAATTTTGACCTTAATTCAAATTCAATACTTAAGAAAAAATTAATGACTCAGCTAATGCTAATAATTTGCTCTATATTCCATCAATCCAAGAATACAGAATTTAATTAAAAATCAATTCCAATGAAAAAGTTTATGATATGCTTAACTAGAATTTAATTAGAGCTTAATGAAAATGATAATGATTTACTAAATTAAGGATATATTAACCAAACTGTCGACCCATTTCTACACTTACCACAACAATTCGGAGCTTTCTGGCACTGCTCCAAATAAACGCTCGTCTGGAAACTTTGCTCATCGGAACATACCGTGGATACTTCTGATAGATTGCCCACATAAATCAGATTATGCAAAAGGCTGTAGAATGGATGAATTCGCAGTACAGAATCGAAATCATATGCACTATCATTGGGCATTTCACACAGGGCCAAAAAGACCAAAATTCCCATTGCATAGACTAAAATGATGAGAACAAAGCCGATGCGCATTTTTGACATCCAATAGGATATCAAAGTACCCAATGATAAAACATATATACCAGCAATCAGTACTAAAAATATAAAATCATCTGCACAGAAAGTGTACTTTAAATTAAATACCCTGTAATTGTTTGATTTACATACAGTTGTCATGGATATCCAAGGGCAGCACATTGTGAAACAACAGCATCACAGCATTCAGGGGTATCAGACTGAGTAGCAGCTTGAACATGCCATACATAAAGTTGGCAATACTCAAAGTACTAAATCGCATACCTCCGACTAGCTCAACTCGCCCAAATGGTGTGCCACGCCCCAAGCCAAAATTAAGCAATGGCAACGCCCAAACAAAGGAGAAACAGAAACAGGTCATGACCTTAAACACCCAATCCAGACAGTCTATGCCATTCTCCAGATCAGCTGTGTGCAGTGTCGAAAATGGTAGTATTTCCAGTGCCACACTGATTTCTGAGCTGGGATTCACAAAGCCACTGAAAATATAAGTTTCAAACTAAGTATATTAAAAAGATGTTCTTAAATGTTCAAAGGTAACAAAATACTTGAAATATTTTAACGTTTATCATTAATGATTCTATGCAAGATCTTCGGATCAAGTTGTGTTGGCGATAGAAATCACAGCAGGTGGAACGACGTGCTGTACGAGCTATACGGGGATGTGGACATGGTCAAGCGAGTTAACGTTCAGCGTCTTCGCTGACTAGGCTACAATGTCCGAATGGAGGAAACAACTCCAGCTCGCTCTGTTTTTGATGCGGTAGTTGGCGGACCACGGTGGAGAGGAAGTAGGAAGGACCAGATGGATGTAATCCTAACAACACTTGGTGTTACCAACTGGCGAAGTCGCGCACAGTACACAGAATCTGTGCCCTGTTAGGGGTGTTATGGTGCACTTGGGGAAATGTTTTTAGTGCTAGAAAACTTGAAAGTAAACTGCTAAACATAAGTACGCTAGAGTCCCAAGACCTACACACGGGAAACGCTCTGTTACGGTACATTTTAGTTTCTAGACTTACGCAGCTAAGGCATCCATCACCACATTGAGGCTAATAGGCGACGAGTGTATAAAATTGTTATTGTACAAAGCCTCGACAGAATCATCTCTGAAAATGGCCGCCAAAGGAAAATCCAAATCGCTTATCAGATAGTCTCTCCCCATTAAAAGTCTCATGCTCGACAAGATGTCATCATTTTCATCGACATCAACGATTCTGTGACTGGCACTGATGCGTTCACGATAATGTCTGCTGGCCTCCAGAATGGGTTCCAATGCGGATTCCTCTTGTAGCAAAATTCTGGAATTGTGAAAGTAATTCAGTTGAAATGTGGGCGCATTGAGCACTTGACGATCCTTGGTCAAATGCGGTACAGAGAGCAAAGCGGCACAAAGTATCGAGGGTAGAAAGATCTGCATTAGTGGCATATAATAGCTGCGTATGTCCAAAGTGCCACGCTTGCTGAGCACCACCTTTATGTGCCTGAAGAACATGCCAATATTGTCCAGGGAAAAAGCTCTGCGCCCCGACTGTTGCATCTGTTCCACGTGGCGTATGAGTGTTGATAGATTCAACAGGGTATAGTCGATGTATTGACTTTTATGCTTGTGCATCATGGCTTTCAGTAGCACATGCTCCACATTGGGTGTCATCAGTTGATAGCTTTCTACATGCAAATCTTTTTTCTTCTTTGCCAGCGAATTCATTAGATCTGTCAGTCGATTCAAGTCGAATTGTTCGATTAGAAATACAGCTGAATCAGTTCTACGTAGCTCGATCTCTATGCTGGGTATGTGGGAGGCAAAGTATTTAAAGAGCTTGGGGAAATCACACTGTGCGCCTAGGTAACAGGTCTGTGGGAACTCTTTAAATTAATCAATCATAAAAAGGTACAAAAACCACTTGTCTTACCAAACGATACACATTCTTGTCCAATTGTATCAGATTCCTTTCCGTGCCAATGGCATGTAGCTTTCCATTGATCAGTATACCAATGCGATCACCCAAATTACTTGCCACATGCGGAAAATTGGTGGTAATGAAAATCGTTCTCTTATATTTCTGTCGCAGTGTAAACGTATAGAACAACCCTCGCTTAAAGGCATCCACACCTTCCATGGGCTTGTCGAGCAAAACGATTTTGGTGCGTCCAGCAAAGGCGCAGAGCATTTGAAGTAAACGTTTCTGTCCCGTCGTCAGTTGTTTGACCAAAGTGCCCTTTAGATACTGGACATTCATGGAACGCATATAGGAGTTGACATCGTCTTGGGATTGGGATAGTGTTAGCCCTCGCAAACGACACATGTAGATTAGATGTTCGTAGAAGGTAAATTCACTGCATAGATTCAAATTGTGTAGGGCGAGACCGACATGTTTGTAGGCCAGCGAGGGTTGCTTGACTATATCATAACCTGATATTTGAATGCTACCGATTGTGGGCACTGCAACGCCACAGATCATGTTCAATATTGTCGTCTTACCGGATCCATTGTGACCCAGTAGCACCACCGTCTCATTCTGATACACTTTCAATGAAATATTTCGCACCGCAAATGTTTTGTAATATTTTTTCCAAACATTTTTCAACTCAATCACCACCGGTCGTGTTTCGTCTGCTTCCGATTCAGTTGAATTAATCAACAGTTCATTGTTATCATCCGGTTCTTTACCGATATTACTCGATTGTTGTAGGTAATACATTGTCGAGTGTTCGGTTTGATTCGATGTATGTCTTACTTCGTTATCACTTAGCCAAATTTCCAGCTCATGATCGGGTTTATTCTCCGATGCTCGTTGACGTGAAAAATCGAATGCTTCGTCACTATTATCACTACTGTCACTAGTGAGATGTCTGGGGGATTCAAAAGTTTTAGACACTTTGGAGCTCAACGGAGCAATCTTATTTCTTTCCTCCTTGGGATTAGTTTCAGCTTCAGCTTCAGCTGCTGCTTTTGCGGGCAACTCAACTGCCGAGTTTTCCGTGTTAAGTATTATCCTGTTGGTCAATTGCTCATTTATTTCGGTCAATTCCGATATGCGTCGTGACATATCCTCTCTGAGCTCCGATTCTTTTTCCTTTTGCTCCTGTTTGCGACGCTTACGCCTTTTATACCACTTACGAAACCTGGCCAAAACCAGACGACAAGGTTTAAATTTGAGTAAACGTGGCAAACAGGGTGACATGCTACCATCCAAAGACAAGGCGAGAAGCATATAGACCAATGCCTGCATATAAAACAAACCGATAAATAACAATAATGTGGAGTCGCCGGTCATAAACGAGGAAAGCAAATATTGTTGGACATTTAACTGACTGACATGTTCGAGGCACAGAATACGACGTAATCCAGTGCACAGTGTCACATTGCAGAGGAACACAGAGCAGGCAAATAGAAAGAAATAACCCCAGTTGGAGTCCACGGCATGACCAGCGAGTAATGGCAAAGATGCCAGTATCCAATAGACGGGTACAATGGCTACCACCATTTTTGATGAGCCCATTATGACGCCCATGAGTATGGAAAATGCGGCAGCCGATAAAACGTAGGAGATGAAAAATATTATCATTATTGCCCATGGACATTTGTGGAAGAAGGACGAGTGGCCGTCCCAATTAATCTACAAAACAGTTTACTTACACTAACAGCAATCACAATGACAATAATAATATGAACAGTCACCTTACCTTCAACATGAACGTAAACACCGTACAGGTGAACATCAGTAAGCAAACTCCATTCAAATACCAAACGACAAACTGCAGTCGAGCCACGCGATGATTTGTATTCAGTGCGAAATGTATGCCAACCGCTCGTTCCTCCACGACATCCTACAAAAGATGCATTGGGAGTTACCAAAAAAAAGTGTTGGGTAATTTTTTAAGAGGCTACCATCGTGCGTACCGACCCCGTATTCCTTCTAGTGCCCATTATCCTTAATTTTCGATCGATTTGCCCTATGGGAGCTGTCTTATATAGTTGTCCGATCCGAATCAAACTTGGTGAGAATAGTTATAATAGTATCACAAATATAATATGTACCTTTGGTTGCGATAGCTTAACTAACACTACATGTCTTCATACAAATGTCCTATTTCTCATCCGATTTGTCCTATGGGAGCTAAAGGCTATAGTTGTCCGTTCCGGACCAAACATGGTGAGAATGGTTATAATGGTACTATACACATAATGTATTAGTTTGGTTGCGATAGCTCAAATAACACTAGGTGTTTTCATGCAAATATGCTATTATTTATCGATGTGTCCTACTGGAGCTGGTAAGGAAAGTTAAAATACACGTACCATACACGTACTCTGTGAATTTGGTCACAATAGCTCTGATAGATTAAAAGTTATTGTCTAATTAAAATATTTTTTTTAGGCAGCGTGTCAAAAATTTGAAATAAACTTAACCTGCCTGACATATAGACCGACTTTCATTAAAAATTTAGTGGCTCAAGCTCAAGTAGTTTAAAAGATCCAGGTGTTCATACAGAAGGGCGGACAGACAGACAGACGGACATCGCTATATCGACTCGGCTGTTGATGCTGATCAAGAATATATATACTTTATGGGGTCGGCTACGCCTCCTTCTTCCTGTTACGCACACTTCGCTTCTGACAGACTCAACTCAACCTCTACTCTGTTTTTGAGTACAGCGTCTAAAACGCCAACAACTGGTTTGGAAAAGCTCTTAAAAAAGTATGGCTAATTAGACTTCATATTGGACATCTACTTTTTACTTTTTGAGGAGTCTTTAAGCAGGTTTTTTACCCGCTCCTTTATTAACTTTAGAGCCAACCTCTACTCACCTTAGTAAAAATGGTTATGGGAAACATAAATCCAAGTAGCAGAACAATAATTGGTGTATTGACACCCACCGACATCAGTTCATATAAATTGCTGCTCAAAGCATAGGAAAGCAAAACGACCTCGGGTATTTTAGCATTACCAGATGCAATATGCAGATACTCCACACAAATGTAGTACTGCAGGGAGAGGAAACCCTCTCTCACATAGTCCGAAATGGTAATGTTTTCATTCTCATTCACTTTGATCGAGGGCACCGTGCGAAAGATGGTATTTACAAGCCAACTTTTGCCAATCCAGCTATCCTCGTAGTGCCTCAATTCCGATGGCATAAGGATCGAGAAGCTTAGCTTTAGGGGCAATCCACGCTGTGACTCATCCACGTTGTGAAAACAAATGCTGGCCAAAAACTGCTCTGAATAAGCACGTATACGTAATTCCTCACAATCGGCAAAACTGGAGATTTGTGATGGTGTCATCGACATGCTCCTTATAGCGCCTTCGATCAGTCTACGGATTCCCGCCGTGGAGTTTGGAGCGTAGGCAAGTTTTAATTGGGGCACAAAGACGTTGCTCTCGAAACTAAAGAAATTTAGAGTTAATTATAATTATTAGGAAGTGCTGCAGTTCAGGTAATCGACTAGAAAAGACCCTGTACTTGCGTTAGAAAAATCATGCCATACTTAAGACTGAATCAATATTAATTGTGTAAGTATCCAATAACTTTATTACATTATCTGTTTTTAACCAACTTTGTACAGATTATACTACAGATTTTTTTTATTCTAATCACTATTTGTGTGAAAGACAATGAGACATATGTCGAATAAAGACTATAAATGGTCAAATAGACATAAAATAGGTAAATAGATATAAGTCAACGTTCCAAACTCCACCGAGACGCTGGAACAACTTTTATGCTACAGCCCTACTGCGGACAAGGGTAAGATTTTTCAGGACTTTAGGCCATAATAATAATTTACGACCGCACGACTAACGGCCATTACGGGCCTATGCTTTGTCACCGTTATGAGGACATCCTAACATAACCTAACTTAATAAACATAACTAATTTTTAACAGGTCAACCTACAGCAGCTATATGGTATGATATATAGTTTTTCAATCAGGTTAAAACTTGGCTAGGATATACAAAATCTTATCCTAACCACATTTCCTGAGTTTGACTGTGATATAACACAACTTTTTCACACTGATCAACGTTTTTCTACCCCTTTTTTCCTGAGATGTATATATATATGGCTGATCCTGTCCTTTTCAAAATTTATCAGGCTGCACCAAAAAGGCACCGCTCATAAAAAGGGCATAGAAACGTAGTAAGAAATTCAAACTAACTTGATCTGCAAGAAACATATTGACTATATGGGTTTGATCGGGTTGCAGTTTCTACTACCTGCTAACAAACCTACCAGACCTCTGTACATTTTTTAGCTACGTAAAGAAAACGCTTCCAATTCAATCAGATATTGATTTGACTTTTGAAACTTACTCCTCTCGTTCCACAATCATCTGTTCACGTCGACTAGTTGTCTGATTGATTAGCGTTTGCCACCAAAACTCATACTTAATGCCCATCATAGTGTGGCTCAGTTCCTCATCCGTGTTGATATGGGCCACAGATCGTAGGACAAGTATTATGATAGATAATATCAAAGGTATTACGGCGGATAGAACAAATGTTGACTTGTGTTGCTTTTGTTTTTTGAAACTTTTCCATATTAGCAGACGGAAAATGCGACATTTTGGATAACGGCATCGCAACTTATTGCTTTTCACACTTTCCTCCATAAAATTCTCGGTTTTCATATTTAAGCAATTTATAAACTATTCGAAAGTCGAAAAATAAAAGCCACAGATTGCTGTGCAAGCTCAAGTTTTGAAAAACACACAATGTTTTTCATTTTTTTGTGTATTTTTTTCTCGTTTCTAAAATTTTATTTTAAATTTTTTGGAAAATATTTCTTATATGACATTAAATGCAGTGTGTTTGGAAAATTATGCAAATTTACCAAGGAAAATTCAAGCGTGATACAAATTGGATATTTTCGCATCAAGTGCATTCAATGAAGCGCATCCTCTGCGTTCTGATGTAAGCCTATGGGGCGGGTAGGTCGGATAGGGCGTTCAATTTTTATCTGCTTCTGCCTTATTTATTGGGCGGGGCCAAACCAGTGTAAAGTAGCTTTTCACCGCTCTTTTAAAGGTCAAGCGCGCAATGTAGTAGCGGGTGTATGAGGTTTCTAGGAAAAATAAAAGCCTTTTTTTTATTTCAATAAAAAAACAGGTTCTGAAAACATTTACTTAAAGTCTTGTTGTTATGTTGACCTTTTATGATTTTTCTGTGTACTTTTTGTGTAGCTATAATCCGATGCCCAACAGCACAGGGTCTTTTACAGTCAGCGCGGCGGCGCTTAAGAATTTCCTGCTAGTTTTTGCATACATATGTATATTTATGTATAAGTACAAATATATATGTATATATATATATTTTGTATTTCCTTTTTTTTTATTTTTGTTGTCATTGACGGAATTGGATTTAAAAAACTGCTGCATATCGATTGGCTGTTTTTTTCATGACACTGGTCAGAGTTGAGTGCTCGGTGAGGTCAGCGAAAATTTCGTTATAATGTAATGTAAATTGGCATCGCTGGGCAGAGCCTCCTCCATCGTCAGTTGGATCACTGTCACAGTTCATCGTTTAGTTAAATAAATAAACTAACTTTCGTTGCTGTTTCCTTAGACTGTTTTTCATCCGTTTCCCTTTCCTTTTTCCTTCCCTTTCCTTCCATTACCTTACCCTCTTCCATTTGAGTTCCGCTTTTGGTTTGCGTGTTTCATGTCACAAATTTGTTGCATACTTTCGAGCGCCACACAATTTGCTAAAAAGCCGTTGATTTCCTTCTCTCATTTGGCTAATTATAAAGAATGGCAAAGGGCATTTATAATTTAAATCAATTGTATTTTGCTTTTGTACTTGTATTCATCTTCAACTTGTTCTTGTTGTTGCTGTTGTTTTGCATTTCTGTTACGCTTATTATATTAACAAATGAGCGTGTGCAACATCGTACTTGTGCTAGGGAATACCCTTATGAGCTTTGTCAAGACATGTGTCATGTCAAGGCCTCAAAAGGCACAGAAAACAACAACAAAATATTACAAAAAAATAGAAACAAAAGCAAAAAGCAACAAAAAAAACAAAAAAACAGTAAAACAGAAAAAAACAACACAGAAAAGGCAACTTGAAGATGACAACGCAAGCGCATCTTTGGGCCCTCAACACAGGCTCTACAAGCTCTATGAGTTCTACGAGCACTCGGCTCAGCTCTGCCAAAGTGTGCGTAGGCTAGAGATGGCCGAGGATCGTGCCGTGTCGTGCCTAGTTGTGTTTTTGTCCGATATTTGTTTAGCTTAATTTGGGCTTAACAGTTTTTTTAAAGAAACTTTTATACACCTTAAGTGTTAACATTTTCTTGTTCTGTTAAGCTAACAGCACGCAAGCAGAGCTGTTAAACAGCAAGATAACTTATTGGGGACCAAACTCAAGGGGTTTCCAACTCAAAGCCCAGTGCTTTTGGTACATTTTATTACAATTTGGTACAATTTTTCACGACAATTTAAAGCTAACATTTCTGTGATGCAAATTTCTTTTAAAACCACCTTATTAACGTTAGATGCTATGTTGCGGCTTTGGTTTGTGTTTAATCGTGTCGTGTCGTGTCATAACGTGTCTGGTCTTGTCGTGTATGGTCTTGAAAGAAGAGGGCCGCTGCCACCTCTAGGCATAGGCATTTGTGCCACAGACCAGGGACGGACTTCTAGTGTGTGGGTGTATGGGTGCATGGGTGTATGGGTGTATGGGTGTGTGCGTGTGTGTGTGTGAATGTGTCCTTGAATATTGGGATAAAACTCAGCAAGAAAGTACGCTGATTGATACATTTAATACATTTCAGTCGACGCTATTTGCTGCCACTAACAACGATTGCTTGAGCTAAATTCTTGGGGTCCGCACACGGACTATACGCACACAAGCACAAGCACACACTCGTACATCTCTCCTTATTTACATATAAAAGTGTGGAAGTGTGTGCGTGTGTTTGTGTCTGTGAGTCTCTTGACTGCGCTGGGTGTCTCCACATCTTAATTATATTTGTGCGCGACTTTGTATGTAAGTATTTCAGAAACAGATGTCTGCTTGTGTGACAAAACACTAAAAATATCTCAAGCATGTGGCATGGTATGCCAGCAGCCAGCAGCCAACAGCCAACAGCCAACAGCCAGCAGTTGCCAGCAACAACCAGGCTGTGCCATACACACACACACACTGGCACACTCTTCAATCCAGTATTCCCCAATGCCCATTCCGAAATCTCAAT